>CM076570.1:409808124-410530244 GCA_034641835.2 Pinus albicaulis | reverse complement strand
TGAAACGGGTGTATCTTTATTTATATTGGAAGGAAATTGGACTTACGCCATTGCTGCCATCATTACATTGCATCTAATTCTGTTCCATGTTACATGCTGCAGATTCCTCATGGGTTACATAGATGGATAGGGGTATCCCCGTTTATGAGAATTTGACCTTTCCCAAGTGTACAGCCCTTGTTTGCCAAAAGATCAACTTCGCTGTTCAGATTTCTAAGAATGTGGAAGCATTTGTAGGATTCAAAATCGAGGAGGACTTCCTTCAATCTGCTCAGAGTTTTGTTAAGACTTGCGTTGGTGAACAAATTCTCCGAGTTTAACTTTTTAATTAAGATCTCAGAGTCTCCGAATATTTGGATTTCTTTATCCCCTCTATCTCTAGCTATTTGGCAGGCTTTAAGAAGGCTTAAAATCTCAACTTGATTGTTAGATTTCTGCCCAATACCCCAGGAGAAGTTATCCCTTCTGACACCATCCGGGGCGTAGATGAACCCACCTGCTCCAGCAGCCCCGGGGTTGCCTTTTGAGGCACCGTCAAAGAAGATCGTAGCTATTTTTTGTTTTTTCCACCACTCTTGAAAATTCTCTTTAGGTTCTCTTATTCTCCAAACAAGATTCACCGACTGAGGAACAGAGAGCAGCCTCCGGGGGTATGGGGAGAGAGGGCCCAACCATCTTTCTTCTTCAGGAAGCAGCAAAGGATCTGCAGAAAAGTACTGCTGTTGGGCAGCTTCCAGGAGAAGGGATTTCGCTTTAGCAGCTACAGCAAAAGGAGAATGTTCCTTTCCATTAAAAATCAAGTCATTCCGGGCCAACCAAGTCTGCCAGCAAGTGAATTTGGGGATGGCATTCCAGACTTTCCTCCAAAAAGATTTGCTGGGGATTTTGTAGGGATAGCATTGGTTCCAGGAGTCGAAGAGATCAGCTACAGAATTGTACGAGGGGACAGTGATGTGGAACTCATGAAGAATAAGACACCACACATCTTTGACAAACTTGCAATCCATGAAGATGTGTTTGGCAGTTTCTGCACTGGTTCTGCACAACTCGCATCTGTGAGGCCCAGCTATGCCTATTTTCATCAGATTGTCTCCGGTTAACAATTTGTTATGAGCCAGCGTCCAAAAAAAGAAGTTGACTTTTGGTAGAGCGAGGGGCTCCTAGACTTTCTTCCAGAAATCCGGATTTCTGCTGCTGTTCTTGTTGGGTTGAAGTGCATTGTAAGCTGCAGCTGATGTATAGGTTCCGGAAAGCCCCCACCCCCATCTGTCCTTCGTCCTTCTGCTCACTGGGGCTGCGTCTTCCAGCATCTCTTCGAGCGCACTCATCTGTTGATTTAAGCGGGCAGGGATGCCATGGAAATCCCAACCATTCCATGCACCTCGACAGTCCCACTTGGAGAGATCGTATACGCTGTTGATTCCAGCGCTTCCAACCAGTTTCTTAATTCAACGATTTCATCGTTTTCTGAAAGAGGGGCTCTGTTCATTATTCGATCGTGCCACAGTTTTGTGTGTTTGCCATTGCCTGGGATTTTTTAAACTCTTTCTTTGAAAAATTTCAGGCTTCTGCTGCATAGTTTCCATACCTGGGAGACGTTGTTTGTTTGAGACACCTGGAGATTTCGAAGCGGCACCTTGTGGGCATACTTTTCTTTCAGAGTTTCGCTGACAGGGTGCGTTGGGTTCTTATATATATTCCAGAGGATTTTACCTCCCATCGCCAGATTGACCATGGCTGGATCCCGGATTTGCAGACCTCCCTCTGCGAAAGAGCGTTTGACCTAATCCCATTTCACAAGGTGCGTTTTATGAGTGTTACCCTTCCCACCTTGCCAGAGGAAGTCACGAATCAGCTTGGAGATATGATCTGTCACCTGTTTTGGCGCGAGGAGGAAGGCAGCTTGGTAGATTGGTAGTGCGGAGAGCACAGACTTGATCAAGGTGACCTTACCTCCGTAAGTGAGCCAATATCCTCCCCAGATTGTGATCTTTGACTTGATTTTGCTGATGACTTCAGACCACAGCCCTCTCTTATTACATCCATTTATTATAGGGAGTCCAAGGTATTTTATCTTCTCCCATTGGGCTTGGCTATTGAAACCAAGGAGGGTAGAGATATTTGTGAGCTCCTGTTGCTCGATGTTCCAGCCATAAACTTCACTTTTCCCATCATTTATGGAGGCTCCCGTGACCCTGCAGTAACTTTTTAGGACTTCATCAAAAGCTTTGGAAATTCTTGTAGAGGCGCCTCCGAGAAGGAGAGAGTCATCTGCAAAAAGAGCATGGTTCAGGGCAGGAGAGTGAATGGAAGGTTTAAGGCCTGGAAGTGAGCCTGCATCTTTTTCAGCTGAGAGCTTTCTGCTAAGAGTGTCCGCCATCAAAATGTAAAGGAAGGGAGAAAGAGGGCATCCCTGCCTGAGACCTCTCTGGGCATGGAAAAAGGTGGTAGGGCGACCATTGACGAGGGGGGCGATCCAAGGGTTGTCAGTGCAGGCTTTGATGAGAGAAACAAAGTGAGGGGAGAACCCAAAGGCGAGGAGGACTTTGTAGAGGAAGGGTCGGTTGACTCGATCAAAGGCGTTGGCCATGTCAAGTTTGATCAGCATCCCTTTTTCTTTTCGTTTCTGGCTTGAATGAATGATCTCCTGGACTTGGATGACATTGTCCAGGATGTGCCTGCCTTCAACGAAACCTCCTTGATTGCTGGAGATAAGTCTGTTTAGGAGAGGCTTGATCCTATTTGCAAGAAGCTTTGCCAGAATTTTGTAAGAGGCGTTACACAACGATATGGGCCTGAATCTAGCAAAGGTTTCAGGATTAGTTTCTTTAGGGATGAGGGCCAGGTATGTGGAGTTGGTACCTCCCCCTACCTTGGCTTTATTCCTGAATCCTTTAATCATCTTTAAGAGATCATTTTTAATAATGTCCCAGCACATCTTGTAGAAGTGGATGGTAAAACCATCGGGCCCAGGAGCCTTGTCTGAGTCCATAGACCAGATCACTTTTATGACTTCTTCTTCCGTGAAGGGTCTGTTGAGATCGGAGTTGTCTTTAGGTCTGACCAGGAGGGGGATGTTGGAGAGGAAATCAGCAGTGTCCTCCTCATTACCTTGGAATCCTGCAGTGAAAAGCTGTCTATAATGATTTTCAGCTGCCTCTTTAATCTGACTGAACCCTTTGCAGATCTGCCCCTCTACAGTTGTGATTTCAGAGATGTGATTTCTGCAGAGTCTTGCACGGTATTGACGGTGAAAGAAGGTGGTGTTCCTGTCGCCTGCCTTCAGCCACAGACTTCTAGATTTGATTCTCCAGTACTCCTCCTCTAGCCGGAAGGATTGGAATGACGAGCATTGCATTTTGACTTCTTTATCCAGCAGTGCTAGAGTGATATCTCTGTTTTCCATATCGATTTGCAACTCCTCAAGGGTCTGCACAATTTCTTTTCGGTGACTAGTTGGATTTGGAACAGGATTTTTGATCCACTCCTTCAGAGCCTGCTTTGTGGCTTTGAGCTTTTGCTCCAACATAAAGCTAGGAGATCCTGAGAAGGATTTGCTCCAAGCTGATTTCACTGTGTCAAAAAAGCCTTCTCTTTCAGTCCAGAGAGGGCTGAAACGAAATGGGATAGGACCCAAATCTTCTTCATCTTCTAGAGAGAGCTGGACAGGCTTGTGATCTGAAGTCAGTTTGGGAAGGATTTTGGTGGTAATGATCTTCTTGGTTGTCATTAGAGCACCCTGAACCAGAAATCGATCCAATCGGGCGGAGATATGTTCCCCTCCCACTCTGTTATTGGACCAAGTGAAGAGCCCTTTTGCTGGAATGAAATCGACGAGGTCCCAATCCTGAATGAGACCTTCAACCAGAGGGAGGAAAGGGTCTCTGCTGTGTGTGCCTCCCCTTTTTTCCTTGAATTTCAAAACAATATTTAAGTCCCTTGCCAAAATGATATTTTTGGGGGAGTGCTGCTCAAGGAAGGCTATGAGGGAGGTCCAGCAATCTCTTTTTTCTGAGTATAAAACAGGAACATAAAGATTGAAGAGGGAGAAAGTTAACTTACTTGGGGTATGCATTAATTCCGTGAAGATCCAGTGTTGTGTTTCATGAGAATTATTCAGCTGGAAGAGATCTTCTGACCAGAGGGTTGCGAGTCCTCCGGAAGAGCCTCTTGAGCTGACAGCTTTTCCTACCTTTTTTTTCCATTTCTTCTTGCTGATGTCTAGAAGGGCATTCCCCTCTATCTTTGTCTCTTGGAGCATGAGGATATCTGAGGGCTCCATTTTGAGAAGGTCTTTGATCGCTTCAGCTTTCGAGGGATTACCTAGTCCTATGCAGTTCCAAGAGACGAGGCGCATTATTTACCAGGGAGGTGGAGGGAGCCTCCCTTGGGAGGCTTGGTCCTGGTATTTCTCCCGATAGACATCTCTATAGTGGGCTGGCTTCCTTGAGTTTTGAGCCTTTCAGCCTCCTCTTCCCTTTCTTCTCTGCGAGATTTCCTGCCAACTTTTTTTGTGGGTTGCTCGTAGGTTTCATCCTCCGAGGACCCGGAACTGTCAATGGGCTTTTTCCTTGTGACATTTGCATATGAGGGATTTGAAGGGCTTCCTTGGGTGGCCTCAGGAAGTGACTTTTCCCCACCATCTTGAGTGTTGATGGGGGGTCCAGGCTGGTCCAGGGTTTCCTGATTTGCTGTAGCTGCCTTATTCTGACTATTTTCTTTTCCATTTGAGTTTTTGCCTTGGATGTGATTGGAACTGCTTGGTGCCTCTTTCAGGGGACCTTTCCCGGTGCCCTTTTTGTGATGAGTGGGTTTTTGGACTAGAGTCCATTGCTCTCCATTTTGGTTCTCAGGATGATCTTCTGCCTTTTTCTTGCAATGTTTGGCAAAGTTCCCGTAGCCATGGCAGTGTCTGCATTTGAATGGGAGCTGTTCATAGTCCAGCTCTTGGACATGTGTCCATCCTGCGACTGTGAGGTTGATGGCTTCCGGTAAACCCTCCTCCAGATCTACTTCGACGCAAATGCGAGCACAAGAGTATTGATCTTTCCTTGGGGCTTGATCAATGTATTTGCCTAGGGCGTTTCCTATGATCTGTAGAGACTTTGGGTTCCAGCAATGAAGGGGAAGGTGGGGAAGCCGCACCCACACCGGAACGGCCGAAGGAACGTCCTGGGCTGGATCGAAATCAAGCGACCATTTGTTAAGGTATAGAACTTGCGGCCCCATGAAGTAAGGGCCATTCCTGAAGATCAAGCTTCTGTCCTCTGCACTTTCGAAGACAAAGACGAAGAAACCTTTGCCAATGAAGTAACTTTTAACTCCCTCTTTGGTAAGCGGTTTCTAGTTCCTTTGAGTCCAATCCTCCACCGACTTGGGAGAGGGCCAGAGGCCCATGAACTGACCTATGAGGCCACGATAAGCCAGGTTCAGAGTAGCTTTGCAGGTTTCTTCCTCGGGGAGGGCTACTGAGGGGATGGTGTCCATCTTCTTAACAAATTTTTGCTGGCTCACAGAGGGAGGGCGCTTGTTGCATTGGGCGATCATTTCTTTGAAGGCGATAACCTCCGGGGGGGGAGGCAGATCTGGACCCCCAGAGGGCTCCATGGCTGAGCGCAGCAGCAGCAAAATAGAAGTGAGGGCGCGACAGCCCCAGGGGGGCGCAAAGGCAAAATAATCAAAATGATTTAATTTTAAAAAGAGGTACATGTAAATATTTTGGAGGGTAAAGAAGGAAACTAATTTTTTTTTTTAACTTATCTCCTTATAGGTTTACTCAAATTTCAAGTGTAGACACTCATTGGATGAAAAATTAAATTCCACATCCAACGAGTACCCATTATGCATGCTTTTGAGAAGACACACCTTGATAAAACTTGTAGATACATTAAGAAAACACGTTTCAACACATTTTTTAATGTATTTGCAAATTTTATCAATGTGGGTCTTCTCAAAAGTATGCATAATGGGTACTCGTTGGATGTGAAATTAATTTCGCATCTAATGAGTGTCAAAAACGTGAAATATGAGTAAACATATAAAGAGATAAGCTGAAAATACAATTAAAAAACATAGTTTTCCTCTTTTCCCTCCAAAATTCATAACTCTTATTTTATTATTTTTCCTTAGGAGGCCCCTTTTAGGCTGAAATTTCCTCTAATGGAAGTTTGATTGCAAGGATCTAGTAACATGGATACTACAAATGGAGAATTATTTGATCTACATGATGTGCAACACAAAAAAAAGGTACACATTACATATTGATATTTAGAACCCAATCGGTTTGTGTGGTATTGATGGATTTTTACTCATAAAGCACTTATCACTTGGACAATTTTTAAGGAGGAAATGATAACACATTATGAGGATACAAAGGGAAACACCTTCTTTAGCCAATTGATAAATCTCAAACAAAGGGTTCAATGGCAGAGCACATTGAGGAATTCCAAATATTGAATATCAAGGTAGCTAATATTCCATAGGAGCATATGATTAATGTCTTCAGAGGTAATTTAAAGGATAGCATCCAACTTGAGGTACGCCTTTGGGAAACTAATTCATTGGAGAATGCATTCACGGTGGAAAGAAAACTTGAAAGAAAAATTATGTAAACAAGGAGGCATATCACTCACAATAGTAAAGGTGGAATTGTTGCTGCTCCTAGCCTTCCACAATATATAAGGTTGACACTAGAACAACTAGAGGAAAAAAGAGAAAAAGGGCTTTGTTACAGTTGTGATAACAAATACACTAAAGGTCATAAGTGTGCTGAGAAGAAATTATTTACATGGATTATGAAGAGGAGGAATAAAAGGAACAAGAAACATCAAAAGAAGAAGATATAAACCATGCACCAAACCAGGGTTTGAAAAGGAAGAAAAAAATATGACCATATATTGTAATGCATTGGCGAGAATTATCACTCCTCAAACTCTCGAGATAGAAGAATATATCAAGAAGAAAAAAGTAATAGTACTGATTGATTCGAGAAGTACCCATAATTTTTTTCATTGTAAGTTAGCCAAGGATTTGAATTTATTTCTATACCGGCCACCATAGTGTCAAGTGATGGTTGCAAATGGAGGAACTATAAATTTATCAGGGAAGTACCATACTATTAATCTAACCATGGGGGAATATGTATTGAATAGTCCAATGATTTCCATTCCAATAGGTGGTTTTGATGTTGTATTAGGAGTCCAGTCGTTACAAGCTTTGGGAACAATAAATTTTAATTTTCAAGAACTTTTCTTGAATTTTTTCTGCTAAGGAAAGGAAATTGAATTAAAGGGTGTTGCTGGGAGACCTGGTAAGATAATCGTTTCTAATGGCATGACAAAGATTTTGAAGAAGAAAAAATGAAATTTAATTGCACAATTATGCTCACTAGAGGTTCAAACATCTAAGTCACCCATTTCTCCATATCTCCATAGAGTCCTTGAAAATTATTCCAAGGTATTTTAGACTCCTAAGGGTTTCCCACCTATTTGTGATTATGATCATGCTATTCACTTGATTCCAGGAAGTGTTCCTCCAAAAATCATACCCTACATATATCCCTATGCCTAGAAGAGAGAAATTGAACGTATGGTTTAAGAAATGCTAGAGGCTGGTATAATTCAACCTATCCAAAGTTATTTCTCTAGTCCAGTAGCATTGGTACATAAGAAGGATGGATCATGGTGTATGTGGCCAAATTATAGGGAGCTTAACAAGCTCGCTATAAAAGATAAATTTCCAATTCCTATTATTGATGAATTGTTGGATGAACTACATGGATTAATTAACTTCACCAAGTCATATCTTCATTCAGGATATCATCAAATTAGAATGAAGACGTAAGATGTTTCGAAAACAACATTCAAAACTCATGAAGGTCATTATGAATTTTTGGTCATGCCTTTTGGCCCTAATAATGCACCTTCCACATTTCAAGGTTTGATGAATTCCATTTTCAAACCCCTTAGAAAATTTATGTTAGTATTTTTTGATGATATACTAATCTACAACAAGTCTTGGAATGATCATGTTCAAAATGTCGACAGGGTGCTCAAACTATTGGAGGAGAAACACTTGAATGAAAAAATATCCAAATGTTTCTTTAGAGTACAAGAGGTGGAATATTTGGGTCATATTATATCTCATAAGGGCGTTAAGGTAAACCCCACCAAAATAAAAGCCATAAAGGAATGAAAAATCCCCACAACTTTAAGGCATTTTTGAGGATTTATCGGTCTGACAATGTTGGAGCGGAGTCCCCTAAGTCCAACCATTTTGTTATATTTTGTAATAATTTAGCCTTGCGTAGGGGTTTTGGGGTAGGTCAAAACCCCTCATGAATTGTAATGGGTCAAAGGGTAGATCAAGGGGCCACAAACCACAGTTTGTGGACCATAGAGTAGCAGAATCTAATAATATAAAAAATGGCTAGATCGAGTATAGAAAGTCAGTTTTTGGATAAGTCTGAATGTGAATGCTAGAGTTGGATATTTTGTGTGGATTTTTCTGGGTAGAAGGCTCCTGCTGGTTGTGTGCGCGGAGACCTTAGTCCTGCTATGTGCGGACCCCGCTGGCTGTGTGTGCAGGCTGTTGAAGTGTTTGTAAGAAGGATTTGAACTGATAGTAATAAAGGAAGATTGTTGTGGATATGTGAGTTATATATGCATCTGTTGGTTATGGTATGAAGGTTTCTGCATCTTGTTTCCAAGTTACGTACTATCTGGAAATAGATCTCTTGCACAACTATGATTACGTTTATATGAATGCTTATTGGATGGATCTTATGGTATAAGGCTCTGATATGATATTTTAAAGGTTATTACTTGATTTATGATTTTTGTGTTAACTCGTGCAAGATCTTCTGCATATTTGACCTAACTCTGTTTGAAAAGGGTTCACTAGTTAGGGTTGTTGTTGTGAAGGTATGTTTATGGTTGTTTGGGATCTTAAGGTACCCACATCATTCAAACCTCTCTCAGGGTGCGGAAACCTGAATCCAACACCCCCCCATACTGCTTCGGGTGAGACTTTGACTTGCGCAAGCAGGTCACCGCCGAAAGGGCCTCTAGTAAGAGGGTTTTGTTGGTTAACCTCAATTCTGAGCCTAGGTCAGGACCCCTCAACCCAATAAATGGTTTTGTTGTCAGGACCAGGAGCATTTTGAGAGAGGTTGGGTGATGCTATGAGGTCATTGGTAGCCATTAAAGCCTGAATTTGAGGACTGGTTTGAAAAATAGATTCAAGAATTTACCCTAAAAGAGAATAGAAGTAAGAAGTTGTCTACTGAAGAGTGGAAGAATAAGTATATTTTGACTGAGGTACACAAGATCTTCTTTGCAACCTTTGCACATGAGTTGCAGGAGTGGTTGGCAAGGTTAGAAAATTTCAAACCTGTTGGAAGGACGATCAGGTCACAAAGTGGACCCCTGAATTGATCCAACAATTGGAGAAGACTGATAATTCCATTACCCGAACTGTAGAACACTGGGCTAACAACATCTTGGGAGGGTTTGTAACAGATTTTACAGTCAATCAGTTTGTATCCTACTCTGAATCTGAAAGGATATTTTTCAAGGGATTGAGGGGTAAGTTCTTACAAACTTTACCCCTACTGATTAAGATGCTATTGTGCGAAAAAGGTATTTTGTGTGGCCAGATCGAGTGAATGACCCCTGATCAGAGAGAAATAACTAAGTGCAACGGTAAATACTACCACTTCAATAAAAAATGAGATAGATCTGTGTATAGTCCTCTGATAAATTCCCCTGATCTAAATGGAACTGGGGCTATGCACGCTGAGACTAGCCCTCCTGCTACACCAACATCAAATTCGCGTAGGGGTAAGAATCCTCCTACCCCACCACCACCCCCGCCTATGGACAATATGGATGCGCAGATGAATTTACCCACCTTTAAGGGTGCAGGGGATGAGGATATGGACAGATTTTGGTTTGTGGCAAATGCGGTGTGGACTGTGCAGAATGTCACTACTGATGTTGTTAAGAGAGCACATCTGGTGATGGCTTTTGAAGGTCGTGCTTTGGATTGTTTCATGGGATACATTTATTCAACATGCGGATCCCACAGTGCATGAGATCAAGGATGCCCTGAAGAAAAAATTCCAAAAGCCTAAATATTATTCTTAATGCGTAGTAGAAATAAAAGATATTAAGAAAGGGCCTACGGAATCAATTTGGGTAGCTGAACAACGACTAAAGAAAGTCATCAATGATGGAGGGTTTGCTTACGATGAAAAGCAACATAAGGAATGGTTCATTGCCATGTTGTTTCCACATCTGCGTGGGCCCATGGGTCAAATATTGACTCATAAGAAGAAGCCCTGGAGATTTCTATGAAGTTAGAAGCTGCATTGAGGGATAGTGCTCAATTTGGAGCGCCACAGATTTAGATCCAATTAGAGGCTATGCACTTAGAAATTCAAAATTTACGAAGAGACTAGGGTAAGAAAGCTGGCGCAGATGTTTGGTGCATATGCTGCAGGGTATCTAGCCACACCAAAGATCAGTGCCCTCTGCTCACAGATTATATGCAGGCTGGGGGACCGAGCCCACTGTGCCCAAGGGATGTTGCTGGGCCTAGTACCCCCACACTGTGGTGCGCTGATTGTTGAGTGGTGGGGTGACATGACACAAAACACTACCCACTGTCAGGCGCCTATGTCCCAGAATTGAAGCAACAGTGGTGCATATTCTGCTCTTCGGTGGGACATGATGAACACAACTGCCTAACGTACGATTTGATGATTGAAAAATGGAACCTTTACAGAGTGCAGGTTGACCCTTTGTCACCAACATCTCCCTCCAGATGAGGAGGATCCCCAGCAAGAGGACGGGGAGGGGGGAGAGGTGAAGGCATAGGTCGAGGAAGGGGGAAACTAGTTTTTTACAACTGTGGAGACGCTGGACACTATGCAAGAGACTGCCTGAACCTTGCACAACAATCCTACAGGTATTGTAAGAAATTTGATCATGTAATTGAATATTTTCTGGTGTTAATAGCTAAAATGCAGGAAAATTAGCAGACACCAACACAAATTTTATATAGGGTTAAGGCTGAACTGCACAACAACGACCCAAGTGTAAATGTAATTACATGCAGTAGTATTGCCATTTAGGGAAATGAGGAGAAAGCCACCACAAAACTACTGATCGTAAAGGCATCTGATAAGAAGGAAAGCCTCAACCCGCAAAAAGAAAAAGAGATTTTCATTGAAGCCAGAAAGGATTTTGCTGACGCAGGAGCATCCACCTCAAGAACTCCCCTAGAACTGAAAGTCGATGATGAAGTTAAGCCATTCTTACAAGCCTGCATTAAGCTACTATGAAATCAGAAGGTCGTAGATAACCTCCATCCCCTGATAGACAACTGTGTGGAAAGAGAGGTTCCGCAGATAGAAACCGAGGCTGTGAACAAGGTATATAAATAGAAGAAGAGAAATGGTAGGGAGATGCACATGATTGTGCAGATTGGAGACTATGAGAAGGACCAGGTCATATTGGATCTGGGGTATGATGAAAATGTCTTACCTAAATAAACCTGGCAGAATATGGGAGAGCCAAAGTTGGAATGGTCCACCATTCAGCTATGCATGGTCAATCAACAAAAGATCATTCCACTTGGCAGGCTTCCGCAAGTTGAGGTAGACATCGCTGGAGTAAAGGTATGTGATGGCTTTGAGGTTATACAAATTATAGATGATGAAAATCCCTACACTGCACTGTTAAGGTTGGATTGGGCCATTGATATGGGAGGCATCATCAATATGAAGCACAAAAGTATGATTTTTGAGAATAACAGTACACGGGTGATGTCCCACTGGATCCGGCATAAGGAGAACGATACACAAAACTAGTACGCGAAGGGGATGAGGTTGATCATATCTATAAGATGAATGTGCAGGAGGAATACTGGATCAAGCCTACAAATGATGGCATGTTGAACTGGGAGAAGGATAGCTCCTGTTTTTCTGACTTTGATGGCAAAGTGGAGAACTGGCAGAACCGGTTACACAATGTCTCTGCGTTGCGTTTCCTTAAGATTAGAAAGAACTTCCGGTGCATCTCTTATGAGGCAAGATAACTACCCTACTTTTATGGTTCTAGTAGTGTCAATGAATTTTTGGAAGCATTGGAAAAAGCTTTCCTAGAGGAACGAAGGTTCTGGGCACTTGATTTCGCTATGTGCGCAACTCCAGTGCCCTGGTGGGAGACGCACAAGGGAAATTTTCAGGACTGGGAGGAATGTAGAAAAATGATGACGCTGCGCTTTGAACCTCCAACCACTCCACCGATTGAATTATTATATGGTTGGGGAGATCCGTGCAAGCACCTGACCATGTGGATGGAGGTATGGGGTGATAAGACATGGAATGAATGGTTTCATATGTTTGTCCACTCCTTGGGACCAGTACCTACTACCTCATATATAAAAGTTGAGCTACACCGAGTTACTCGAGATTGGTATATAATGACTGAAGATTTCCTAGCAACCTTTGGCTTTATGGGTGGCTCAGAAAAACTGGATGAAGCCCTACATGACATAGATGCTTTGGTCTTTGATGAATCCCGACCCCGTAGGGAGTGCGCTACGCTGGCCTGGGATGCGCAGATGCAAGACATCATAAAATGTTGAAATATGTTCATTAAGGAGAATGAAGATGACCCAAGGAATGTTAATATACCATAATTGGAGGGAGAGTGCGCAGTTGCAGGGTCTGCATTAAGGACAGTGGACATGACTAAACCTCTAAAATTAAAGGAAGTCAACATTGGGATAGAATAGAAACCCAAGTTGGCCAAGATTGTGGACCACTCGGATGATGATACAGTAGGAAATATTACAAAAATACTGATAGAATATCAGGATATGTTTCGTACAAATTTATCTGAGCTAAAGGGCATTGTGGGGGACTTGGGTGTCATGAAGATCACATTGAAACTTGATGTGCACCCTGTCAAGTAGCACCCTTATTGATTGAACCCCAAATATAAGCAGAAGGTAAAGGAGGATTTAGAAAATATGGTGGCTGCAGGCATCATTGAACCAGTCGAGCAATCAGATTGGGTAAGCCCAATGGTGGTTCAGGAGAAAAAGACCAAGGGAGAAATCAAGATTTGTGTAGATCTACGCAAGTTGAAGGATGCCTGTGTTCATGACCCCTCCCCTACTCCATTCTCTAATGAAATCATGGATAATGTGGGAGAGCAAGAGGCTTATTATTTTATTGATGGATTCTCAGGTTATCATCAGATCCGAATTGTGCCAGAAGACCGCAGCAAGACCACCTTTCCACTGAATGGGTTTCTTTCCAATATATTTTCATGCCATTCAGATTGAAAAATACACCTACAATCTTCTCACGCGTAGTTGTGGATGCGTTCAAGGAATTCATGCATAAATGATTGGAGGTATAATTTGATGACTGGACAATATTTGGATTGATAAAGAAACATGTGTCGAATCTGCGCATGATGCTTGATACCTGTAGGAAGCACCATATTTATTTCAATCTGAAGAAGTGCATATTTTGTGTACCTTTTTGGATTTTTTTGGGGCATATAGTATGTCAGAAAGGATTGATGGAGACCAATACAAGGCCGCGGTGGAAGCCTTACAGTCGAGTTTGCAGGTTTTACAACTCAAAATGGATACACTGCAAGTGAGCATGGATCAACCGAGCCTGTCGTCTACATCAATCGTTGCAACCACAGGAAGAAGAATCTGCCCCTTCCAGGGTGCAACAGTGTCTCTGGATCACGCAAAATTGTGTGTGCAGGTCCAAACCTGCTACGAGGTTGGCATCGACCTTGCCAAGTTGCCAAGTGGGTAGCTCCATGCACTACATATCTTCATCTCAGCAGAGCTTCAAAGCAGGGAGGCGCGAGCCCAACAACAATCAGCGAAGCTGAGAAAATGGCAGCAACAAAAATGATAGAATCTACTCAGGCTCAGACAGCGCAATAGGTAGCCGTAGCTCAATGTGCAGATTTGGAAAGTTTCATTGACATGCTATGCAGTGAGATTCCAGATGTCACTATCCTAGCCTCCGCAGCGCCGCAAGCCAAAGTTAAGAGCCTGGCTGCAGCTCTCAAAGCTTCCCAGTTAGAAATTCAGTCTGTGAAGGCAGAGTTTGAGCAGAAGATTGCTGCATTGTTGGCGAAGCTGTAGCTTGAGACCCCCCCAGAGGTGCGTGCGCAACGGGTCGTACAAGTAAAAACATCATTCACCAGCATCTCCACAGACATTGTGAAGGGATCGAAACTCCTAGAAAAAGCTTTGGGACTATGGAATTTTGTGTAGAAAGATCCATTAGTCAAGAAAATCACTCAGGAGTTGCACACGAAGGAGCAGGAGTTCGACGATTTGCAAGAGGAATTGCCTACATTTATCCCCTCTTAGATAATGGCACGCCTTAATACCAACCAGGCATTGCGGGACGAGGTGGAGGAGCTCCACAAAACAAAGCAAATTGTTACATATCACATGAAGCCATGGGAAGATGAGGCCATAAAGCTCTCCCAAGACCTCAACTTGGAAGTTTGAAATTTAAACCAGACGTTGCCGAGCGTTACTTTGGCCACTGAAGGGCTAACATCAAAAAAACTGGTGGAGACTATGCAGAACATAGCAGATCAAAGCGCAGGTGTCTTGGCACCATTTGCAGCTGCCATGGAAGAGCTCCAGAACAAGATGATGAATCTGGTACCAGTGTGATTCGGGACGAGTCACAAGATTATGTTGGGGGCCTGTTGGAGCAGGGTCCCCTAAGTCCAACCATTTTGTTATATTTTGTAATAATTTAGTCTTGTGCAGGTGTTTTGGGGCGGGTCAAAACCCCTCATGAATTGTAATGGTTTAAAAGGTAGATCAAGGGGCCGCAAACCATGGTTTGCGGACCATAGAGTAGCACAGGCTAATATTATAAAAAGATGGCTAGATCGAGTCTAGAAAGTCATTTTTTGGATAAATTTGAACGTGAATGCTAGAGTTGGATATTTTGTGATAGTTTTGTGCAGATTTTTCTGGGTAGAAGGCTCCTACTAGCTATGTGCGTGAAGACCTTAGTCTTGTTGTGTGCGGACCTCGCTGGTTGTGTGCGCTCACTGTTGAAGTGTTTGTAAGAAGGATTTGAACTGATAGTAATAAAGGAATATTGTTGCAGATATCTGAGTTATATATGAATTTTTTGGTTATGGTATGAAGGTTTCTGCATCTTGTTTCAAAGTCCTGTACTGTTTGAAAATAGATCTCTTACGTAATTGTGATTGGGTTTATATGAATTCTTATTGGATGGATCTGATGGTAAAAGAATCTGATATGATATGTTAAAGGTTATTGCTTGATTTATGATTCTTGTGTTAACTTGCACAAAATCTTCTGCATATTTGACCTAACTTTGTCTGAAAAGGGTTCACTAGTTAGGGTTGATGTTGTGAAGGTATGTTTATGGCTGTTTGCGATCTTAAGGCACCCACATCATTTTAACCTCTGTCAGGGTGCGGAAACCTGGTTCCATCACCCCCACATATTGCTTCGGGTGAGACTTTGACTTGTGAAAGAAGGTCACTGCCGAAAGGTCTAGTAGTAAGAGGATTTTGTTGGTGAACCTCAATTCCGACCCAACAGACAAGGTATTATCACAAGTTTGTTAAGAATTATGGGGAAATAGAAACACCTATAACAGCATTACTAAAGAAAGTGATCTAGACTTATGTAGAAACACAATAAAATACAGAAATAAACATAAACACAGAGATGCAATAGGAATAACACATCATTTCTTAATATCAAATACTGAAAAATATTTATAGACAGAATGGAAAATAAACTAGCTCGGGCGATGGTAACTTATCTCTGAGAAGTGATGTGGCAGATACATGCCTATGAAATGTGTTAAAATAAGGCTCGAATGCCCATTTATTATTGAGAAACAATGAAAAACCATAAAAATCCAAAAACCTAACCCTAGGAGATGAAGCGCCAAAACTATGGGCCTCGTTTTGGTAAATAGGTACATAAACTTTCCAGGGACGTAAATTTGGCATATGATCTCTGTTTGATGCAAAAAATACCTCTTTAGAAATATATATAAGAGGAATACAAATTTTGAGTGATCAAAATCTGTCAAATATCTATGTTGGTCCCGTTTTTTCCAAAAAACATCGTTTAGGGTCTCAAAACGGCACCGAAAGTTCAAGACCCGAAAAAATGCCAAAAATAGTAAATTGTGCTACAATTAAGGAAAATGAAAAAATGAAAGAAACAATGGTGGGGGTCCAAGTGGAATAGGCGGGTGGCCACCAATATCCACCTGGATAAGTCCCTCCCCCTTAGGATGCAATGGTCCCCATTGCGTTGAGTTCCTCCATGAGATGAGGAAACTTCTGCTGAACTTGGTCCCTGGTGAGCCACTTGCCCTGGTGAAGGAGTTGTCCTGCTTTGACAACTCGATATAGATGGATCCTTTGTTGTCAAGTTTTCTCGATATTTTTGTCCATTATCTGATCAGTTATGGCTTATTCCATGCAGTCTGGGTTTAAATTTGTTGGTGTGAGTTGTTCCGCAATGTCGAATGTGTAAAAAAATGGTGGAAAGTAGGGCCAAAGGCCGTCCACATTGAACACTAGGTGCAGCCCAAGGAATGGTGGAATACTGAGGTCAAATTCATTGTCCTCCACTACCTTGGTGATGGTGTATGGCCCATATCAGAGCGGGCGAAGCTTGCGGTGGGGCCTAGTGAGGTGCTCCTTTTGCACATGTAGCCAAAATTTTTTTCCCACCTAGAACTTGTGTGGCACCTGATGTTGATCATGACGATGCTTATACTGAGCATTGGTCCTGTCCAATATTTCATGTTCCTGTTGGCGTATGTCCTGAATGTTCTCAATGAATTTGTTAACCTTTTCGGCTTCAGACTGGACATGAGTCGAATCTGCCTTAGTACCTGAAAATGGTATGGCCACATCAATGGGACATAGTGGATGGAATCCAAAGCCCACCTGAAAGTGGCTGTGTCTAGGCGAGATGTGGAGAGATCGTTTATAGTTGTGCTAGACATAGGGGATGCTTTCATCCCATGTGAATGGATGATTTGAGTTGTACATGCATAGAATGTGTACGATCATCCTGTTGACGACCTATGTTTGGCCATCAGTTTGGGGGTGGAAATTTTTCGAGCTTAGTGAGGTTGGTGTCCAAGATCGACCAGAGAGTTAACCAAAAATTACTGAGGAACCTGTTATCTCGATCTGAGATAATGGACTGTGGGATCCCAAAGTGTACCCACACTCGTTCAAAGAAGAGTTTAGCAGTGGCTTCTCCTATTATATTCTTCTTGCAGCCCACCATAATGACCATTTTAGAGAATCTATTGATGACCACAAAAACACAGTCATTTCCATGCTTGGTAGAAGGAAGGACCGACATGTAATCCATGGAGATGGATTCCCATGGTTGACTAGGCGTAGGCGGCAGAGTACATAGGCCTTGCTTCTTGATGTTCAGTTTGGAAATGGCATAGGCAGTGCAAGATATGGTGTACTTCCCAAAATCATGTCGAAGGTTTGGCCAATATAAATACTTCTGCAATACTGACACTTTTTTCTCAATCCTGAAATGTCCAGTGACCCAACTGTAGTACGCTTCAGAAATAATCTTGGCATGCTCACTTGTAGGAACACAAAGGTGTCCAATGTGGCATAGAAGTGCATCATGGAGGTGAAAATTTGGAACTTTTTTACCCTCCAGAAGTGTGTGGTATGTGTTGCCGAATTTTGGATCACTTTTGTAGAGATGCGGCCAGCCCGAAGTCTCGTTGCCACAAGAGTAGAGCACAATGGTTAGCGACACGATCAATGACCAGCAAAGACAATTTGCAACATTATCGGTGCTACCATTCTTGTACTTTATGTTCAAATGGAATTGCTACAGGTATGTGGACCATTTCTAATGGCGATCATTCTGCAACTTCCCTTGTATTTGTATGAACTGTAGGGGTCGATGATCTGTGTGGATGACCATTTCCTTCCCCAAAATGTAATGCTTCCATTGTCGACATGCTTGCACAATGGAATACATTTCTTTGTCATAGGTCGGATACTTTCGGACTGTGTCTGAAATTTTCTTACTGTGATATGCCACTAGATGCCCCTAACGAGAAAGTACTGCCCCAATAGCATAGTCAGAGGCATCTGTCTCGATCGCAAATGGTTGTTGCAAGTTAGATAATGTGAGCATTGGTGTAGAGCATAGGCAATGTTTCAAATCTGCGAATGCCTTCTATTGAGATTCAGACCCAAATAATTTTTCTTTCGTTCCTCCCTTGGTGACTTAACTCAAAGGCCAAATAATATGAGAGAACCCCAACATGAACCTACGGTAGAAATTGGAAAGACTGAGAAAGATGCAAAGATCTATCAGAGTGGTTGGAGCTGGCCAATCTTGAATGACCTGGATCTTGGATGGTTTCACATGCACCCCCATTCATCAATAATGTATCCCAGATATTGAACCTAGGTCATTCCAAAAGTGCATTTCTCCAAATTGACAAAAAAATTATGTTGCTAGTGTTTGGAGGACTTGTCGAATGTGGTGGAGGTGCTATTATCAACTCTAGATGAAGATCAATATGTAATCCAAATACAACTCCATGCATGATTTGGTGAACGGTTGCAAGATGTTGTCCATCAGCCTCATGAACGTTGCGAGAGCATTCGTCAACCTAAAAGGCATGACCAACCATTCGAAGAGGCCCTCCTTGGATTTGAAGGTAGTCTTCCACACATTGGAGGGTTCGATTGGTACATGGTGATACCCGGACATCAAGTCGATCTTGTTGAAGTATTTGGCCCCCTTGACTTGGTCCAGAAGGTCATCAATCCACGGGATCATATACCTATTCTGGACAGTGATTTTATTCAGTGATCGCTAGTCAATACAAAGTCTCCAAGTCCCAAATTTATTATGCATCGACACGATCAGTCTCCCACAGGGCGATGAACTCGGTTGGGATGTGAGCTTTCTGCAACAGCTCCTGAATCTGCCTCTTGATCTTTTCGTTCTCCAGAGCAAAGCGTCGATAGATTGGTCCATTGGGTAGTGGCGCGCCTGGGGTTAGATCGATAGAGTTCTTGACCTAAAAATGTAGAGGTACCCCTGTGGGTGAGGTGAAGATGTACCCATACTCCTCGACGACCTTGTCCATTTTTTGTTTCCGTGCAGAGGAGCCTTGTCTGGAGGTCCTGGCCACAATCTTCTTCTTGCCCGGATGGTGGATCATCACGAAAACAAATTGCCCGATTTTGGAAATGAGCTTACTGCATGGTTTTGAAGTGATCAAAGAGATGGCAGTAGGCAGTGCTACTTTTTGTATCTTGTACAAATTATTTCCCAAAGTAATAGTAACAACGCGATACCTAGACTCATACACATCATGTCACTTCTACAATTATGGTTTGCCTAATAATACATCAAAAACATCAAGAGGAGAAATATCATATAATACCTCATCCGTGAAGGGATTGATGCCATAGGGAAGGCGATACTGTTGGCTGACAGAAAGATCCTGTCCTTGGTGAAGCCACCTGATGGTGTACAACTGAGGGTGTGTTTTGGTCGGCAGGCCCAATTTCTTCACGACCTCTGTTGAAATAAGGTTCTTTTGGATCCCAATGTTGACAATGAACTGCAGTGGGGAACCCTTCACCCACATATGGTAATGGAAGAGGCTCTCCCCATCCTCTGGATCTTGGTGGTGGAAATAATGGCATTGGGATCCGCATCGATAATCTGCTTCCCTTTGTCATTCTCCTTGTTGGGTTCTGACTTAGAGTCAAAACATGCATCTGATTCAAAAACCTTCATCTCGGCCACCAATGACTACTTGGTCTGACACTCACTTGTGTTGTGAGTGGAGATATTGTGTAACTCACACCACTTTCTTGTGTCCTTCTTGTTGGAAATATTGAAAAGAGGGGTGAATCAATATTCCTTAGAAATTAACACTTTTAAATATTTTCAGTGCATTAGTTAATCTTCAATTATTCTTAATGTTTATCTAGTAACAATAGTAAACAATATAACACAATAGGCACATGAATTTTAGGTGGAAAACCCCCTTTGGGTCAAAAACCACCAAACGATTATCTAATAAATTATTTAATCTTCATCCCCAACTAAAATGAAAGCTACAAATTCCTATAATTATAGAAAATCATTCTTCTCCAGCTCCCACTAGAAGGATGCCCCAATGTCTTGGTTTCTTTAGTAGTCAACTAAATGGATGCCCCGACATCCTATACTGACCTACCACACTTAAGTGTTCACAGGCTCCAACCTATAGGTGACTCCATGCACCAACCTAGAACCTCCCTGCCACCCTATAATGAACATAAATAAGACAAGAGTGTGAAATCCGGTACTAGGGACAATGATCCACAATACAATATGATACACAATGATTTTCTTGAACTAGACCAATCACCCAATCACACTATGAACTGCAACCCAACCATAACAATATCCAACAATAACTCTTATACATCCCAACAATGCCTCTTCAACTCTCGGCAAATTTACTCTAAATTTACAATAATGACTCTTTTACAATTTTACAATGATGATTTTTAAAATACTGACTTTTGACACGACCTGATACTTGACTTGACACTACTTCTTGGATCACTAGCAGTTGTTGAGGTAATGTTGTGCTTGCTTCAAGTGATGGTAATTTTGCGTTGCATGTCCTTCTAGTATGTGTCGGAGTTGTCCTATTGTGTCCTCCTTCCTACACATGCATTAATAAAAAAGACCCAAACCAATATACAAATAAAATACTTACACTATCCTGCAAAACATATGTCAGAGAAATATTCAAAATTTAAATGTAAATACGTTCAACATTTATGAAAAAAACCCAAACAAACATACATACAAAATACTTAGAATGTCCTACAAAAACACATTTCAGAGATGATATTCAAATTCAAATGAAAACACTAATAATACATACCTTGTTGTAGCAGACTTACCCTTGACTATTGATGTGTGGTCCTTACTGCAGTGATCCTTGAATGCATACTTTTTCTTGCCTTCTAGAAGCTCAATATTGAATATGTTGTATCTATGTAATTTCGGATCTCCAAGGTCTAAAATTTTGTCTAGCTGTATCTCTCTAAGTCCTATTTCCAATCCCACAGGTTTTATTGATATTGGATTCTTCAAGGAGTTATGACCAATCTCCCATGATGACCTGATTTTAGACTGGTTCAGTAGAGCGAACTTGTATGGAGTTCGATGTGTCACGATTTTAACCGTCCGTCCTGAAAATGATACCCAAAAAACTACATTCCGTCACATTTCTACCAAATTTTATGAAATTTGAATCCAATGCTCAAAGAGAAATTTATGACAATTTCCTGAAGGTCACCTGTTTGACATGGAATTCGGGAGCCTGCAAAAACCATAACTTCCTCATATCATATCTCCAAAAATAGTGTGAACCAAGATATGAAATTGTTTCATGATGTTCATCAAGATTTCAGATCAAATTGGTTTTAATTTTAGCTTTTGAAGCTTCGTAGAAAAAAATTTAGAGCGAAAATTTTGTGATGACCTGTTTGAAGCAGGGGAATCCTTGCATGAGGAGGATATGAGGGTCACAATTTATAGAAATGATTAGGTTGAGAGGGTCTTCAACAAGTAAACATTGGAGGGATTTTAGGATCATAAAAAATTATTAATGATTGAATATTCAATGACCACAACCAATGATGAGTGCCATGCCACAACACCATGGGGTTTTAGCCCACTAACTAGGGTTACTAACTTCAAACACAAATATCTCTCAAACCGTGAATAATTATGTGGCGTGCCATATATCAACGGAAACATCTCGACGGTACAATCCATCCAAAAGATACTTGAATCAAAATAGAGTAAGTTATCAAGTCAAAATTCCCATGAAATATCGGGGTAGCCCTTGGTGCTACTTGGGTTGACATCAATGACAACCACTGATCAACACCTCTTTGGCTTTGCGACGTTCTTATTCACTTGCGAATTTGGTGGATTTTCCTGGGCCTTCCTCAACGGGAAAATCGTCATAACTTTTGTTGGGCATCCAAATTGAATTTTTTGTAAAAAGTGGTTGAAATTACATGAACTTTAGTTTACTAGGTATGAATTTAGGGTGAAGATTGAAATAGTGACACGTGGAATTGTGAATGTTCGCTTTATTAAACCGGTCCATAGCGAGGTCATCTTGGGATATTTTGCCTAACTTTACCTTGAAGAATTCAATCTAGGTCTAATAGGTGGGAGTCAAAATAAAACATAGAGGGTTATCACAAGATGCAAATTCAAGATCTCGGGAGGCCAAAATTAGAGAGATACAACGATTTCAAGATCAGCTTTGTCGACAAGATCTAAATCAAGCTCTAAAAGGTGTGTATTTTTTAAATTTTGCATAAATTTTGTTTGAAAAATAATTTTGAAGTGATTCAAAGGGAATATTGAAGCATATATATCAATATTTTATTCTACAATTACTCCAAAAAAAATAATGTGAAACCCATTAAGCTCTCAGAAAGCTCTACTATGATGCATGAAGAGGAAGAATTTCAACACGATATATCAAACTTACGGGACCAAGTGCAACAAATTTCGCTCTCACAATGAGAAACCAAAAAAATGAATTGGAAGAAACGATGAATGTCCAAGACGTATGGTTTAAAATAAAAAATGAAGGTGGCATAGACAATTTATAATCATAAATAAAAGGCAATATGGATGATTTAAAAGCGGAAATAAAAGGTGACATGAATGGTTTAAAAGAAAACATGGAAGGTTTGAAGGAAGGTTTGACAAAGTTACTAGAAGAAATGATTCCTAGTGGTGATAAGGTATTTCATGAAACTCAAGAAGAGAAAAAATTGAATGTGAATCATGATTTTAGAGACTCCAAATTTGGGATGAAGACCAATCATATTCCAAGGATCGATGTGAGCATTAGAGAAGGCTTAAGCCTAAAAGTGCTCATGAAATTTTCATGTAATTTCCATGTCATAATATTTAAATCCTGTCACCGTGTTTGTATTGAAGACTCCAAAGTCGTTGCTATAGTTGATCACTTCCACCGTAGGAAATTAGAAGTGATGAAGTGGTATCAAAAGAATATCAACCGTGATGATGGTTGGAAGCTAAGTAAAAGTTGGACTCCGATTCTCGCCGGATAATTATTTATATTACATTACATTATTTTTATTTAGTTAATTTATTATTATTATTATTATTATTTATTTATTTATTGAATTATTATATATATATATATATATATATATATATATATATATATATATATATATATATATATATATATATATATATATTATTTTATTTTTTATACTACAAAATTTTTACCTCTCCCTCATTCCTAAATATTTTAAACTTTCTTTTTAATGATTTTTTTTTAAATATTTATTTTTTCTATTAAAATCTTATTTTATAATTAATTAATTTTATAATTCATTAATATTATTTCTTAAATATATTAATTTCGATAACAAATTTTCTAAACGACTAGTCCTTAACAAAATCTATTTTTTATAATTAATTAATATTAATTCTATTACTTAAAAAATTTTAATAACTAATTTTCTAACGGCTAGTTTTAACAACTATTTCTTAACTACTATTACTGGGCAATGATGCATCCTATTTATTCATTAAGATCGATTAGCTTCTCCTCCTTGTCCCGAGGATGAACCACAATAGTTGGTTCGAAATGTCGACCAAATCCTAATTATGTGATTAATTCGAAGGACATTCATCTATAAAATATTTAAACCAATCAAAATGATTTAATTTTAAAAAGAGGTACATGTAAATATTTTTAAAGAGGTACATGTAAATATATATATATATATATATATATATTTTAAATTATTTTGTTTGTCTCCTTATAGGTTTACTCAAATTTCAAGTGTAGACACTCATTGGATGCAAAATTAAATTCCATATCCAACGGGTACCCATTATGCATACTTTTGGGAAGACCCACCTTGATAAAAATTGTAGATACATTAAAAAATTGTATTTCAACACATTTTTTAATGTATCAACAAATTTTATCAATGTGGGTCTTCTCAAAAGTATGCATAATGGGTACTCATTGGGTGTGAAAATTAATTCTGCATCTAATGAGTGTCTAAACGTGGAATTTTAGTAAACCTATAAGGAGATAAGCTGAAAATATAATTAAAAAATGTAGTTTTCCTCTTTTCCCTCCAAGATTCATAACTCTTACTATTATTTTTTTCCTTAGGAGGCCCTTTTTAGGCTGAAAATTCTCTAATGAAAGTTTTATTGCAAGGATCTAGTAACACGGATACTACAAATGGAGAATTATTTCATCTACATGATGTGCAACACAAACAACGGTACACATTACATATTGATATTTAGAACCCAATCGGTTTGTGTGGTATTGATGGATTTTTACTCATAAAGCACTTGTCACTTGGACAATTTTTAAGGAGGAAATGATAACACATTATGAGGATACAAAGGGAAACACCTTCTTCAGCCAATTGATAAATCTCAAACAAAGGGTTCAATGGCGAACGTGAGGACTTCCAAATATTGAATATAAGGGTAACTGATATTCCCAAGGAACACAAGATTGATGTCTTCATAGGTAATTTAAAGGATAAAATCCAACATGAGGTTCATTTTTGGGAACCTAATTCATTGGAGAAAGCATTCGGGTTGGAAAGAAAAATTGAATGTAAAATTATGGTGACAAGGAAGCCTACCACTAACATCTATAAATATGGAAGTGTTGCTACTCCTAGACTTCCACAACCTACAAGGTTGTCACCACAACAATTGGAAGAAAATATAGAAAAAGGGCTTTTCTACTGTTGTGATAGCAAATGCACTAAAGGTCATAAGTGTGCTGAGAAGAAATTATTTTACATGGATTGTGAAGAGGAGGAAGAAAATGAACAAGAAACTTCAAAAGAAGAGGATATGAACCATGAGCCAACCTGGGGTTTGAAAAGGAAGAAAAAAATATGACTATATATTGTAATGCATTGGCGAGAATTACACTCATCAAACTCTCGAGATAGAAGAATATATCAAGAAGAAAAAAAGTAATAGTGCGATTGATTCGAAAGTACCCATAATTTTTTCATTGTAAGTTAGCCAAGGATTTGAATTTATTTCTATACACCTTACGAGTGTCAAGTTATGGTTGCAAATGGAGGAACTATAAATTTATCGAAGTACCATACTATTAATTTAACCATGGGGAATATGTATTGAATAGTCCAATGATTTCCATTCCAATAGGTGGTTTTGATGTTGTATTAGGAGTCCGGTCGTTACAAGCTTTGGGAACGATAAATTTTAATTTTCAAGAACTTTTCTTGAATTTTTTTTTACGCTAAGGAAAGGAAATTGAATTAAAGAGTGTATGGGTCTGACACAGTAAAGATAATCATCTATAATGGCATGAAAAATATTTTGAACAAGGAACAACTAGGGGTAATTTCACAATTATGTTCACTATATGTTCAAACGTCTAATTCATCCATTTATCCATATCTCCAAAGAGTCCTTGACAATCATTCCAAGGTATTTGAGACTCTCAAATGTCTCCCACGTATTCCTGATCATGATTATGTTATTCACTTGATTCCAGGAAGTGTTCCTCCAAACATCAGACGTTACAGATATCCCTATGCCTAAAAGAGTTAAATTGAACATATGGTTGTACAAATGCTAGAGGCGGGTATAATTTAATCTAGACAAATTTCTTTCTTTTCTCCAGTAGTATTGGTGCACAAGAAGAATGGATCATGGCATACGTGTCTAGATTATAGAGAGCTTAATAAGCTCACTATTAAAGGTCAATTTCCCATTCCTATCATTGATGAATTGTTGGATGAATTACATGGAGAAATTTACTTCACCAAGTTGGATCTTATTTTAGGATATCATCAAATTAGAATGAAGACAAAAGACATTCTAAAAATAGCATTCAAAACTCATGAAGGTCGTTATGAATTTTTGGTCATGCCTTTCGGCCTTACTAATGCACCTTCCACATTTCAGGGTTTGAGGAATTCCACTTTCAAACCCTTCCTTAGAAAATTTATGTTAGTATTTTTGATGATATATTAATCTACAATAAGTCTTGGAAGGATCGTGTTCAACAAGTTGATAGGGTGCTTAAACTATTGGAGGAGAAACACTTCAATGAAAAAATATCCAAATGTTTCTTTAGAGTACAAGAGGTGGAATATTTGGGTCATATTATATCTCATAAGGGTTTTAAGGAGACCCCATAAAAATAAAAGCCATAAAGGAATGAAAAATCCCCACAACTTTAAGGAATTTTTGAGGATTTCTCGGTCTAAAAATGTTGGAGTGGGGTCCCCTAATTCCAGCCATTTTGTTATATTTTGTAATATTTGGTCTTACACAGGGTTTTTGGGGTGGGTCAAAACCCCTCATGAATTGTAATGGGTCAAAGGGTAGATCAAGGGGCTGAAAACCATGGTTTGTGGACCATAGAGTAGTGCAGGCTAATAATATAATTAGATGGCTAAATAGAGTCTAATAAGTCAGTTTTTGATAAGTCTGGACGTGAATGATAGATTTCGATATTTTGTGATAGTTTTGTGGATTTGTCTGGGTAGAAGGCTCTTGTTGGTTGTGTGCATGGAGACCTTAGTCCTACTATGTGCGAACTCGCTGGCTGTGTGTGTGGGCTGTTGAAGTGTATGTAAGAAGGATTTGAACTAATAGTAACAAAGGAATATTGTTGTGGATATCTGAGTTATATATGCATATGTTGGTTATGTTATGAATGTTTCTGCATCTTGTTCCATTTTATGTACTGTCTGAAAATAAATCTCTTGTGCAACTGTGATTGGGTTTATATGAATGCTTATTGGATTGATCTGATGGAATAAGGCTCTGATATGATATGTTAACATTATTACTTGATTTATGATTGTTGTGTTAACTTGCGCAAGGTCTTCTACATATTTGACCTAAATTTGTCTCCAAAGGGTTTACTAGTTAGGGTTTCTATTGCAAAGGTCTGTTTATGATTATTTTGGATCTTAAGGCATCAACATCATTCAAACCTCTCTCTGGGTGCGAGAGCACGAGATCCAACACCCCCATGCGCTTCGGGTGAGATTTTGACTTGCGCAAGAGCGAGTCACCACAGCTTGACCTTTATTAAGAGGGTTTTGTTGGTTAACCTCAATTCCGAACCTAGGTCGGGACCCCTCAACCTAATAAATGGTTCTGTTGTCGGGACAGGGAGCATTTTGAGAGAGGTTGGGTGATGCCGTGAGGTCATTGGCAGCCATTAATGCCTGAACTTGAGGACTGGTTTGAAAAATAGATTCAGGAATTTTCCCTAAAAGAAAAAAGAAGTAAGAAGTTGTCTATTGAAGAGTGGAAGAATAAGTATATTTTCACTGAGGTGCACGAGATCTTCTTCGTAACCTTTGCACACAAGTTGCAGGAGTGGTTGGAAAGGTTAGCAGAATTCAAAACCTGTTGGAAGGATGATCAGGTCACACAGTGGACCATTGAATTGATCCAACAGTTGGAGAAGACTAATAATTCCATTACCTGAACTGTAGATCACTGGGTTGACAGCGTCTTGGGCGGGTTTGTAACCGAGTTTGCAGTCGATTAGTTTGTCTCCTACTCAGAAGTTGAAAGGAGAATTTTCAAGGGATTGAGGGGTAAGTTCCTACAAACTTTGCCTCTGCTAATTAAGATGCTATTGTGTGAAAAGGGTATTTTGTGCAACCACACCGAGTGAATGACCCATGATCAGAATGAAATCACTACGCGCAATAGTAAATATTATGGGGTCAATCAGAAAGGGGATAGATTTGTATACACTCCTTTGAGGAACTCCCCTGATCTAAATGGAAGCGAGGCTGCGCACGTTAAAACTAGCCCTCTTGCTACGCCACCATCAAATTCGCACAGAGGTAAGAATCCTCCTACCTCACCACCACCCCCACCTGCGGATGATATGGCCACACAGATGAAGTTACCCACCTTTAAGGGTGTGGGGGATGAGGATATGGACCAATTTTGGTTTGTGGCGAATGCAGTGTGGACTACGCAGAATGTCACTACTGATGTTGTTAAGAGAGTGCAGCCGGCTATGGCCTTTGAAGGTCATCCTTTAGATTGGTTTATGGGATACCTTGCTCAGCATATGGATCCCACGGTTCAGGATGTCAAGGATGCCCTGAAGAAACAGTTCCGAAAGCCTAAATCTTATTCTCAACGTGTAGTGGAACTGAAATATATTAAGCAAAGGCCTACGGAATCAGTTTGGGAAGCTAACCAACGATTAAAGAAAGTCACCAGCGACAGAGGATTTTCTTACAATGAAAAGCAACATAAGGAATGGTTCATCGCCATGCTATTGCCACATCTGCGCAGGCCCATGGGTCAGCAGAAGATTGACTCGTAGTAAGAAGCCCTGGAAATTGTTATGAAGTTAGAAGCTACGTTGAGGGACGATGCTCAATTTGGAGCACTGCAGATTCAGATTCAATTAGAATCTATGCACTTAGAAATTCAGAATTTACAAAGAGACCGGGGTAAAGAAGCTAGCACAGATGTCTGGTGCATATGCTGCAGGGTATCTGGCCACACCAAAGATCAGTTCCCTCTCTGTCAGATTATATGCAAGCTGGGGGACCGATTCCACTGTGCCTGAGGGATGTCGTTGGGCCTTGTACCCCCACACTATGGTGTGCTGATTGTCAGTTGGTTGGGCGACATGATATAAACCACTGCCCGTGGTTAGGCACCTATGTCCTAAAACTGAAGCAACAGTGGTGCAGATTCTGCTCTTCGGTGGGTCACGATGAGCACAACTGTCAAACGTACGACCTAATGATCGACAAAGTGAACCTTTATAGAGTGCAGTTCGACCCTTTGTCATTAGCATCTCCCTCCGGACGAGGAGGGGGGGGAGGCGGAGGCGAAAGTCGAGGGAGAGGGCAACTAATTTGTTACAATTGTGGAGACGTTGGACACTATGCACGTGACTGCTCAAACCCTGTCTGACAATCCTATAGGCACCGTAGGAAATTTGATCATGTAATTGAAGAGTGTCATGTGTTAATATCTAAAATTTAGGAAAAGCAACAAACGCCAATGCAAAACATATAGAGGGTTACTGAACCATGCGACGACGGTCTAAGTGTACATGTAATTACACGCAGCGATATTTCCACTCGAGGAAATGAGGAGAAGGTTGCTGCAGAACCACTGATCAGAAAAGTGTTTGATAAGAATGAAATCCTCAACTTGCAAAAAGAAAAGGAGATTTTCATTGAAGCCAAAAAGGATTTTGTTGATGCAGGAGCATCCACCTCAAGAACTCCCATGGAACCAAAAGTCGATGATGAAGTTAAGCCATTCTTACAAGCCTGCATTAAGCTACTGCGCAATTAAAAGGCAGTAGATAATGTCCAGACCCTGATAGATAACTGCACCAAAAAAGAGGTGTCGCAGACAGAAATCAAGGCTGTGAACAAGGTGTATAAACAGAATAAGAGAACTGGTAGGGAGATGAGAATGACTGTGTAGATTAGAGACTATGTGATTGACCAGGTCATATTGGATCTAGGGTCTGATACAAATGTCTTACCTAAACAAACTTGGCATAATATGGGAAAGCCAAAGTTGGAATGGTCCACCATTCAGCTACACATGGCTAATCAACAAAATATCATTCCACTTGGTAGGCTTCCGCAAGTTGTGGTAGACATCACTGGAGTAAAGGTATGTGCTGAATTTGAGGTTATACAAATTGTGGATGATGCAGACCCCTACCCTGTGTTGTTAGGATTGGATTGGGCCATTGCTATGGGAGGCATCATCAATCTTAAGCGCAAAAGTATGATTTTTGAGAATAATGGTACACGGGTGGTAGTCCCACAGGGATCCAACAGAAGGAGAACGATACACAGAACCAGTGCATGAAGGGGATGATGTTGACCATATCTGCTCTAAGATGAATGCGTGGGATGAATCTTTTGGATCAAGCCTACGAGATGATGGCATGTTGAATTGGGAGAAGGATAGCTCTGTTTTTCGACTCCGATGGAAAAATGGAGGAAGTTCAGAGAATCGGTTACACGATGTCTCTGCGTTGCGCTGTATCAAAATCAAAAAGAGCTTCTAGTGCATCTCCTCTAAGGTAAGAGAACTACCCTACTTTGATTATTACGGTAGTGTCAAAGAATTTTTGGAAGCATTGGAAAAAATTTTCCCATAAGAACGAAGGTTCTGGGTGCTTAATTTGGCTATGCACACAACTCCAGCATGGTGGTGGGAGACGCACAAGGGAAATTTTCAAGACTAGGAGGAATGTAGAAAAATGATGACATTGCGCTTTGAAACTCTATCCACTCCACCAATCGAACTATTCTATGGTCGGGGACATCCGCGCAAGCACCTGGCCATGTGGATGGAGGTATGGGGTGATAAGACATGGAATGAATGGTTTCATATGTTTGTCCACTCCTTGGGACCAGTACCTACTACCTCATATATAAAAGTTGAGCTACACCGAGTTACTCGAGATTGGTATATAATGACTGAAGATTTCCTAGCAACCTTTGGCTTTATGGGTGGCTCAGAAAAACTGGATGAAGCCCTACATGACATAGATGCTTTGGTCTTTGATGAATCCCGACCCCGTAGGGAGTGCGCTACGCTGGCCTGGGATGCGCAGATGCAAGACATCATAAAATGTTGAAATATGTTCATTAAGGAGAATGAAGATGACCCAAGGAATGTTAATATACCATAATTGGAGGGAGAGTGCGCAGTTGCAGGGTCTGCATTAAGGACAGTGGACATGACTAAACCTCTAAAATTAAAGGAAGTCAACATTGGGATAGAATAGAAACCCAAGTTGGCCAAGATTGTGGACCACTCGGATGATGATACAGTAGGAAATATTACAAAAATACTGATAGAATATCAGGATATGTTTCGTACAAATTTATCTGAGCTAAAGGGCATTGTGGGGGACTTGGGTGTCATGAAGATCACATTGAAACTTGATGTGCACCCTGTCAAGTAGCACCCTTATTGATTGAACCCCAAATATAAGCAGAAGGTAAAGGAGGATTTAGAAAATATGGTGGCTGCAGGCATCATTGAACCAGTCGAGCAATCAGATTGGGTAAGCCCAATGGTGGTTCAGGAGAAAAAGACCAAGGGAGAAATCAAGATTTGTGTAGATCTACGCAAGTTGAAGGATGCCTGTGTTCATGACCCCTCCCCTACTCCATTCTCTAATGAAATCATGGATAATGTGGGAGAGCAAGAGGCTTATTATTTTATTGATGGATTCTCAGGTTATCATCAGATCCGAATTGTGCCAGAAGACCGCAGCAAGACCACCTTTCCACTGAATGGGTTTCTTTCCAATATATTTTCATGCCATTCAGATTGAAAAATACACCTACAATCTTCTCACGCGTAGTTGTGGATGCGTTCAAGGAATTCATGCATAAATGATTGGAGGTATAATTTGATGACTGGACAATATTTGGATTGATAAAGAAACATGTGTCGAATCTGCGCATGATGCTTGATACCTGTAGGAAGCACCATATTTATTTCAATCTGAAGAAGTGCATATTTTGTGTACCTTTTTGGATTTTTTTGGGGCATATAGTATGTCAGAAAGGATTGATGGAGACCAATACAAGGCCGCGGTGGAAGCCTTACAGTCGAGTTTGCAGGTTTTACAACTCAAAATGGATACACTGCAAGTGAGCATGGATCAACCGAGCCTGTCGTCTACATCAATCGTTGCAACCACAGGAAGAAGAATCTGCCCCTTCCAGGGTGCAACAGTGTCTCTGGATCACGCAAAATTGTGTGTGCAGGTCCAAACCTGCTACGAGGTTGGCATCGACCTTGCCAAGTTGCCAAGTGGGTAGCTCCATGCACTACATATCTTCATCTCAGCAGAGCTTCAAAGCAGGGAGGCGCGAGCCCAACAACAATCAGCGAAGCTGAGAAAATGGCAGCAACAAAAATGATAGAATCTACTCAGGCTCAGACAGCGCAATAGGTAGCCGTAGCTCAATGTGCAGATTTGGAAAGTTTCATTGACATGCTATGCAGTGAGATTCCAGATGTCACTATCCTAGCCTCCGCAGCGCCGCAAGCCAAAGTTAAGAGCCTGGCTGCAGCTCTCAAAGCTTCCCAGTTAGAAATTCAGTCTGTGAAGGCAGAGTTTGAGCAGAAGATTGCTGCATTGTTGGCGAAGCTGTAGCTTGAGACCCCCCCAGAGGTGCGTGCGCAACGGGTCGTACAAGTAAAAACATCATTCACCAGCATCTCCACAGACATTGTGAAGGGATCGAAACTCCTAGAAAAAGCTTTGGGACTATGGAATTTTGTGTAGAAAGATCCATTAGTCAAGAAAATCACTCAGGAGTTGCACACGAAGGAGCAGGAGTTCGACGATTTGCAAGAGGAATTGCCTACATTTATCCCCTCTTAGATAATGGCACGCCTTAATACCAACCAGGCATTGCGGGACGAGGTGGAGGAGCTCCACAAAACAAAGCAAATTGTTACATATCACATGAAGCCATGGGAAGATGAGGCCATAAAGCTCTCCCAAGACCTCAACTTGGAAGTTTGAAATTTAAACCAGACGTTGCCGAGCGTTACTTTGGCCACTGAAGGGCTAACATCAAAAAAACTGGTGGAGACTATGCAGAACATAGCAGATCAAAGCGCAGGTGTCTTGGCACCATTTGCAGCTGCCATGGAAGAGCTCCAGAACAAGATGATGAATCTGGTACCAGTGTGATTCGGGACGAGTCACAAGATTATGTTGGGGGCCTGTTGGAGCAGGGTCCCCTAAGTCCAACCATTTTGTTATATTTTGTAATAATTTAGTCTTGTGCAGGTGTTTTGGGGCGGGTCAAAACCCCTCATGAATTGTAATGGTTTAAAAGGTAGATCAAGGGGCCGCAAACCATGGTTTGCGGACCATAGAGTAGCACAGGCTAATATTATAAAAAGATGGCTAGATCGAGTCTAGAAAGTCATTTTTTGGATAAATTTGAACGTGAATGCTAGAGTTGGATATTTTGTGATAGTTTTGTGCAGATTTTTCTGGGTAGAAGGCTCCTACTAGCTATGTGCGTGAAGACCTTAGTCTTGTTGTGTGCGGACCTCGCTGGTTGTGTGCGCTCACTGTTGAAGTGTTTGTAAGAAGGATTTGAACTGATAGTAATAAAGGAATATTGTTGCAGATATCTGAGTTATATATGAATTTTTTGGTTATGGTATGAAGGTTTCTGCATCTTGTTTCAAAGTCCTGTACTGTTTGAAAATAGATCTCTTACGTAATTGTGATTGGGTTTATATGAATTCTTATTGGATGGATCTGATGGTAAAAGAATCTGATATGATATGTTAAAGGTTATTGCTTGATTTATGATTCTTGTGTTAACTTGCACAAAATCTTCTGCATATTTGACCTAACTTTGTCTGAAAAGGGTTCACTAGTTAGGGTTGATGTTGTGAAGGTATGTTTATGGCTGTTTGCGATCTTAAGGCACCCACATCATTTTAACCTCTGTCAGGGTGCGGAAACCTGGTTCCATCACCCCCACATATTGCTTCGGGTGAGACTTTGACTTGTGAAAGAAGGTCACTGCCGAAAGGTCTAGTAGTAAGAGGATTTTGTTGGTGAACCTCAATTCCGACCCAACAGACAAGGTATTATCACAAGTTTGTTAAGAATTATGGGGAAATAGAAACACCTATAACAGCATTACTAAAGAAAGTGATCTAGACTTATGTAGAAACACAATAAAATACAGAAATAAACATAAACACAGAGATGCAATAGGAATAACACATCATTTCTTAATATCAAATACTGAAAAATATTTATAGACAGAATGGAAAATAAACTAGCTCGGGCGATGGTAACTTATCTCTGAGAAGTGATGTGGCAGATACATGCCTATGAAATGTGTTAAAATAAGGCTCGAATGCCCATTTATTATTGAGAAACAATGAAAAACCATAAAAATCCAAAAACCTAACCCTAGGAGATGAAGCGCCAAAACTATGGGCCTCGTTTTGGTAAATAGGTACATAAACTTTCCAGGGACGTAAATTTGGCATATGATCTCTGTTTGATGCAAAAAATACCTCTTTAGAAATATATATAAGAGGAATACAAATTTTGAGTGATCAAAATCTGTCAAATATCTATGTTGGTCCCGTTTTTTCCAAAAAACATCGTTTAGGGTCTCAAAACGGCACCGAAAGTTCAAGACCCGAAAAAATGCCAAAAATAGTAAATTGTGCTACAATTAAGGAAAATGAAAAAATGAAAGAAACAATGGTGGGGGTCCAAGTGGAATAGGCGGGTGGCCACCAATATCCACCTGGATAAGTCCCTCCCCCTTAGGATGCAATGGTCCCCATTGCGTTGAGTTCCTCCATGAGATGAGGAAACTTCTGCTGAACTTGGTCCCTGGTGAGCCACTTGCCCTGGTGAAGGAGTTGTCCTGCTTTGACAACTCGATATAGATGGATCCTTTGTTGTCAAGTTTTCTCGATATTTTTGTCCATTATCTGATCAGTTATGGCTTATTCCATGCAGTCTGGGTTTAAATTTGTTGGTGTGAGTTGTTCCGCAATGTCGAATGTGTAAAAAAATGGTGGAAAGTAGGGCCAAAGGCCGTCCACATTGAACACTAGGTGCAGCCCAAGGAATGGTGGAATACTGAGGTCAAATTCATTGTCCTCCACTACCTTGGTGATGGTGTATGGCCCATATCAGAGCGGGCGAAGCTTGCGGTGGGGCCTAGTGAGGTGCTCCTTTTGCACATGTAGCCAAAATTTTTTTCCCACCTAGAACTTGTGTGGCACCTGATGTTGATCATGACGATGCTTATACTGAGCATTGGTCCTGTCCAATATTTCATGTTCCTGTTGGCGTATGTCCTGAATGTTCTCAATGAATTTGTTAACCTTTTCGGCTTCAGACTGGACATGAGTCGAATCTGCCTTAGTACCTGAAAATGGTATGGCCACATCAATGGGACATAGTGGATGGAATCCAAAGCCCACCTGAAAGTGGCTGTGTCTAGGCGAGATGTGGAGAGATCGTTTATAGTTGTGCTAGACATAGGGGATGCTTTCATCCCATGTGAATGGATGATTTGAGTTGTACATGCATAGAATGTGTACGATCATCCTGTTGACGACCTATGTTTGGCCATCAGTTTGGGGGTGGAAATTTTTCGAGCTTAGTGAGGTTGGTGTCCAAGATCGACCAGAGAGTTAACCAAAAATTACTGAGGAACCTGTTATCTCGATCTGAGATAATGGACTGTGGGATCCCAAAGTGTACCCACACTCGTTCAAAGAAGAGTTTAGCAGTGGCTTCTCCTATTATATTCTTCTTGCAGCCCACCATAATGACCATTTTAGAGAATCTATTGATGACCACAAAAACACAGTCATTTCCATGCTTGGTAGAAGGAAGGACCGACATGTAATCCATGGAGATGGATTCCCATGGTTGACTAGGCGTAGGCGGCAGAGTACATAGGCCTTGCTTCTTGATGTTCAGTTTGGAAATGGCATAGGCAGTGCAAGATATGGTGTACTTCCCAAAATCATGTCGAAGGTTTGGCCAATATAAATACTTCTGCAATACTGACACTTTTTTCTCAATCCTGAAATGTCCAGTGACCCAACTGTAGTACGCTTCAGAAATAATCTTGGCATGCTCACTTGTAGGAACACAAAGGTGTCCAATGTGGCATAGAAGTGCATCATGGAGGTGAAAATTTGGAACTTTTTTACCCTCCAGAAGTGTGTGGTATGTGTTGCCGAATTTTGGATCACTTTTGTAGAGATGCGGCCAGCCCGAAGTCTCGTTGCCACAAGAGTAGAGCACAATGGTTAGCGACACGATCAATGACCAGCAAAGACAATTTGCAACATTATCGGTGCTACCATTCTTGTACTTTATGTTCAAATGGAATTGCTACAGGTATGTGGACCATTTCTAATGGCGATCATTCTGCAACTTCCCTTGTATTTGTATGAACTGTAGGGGTCGATGATCTGTGTGGATGACCATTTCCTTCCCCAAAATGTAATGCTTCCATTGTCGACATGCTTGCACAATGGAATACATTTCTTTGTCATAGGTCGGATACTTTCGGACTGTGTCTGAAATTTTCTTACTGTGATATGCCACTAGATGCCCCTAACGAGAAAGTACTGCCCCAATAGCATAGTCAGAGGCATCTGTCTCGATCGCAAATGGTTGTTGCAAGTTAGATAATGTGAGCATTGGTGTAGAGCATAGGCAATGTTTCAAATCTGCGAATGCCTTCTATTGAGATTCAGACCCAAATAATTTTTCTTTCGTTCCTCCCTTGGTGACTTAACTCAAAGGCCAAATAATATGAGAGAACCCCAACATGAACCTACGGTAGAAATTGGAAAGACTGAGAAAGATGCAAAGATCTATCAGAGTGGTTGGAGCTGGCCAATCTTGAATGACCTGGATCTTGGATGGTTTCACATGCACCCCCATTCATCAATAATGTATCCCAGATATTGAACCTAGGTCATTCCAAAAGTGCATTTCTCCAAATTGACAAAAAAATTATGTTGCTAGTGTTTGGAGGACTTGTCGAATGTGGTGGAGGTGCTATTATCAACTCTAGATGAAGATCAATATGTAATCCAAATACAACTCCATGCATGATTTGGTGAACGGTTGCAAGATGTTGTCCATCAGCCTCATGAACGTTGCGAGAGCATTCGTCAACCTAAAAGGCATGACCAACCATTCGAAGAGGCCCTCCTTGGATTTGAAGGTAGTCTTCCACACATTGGAGGGTTCGATTGGTACATGGTGATACCCGGACATCAAGTCGATCTTGTTGAAGTATTTGGCCCCCTTGACTTGGTCCAGAAGGTCATCAATCCACGGGATCATATACCTATTCTGGACAGTGATTTTATTCAGTGATCGCTAGTCAATACAAAGTCTCCAAGTCCCAAATTTATTATGCATCGACACGATCAGTCTCCCACAGGGCGATGAACTCGGTTGGGATGTGAGCTTTCTGCAACAGCTCCTGAATCTGCCTCTTGATCTTTTCGTTCTCCAGAGCAAAGCGTCGATAGATTGGTCCATTGGGTAGTGGCGCGCCTGGGGTTAGATCGATAGAGTTCTTGACCTAAAAATGTAGAGGTACCCCTGTGGGTGAGGTGAAGATGTACCCATACTCCTCGACGACCTTGTCCATTTTTTGTTTCCGTGCAGAGGAGCCTTGTCTGGAGGTCCTGGCCACAATCTTCTTCTTGCCCGGATGGTGGATCATCACGAAAACAAATTGCCCGATTTTGGAAATGAGCTTACTGCATGGTTTTGAAGTGATCAAAGAGATGGCAGTAGGCAGTGCTACTTTTTGTATCTTGTACAAATTATTTCCCAAAGTAATAGTAACAACGCGATACCTAGACTCATACACATCATGTCACTTCTACAATTATGGTTTGCCTAATAATACATCAAAAACATCAAGAGGAGAAATATCATATAATACCTCATCCGTGAAGGGATTGATGCCATAGGGAAGGCGATACTGTTGGCTGACAGAAAGATCCTGTCCTTGGTGAAGCCACCTGATGGTGTACAACTGAGGGTGTGTTTTGGTCGGCAGGCCCAATTTCTTCACGACCTCTGTTGAAATAAGGTTCTTTTGGATCCCAATGTTGACAATGAACTGCAGTGGGGAACCCTTCACCCACATATGGTAATGGAAGAGGCTCTCCCCATCCTCTGGATCTTGGTGGTGGAAATAATGGCATTGGGATCCGCATCGATAATCTGCTTCCCTTTGTCATTCTCCTTGTTGGGTTCTGACTTAGAGTCAAAACATGCATCTGATTCAAAAACCTTCATCTCGGCCACCAATGACTACTTGGTCTGACACTCACTTGTGTTGTGAGTGGAGATATTGTGTAACTCACACCACTTTCTTGTGTCCTTCTTGTTGGAAATATTGAAAAGAGGGGTGAATCAATATTCCTTAGAAATTAACACTTTTAAATATTTTCAGTGCATTAGTTAATCTTCAATTATTCTTAATGTTTATCTAGTAACAATAGTAAACAATATAACACAATAGGCACATGAATTTTAGGTGGAAAACCCCCTTTGGGTCAAAAACCACCAAACGATTATCTAATAAATTATTTAATCTTCATCCCCAACTAAAATGAAAGCTACAAATTCCTATAATTATAGAAAATCATTCTTCTCCAGCTCCCACTAGAAGGATGCCCCAATGTCTTGGTTTCTTTAGTAGTCAACTAAATGGATGCCCCGACATCCTATACTGACCTACCACACTTAAGTGTTCACAGGCTCCAACCTATAGGTGACTCCATGCACCAACCTAGAACCTCCCTGCCACCCTATAATGAACATAAATAAGACAAGAGTGTGAAATCCGGTACTAGGGACAATGATCCACAATACAATATGATACACAATGATTTTCTTGAACTAGACCAATCACCCAATCACACTATGAACTGCAACCCAACCATAACAATATCCAACAATAACTCTTATACATCCCAACAATGCCTCTTCAACTCTCGGCAAATTTACTCTAAATTTACAATAATGACTCTTTTACAATTTTACAATGATGATTTTTAAAATACTGACTTTTGACACGACCTGATACTTGACTTGACACTACTTCTTGGATCACTAGCAGTTGTTGAGGTAATGTTGTGCTTGCTTCAAGTGATGGTAATTTTGCGTTGCATGTCCTTCTAGTATGTGTCGGAGTTGTCCTATTGTGTCCTCCTTCCTACACATGCATTAATAAAAAAGACCCAAACCAATATACAAATAAAATACTTACACTATCCTGCAAAACATATGTCAGAGAAATATTCAAAATTTAAATGTAAATACGTTCAACATTTATGAAAAAAACCCAAACAAACATACATACAAAATACTTAGAATGTCCTACAAAAACACATTTCAGAGATGATATTCAAATTCAAATGAAAACACTAATAATACATACCTTGTTGTAGCAGACTTACCCTTGACTATTGATGTGTGGTCCTTACTGCAGTGATCCTTGAATGCATACTTTTTCTTGCCTTCTAGAAGCTCAATATTGAATATGTTGTATCTATGTAATTTCGGATCTCCAAGGTCTAAAATTTTGTCTAGCTGTATCTCTCTAAGTCCTATTTCCAATCCCACAGGTTTTATTGATATTGGATTCTTCAAGGAGTTATGACCAATCTCCCATGATGACCTGATTTTAGACTGGTTCAGTAGAGCGAACTTGTATGGAGTTCGATGTGTCACGATTTTAACCGTCCGTCCTGAAAATGATACCCAAAAAACTACATTCCGTCACATTTCTACCAAATTTTATGAAATTTGAATCCAATGCTCAAAGAGAAATTTATGACAATTTCCTGAAGGTCACCTGTTTGACATGGAATTCGGGAGCCTGCAAAAACCATAACTTCCTCATATCATATCTCCAAAAATAGTGTGAACCAAGATATGAAATTGTTTCATGATGTTCATCAAGATTTCAGATCAAATTGGTTTTAATTTTAGCTTTTGAAGCTTCGTAGAAAAAAATTTAGAGCGAAAATTTTGTGATGACCTGTTTGAAGCAGGGGAATCCTTGCATGAGGAGGATATGAGGGTCACAATTTATAGAAATGATTAGGTTGAGAGGGTCTTCAACAAGTAAACATTGGAGGGATTTTAGGATCATAAAAAATTATTAATGATTGAATATTCAATGACCACAACCAATGATGAGTGCCATGCCACAACACCATGGGGTTTTAGCCCACTAACTAGGGTTACTAACTTCAAACACAAATATCTCTCAAACCGTGAATAATTATGTGGCGTGCCATATATCAACGGAAACATCTCGACGGTACAATCCATCCAAAAGATACTTGAATCAAAATAGAGTAAGTTATCAAGTCAAAATTCCCATGAAATATCGGGGTAGCCCTTGGTGCTACTTGGGTTGACATCAATGACAACCACTGATCAACACCTCTTTGGCTTTGCGACGTTCTTATTCACTTGCGAATTTGGTGGATTTTCCTGGGCTTCCTCGCCTTGGATTTTTCCTTTGTTCTATGGTTTTGGGCGCCTTTCCCTTGCTTCTGATTCACAAATCCAAAGTCTCGATTCTTCTGTTTGAATTTCCACTCAACCTTGGAAGCATACTGGTATGCTGCACCAAGCGAGGATATGTTGAGGAACTCCATTTCCTCATGAAAATATCTGTTCAGACAACTGCGGTACTTCAACACAAAATTTTTCTCTGAATCTTTGATACCCAACTTTGTGCATAGGGTATGGAACATATTCGTGAACTCATGCACATCTTGATCCATTTGCTTCCGTAGTGTATACCATTGTACCATTGTATGTACTTGTCCTCATAGCTCCCCACGGGATAATATTGTTCCTTGATGGTGTCTCAGAAATAATTCCAAGTGGGTGCGGTTGAGAACAAGGAGGGTTATCTCTCCTCCTTTTTCTCAAAGTAGGTTTCCCATTAGTCCTTGATATGCGGGGCGACTTTGAGGAGTGAAAAAGTAATATTTTCCCGATTGGAAAAATCATGAACTGAGAAATATCCTTCTAATATATTCAACCATATATCTATGATTTCTTCATCTATTTGTCCCTCAAGTATTATAATGTCAAAGTTTACTTGTACCGTAAAAGTAGTGGCGCCTCCATAGTGGTTGCTAGATGAAGATGTGGTGTCGATGGGTAGCTGTTGAAGGATCTAGGAAAAGTTATCCATCATCGCGTTACTTTGTTTCTTGAGGGCCTCCACGAGCAATATTTTTATAAGATATACTACTCCCTCATCTTTATTTTCTCCCCCATGGGAGGTTGTCGGGGTTTGCGAGGCTGATCTTGCAAAGGTTCAACCAGATCGAGCCCTAACTCCTTATAACCCGAACTCGTTGGGAACATTCAAAGAAAGATCAAGAAAGAGTAGACCATCTTGGATACTACTAATCCAGACTTATGCATGAATGGAATAAAATACAAAAATAAACATAAATGCAGAGATGTAGCAGGAATAACACTTCATTTCATTAATATCTAATACTGAAAAATGCTTACAGATAGAATGGAAATAAACTAGCTTGGGCGATGGTAGCTTATATCTGAGAAGAGATGTGGTGGATGCATGCCTCTGAAATGTGTTACAATGATGCTCGAAGGCCTATTTATTATTAAGAAACAATGGAAAAACCTAAACATCCAAAAACCTAACCCTAGGAGATGAAGCGCCAAAACTATGGGCCCCGTTTGGGTAAATCGGTACATCAACTTCCCGAGGACGTCACTTTGGCATACGATATTCATTTGACGTGCAAAATACCTCGTTAGAAATATATATCTGAGGAATACAACTTTTGAGCGACCAAGATCTATTGAAGACCCATGTGGGTTCTAGTTTCCCCAAAAAACGTTTTTTAGGGCCCGAAGTTCAAGACGCGAAAAACTACCAAAAATAGTAAATTGTGCTATAATTAATATAACTGAAAAAACAAAAGAAAAATGGTGGGGATACAAGTGGAATAGGTGGGTGGCCACCAATATCCACCTGGATTAGAATTAATATGCATTTTCTTGGACTCTAGAAGCAACTAATGCGTCTAAATATCTTAAAGAAGCAATGTGGTTAGCTCTGGTCTTAGCTACACTAGACTTCACAAAAACATTTATTGTGGAATGTGATGCCTCCATAAATGGAATTTGTGGTTTTTTAATGCAATAAGGAAGACCTATTTCCTTTTAAAGTCATCCAATCAAGGAAAAAAATTTACACAAACCCATTTATGAGAAGGAAATGTTGGAATTCTGCATGCCTTGAAGCAATGACACCCTTACCTAATTGGATGACACTTCAATGTAAAAACATATCAGGATAGTCTTAAATACTTATTAAAAAAAATATTGTATTTAGAAGAGCAACAAAAATGGGTCACAAATATGTTGGGTTATGACTTTGAAATCATCTACAAGAAAGGGATGCAAAATGTTGCAGCAAATGCACTCTCAAGAAAGGATGAGGATATGCAGACATTGCACTATGTCATTTCTATTATCCAATCTGATTGGAGAATAGAAGCGAGGGATGAATGGAGGAATTACGAAGAGGTTTGGATACTCATTCAAAATTTGCAGCAAGATCCCAGTGCATATGATACTTTTAGCTAAAAAAATGATTCACTATGGTACAAATATCACTTATATCTATGTAAGAATTCCAAACTCAAAACAAAAAGTTCTTTTGGAATTACACTCCTCTCCTATAGGAGGGCACTTAGGATTTTAAAAAAATTACCACATGGTAAAGAAGGAAATTTTTGAGGTGGCCTTAAATCTGATATTCAGAAGTTTGTGTCTGAATGTTTGGTTTGCCAATAAAATATAGTTGAGAAAATTAAAACCCCAGGTATTTTACAACCATTAGCCATTCTAAGTCAACGTTGGGAGGAGGTCTCAATGGATTTTATCACAGGTCTACCCAAGTCCTAAGGAGAGAGTATCATCATGGTGGTAGTTTATAGACTTAGCAAGTATGCACTCTTTTGTTCTATCTCATCTTTTCAAAGCCATTACAGTCGCTACTGCATTTGTGGAAACAATTCAAAAGTTACATGGAAACCCAAATATTATGTAAGTAAAAAAGATCCCATTTTCACTATAATTTTTTGGACAAAATTATTTTCTTATCTTGGTACTCAATTGGCTCATAACTCATCTTATCATCCTCAATTTGATGGGAAAACTAAGATAGTGAACAAATGTTTGGAAGGATCTATTTGTTTCTTTATATCTGATAAACAAACACAATGGGTCAAATGGTTACCTCTGGTAGAATGGTGGTATAACAATTCCTTCCATACCACAACAAAAATGACCCCATTTATGGCTCTTTCCAAATATAATCCACCGTCCATCACATCATCTCTAATTTACAATTCTAAGGTTCAAGCAGTGGAAGATCATATGGAGCATCAACAACAAGTTCTCTAACTCTTAAAGGATAATGCAACTCTAGCACAAAATTGAATGAAGCAAAAATCATATTAGCATCACCGTGAAAGAAGTTTTGATGTGGGCGATTGGGTATTTTTACAGCTACAACCATACAAATAAATGCCATTCAAGTAAGCTAAGAAGGATAATAAATTATCACCCAAGTACTATGGCCCTTATAAAGTATTACAAAATATTGTTATCGTGACATACAAATTGGAGCTACCTACATCTTCATGAATATACCCATTTTTCCATGTTTCATGTTTGAGGAAGGTCATAGGTGACAAGAATTTAGTTCAAAATATATTTCCAGAACTTGATGAGTAAGGAAAAGTCATATTGGAGCCTAAAGAAATCACATAAACAAGAATATGATAGCTATAGAATCAATCAATTTCAGAGTATCTCATTAAGTGGAAGAAATTACTCGTTGAAGATTCCACATGGGAGGATGATTATTTTATACAAAAGCATCCAAAACTACTCAAGCCTTGAGGAAAACACTTTTTTGAAGGAGAGGGTCATGTTAGGTCCCTATAATACTAGTGTAGCCCCCATATTGTATTGTTGTGCCCCATAGAAGCCTACTATTGTTATTATTGTGCCCCATAGAAGCCCACTATTATTATTGTTGTTCCCTGACATTATTATTATTATGTAGGCCCTAATAATATTATGACCCCTTATACTCCTTTATCTACCAAAGAGGTCTTGTCATTTGAATCATCCAAGAATTATCCATTTATGTGATGTAAAAGGAGGTTGCCCCTCGAAGAGTCTTATTTTCAAGTCGTTGATATATCTTTTCTTTCGTTTTTATGAACTACTTACATAATATTTATGGATGAGAATTTCTTCATGGATTGAGTTTTCTATATAAATGTGCTTATCTATTTAAATGTGTGCAAATGATGCTCAAAATGTAGTAAATTTCTAGTTCATTCCACGTGGAAGATAAACTGGAAATTATATGAGCACACAACTAAGTGAGTTAGCAACACAAAGGAATTTCAAAAAATTGAGAACCTCCACCAAGTAAATGAATAATCACAATTAAGATATATGGATTATCTTTTATATTATTTTTCATGTATCTTGATGCTTTTAAAATGGAAAAGATGGAGGAATTAACTTACAAGGTGTTTTTAATGATAGGTCATAGTTTGGAAAATTGTGTTCAAAATCTTCTAGAGCCATTTTAAGGGATCAACATGTATTTTTGGGGATCAAAACTTTCTCATATTGATCCCAAACCCTCTGACACTAATCTAAACTTAGAGACCTTTCCAAAGGCACAATAATTGTGTTAATTGGAGCTTACGTGCAAAATTATGCCTCCTACAAGTTTACCTTCCGTGTTGACCACCATAGTACAAGAGGATTCCATGTCAACCCATGTTACTCACACATATAAGGCTAACCATATGTGGACATTCAAGATGATTCTAGAATGTCTAATTGATGGTCAAGAATCAACCCCTATTTGACTATTAGGCAATTTTAAATACTAAGTCACAAGAGGAGAAGGGGTTGCATTTTATGTCATTGTATTTATTCCATAAGTGAATAAGGCATATAGGAGTGGGAAGTTAGAGAGCATAAAAAAGGGGGATAATATTTTGTAAGATCCATATAGGCCATGGGTCTCAGGTAACTCCTTAAAGACTATTTATTTTTTGTATTTTCATTTTTCCATACTTGAGTAGACTCACTTTCTAGCCATGTTTTCTCTCATATGGGTTTCCGAGGGTAAGTATTGTGTTTATTTGTGGATGACGTGTCTGTATTTTTTTATTCTTTATTTTCACATTTCAACTATTTCATACATTTAAGCATAAAACCAATAAGTAAAGAATCTGAGATCTAATTTAAATTCACCTTCACAACAAAAATTTTAGTATTTTATTAGATCTGCAACAAAGATTTTAGTAGCTTATTAGAATTTGTGAAACAAATTTTTATAGCGGAATATCCATGATACTTTACATATCACTGAGCCATATCAAAATGTAATTTAATCACCATTGTCTTCATGGGAAGAAACCATATTCCTAGCAGTCAATCAATGCATGATTAAAAATCTTTCTAAAAGGAAAGCATCAACAATTGGAAAATTTGTTGCATTGAGAGGTTATTCGTAGCCTAGTATGAGGGTGACGAGCCACTCCTTATGTGCTCAACATGTGGTATTTAAAACAAATATTAGTAAGAAAAATCAATGCATGATTAAAAATATTTCTAAAAGGAAAGCATCAACAAATGGAAAATTTGTTGCATTGAGAGGTTATTTGTAGCCAAATCATCGAATTCCCATGAGAAATTCATCATATAGGTGAAATTTTTGCCTTGGTATACTTCTCATAAAGCAATAAAAAAAAATAAAAATTCTTATGGTTAAAACATTTCAATCATGCATTGCTTAGTATGATGAATATTTGTAATTACTTCTATATTTACATGTAGTTGACATGTGTGTGTTTGTGTTTGTGTAAACCAGTGTATACTCGTCTTAACTCCCGATCTATCATGCGTGTAGAGGGATCAAGCCCCTCCAAGTGAAACATCTTTCAAATTAAAAACAAAAAGAGGAAAGGTTTGCACCTCAAGGCATGTGATACCTCTCAATGCATGATTGAACCATATTTAAGATGGATTTACATTGATTATACCAAAAACAAAAAAATTGTATAATCCCATTGTTGGATTGAGAATTAAATAAGAACACGATATGAAAATATAGCATAAGATACACTATTGAAAGTAGTGTAGTAGTACAATGAAAACCAAATCTTATTAATGAATCATGTGGTGAAAAACATTAAAATGTATATAGCAATACAAAGTGGCTAGAATGGTGGTAGATTATTTCCGAGAAGAGATGTGGCAAGGAAGCGCATTTGCAAAATAACCACTATAAGCTAAGAATAGATAAACATTTATGGTGATGTCAAAAATATAAGAAACAAAAACCCTAAAATGTAATAATACTAACCCTAAGATGATAATTGTTGACCGAGAATGCTAATTTGGATGAAATGAGTGTTCTAGAAAAGAAGAAAAATATTTGTTGGGATCATAAATTTTCTCTAAGTGCTCCACTTTGGGTCTTCTTTAACTCATTAAAAAAAATATCAATATACTAAGTTTGGTTCTTGGCCATTGGGCACGATTGCCTCAAAAAATGATTAGGAAGGTCAAAGAAAATGCACAAAAATATCATGCCCCCAAAACTCGTAGTGTTAGAACCATTTTTGGGATGGCCTTGAATGACCACATGAATAAATACTTCTCTATTGAGTATCAATGGTCCATATCACATCAAGTTAATGTATTAGATGGGGAAATTTTGTGTGATTTAGTTCCTAATAAAGTAGTTTCCCGAGTGAAGAAGTTCTCATGCTTTAATAAACTAATAAAGTTGTATGTTTTTCTAGTTGGTCCTCCTCATCATAGTGTACATGATCTACTCCATTAATCTCGCTCAATGTAATGGGGTTGAGCTCTACAATAGCCAAGTTATTTTCCACCTCTGAGGTGTCCAATAAAGGTGGAAAGTATGGTCAAAATAACTCCACATTAAATATAAGATATAAGTTGAGGAGGAGTGGAAGGTTCATATCAAAAGAAAAATCATCCATGAAATTGGTGATGGTATAAGGACTATATTGAAGTGATCGAAGCTTCCTATGGGGGCTTGTGAGTTGCTATTTCTACAAGTGTAACCATACCTTGTCACCAACCAGGAACTTGTGTTGAACTCGATGCTACTCACGTCAATGCTTGTATAATATTTCTTATTGATTGCAAGTTTAGTGATGGTACATGTAGTGAAAATATAAATTTGTTGAAATCATATGAGATATTTTGCAACATTGTCATTTTCTTATCCACGTGAAAATGAGCTACAATTGAATATAGTATACCTTGCAAGCCATCTTCTAATAATTACTTCAAGGAACACATTGATGGACTAATTGGAATAGAATTCCATCCCAGAGGTGAAAATTCCAAACTTTTTTACTTGAACTGGTTTCTAGTACATAGTAGAAAATATAAGGTCATTATCATAAAGTCAGGGCCACTTTGAAGTCTCATGTTTGAAAGGATCGATTATTGTGCTTAGTGTCACATCTAGACGTTGGATGAGGCATATGATTGTCTTTACCTTGGTGAAAAGTCATATATCTTATGTACCAAAATTCAAAGTTTCCAACAAGTAAATACTCCTCCTTAAGGATATTGGAAACCCCCTCCCACCACCCCCCCCCCCCCTCCTTGCTCCCACAAGTGGGATATGTTGCATACAATTCAAAATCTCTAGCCTTTTTCACACATTAAGTATCTCACTAATATTTGGCATGGGTAAGAAACTTTGGAAGTGTAAAATTAATCTTCTCATTGTTGAAAAATTCATGAACAATAAATAACCCTTGAGAAGAGTTAACAATCTCTCCACTTCTTTTATATCTTTCTTACTTTAAAACATAGGGATATCAAAGTTAACCTACACCTTGAAGGTTGTAATTCTTATGAAATGTCCACTTGTTGAAGGTGCCTTCATTGTTGAAGGATATCGGAAAAAATTTCCATCATCTCATTCCTCTATCACTCAATGGATTCTTGGAGAAACAACTTGATATGATCTCGTGCTTCAACACCTTCCTTTACTTTGTTTGCGATGGGATACCATGGGGGCTAGTGGGGAAGTCTTCAGCACACTCAATTAGTTAAAGGCCCAACCCCCTAGATCCTAACCTTGTCAATGACATCTACAAAAAATAATAAAGAGTATTTTGTTATATTACCATTGATATTTGACCATTGTGTTAAATTAGAGAACACAATATGATAAAGATAAAATAAAATAAAATATTGAAAGTAGAGTAATATGGTAAAACCAAACTATATTAATGAAATAAATGGTAAAAAACACTAGAAAATTCATAGCAATAAATTTACTAGAATGGTGGTACCTTATGTATGAGAGGAGATGTGACAATTACCTTCATCTGTAAAAGGCCCATTAAAAGAGGTTGAAATTACATTTTAAAATGATGCCAAATAGACTCAAGAAGTAGAAACCCTAAATGAGTTAGGGTGAGTGGAAATGCTAAGTTGGATGAATTTAAGATTTAAGTTCATCTAAATTAACATGGTTGAATGAAATACATCAGGTGATAAAGGTAAAAAGATCTTTCTATTTGAAAGAATCCATCAATTGATAGATATACGGTAGTGGTGGTAGGTAGAAATCTATGAAAATTTGTCATTAAATGGAATATGAAAGCCCAAATAAACGAAGTGTTTATTGAGGGGAAAATTAATTCTTGATAGAAAGATGTCTTTCATGGTTGTTACATACTTGGTAAAGTTTTGTTAGAAGCCCAAATATAATAAAGGATTATTTATTTAATTTTGGCGAAGTCACAAACACATTTGGTGGAAGTTGGGTGGATAAACCTAATGATAGATGTGTAGTTCAAATACTAAAGTCACATCCCTAGAACTTGAGGGTGGTCCTTGGCAAGGGTTTCCTTTATATCCTCTTTACGAAAATCATCACTAAGAGGATGGCTTCAAGTTAAAAATTGGATAAGTATGAGAGGTTTATGAAATTAAAGATTAGGGAATAACAATCTATATACAGGCCCTAAGCTTTGAGTGAGTTAAACTTAAGGATCATAAAATTTACTAAGTACTTTAGTTTTAGAATTGAACATTTAGGAGGAGATCTACAATCTCAAACATTTAACATCCTAAATAAGTAAGACAAACCATTCACTAAATGTCAAGGGTTCTAAAAGTAGGTGCCTGGTAAGTTAGGGATCAAAAGGTAGCTAAAAATATCTAACATGGTAGGAACTTGATCAAGCAAACTTTAGCTAAGTGTCAAGTGCTCAAGGGACTGAAATTTCGTAAAAGACACAAGTTCAAAGCAGTTTAGGTTTCAAGGAAATGAAAAAAATAAAAAAAGTTTCTAGTGGTAATAAATAACAATGTAGGGAGGTCATGTTTTAAAAAATGACTCAAAGTTTTGAGCAAGTTGAGCTCTACCCAAGTGAATAAATTAACTAATTAGTATTTAATGATGAAGCACTGTTTATGAGACTAAAGTTATAGAAGACACCCAAAGTTCAAAATAGTGAAGAAATTTAGTTAATTGTGTGGCACTCATAAACTATGTAATTGGGAGACCACATTCAAAAAAATATCAAAATTTTTACTTTTTTTTTTGTATCCCAGAGGAACCCAGCAGCCCGCCTAACACATGACTACTAATAAGCCTATGGGGTTTACATCATGTCCTTCTCTTTGTAAATCAAGTCACAATCAAGAAATTTAAACCTTAGATATCTCAATTTTCACAGAATTCAAATTACTTTAATCACCACTTGAGCGACCTCTAAGACTTTATTTTATAAAATTAATTGTACAACAATTTCTTATTTTTTTGCCTTAAATTTCTCAAATACTTTTCTTACTTAAATACCTCAATACAAAATTTTATACAAAAGCAAATTGAAAAACAATAACATAAAAAAACTTCCTTGAAAACTTAATATCTTTATCCATTTTCTTACTATGTCATTTTAATTAATACTAAGTTATATGTTATTTAATATAAACAAATAATTAATACTAAGTTATATGTTATTTAATATAAACAAATTATTATGTTCAAAATAGTTATATTTTATAAAGAAAATTGACTACCTTTCTAAAATAACAAACTAGGAAGGCAAGCCTTTTGAAAATAACATACAATTTTGAATTGAACAAAATTTAACCAAATAAAAAAAAATAATTAATTAATATTTAATGCTTAAAACAAAATTATTTGGAAGACCAAACTTTCAAAAGGGACTTAAAATCTGAAGTAAATGAAATTAAAAAATAAAATAAAAAAATCAAATGAAATACTCACCACCATATATAACATTTTCTTATTTTCCACTTAAATGTTTTAGAGACAATTTGTTTGACAAGTCAATTGAAAGATAAAAATAGAGGACGTGGGTCTCGTGGGTAAGAGTTTTTTCCTCCCCAAGCCAGGACGTGGGTCTCGTGGGTAAAAGTTTTTTCCTCCCCAAGCCACACCCAGTCACTTGAAAAAATAATATCTTCGGCCTTTTCTTGCTTTATTGTGTCATTTTAGTTAACACTAATGCAACATTATTTAATGGTTATTTTAGTGTAGCAGTTACATTTTATATATATATATATATATTTGGAATAAAATAAATTGGTTATTAAGTTGGCCCCGTAGTTTAATTAGATTGTTTTTTTTGTTCTGAAAATTTTGGGAATTCTCCTAAAATTTTAAGAAAATCTGGCAGTGATTTTTGTAAATTCTGGTTATATAGCTATCAAACTTCAATATTTTGGATGCCTTTGAGGTTTTTGACCATCGAAGCAGTTCCTTCACACTTCAATATTTTAGGTGCCCTTGAAATTTTTCACTGTCCGAGCAATGCCTCCACCTCCGTAAACAACTCCATAATGTAAAGTTGATTTTGATAACTAATATTATATTTTTGAGATCTATGACTTGTTTTCCTTTTCCATATATCTAATTACTTCTCAAAAATTTAAACAATATTTCATATCAAAATGATTACCAATTAAATTACACTTTGATAAATAAATAAATAAATTAATAATTTTTTACTCAAAATTTAATTTAATTATTCATAAAATTTAATACTAAACTAATTCATATATATATATATATATATATATATATATATATATATAAATTTTTACTCAAATTTTAATTTAATTATTCATAAAGTTTAATACTAAACTAATTCATATCAATTAGAAAAAAAAATCGATTACACCACTTCTCAATACACTTAAATATAACTTTTTAAAATTTTTAGTCCACGAACTTTAATACTAAATTAATTCATATAAATTAAAAAACATTGAATACATCCCCCCTTAGTCTTGGAGATACACTTAGTCATACACCTTCCATAAAATATTATTTTCAATTGTTTTCTTGTTGTGATGAACAACACGAGCATTTACAAAGTTTTTAAGCAAGTCATTTAAATATTGTGGATTTTCTTTGACATAAAGTTAAGGAGTTAGGATAACATTAATATTAAATTGATTCAAGTAAAGTTGAATACATCTCCTCGTCCATATACACTTAGAAACACATCTTCCATCTAATTTAATATTAATTTCAATTGTGAATTGACTTTATTATATCAATTGCAACTTCTTGCTATGTTAATTGCTTAGTTGTCACCGAGATGCGATGAACATTTACAAAGTTTATTTCCAAAAAGTTGGTAAGAGATAAAATATATTTTTGTGTTGCAATTTATTTTATTTAATATAATTTATTGTAAGGTATCTTTGTAGTGTAATAGATAAGATTTACATTATTTTAGCAACATTATTATTTATGGCTTGCCATTTTGAAAATGAGAGCAAAGGTAGTGAAGTAAAGAGTCAAGAGATATAATATATTTTTGTGTTGCAATTTTATTTATTTATTATAAGGTATTTTTTATTATAATAGATAAGATTTACATTATTTTAGTAAGATTATTATTTATGATTTTTTATTTTGAAAAGCAGAGCAAATGTACTAAAATAAAGAGTTAAGAACTTGTAAAATTAGAAGAGAATCTATAAAAAAACATAAACCAAAATCTTTTGCTGACCTACTCAATGGGAGACTCACAATAAAAAACAAAAATAGAAATCTTGTTGAGCAGAAAAGTCTATACTAACAAGAAAATCAGACTAAACATGGAATTAAATGAAAACATAACTATAGTTTAGTTTAATTTATTTAATTGCTTGTCACATGAATCAGGGTACTAATATCTTGAGATTCTATTTCTTGGCATTCCTATTTTATTGAGGAAAGGGCGAAGGAAGACGAAGAGGAATGGTTGAACATAGAGAGTGAAGCACAACCTTCATTGGCTAATCGATCTATGAATCGATTAGTCAATCTGCAAATATGTGAGGGAATGGCAACAAAGATTCGAGGAAGAAGTTGTTCAATGAGATTCAGGGAGCTTTTCAGTCTCCAACTTTTAGTGATTTTGATAGAGGAGGATCCATAAAGGAGCTTATAATCAGGGAAATAACAATATGAGAATCACCTTTGAGGATTAGGGAAGAGAAATTAAGGTTGAGAATCGTCTCATCCCTATTTCAAGAACTTTGATTTCCATTGAATTATTACTATTGAGGCCAATGTAACCAAATTAAAAATGAATAATGTCTCATGTTTTTGAGTGAAAGTCTCCCCCGCAGCCTGCAGGACTAGAGTTTTCCTTGGAGGTACCATCAAAGTTTAATTTGATAAAATTAAGAGGAGGGGAAGACTACTGCAAGGGGGAGGGGGGGGGGTGTGGGGGGAGTTGGGTAGGGGAAGAGGGAAAATTGATAGCAACAAGAATATGCACCTCAAACTCTTGGAATTTCTAGTCTAAAACAAACCAATTAGAGAAGAGTATGGTTTTTATGAGATTATGAAGAAAGGCGTTCCAAAGAGAGAGGCTAGAGTCTTGAGAGTTGTGGAAGATATGTTGATTGTGTTCTTTCCAAAATTCATAGGACAAAGCCAAGTGTAAGAATCAAAGCTCTATTGAGAATGGGATTGTAGAATTGGGAAAGAAACCAATTATTGATTAAGTCTAGGGGGAAAGTCTCCAATTGAAAATTTTGTCTAAAGAGATTGAAGAGCTAGTTCCAAAGATCCTAAACCAGAGGATAAGACAGGAAAATATGTTCATAGTTTTATTTGTTGGCTCAACATAAGAAATAGAGTGAGGGACCAACATAACCCCTAGCGAGAAGCTTATTCCTAGTTAATGTTATTTTATGGAGGAGAAGACAAAAAAATAAGCTATCTTGGGGCTAAAGTTCCTAACACTAGATTTTACACCATACCCGCCGACTCAGAGTGTGAGTGTGATTGGCTGCAAGGAAGTAAGTTTCTTTGATGGTGAAAGAACCTTGTGGCTGATATCCCCAACAAAGTTTGTTCGAATATTTAGAAAAGTTGATTTTATGACGTAAAATTTTTTCCTTGTATTGTTCAAGAGCTTGGGGTGATCAAGGGCGTACGAAGAGGAGGGAGATTTCCATTGATGATAATTGGTCTCTGGGGAGTCATTTTCCTAGTAATAAAACATAAGAAATTCCCCCTTGATATTGCATATCATTATGTATATCTTGAAGATCTTCTTTAGCATAAATTTTGTAAAATTTATGCCAAGAATCATCCCAAAAGTGAGCATTTTTTCCATCCTTGCTTTCCCAAAAGTATTGCTATCATACTAAATGTTTTTCTTTACAAGCTAGATTCCAGATAGATGATCTCATTGGAAATATAGTTGTGCAAATGCGCTATTCATTAGGGATGTGGTTGTTGTATTTACTAGTCCATATTTTATTTCGTAAGTCTTGACCTTCTTCCAGCCAATGCCACCAAAGTGTAGCTCCTAAGATAATGTTCATAGTTTCTGGATCTCGAAGGCCCAATCCTCTTGATTTTTTGGGCCTGAGACATAATTTCTCCCAAGAAACTAGTTCCCATTTTTTCTCTTTGTTCTCTCCTTCCCATAAGAAAGTTTTCTAAAGGACTTTGATTTGATGAAGGATGGTTTTGGGTGTTGCAAGGGTGAAGAGAAGATACGTGGGTAAGGTATCCAGGGAGAATTTAATGAGTAAAGTTATGTTAGCTATGTTAAGTGATTAGAAAGTACAAATATTTTGTTGATTAGTAAACTTTTGAATGAGGTTAGACCAAATATTAGTATGTAAGGAATCAGGAGCTAAAAGGGGCCTAGATAGCTAGTGGGAAAGGTTCCTTTCTTAAAGACCAGGAGGCTAGTGAGATGATGTTTAATAACAAGGGTATTATTGAAGAAGAAGGTCTCAACCTTTTGTGAATTTATGTCCATGACTAAGGTAGCTGTGAAATCATCTAATACTTTTTTAAAGGCTAATTCTTCTAATATAGTTGGAACACCCATTTTTAAACTCCTCCATGGTAAACGCATGAGAAATAGAAGACATGATAAAGATAACACATTATATGCATTTATTATTCATATATGGTGCATTTATAGTACATTAGGCGACCCTTGGTTTCACATTCCAAGTGGTCTCTTGGACTCCTTTTGTCCATTCGCCTTCTACACCTACCCATAGAGGATTAGGTGTCCAACACTCCCCCCCTTAATCTGAAGGGGTATGTGTGAATCCAAGAAGAGAGTTGTAATAAAAATATGAAAAGTATGCATGGCAGCACAAGGCTGAATGAGCCCTCTGAAATGTTGGCGTAAAGAGGTGGTTTAAAGATGACCACCAACACTGGAACGTTTAGTGCAGTTCCCGAAACTCTTCCGAATTTGGCAAGAAGTTGAGGTCTTCTTCTAGAGGAAGTGCTCTTCATATTTTGAAGAGGTAGACCTTCAACCTAGAAGAAGGGAGGGCTACAACCTGCAATGGTTTAAGGATGACCACCAACTCTGGAATGCTTGATGCATTTCCTGGAATTCTACCAAAACTGGCAAGAAGCTGAAGTCTTTTGCTAGAGGAAGTGTCCTGAATTCTTTGAAGAGGAAGAAACTCAAGCTTACATAGATGGTTTAAGGTTGAACACCAACCAAGGGCATGCTAATAGGCATCTGTGTCTCTAGCTACAACTCTCAATCTGGAATGGCAGGTTGTGGCTCAGGCTCACTTGAAATTTTGTGTCTCTGGCTACAACTCTGAATCTGGAATGACAGGTTGTGGTTCAGGCTCGCTTGAACTGTTGTGTCTCTGGCTACAACTTTGAATCTAGAATGACAGGTTGTGGCTCAGGCTCGCTTGATGTGGCTTTGAAGCTTGTATATGACCATCATTCCCCCCCCCTGTTACATACAAGGTGAGATGATGGTGAAAACTCAACTGCAAGACTATTCAATACACTTAAACAAGTTCTGAAATATGATTGAAACATCTTCTTGGCTGTTAATGCCCATTTCCAAGAAGCGATCCATCCAAGATGAATCTTTGTTCTTACAGGAGGCTTGTTTTTGATGCATCTGTGTGAATAATGAGTGTGCTGACCACAATTCTTGCACAGGTGAAGATCGAAACAATGATATTTCCTATGGCCAACTCTGCCATAGTGTTGGAATTTCACAATATGTTGTTACTGTTTTGTAAGAGGAGCATAATCTGGAATAGCTGAAGGTGAGCTATCATGAAGAAATCCAGCACTCTGAAATTTTATGGGCTTGGAGTAGTCTGGAATATGAAAGGAAACCTCCTTGTCATATCCAAGACCTATTTTGTGCTTGTTATGGACAAGCTCTTCCCAAGGTTTGATGATGGGATTGGGAAGTGTAGGCTGGACTTTTACTTCTGCATGCAAATCTACTCTTTTACTAGGCTCAATGATCTGAATAGTTTCTTGTTGCTAATGAGAGTTTTTCTCAATGTTCTTAACAAAAAAAAGTTCAGTATGAAAAATATTTTACTGAAGTTCATCTTGCTGAAGCTAAGACTCCAAATTTCATCCAACTAGGATGTCAACTCGTTCCTTCTAGAGAATTCAAGCCCAACAGTTAGAAATGTGTCAACAGAAACACATCGTTTGTTTCAATAATTCACAGACATGTCGGTATCCATCAATTAAGTAGAGTCACCACAAATCCTTTTCTCGCTCCTGGAAATCATTGGAAGGAACATAGAGTGATGGAGAGGCTGAGCAGCACAGTTAGATAAAAGATATACAAGATAAGACAAATCGTCAAACCAATGAAGATAGCTCAACGATGGCACAAAATGGTCACAATTACTGCAATGATCACTAGAAACTACAGACCTAACGTTCACACTGTTAGGAATTCTAGTGAAATTCCCTGTGTGCTAGATAATTATCAGTTTAGTGTTCCTCTCGGTCTATATGGTTTTCGATTGAATTGGAGACAAATACTGAATATAGCAGTGGGAGTGGCTTTTGTGTTGAGTACCTTCATCATGGCTGCATCAGTTCCATCGCTTACACAATGTGAAGCCAACCAACATTATTTTGAGATGAACATTTTGAAGCCCATCTTGCGGACTTCGGTTTGGCCCAAATTATAAGTAATAATCACTAAAACCATAGCTCCTATAGGCCTCCCTTTGCTTTCACTATTGGTTATACTGCTCCCAAGAGAGGTTAGCTAGCCACGAAGCCTTTTCCAAAATCTGATGTATACAATTATGCTAGATCTTAGCACTGAGTTAAATCCAACGAGCTCAGTGAGATGGGTGTCACCATGTTGTAGTGGGTGAGGAACAACTTGAAGAAAACGATTGTGTGGAAATCATCGTTGGGTAATTAAAAAGCGATTCAGAAGTTTCTCATTCCCATGTTGGAAGAGACACTGTTAGAAGTCCAACTTCTAAGGAATTATTATGCTCCCAGATTTAGAGAAGAAATGTAACACATAATTTCTATTGGTTTCCAAGAATAGGTTTGAGCAGGAGCATGAAATTGACAAGAGTGTTAGAGCGTTACCTTGGAAAATAGGTCTGATACCATGTTAGGCTAGGAAGTAGGGAGCCACGGGGAGGGGAGTCCGCGGGGAGGAGGAGGGAGGTAGGGAGCTATGGGGAGGGGAGAGGGGAGGAGTGAGGAGCAATATGGGCTAGAGTGTGAATAGAAACTGAGCAGGAGGATGTCAACGGAGAGGAACCGGAGTGTGAGCGACAGTCGAGCAAGAGGCTGTCAATGGAGAGGAGCGGGAGTGTGAGCGGCAGCCGAGCAGGAGGCTGTGAGGTGTTGATCACACTAATTGCCTGCAATAAAAATTGATATATGCTGTGGAGAGCAGAATTTTTACAATTGATATATATTTGCAGAATTTGATGAGGAGTAATGGGTAACGTACTGTAGGACAAAGAAGACAGAGAAGGAGCAATTCTGCTAGGTGCTGGCAGAGAGGCAGGTCTTCCAGGAGGGAGTTACAAGGGCAGGGATGCCAGAAATATAGCTAGCTCTGATACCATGTTAACCTCTGTAATGGTAAACACACGAGACATAGAAGACATGAGAAAGATAACACATTAGATGCATTTATTATTCATATATGGTGCATTTATAGTACAGTAGGTGACCCTTGGTTTCACATTCCAAGTGGTCTATTTGAATCATTTTGTCCATTCGCCTTCTACACCTACCCATAGAGGATTAGGTCTCCAACACCCATGATAATTATATCATCCACAAATTTCTAGTGTGAATATTTCTCATTAGAGTTGGAGAAGTGTAGACCCTTGATGTCACCAATAGTAACAACTTGTTTTAGGTCTCATCCCATTCCTTCAGCTGCGAGCATGGAGATAGAAGGGGAAAGAGGATCAGCTTAACGAATTCCTTTATAAGGGTTGAATGCCTTAGAGGGAGAGCCATTAACTAAGATAGAGAAGAAGGCAAAGGAGATAAGGGAAAGAATATAGGTGATCCAAGCTTCCAAGAAACCAAATTATCTAAGAATTTGTGAAATGTGGGACATACTTATCAAAAGCCTTTGATAAATCAAGTTTGATGAACATACCTACTTTTTTTATGATGAAGGAATTAACCAAATCTTGGGCAACTATTATCCCATCCAAAATTAATTTATGATGATTAATAATGAGGATAATCATTATTATTTTTTATTAGTTGATGTGGTTTGAGAGAAAAAATCTTATCGTGTGCTCTCATCAATTTATTTGAGATTTATCATGGATTAAACCTCCAAAGGGGGGTATCAATCCTCTCAAATCTATAAATTCTAGGCATTTTGATCAATGGTCTCTTCATTTAAGAAGTCTTCCAAAACCTGGTTGTCCAAATTTGTGAATTGAATGGATAAAATCTGTAACATGAAATTGCCTCTAGTTGCTTCATGAAATAAGGCTCTTGTCCTAGATGAAAGGGATTTCCTTGGGAAATTTAGTAGTATTTTGGTTTGTCCTTAGGCCACGGTGATTTAATTGCAAAAAAATTGGATGGTGTTGATTAAAGGAAAAATGAGCCATTTTTTTTTAATAGAAGAGGCTTTTATTCCTTCTTATTCAAGACCAAGAGGACATAGCTCTAAACTTTTGAGAAGGATTGTACTTCTTTGGATCCTAAGACATGTACATGAATGGATGGAATTTAAATTTCAACCCAAATAATAATGTACCATTTGCAGTTTCTATGTGGGTGGGTCTCCCTCATCTTCCTCTACATTATTGGAGTGATGAATTTTCAGAAGTATTGGAAATTCATTAGGGAAATATATCGTCAAAGAAAATACAAAAGAAAATGGGCATGCTTGTGTGTACAAATGTCTAAAGGACTACCTAGAAAGAGGCATGCCTAAGACCATTCTATTATCCTTAGACAACTAGAAACATCAACAACCCTTAGATTATGAACAACTTCCTCTTAAGTGCAAATCATGCCATGAATATAGGCTCTTTGTAAAACAATACAAGAAAAATACATAGATAATTCAATTGGCACAAGATAAAGAGGAGAAATGATGGTATGTGAAGAAGAAAATGGGGTCATATACCAATATTTAGTATAGGTATCAAGATTTAGCGTTAGGCATCTCAATGCCATCTATATCAAAGGCTCCTTAGGTTCAAAACCCATCAAAATGGAACCATTCACTTCAATAAATTAAACACCCAAATGTGTAGGGTGATGAGAAAAATGGAAACAACAACTACACCCCAACAGATTTGAAGTTTTATCTTAATTTGAACAAATACCAATGTATAAACCCTTATAAATCCTCATTCAACCTCAAGAGTAGAATATACAATAATAGCAAATCCATTGTTAATCCAAATTCAATATATTCCTCTTGAGGAAGAGAATGATTAAGCTTCGAGTAAATGGGAAGAGATTTACAACTCAATGCAAATAGAAACGTGCCTCCAAAACCTAGATGAAAGGGGAAATATCAAATAGAGTTTGAGATAGAACAAATAGAGGAGGGAGACTCAAAGGAAAACATCCCTAAGAAACTAGGAATGAAATCAACAAAAGTCAAGAGAGAAGAAGCATATAGTAGAGACTAAATGTTGGGAACCTGACAGAGGATACATAAATATATAAGAAGGAGATTAAACTACAAGAACTTTAGGAATGAATGCACTCAAAGAGATGGTGCAACAAAATGCCCTTCTATATAAGTATTTGTCTTTTGTAATTATGGAGAAATAAGTAGTAGAAATAAGGAAGAAACCTTAAGGGACCTCATAAGAATAGAAAGTCCTACATTTCTTCTTCAACAAGAGAATAAAATTGAGGATATTCAAGATTTGAAGACATACTTGGTTGTATACTCTCCCAAAAAATTGGGATTGGAAGTTGGATTTTACTTTTGAAACTTAACACTAGGTCTTAACAAACCTCTCAATTTTCCAATCTAATAAGAAAATAAATATCTTAAATATTTACATGCATGTAACATATAAGGAAAAATATTATTATTGGATATCTCTATTAAACATAAAGGACTTCGAGTATGTTATAAATAGTATGCTAGCATGGGACTTCAATGTTGTCGTATTGAAATAATGCAACATTGGACCCCAAACATGCCTAGGCTATGCATGAGGCGCACATTCTCCCTTCCCCAGCGTGGAACAATTAGAAAATTACCAAAAATACCATAGAAACAACCTTACATCAACGTTATCTCGCCTCGACCTTCCTTCCTCCTTTTGAAAATAAGCTTGAATTTATTAGGTTTTGCAAGGCATGGCACCTTTTTCTTCATGCATGTTAGCTAAGCATGTCCTCCTTCTTCCTTTGTACCCCATCACCTGCATATCTAAGAATCATTGGAGAGGCCTCTACAAGAATGCTTAGTTATAGATGGTATAAAAATTATGGAAAAATCAAGCCAAAGTTTGTTTATGTTCTCTTTGTCCATGCATGACTGAGGTTGTTTGTCAAACGAGATTAAACAAACAAAATTTTGAATTTTAGATATAAAAATTAGTTTTAATGGCTATTTTGTCTCATGTAGTTGCTTATTTATGGAAATTTAGATTTCTTATGTAGATCATAAATATGTAATCCAAAGAATCCTTGTGCATGAAATCTAGATTTTGAATACATCACTAAGCAACCATTGGGAATGGCAAAAGGTTTCTCATTTCTTCTTGTTTCACAAACAACCATATGCATGTCTAATTCTAACCCATTTGAATCAAAATGTTGAAAAATAGTTATTGCACCAGAAGCCCCTATTGGGATTCAATAGTACTTTTACACTTGTTCACTTTTATTTAGTATTTATCTTTGAAATTCTTTCTCCCCTGTTTGAAATCAATGAAATCTGGAGGGTCAATATTTTGAAGTATTGATTGAAGGGCCCAAAGATGGGAATTTCAGAGGCATTTGCTTTATTTCCCGGATTTCCAAACAATTTACAATGCAATTCTGAAGGGGACTTCTGGGTAGAAATTTAATCATTATGGTTTGGCTACCCCGAACCAGGGTGGATCTTCACAACCAAAACTAATAATATTTTTTGCATTGATCAAAATTTCGGATGTAGCGAATGTTAAAGCGACACTAGAAATGGAACACTAACCATTTCATCCACCACTACATGTGTCCAAATTCTTCCATGAATATTTTTAAATCCTCACCAATTGCAAATAAAGCACTCATTTGTTTTCTCTAAGATAAATTTAGATTTCCTCATAAATAAGGATTTCAATAGAAAAAATTGTGATAAAACATTCATCGAATCCTATATCCACTCAAAGCCAATAACTTGAGGATGTAAATAGGGAGAAATTTCTTAGATATCAATCTTAACTTTGTTTTATTCTAAAGCTAGTGTGGATTCATCCAATTGTGTGTTATAAGTTTGAACATGAAGCACATAACTAACACCTGAACTTGTATATCTAATTTGTGAACTACTCAGATAATTTTAGGATTGCTTCATAAATAAGGATTTAAATAGAAAAATCTGTGGTAAAACATTCACTGAAGTCTATATCCACTCATAGTGAATAATTTGGGGATGGAGATAAGGAGAAATTGGCTAGATATTTTTTTTGTTTTATTCTAACCATAGTGTGGATTCATCCAATTGTGTGTTATAAGTTTGAACATGAAACAAATAGTTAACACCTTAACTTGTATATCCAATTTGTGAGCTAATCAGATAATTTTAGGATTGCCTCATAAATAAGGATTTCAATAGAAAAATCTGTTAGAAAATATTCATTGAAACATATATCCTCTCAAAGCCAACAACTTGAGGATGGAGATAGGGATGAATTGGCTAGATATTAATCTTAAATTTTGTTTTTTTATAACCCTAGTATTGGGTCATCCAATTGCGGGTTACAAGTTTGAACATGAAGCAAATAGCTAACACCTAAACTTGTATATCCAATTTATGAACTAATCACTACTTCCAATATCGTTTATCACATTTACTTCAAGAAAAATTCAATAAAAAATATATGGGCCACCAAATAAATTTAATGAGAAAGTGTGAATAATGAATTAAGTCAAAACATTAGGATGCATTCCCTTGACTAGTCTTTATTTTATTTTTAAAATCCTCTCTAGCACACCCAACGTCCATGCCATATCTCCTATCTTCATTTGTTTTGGTAACTTAATAGTGATTTAATGAAACCTCATCTAGGAGGTAAACAATGGGATTGATACTTAAAGTGCATATGTTGAAAGTGTCCCATGGGAAGTAATTCCCTATGGGATCGATGATGGAAATGTATTTGAAAGAACCATTTGGGAAGAAATTGTTGTTGTAATGAAGTCCATAATTATAGGATTTGGCAACAATCATAATACCCCCATAACACTCATTCAGTCAACCCATATTCAGTTGATGACAAGCCAATTTCATTCATATTGATTATAGTTGGTCAAGCTTGTCAATTGAATAAACTTGTGAGTACTCATCAAGTCTTGAAATATTCTTTGAATTTTGATGCAAAAATTTAGTTTGTGGAAGATAACAAGAAAATATTAAAAAAATTTAGGCCATTTTGTTAATCCTAGGGTAACATGAGGTAGTTTCAAAGATTCTTGTAGCTATAAGTTTATTCTTTGTCCAGGGAATGCATTTTATATATAGGCATCTATACAAGTTTGTGGTTGGATGGTAGGAGATTTTTCCATAGAAATATTAATGGTTCATGAGATTGTGTTTTCAAATCATCATTTTTTGGAAATTCAAATTCGATTGATGTTTTGATCCCATGAAAGTAACTACATTTTTCCTCTGCAATCAATTATTTTTCATGATCAAAATATGAGAAATCAATTTTTTGAAAAATAATCTTTGCAATCAATTATTTTTCATGTTCAAAATATGGGAAATCAAAATTTTGAAAAATAAATTCCTTATAGAACATTCTCAAGTATGAGTTCGACTATCGATGGTGGTAAGAATAATATGGGTACACAAAAAAACAGTTTAGGTGTTAACCGTTTTGTCCACTATTTTAGTTATCTTGATTGGGTCATTCTTGTTATCATGATCCAAGGTGAATCTATTATTATTATTGTTCAATTTTTGGTTTAGAAGTTCAAATTACAAAAAATATATACCAATATGATTTATAAGCATGATTATAAGCTACATAATGATATCTTATTTCATTTTAATGTACAAGCACTTTTTTTTTTAATTTAATTTAATTTTATTGTAGAGTAGATTTCTTATGGGGACACAAGGTTGGAATTTGTGTGGTGGTGCGTGTAGGTGGGTTTTAGGGTCTAGATTTCAAGCTGGGCTTTGATACCACATGTAAGGACCCATATCGGGGTACTCAAACCATAAATAAAATTTTCTTATTATTTTACATCATCAAAAATATAACATATTTCAACACAATTTTTTTTTAATAACATAAATAAAATATGTAAAAAATATATATTTTTAGCAATTTACATAAATTAAACAACAACAAGAAGAATACTTGATATGGTGGATTGGTTGCAGTGCTCCTGCAGGAACCACATATTTTAATATGCCACTTTTCCAACTAGGAATGTCTCTTCGACTTCCTAGCCTATGGAGCCTCCACAGGTTACCTAGCCCTTTGAGCCCAAGTCTAATTGCAATTATAGTGTTTCTAGAATCAATCCAACACCCTCCAAAATCCAAACTAAAACCAAGTCTTAGATCTCACTCTCTCCCATCACCAATGTCATCCACTGATGCAGCACAGTGAGCAGTTAATGGGGCCAACGTTGAAATTTCTTCAAACTATTATTGTATGATCCGAAATTTGACATGGTTAGACTAGACACATGCCTTGAAAATATGCGAGGGTTTCAAGACTCAAGGTTTCTTGATGTCCCTGTATAATCTTTGATATCGTCCACGTTTGCATCAATGCTCATCATGCAATCTCATTTTCATCATTCGTCATTTCCATATATGGAATCTTTTTCTAAACTCTATTGAAATGTCATGGAATGTCTTCCAACATGCCCATCACCAATGTTATCCATCAAAATCATACGATGAGCAGAGAATGAGGCCAACATTGAAATTTCTTCAAATTGTTCCTGTATGCATAGAAATTTTACATGATTAGAGTAGAAACATTCCTTGATGGTATGTGAGGGTTTCAAGACTCAAGGATATGTGACATCCTCGTAAAATATTTGAGATCATCCATGTTTGCATAAACATTCATCATGTAGTATCATTGTCATAATTCCTCATTCCCATCTATGGAATCTATATCAAAACTCTCTTGAAATTTCATGGAATATATTCCAACAAGCCCATCACCAATGTCATCCACTGACACCGCACAATGGGTAGTGAATGTGGCCAACATTAAAATTCCTTCAAACTGTTCTTGCATGTGTCAAAATTTGACATGGTTTGACTCAACACTTGCCTTAATGGTATGTGAGGGTTTCAAGACTAAAGGATGCCTGACATCCCCACATAATATTTGATATTGTCAACATTTACATCAACATCCATAATTCTGTCTCATTTTCATCGTTCTTCATTTCGATCTATGGAATCCTTGTCGAAACTCTCTTGAAATGTCATGGAACGTATTCCAACACACCCATCACCAATGTCATCCATTGACGTCGCTCAGTGAGTAGTGAATGGGGCCAACATTGAAATTTATTCAAACTATTATTATATGTGTCAAAATTTGACATGGTTAGACTAGACACATGCCTTGACAGTATGCGAGGGTTTCCAGACTCAAGTATGCTTGATGTCCTCGCATAATATTTGATATCATCCACATTTTCATCAACATTTATCATGAAATCTCGTTGTCATCATTTCTCTTTCCCATCTATGTAATATTTGTCAAAACTCTCTTGAAATTTCACGGAATGTCTTCCAACACACCCATCACCAATTTCATCCATCGACGCCACATAATGATCAGTGAATGGGGAAAACATTGAAATTTATTCAAACTATTCTTGTATGCGTTGAAATTTTACATGGTAAGAATAGGCACATGCCTTGAAAGTATGTGAGGGTTTCAAGACTCAAGGATGCATGGCATCCCCACATATACTTTGAGATTATTAACGTTCATCTTGCAATCTCATTGTCATAATTCCTAATTCCCATCTAAGGGATATTTGTAAAAAATATCATGAAATTTCATGGAACGTCTTCCAACATGGCCATCACCAATGTCATCCATCGACATTGCTCGGTGATAAATCACTGGGGCAAACATTGAAATTTCTTCAAATTCTTCTTGTATGCATAAAAATTTGACATGGTTAGAATAAGCGCATGCATTGATAGTATGAGCGGGTTTTAAGAATCAGGGACATAATTATCATCATCGTCACCATCATCATGGTTTTAATTTCCATCGTGTTTAGCATTCATTTTAATCTTTTAGGTTCTAGTTTGGCTTCCTATTAGGGATTAAGGGAAATAAGGGTTAATTAGGTATGATATACATGGATAACATATTATAATGATTAAGGGTTACAGGTTAGATATTTAGAAGTGAAAGAATAAAATGGTTATTGGTTAAAGCTAAATTAAGGTATTTTGTAATTAGGATCATTGGGGATTGGGGTTTAAGGGATATGGGGGTCATAGGTTATACTAGTTGGAAGATAGGCACCAAAGTTATATGGATTTGGTATAAAAGTTATGGGTATTATAATAATTGGATGGGGATTAAGGGTCATAGGGGTTTTAAAGGTTGGGAATTATATATAATAAGAATTAAAGACGACACATATAAGTGATTGGGAATTAAAGGGATTAAGTGTTACAAATTGGGGGTGAGTAGTTATATAATTTATGGGTTACATAAGTTAATGACAAGGGGGTTTATGCACAAACAAGTTATTGGTTAAAGATTGTATTAAATTAAGGGTTAGTAAAGTTGAGGGCTTAATTAGTAGGCATATAATGGTTAGTGATTTTAATGGTTAGGTGTTATATGTTGGGGGTTGTTAAGGTTACTAGCTACACAATTCACCTTACACGGGTTAATGAATATGAGTGATAAGGGTTATGGTTTAGGAGTTACAAGAGTTAAATACTATATAGGTTATGGGATATAAGATTAGTAAGTAGACGTGTTAATCACTAGAGGTTAGATTTTATATTGATTAGCGATTCAAGATGTTATATGTTACATGGTTTAAGGTGATAAGGGTTGGATATCATGAGGACGTTAGAGGTCATAATGGGTAGGGGTTCAAGGTTAGAAATTAGGAGTGATAACAGGTTAAGGGTTATGAGATACATGGGTCATTAATGAGGGCTTATCATGGTTAAGTGTTTGGGGATAACTCTTATAATGGATAAAGGTTTTACATATAAGGGTTATGGGAAAGAGATTAGGGATATAAGAATTAGGGGTTACTAGTTAGAAAATATAAAGGCTATAACTTAGGGGTGATAATGATTAAGAGATTTAAGGGTTAGTGGTTTGTGGTAATATGAGTAAGGGGTGATATAACCTACATGGAATAACAGTTAGGGTTAAATGTTATTAAGGTAAGGGATTACAATGGTAAATTATGATTAGTGGTTATGGTTAAGAACTAGCAGAAAATGAAAAATTAGTGACTAGTTGAATAAAAAAGCTAATCACCACAACTTTTCCAAGTGAAATACTACAAAAAATGAGCAATCTTAAGTAACCCAACGAAAAACGACTGACATAAATGACTAATTTAGTCTTGGGTTAAAATATACAACTAGTTAATAAGTAATACAACTAAAAATGACTAACATGAATGAATAATTTAGTTTAGGAACAAAAATACAACCACCTAACAAGTACTACAATAATACAAATAAATTGTTTATGTTAATCATTTTAATTGTCACTTCAAAAATCTAAACTTACAAGTGATAGGGGATTGAAAGGTTGTTATAGATTGGTTGAAAGGCTATACTTTCGTAAACACTTTTTTATTGGATTAGTGGATGATTAGAGTTGTGGAGCTAATTATAATATTCAACGTGGTCATATCCTTTAATCACATTCACAGGGAATTAAATTCAAAAGCTGACATATTATCCCAAATGGGAGTGGGCTTATAGCTAGGTCAAATACATTATGGAGGATACTTGTAAGGAGAAGTGTTGGTTAATTAGTAGAGGTCACATTTTTTTTAGTTGAAGACTTAACTTCTTATGCCTATCTACATTTTCTATTATCAGGGTCATATCCATCGACCTTAGGATACTAGTTTTTAACTTTGGATATCAAGTTGTTTATCTAGTTTGAGTGTACATTATTATTATTTATTATTGGGGAAGAATTTATTATTATCATTTATTGTGATTATACATACACTCATGGATTTAAGACACCAATATTCTTCTTCTTTTTGAGTTGTGAGGATAGCTTGGTTCATTTCCAAGCCTTATATTTCCATGAAGAGGGGTAATTTTTATTTTTCATTTTATCCATATATTTCCACTAACATCTTTTGCCTTCTCTCTATTATTGGAGGCACAAGAATTTTCTCAACCTAGATATTTAGGGTAAAGTTTACATGTTTTAATGTTTGATCTTAAACAAAAAACATTGAACCAACTACTCCTTTTCAAATATGATAAGTCCCCTAGCTTATTTGAGAACTATAACAGATTACATTTGAAGGGGAGGGGTCTTGAGTTCAATTTACCTTTAAGATTTGGCCAATGGGTTTGTGATCCAATACAACATAGGAGATGGTACACAAATATATTTCCCCTGATAATTCATGAGTGAGGGTTGGACCAAAAAGTGATCCAAACATTCTACTTTGAAACCTCACCCTACTCTTTTATTTGTTTGAATAAATTTATTGATCTTGGCTTAATGTGTATAAAGTTCAATCTTGAGATGATAGCTTTTATTCCTTATTCATGTTGATCTTTAAATTATTTCTTTCCCCTATTTTTAATAATGAATTAGTTGATTAGTTGATTTACTAAGGTTTGAAATGAAAACCAACCTTCCAAAAATTTTCGCTCCAAAAATTTGATTTACATGTTATGGATCCAACATAGTTGCTGTAATTGAAATAGATAAGGTATATATGTAACATGGAAAGTAGTATAAATGATTTAGAGATTGAATGAAATTCCACAAGCTTGGAATTTTACAATTAAGGGGATGATATTCGAACCCAACCATTCTTCACAAATCTCGAATTACACAGTATGGGAATGTGGTATTACTAGTTATGGAGGCTTGGATTATGTGGAGATCCTACAAGTTTCTACTCACTTTTGCATGAGGTTAGCAATGAGAGGAGAAAGTAGATACCGTGAGACAATTAAAACAAGGGTGTGCATGATTTTTTATTTTTTGGTCTCTAAGGTATTTATGTCAATTAACTAATATTCGGTCCATTAGGGTTTGGAAACAATGGTGGGAGAAAAAGCATCAAAGGGCGTGGAAGGGGAAAATGAGGAAGGAACATGTGATTACAACAACTGAACCATACTTTGGGTGAGGAGGAGAAATGAGTCATGGTGGCTCGGAAGAATTCTGGGTATGAATGAAATCTCTGTCTCTCATTTGATGTCTCCTCGATCTAGAACTCCTGTCAAGCTTCTTGGTTGGAATATGCCAACATGTCAGCTTTCAATTTTCTTTCACCTCTTATTTATTTATTTTATGATATGAAGCCTCCTTGTAATGGGCTTGTGTTTTCATGCTAATAGGAGACAAATCACAATAGAGCTTACACTTGATTTTTCTGGAGGAAATGCCAAATATGACAATGTTGGATGCATTCTCATCTATTGCCAACACAAGAATATCAATCTTTAATGAATAAATCCTCATGGGTAAATATTTACATGTCTGCGTAAATTTATTTCATTGTTGTTCATGTGCTCAAACTTCTTTGAAATCACTTACATGTTCTCAAGTTTAAAAATAGAGGAAATGGAGAAAAAGATGATGCAGATTAGAGTACTATTCTCTTATTAACAATGTGGGTTCTATATTTAACTTTATCTACTTCCCTAAAATGGTGAATAGTTGCACCAAGGATCAAGGAAAATTTTAGGGGCTAATATTCGTAGATGGGCTAATTTTCCATGGTTTTTCCAAAAAAAATATTTGCCAATTCCCATTTTTTTCTCAAAATGATTCGCCCAAAATTTATAAGAAAAAATTAGTTTACCTTAAAAATCGCCAAAGATTTGTAGATACTATATAAAATCATTAGAAGTTTAAATATTTTTACTAGAATATCACCAAGAATTTTATAGTTTGCATATTATGGATTAGTAAGATTCTCCAAGGTTTCTAATCTTTAAGATAAATTTCCATCCTTAAAATTTTCCCTGCTAGGGATTTCCACTTGATTAGGATTTCTTATATTTTGGCCAATATTTTTCCGCCATGCAATTTATTATAAATATAAGCCAATATAACCAAATCAAATTTACCAGATATTGTAATCGCATTGCATAGGAAATAATTTACACTCCAGTATTTTGATATTCCATAGAACTTTGCAAGCTCAAACGGAGAAATAGACCCAGAGGATAATGCATTGAAAATTTTGAGATGTCATTCACTACCTTCTTGACTAAGGGCCACTTATTGTTCAAGCAACCAATTCTCCACCTAGTAGAGTAACCGAATGCATGAATTAGTAGTCTTGCCTCAAACCATTGCATCTATCAGACATTCAGATAAATGATTACTATGTAAGTTTGATATACTCTCTATTTTGTTGGTTAATGGCCCTTTGTTGATGATTTGGGTTTTATTTTAGGCTTAGTTATCCCAATCGAGTAGTCTCTATCCCTGCAAGTTTATCTAGAATTTACAACTATCCTGGGCTAACCCATTACAATATGCAACCCATTTCACCCAAGACTCACCCCTCGGCTCATCCATCATGATATGTTGCAACAATGGGCTATCAAGGTCACTAATATTTGTCATTTTTATCCAATATTTCCGCTCTTTATGAGTCTAGCCCAATTTTTCTAAATAATTAACTTTCACTGCACATGAGAAGAAATATTTGTGTGGTCCGCTTTACCCAAGTTCATATGTAACTAAATCTTGAGTATTGTCTAGTGGTACTCATGCAATTGATGGTTAATATTGGTATTCTAATTAAAATTAGATTAGGAGCATATGTAAACACCTTGTAGGATTTGATTTTGGGTGATGCACAACATGGATTTTTTGAATTGGAAGCACACATCAGCAAGAAGGAGGTGCATGTTGTGATATTTTTCATTGATTTATCAGAATATAGACCTATCATTATATTATTCATAAAAAGGATATGGAAACAAAAATAATTACGAACTGAGGTACATCCCAAAAATAAAAGCCCAACTCCTAGAAAGTAGGAAGGCCATAGATGAACATGATTGCTAAGAGGAATACTAATAAGTATATTGTGTATAAATCCATACTTCAAGAAAAAATATGGATTTAGGTTTCCATGTGTAAATTCCATAAATGTAATCAATCTCTGAAGAATTTTCTCAAACTTATTCAACACCCAGCTTGACAAGTCTTTTTTTTCCCAAGGTTATGACCAAGTACCTTACAATCTATCTAGATTGAATAAATTTACATTTTCTAATAATTAATTCTGGAAAGCATCTTGCTAAATAATAAGAGGCTTTGTATTTCATCATGACACTATAAGTCACTACTCATGTAGTTGTAGAAAATATTTCCAGGCATTACATCATTCCCTCTGTAGAACTCTATGTGGGTTCCGACATCAGAAGAAGATTATGTGCAGTTTTTAAGTTAAGTAGTTGTTGTACATATGGAAGTATAATTCCCTCTAATATTCCCTTCCAATAAAGTAGGTTCAAGGAGATATCCTAATTCAATGATAAGAATATCTGACAAACAATGAACCATGTGAAACACTAGCCTAATAGATATTTTGAATGGAATCACCTTCGAAAAATTCCCATTAAAGGGAATTTGGTTGAGGCATTAGAGGAGAGCATGTGCCTACAACTCAAGTTAAAAACTTCCAATTCCTAAATAAAATAAATCATAATACATCCAAGATGAAATCCCATTTAATTTTAGCATAAGCCTTGTCAAAATTAATATTTGGAAAAAGTAGCCACTATTTAGTTTCCCTTTCCCATTAGAACTTTTCCTACTAAAATTTGTTTTCTCATATCAAAGCCCTTGCAGTAGCAAACTTAATACTATTTGCTAAATATTTTTCTAAAATCTTGTAGGAGGCATTAATAGGATTGGTCTCCATCCACTCACTATTTATCTTTTTGTTTCCTTAGGACTACATTTGATCAAATATTCACACATCTAATGGATCATCATTGATCACAAAGTATAATTTATTATAGAACTCACAAGGGAGTCATTATAGTAGATACTTTATCTTTGGCTTCTCTTGGAATGCATCGATTACTCCATGTTTATCCTAAGCTTGTGATAAATATATATGCACAATTCTTGGTAATTTAGAGGAAAAAAATGCCAAAAGGCTTCATTGTACTAATTTCTATTTTGCATCATCTTCCAATGGGTAATTATTTTTCGAAGTGGCTTTTGAAAAAGTTGTTTTGTGACTTATGCATTTTTTTTTTCATTCTGGGTTTCAAATTGATCTTTAATTACATTTCTCTTAGACACCTTTTTTCATTTGCAATTAGTAGAACTAATATTTATGGTATCTTCTCCTTATTTATCTTTCTTTATCTTGGCCCTAATTTTGCCTCCTTTGGCTTTATATAATTCCAGAAACTTGGATGAAGCATTCCAAATTTATGACCTGGAGTTGATTTTCTAGATTAAAAAATAATATTTTATACCCCATTTCCATAGTGGCACACTGGAAGTTAAGTGATTTAAGTAACCACCCTAGGTTATCAGATTAGATAAGGGGGTGTGTTACAGTCTCTCACTAAATCAGTGAACTCCAGTTCTTAGTATTTATATAAGGAACTACTTTGTTTTTTTTTGTTTTTTGTTTTTTGTTTTGTTTTTTTTTTAAATTTATTTATTTTGAGTCACACCACCTTGGTCTTGTATATGTTTAACTTAATCTCTATTTCTAAAAAAAAATCTCTCCAAAGCTAGCAAGTGATGTTGTAAGTTGTGAAGTGTCTTGACTATCAAGTCAAAACTATCTAGGTATAATGTGAAATGCTTTTATGAAATTAGTGGAGCTACACAAACACACATCGTCTTTGTTCTCTTGTGCCTTCTCTATCATGTGCATTCATGTGGGGCAGTGATCTCTAGTGGAATGCTTTGGACTAAATATGGAATTACCCTTGGCGTTTTCCCCTCCTTTGTTTATTTGTTGATTTTACTTTCTACCATTCCTCCAAATAACTTGGAGAATATTGGGATGATCATAAAGGTTTTGTAGTTTCCTGGGTATTTTTCTATAGTTTAACTCTCCTACTTGCTTTAAAAATGGGCAACGTAAGGCTTGGTTTTTAGTTGCATGGGAAACCTTCCTTGAAAATTTGAGTAATAGAACAATATGTTCGCTGAGTTGATCCTTACCCCATTTCAATTTCTCTAACTTAAATCCTTTGAATGTTTTTAACTTTTCCTAAAACCACTCTTCTAATGCCTACCTTCACATCTCACTTTCAAAACTGTCCCCTTCAAACTTTTTTTTGGTGGATTTTTCCTCACGGATGGGTTCTTAATACTTATAAATGGTTTCCTTGCAGTACAACCATTGTTCAGGTGTAATAAATAATCCTACATTGGTTTCCTCACCTGCAGTTATGTCCTAGTGGGTTTGGTGTTTTTCCTTTCCATCTTTAACAACTTTTCTTGCTCGGTCGTACAATTTTTGTTTTTTGTTTTTTGTTTTTTATGAGAAACTTTTATGTAGTGAGCTTCTCACTCTTGTTGTATTTTCTGTCTGCTGCCCGAGCTTCCTTCCAGTCCTTATTAAACCAAGTGTTTACTATAAAGAAACTCATTTGTCACATACTTTATTCGTTAGATATATCCAAATAAACACAAAACCTAACATATGTGGTCATCATTCTTTTTTTCCCTTGTCCTCTCCAAGGATAAAAAATTTTCCCAGCAAGTGTCCATCCTTCCAAAATATGTTCGCATAAAAATTCCAAATGGAATGTCTTACCTACACTAGTGGTTAATTTTGAAGATTCTTCAGCTGCAATCGAAACAATCCTTCATATAATGAATGAAAAGTCCCATGGAATTTAGAAAATATGGGCCTCCATAAAATATCTTGCCTCTCTTTCTTACTGAAGAGGACAATAGTAAAAAAACCCTTTGCGCATAGTTTTAGATTGATATTACCTTATGTATCACATTTTTTTTATATTTACAATGTGAGAGTTTTTTCAGATGGCCAAAACCCTTTGAGTCTGCTAACTATGTTGTGGTTACTTAGATAATACACTTTATCTTGAAATTTCTCTAATGTCATTACTTGTTTTGTCCTCATTTCTAACTTCCTCAACCATCCCAAGACAAATGTTAGAATGTTTTGCTTTGTATTTTTGCCTTTAATATTTTTCCTAAGAAAAACATTTACCCACAACCCTCATATAATTAGACCTCCAGTCATTGACCCCATTGTGCATTTTCTCATTAAACCACTATGAAATAGGAAGGACTTAGTTTGCTCCCTTTTACAACCTTTCAACATATTAGAGTGCTTAGTTTTCAATTTCTAGACACTTACTGGCTAATGTGGGACACTATTAAACTGGATACTATATGCAAATATGGAAATACAAAAATAATACAAGTAGAATAGGATTAACGAGATAATAAAGTTGAAATGCTAGATGCCTCATTAGGGGAATTTTGAGGTCTAAAATGGGTCTCCTAAGAAAAATGTACAACAAAAATAAACTTTATAAGAACCAATAAGATTCAAGATGGTGATGTCAACCATGGGGGATGATTCACTATTTTTTAAGTAAAAGGGCACAAAAATAAAAAAATAAAAAAATAATAAAACTAGTTTTTCAACTTGTATTTTCAACTTATATCCCAAATTTTTTACTCAAATTTCGCGCAGGAGTACTTTTTGGATGCAAAATTTAATTCTTCATCCAAGGAGTACTCATGTTGCATACTTTTGATGGACCCTGCTACACGAAAAATGAGAAATACATGAAAAACGTGATTAAAATCAGGTGTTTCATGTATTTCTCATTTTTAGTCTAGCAGGATCCATCGAAAGTAAGCAACATGGGTACTCCTTGGATGAAGAATTAATTTTTTCATCCAACGAGTACTCTGGTTAGAAATTTGAATAAAAACTTTGGGAGATAAGTTGAAAATACTAGTTGAAAAAGTAGTTTTTTCTTTTTTCCCTCTAAAATTTGATGATGTAATCAAATCTTATTTTATTATTTCCACTATTATTTTATAATTTTCTTAGGAGGCCCATTTTAGACCTCAAAATTCCCCTAATGTTTAGAGGAAAATTGTAGCATTTTCATCTCTTGCTTAAGGGGGATAACTACCACCACTATAAAACTTATTCTATGAAGAATCTTATGAACACCAAACACCACCATGAATGAATGAAGTTAAACATTAGCACTGGACGAGACACAGTCTCCGGGGTCAGAAAATGACACAATTACAGTTAATGCAATCTATAGCAGAGTGTTGTGAGAGCCAAAGCCATAAACATTTCTTCTTCTTGCAAGAGATATTGTTGTATATGGAGCTTGGATTTTGTCATTGAACTTGGAGATATGGCAGCCTAATCAAGCTTATTTTGTGATTCACGTATCACATGGATACTTTTTTGTTGTGCCATTGGTGGTCTTGCTCTTCCTAACATATACCACTATTATTATTTTGTTTATTTTTTTTACCTTTTATTTATACTCTAAAGTTCTCGACTTCTACTCCCATTTTCCTATTATTTGTTTTAGTTGCTTACCGAGGTTCTCATTGTCTATTGTTTTTTCTTGTAGTTTTTGACATCCTATTATGTCTCTTTTGTTTCCATCTGTGGTCTATCTTCGAATTTTGTTTCATAATGGTTAAGAAAATTTTATAAGGAGGGTAGAGTATGTACCCCTGCATAGCCTTTAGCAGTGAAATTGATGCACGAAGGTGGGTCTGTTGTCTCACAAACAAGGGGATCCCATACATCAATTTTGTCTTTAGCTTGGTCGTGACCTTAAAAAGAGATTATATTAGTATTATTATTTTAACATTAGCAAAGGATCTTAGTTCGAGTGATTTAGTGAACAATTTGTTTCCCTAGTGGCATGGGTTCAAGTCTCTAGAGAAATGTTGTAACTAGCCTTTTTGTGGAATTTATGAAATAATTATTACCCCAACGAGTTATTTATTCACCATGGAAAGAAAAAAGAAAAAATATTGTTATAATAATATTTATTTTTATGATACAAGGCCACTTGGGAACATGGTTATGGTTTCAGGCTGTGAGTTCCTAGGGTTTGGTGCAAGAATGAAACCCAAGCTACATGAATGACGTCCATAGGCAGGCTTCTGTAAACATCTGGCACACACACGAAAGAATATGGGAGAATTTGGGTTTTCACACACATAGGGAGCAGTTGGAGTTTTTCTCGTGTAACTACAAAGAGGGTTAAAAATATTCGTGGTTATATACTGTTAACGCATTTATTCTCGGGGTTTTACCAAGGGAAGAAAACAATCAGTGCAGTTATTTTTATTATTATTCATTCACGAAGGGGAAATGGTCATCTCGAGAGACTATGTATACTTGGAGCCCGAACTGGAAGACATCCTATCAGTTCGAGGTCTTGAGCCAACTCAACAGAACTTGGACAAGGTAAGGTTACCAACTAGATCCCCAATTGGAAATATGGGTCTTTCAGGGATGGAGCGGAAAATTGAAAGCGGTTTAGCATTACTGGAGGAAGGAAATTATTTCTCTACCATTGCAGGGCTCCGAGATTCTAACAAAGGGTTTTAGGATGGTCATACAACTCCAACAAAAACAAAAAATCTCTCTACAGGAACATTGATGGATCCCTTGGTAAGCCCCATACCCTCTTCAAATACTCCTAAGTTTATATTTTTTATGGGAGGACTTGAAGATATTGTTCAGATTTGTGGGAAATGGGGAAATAAGGGGCTTAAATTGTGTTTGGTTAAAAAATTGCATGTAAAAGAGAAGGGCTTGTCCCAAAGGGTCGATAGAAACCTATACATTAAAATTTATCAAAAGTAGAGAGATGATGTGGTACTAGACAATATGGCGCAGAAGGTAGGAGAAATCCATGATTTTTCTGTAGAGATAGGGAAGGGTTAAGGTCAAGTTAACATCCAAGAAAAACCTGGGGTTGAGAATGGTGGAGGACTAGGTTCTATTCTTTTGGGGGCTTCGGCGGGGGGTTTGGCATTTAGACTATAAAAGTAGGGGAATACTGTAGAAATTGGGGAGATTATCAAACAAAATGGTTTGATAAGTGATCACATTGGGTGGATAACCGAAGATAATAAACCAACATAAGGAGGGCAGAACACACATGAGGTTGTTGAGAAGGGAAAAGGCCAACCTTCTGGGTTGAAAAGGAAAAAAGGAAAATGCATAACAAAAAAGGTGGAGAACTCAAACCTTGTCCTTAGGGTTGACATACAAATAGATAAGGAAATGGAAGCTTTAAAATTCATCATAATGGGTATAAAAAAGGGAAAAAATTACACAACCAACTACATTGCAGAATGGCTTTCAAAGGCCCAGAGGGGGGCACCAAATAATCATTCAGAGGTGATCACCTTGGTGCGGGGGTGGTTTATGGTCAGATTCAATAAAGCGAAGCACTCGAATGGGCCCTTGAGAGAAATTGGTGCTTTAGGATTTCAACAATTCTCTTCAAGAAATGGATGTCATTATTTGATGCACAAAGAGAAAAACACGAGGAGATACCAGTTTGGGTCTGGCTAGTAACATTTCCTCCTCAAATTCAAGTTGGGGATTTTTCTTGAAGTAGATATGTCCTTCAGAGAGACTAAGTGTAGGATTTTGGCCTAAATCTTGGTAAAGCTAGATCCAAGGGAGGGCCTGGCGGAAAAAAAAGAATTACAACTACATGGGTACTCACACTCTCAGATAATTGAATATGAGGATCTTCTTTTTTTATGCCATCGCTTCCATAAACATGGCCACATTGCGCATGATTTCCCCCTGGGTTTTCGTAAAAGAAGAAGTCAAAGGGAATCCCCAAGAGAAAAAATTCCCGACAAATGGAAAGGAGAAAGAAATAAATAAAAATTAGGAAGCATGGGAGCAACAAGATGTTGGTATTGATATGATGGAGGTTGAAGAAGTTCAGATCCTAATGCTTAGACACCAAGATGTACGGGAGGATGATAGACGACTAGAGGCTCAATAATATATTCAAATTATCGGCCCTCCACCCCAGTCTACGAGTATTTATTTTCCTAACCTTTCGTCTTTATTCTTAGATTTTCATTCATTACTTGATAGTTTACCTAGGCCTGGTCCCTCTAGGTGCTTAGCTACAGATATGCCTCCAGTTTGTAGTCTATATTTTGATTTTGACATCATCATCACATCTATCCATTCTCTCAACATCTCTGTGTCCTCCCTGACTAACCCAGACTCAAAATCCTCCCATTTTTCTTACTCTTTTGCGTCTTATTATAATCTACATCCCCGTGACAAGAAGGACCTCCTCCAATACACAGAGAGGCTCAATTTTTGGTTTTTTTCATATTTTATGAGTTCTATATTTACTTATGGCTTATGTCACAGTCTACTCAGTCACTCCATGTTTTTATTTATGGATACAAAAATACAATAGTGCTTAAGGAATCTACAGATGTAGCTTTTTATTCTCTTAATAAAAAGTTCGATGTAACTTTCCCTTGTCAGATGGTGTTGTTAAACGTTACTGGATTTATTCGTGGATAATTTAGGCATGTGCTATGTATGTTTTCAATCCTTTCAAACATAACTGATATGATCTTACTTCTTTAGGTAATTTAATTAAATTTCCAGTTAAAATGAACAACTTTATCTATAATAGCAGAGACTTGAATGCAATGAGACATATATTGTTCTATGGTTTGCTTGCATAGAGGCCCTTGGAAAATAGATTTGTTTTCTTTATGAGATATATTCAATCAAATCAAAAGTAAGGCAAGTTCATTTATCCTTATTTATTTTACAAAGTGATTTTCCTCTGGTGAAAGCATTTGATCGAAATATTTCAATTTCAAATTGGGGCCTATCTTGCATTACAACTATCCTCTCATGAATGTCAAAAAGATGTTTGTGCAGATGGAAATTATGAATGAAAATTTGATGTTATGTGAAGAGATCAATACAATGTACAAGATAAGATAATTTTATTAATGTCTAATGATTGACCACAAAAACATGCCAATGAGACTGAAAAACACAAGTAGTATGAATACAATGTGGATTGTAATTTCAGCTCCTTTGGATCTGGTAGGTACTTTGATGGGTGTAAGGTTCCCTGCTAAGGGTTTTTCTGCTTTGCGGATGTATAAACTGATGTACAATTCAACACCTATGAACTTGTTTCAATGATAGAGACACAAGGTCTCACCAATGTACGATCTGGTGCATAAAATCCAATTCCCCACCAAGTTTTTAGGATGTTGGGATATGGAAACATGGGGATGCTTCTGGGGCAGGTGTGGATGCCCTCAAATTTTAATTATATGAAAATATAAGAAAATATTAAAAGAAGTTGTTTAAATTTTATAAAGATAACAAAATTATGGTAGAATTCTGTTGTTTTCCACTCTTTTCTACCTTGAAAATATTGCTTGCCACAAAATCAATCTGCTTTTTAACCTCCTTGGTGTGATGTTGTTAATAAACAATGAATGGATGAGTTTCTATGTGCTTAAAAGAAGTTAATTTGAGTTTGGAAGGGGCCCATTGGATTTTCTATCATTTAGGACTCTAACAAATTTAAAAAGAAAATTTAATTTTTTTTTTTTATATATATATTTTTAATTGCCATAGTCTACACAAATGAGAGGTAGCTTCTAGGACTACCTTTTTATATCAGACACTCTTGGGATTCCCCATTACTTTGGGATGTTTCCCCAATAATAATTGGGAACCCATTTGAGAGAGTGTGCTTCCAAAGTACCTGTTGGTATCTAGTACTCCCTTTGAAGTCCTCAGTACTTGGGAACATCACTATCAGGAAATGGGGACATCCCATCTAAGAAAATTGTATAATTTATTTGTACATTCAATCAGCTCTTTAAATTTACTAAATCAAAAGGAAAGAATCTACTCTACCAATATGCAGAAATAAATTCACGATCGAGGAAAAAATCAATAATATGCATTAGGATTCAACACATATACACAAAGATTTATCTAGGGGAAAAAAACTGCTCATAACCCCTTACTATTTGTATTGCATTAATAAAAGGACCTGCATCGATACAATATGCTCTGCTCAACCTTGATCTCAACCTGCACAATTATTTTCTATCATCTGCCTAACTTGCTGCCTTTGGCCAATACTTAGCCAAATTTCCAAGCCTCTAGGCTCGTATTTCCTTGCATTGTTTCTTTTGGAATTAGGACCCTATTAATTAGGAAATTACCTCATCTGGATTGTGTAATTAATTTACGGTCTTCCTCTGATTGCATGCACCACCTTTACAATTTGGAAAATTCTACAACTGACAATATACTACCCTTGAACCCCAATCTCAACTAGGTAACTCGAATTCTCTACATGCATGAGCTAATTTAGGCTAATTGATTAGTTAACTGGTTAAACACTAAATTTTCATCCCACTTTTAGACCTCCCCTCCAACAGTTGGAATTAGTTTAACTGGCCATAACTCAGTTTAACTAAATTAAATTGTTACAATTGAAAGTAACTCAACCTAGGCTCCTAAAATTTAATAATCACTGTACACAGCTCAAGTTCATGCCCCCAACTTGAATTAACTAAGATATATGAGTGATAAAAACTATATCACCTCAACTGACTCATTCAAGTTGTCTGTTGATGTGGAATTTCAAAATTCTCCTAATTTAATTCAAGGGAAAATTAAATTAGGAATTTCTTGCAGCATTTTCAACACTCCCTCTCAGCAAGAAAGGGATTCACATCTACCTCGATCCAACACATTTGGAATGTAATGCATGAAATAATTCTCTTTTTTGTTTCTGCTACTACAACATCTGCAACTAGGAAGCATACATAAAAATAAATAAAAATAACCATTGAATCAATCTGCAATTTTCTACTAGGAAAACTATACTGCTGCTGACTCTACTATTGAGCCTCTTGCTCTACTATCAACACATCGCTACACTCCATAGTACATGGCTGGAATTTATCCTCCTACTACTGAATACTGTTGGCCCTCGAAGAAAGGTAATGATCCATGAGACAAAAACACCTCAATGGACCCTGCCCAAATTTCTACACTCCTGGGACTATTACATCTCATCACCCCACCTCACACCTGGAGGTATGGTTGCATGTTATCTCTTTTCCCACTTGGCTCAAACTATCCCCATACTAGAGGTATCTTCTTTGGTGGATGTCTCCACTCTTCCTCTTCTCTTCTTCTTCATTTGTGGCTTCTCCACAACTTGATGAGGTTGCTTCTAAGGTTCCATTTTGAGAGCTAAATCATGGTTCCTCTTGACCAACAAGTCTCTAACCTTTGCCTTCCTCCTAAAGGATTTGCATGCATATTCTACCTCAAGTGCATACAGGTTCTTGAATCACACAACGACTTGCTTCGCCTATCCCATTGCGATGTGTCTCAGGAATTCCTTTCCTTTGTTGAATATCACATCATAGCCATGGTCATCCAACACCGCGATAGAAACAAGATTCTTCTTTAGTCACAGAACAAACATCAGATCCTTGAATCTGAGAGGGGAGCCAAACTCCCTATAAAAAGTATTTGCACTGATACCAATCGCGTTATACCTTCCATCGTCTCCAAACTCAATGTTATGCTTGAGGTATTTCTCCTCCGGGTCACTAAAGAAATATATTCCCCACCATATGGAATGAGGCACCAATATCCAGATACCACATGCTTCCCATTACTGTGCTTTCCATGCATGCAATGAGATTAAAATCAAGCTCGAATTTGAAGCTATAGCTTCCAATGTTGATACTATTGCATGATCCTTCTTGTTTTCCTTCTTCTGTGGACATTTCATGGCATAGTGCCCGAATTCATGATAGTGAAATCACTTGATTTGGGACAAGTCTTTCTACTTGCCTTGTGTTAGAAAATTATATATTATATAATAGTGTAACACATAAAATATGCGGAAACACAAACACAAAAATAACATATAAAACAAGAGAGACACATATATATGTGGTTCACCCAACTTGGGCTATGTCCACGGAAACAACCCCTTTTTATTATCCAAAAAAATGAAGAGACACAACCTAAAACATATCCGTTGTAATATCATCTACTCTCTCACACAATACCCCTTCGTATTTCTCACTCAGAATATATACACGATACATAGCCACAATACAATACCCTCATACAATAGAGGGGATTCCTTCTAGGGAAAAAAAACCTAAATTAAACATAACTTCTACCGTCAGATCATCCACCTAATGAACAGTCCAGATTGACTACGAAATTACAATATTTTACAAGGAAATTTTACATCTGTACCCCCCTGGACCCCCTTGACGATGATCAAACAACGAGCAGCGTTTCCGCCCCATTAAGAACAGGGGTCCAACGCAGTGATACATCTAAATAAAGAAGATAATCAGGCTCCACACCCAAAACCTTGTAGGCTGGAATTAGCATCACCTTGGAAATTCTTCCCCTTGAACTTACTTTCTTTGTTGACTAATGAAAAATACTCTTCCTCTTCTTTATATGAGGTCCCATCTCTGGTATTCCGACTTATCTCTTCTTGTACCAAATCAGACCAAAGTTGCTCATAATTTGGTAGTTTCTCCCTCCCATTACCAAATCTTGGTAGGTGTGCCAGCTCTTGGGAATGCCTAGAAGGGATATTCTCACCAAATCATCATCTGGTACTATGAATCTGACTCATGCAAGTTCATCACAACATTGTGTGAAACTTTTTAGGTACTGCTAAATTGAGTCAGTCTTCAACATATTAATACTTCGAAGCTTGTCCTTGAGCGCCAAATTCCTGTGGTCTCTACTACTTTGGAAAATATCTATCAATTCTTGCCACATTTCATACACAGTCTCTTTCTCATGGATATTAGAGACAATATGGTCTCTTACTCCCTCCAATATGATCCTCCTCGCATTGGATACACTATTCTTCCAATATTCTAGATTCTGAGCATCAACTGTTGTTGATCTCGAGATATTGTTATCAATGAATTCCTTCAACCCATTATCTTCCAGTATTCCCTCCATGGGGTACTTCCAAGAAATATAATTCAGCCTACCCTCAAGGGAATACTCAAGAATTAGACCATAAAACACCATCCCACTAGCTATGAATAATTGATCTTGCAAATTCGATCCTCTTGCAAAGACAAATTCAAGTTCTCCTCTCTATTGTGAATCCTTCTTTGATACCATGTAGAATTTTAGTTGTAGATTCAATCTACTCGTGAAATTTACTAAATCAAAAGGAAAGAATCTACTCTACCAATCTATGGAAGTAAATTCACGATCGAGAAAGAAAATCAATACCATGCATCATGGTTAAACACATATACACACATATATATCTAAGGGAAAGCAACTGATCAAAACTCCTTACTATCTGTATTGCATTTATCAAAGGAACTGGATGAATATAATATACTCTGCTCGAACTTGAGCTCCGCCTGCACAAGTTTTTTTTTTTCCTCTGCCTGACTGACTACCTTTGGCCAATTCTTAGGCCAAATTTCCAAGCCTCTGAGCTCCTATTTCCTTGTGTTGTTTCTCTGAGAATTGGGCCCCTATTTATTAGGAAATTACCTCATCTGGATTGTGCAATTACTTTAGGGTCTTCCTCTGACTGCATGCACCACCTGTACAATTTGGAAAATTCTACAACTAATAGTACATTTCCCTTAAACTCCAATCTCAACTGGGTAACTCGAATTATCTACATGCATGAGCTAATTTAGGCTGATTGATTAGTTAACTAGTTAAACACTAAAGTTTCATCCCACTCCTAGACCTCCCACTAGTTCCTCCAAAAGTTGGAACTAGTTTAACTGGCTGTACCTCAATTTAACTAAATTAAATTGTTACAAATGAAATTAATTCAACCTAAGCTCCTAAAATTTGGGAATCAATATACACAACTCAAGTTCATGCCCCCAACTCGAATTAACTAAGCTAACCAAGTGATAACAAATATAGCACCTCTGTTAACTCATTCAAGTTGTATGTTGATGTGTAATTTTGAATTTCTCTTAATTTAATTCAAGGGAAAATTAAATTAGGAATTTCTTGTTGCATTTTCAACACAAATTTTCTCAGCAATGTATCTTGTTGAACCCCAATTGCTGGGGATGGCAGGGGATGCCCTTGAATATGCTTCCACACTTGCATATTGTGGAGAACATTGGGACTTGGGATGCATTCCCTGGATCACGAATTTCAAAATTTGTTAGAGAATTTTTATTACAAGCTTGCTTGTAATGTTTTAATCATATAAAAGTGGTCGTTGAATATGATCTAGTTAGTGCTATTCTGTGAGGCCATGTTGAATGCAGGTAGAAGTGGACCTAATTCCTTCTATTTTTTTGGATTAAGAAATGGTTAGTTGGAATGGAATTGGTCATTCAATTTTGTGATAGACAAGTAGTTCAATGCAATTAATACTACTTGATGTCACACTCAATGGAAGTTAATTGAAAAAATTCAAAAGAAGATGAATATGGTCTTTCTATTAGTGATTGGTGTAATAATTTTTGCCCAAGTCTACAAGAAAAATGGTTAGAACCAACTATGATGATGACAAAACAACAATATGCACTTAAGTAGGAGTTTCTAGAAAAAGGGAAGTACTTGAGCAATTATAGGCCATTTTGGGTTAATAATGGATGATATTTTTCAATGGAAGCTTTTGGAGTTAGATCACCAATTTTTTTCAAGAAAATTTTAGATACAAAGTGGGACTCAACTCACCAATTTTGATGTCTCAAATCATGTCTCTCCCCATGAAGAGTTGTTTGCATGTCAAGATAGCATTATTTGTTGACAATCAAGGTCGAGACTCAGGAGAACCATTAAATGGGTGAGAAAATTATGTGCAAAGACCAATGATGATTACAAAACCAAATGCGTTGATGAGTTATTTTTAACATACCTAATTTCTACTATTTACACTTAACAAGTTTTATGCATAGGTACATACATTAGGATAGTCAGGTCACCTATGTCTTATATATATTACAGTCTTCTTGACTACATCCCTTTCACATGTATTATTTTTATTTCTGCCTATAGGACTATTTGGATTTTTTTTTACCTATGAAACCTTTCACATATATTATATTTATTTTGTATATTGGACTATTTGGAATTGATTTTTTTACCTATGAATGCTTATAACATGTTGTGTATGTCAAAAGTGGTATTCAAGAAGTTTCTCCTGTGACATGGTTTCCCATATGCTTATTCTAATGAAAATGAGGAATGGTTATATGGAAAGAAATCCAGTTGCTGTGGAAAAGGTTGCCATTTCATACAAAAATAATAATTACAGTAAAAATTCCTATAGATATTTCCAAGACATCTCACAGTGTTGTGGAATAAGGTTGCTCCATAATAGAACTAAAATTTTGAGGAAAGAGGGTTAGATCCTTGTGATGAGAACAAAAAAGAGCTAACAATAGTCATTTTTTTGTTCAGGTAAAGAGAGAAGTAGAGGAAATTGAAAACCAGGGCGAGGGAAAAGTGGGTCATGACTTTCAGTGTTAAAGTAGACGAGGAGATATTGCCTTGGATTCCAAAATCTAATTTTTCTCATAGCAAAATCTGGTTTTTCTCATAGTAGTGAAATGATAAGTTTTCCTTTGTAGAGTGTTATGAACTATATTAGCTAATTCTGTCCATATTTACCTTTTCTCATGAATATGGTAAGGGGATGAATTGTGGCCATCTTGGATCCTTATCTAGTTGTTTTATTTGGTTGATTCAAAACTAATTACGTTTACAGATGGACTTAGATTATGCTAAGTTTAGATGATCGTACATTGGGTTTAGCTAACATATATACGATTGATGGAGTAAAATATGCTTTTTTTGGAATGGATTATTATTGAACTCCTTAAATTCTATTTCCTTGTTTGGAGATTTAAACATGGAGGATGCCCAAGAGGGAAAATCAGGTATTCTTTTGGTTATGCTTCCTCATGATGATAAAATTTTGGATGGAAGCATGCTGGGTGTAGATGACATGTATGTTTCCAATGATTCTAAAGAGAGAGTTTAGTTTTTGAGATGTTTCATTGATGGATTATTTGAATTCCATTGGTTTCTTCAAATTTTACACATTTTTTTAGGCCAATAGACTTAATGAAGATGTTTGCTATCTAGACTTGTGTCTACTCTAGTATTATATAGGTTATTGGATGAAATGAAAATGCGCATCATTATGTTCATTTTAGTTACGGAAGGTGGGTATTTTTTCCAGCTTGATAAATACATCATTATACAAAAAAATATTATGCTTATCCTAATGAAATTATAGATCTGCAAGTATTTTCCTAAGCCAAATTGCTTGACATGCCTATTTTGTTGCTATTTTGAGTTTCCTACATTTTACTTGGGAAGTAGAGAGAGAGAGAGAGAGAGGACCGAGGACCATGACCTGGCCCATTGATCCCTTCCCTCCATACATCTCCCTCCCAGTGTGGCCGCCAAATTACTTGACGTGCCCATTTTGTTGCTACATTTGAGTTTACTACATTTTTCTATCCTCTATACATCTCCCTTCCAGTGTGGCCGGCAAATTGCTTGACATGCCCATTTTTTTGCTACATTTGAGTTTCTTACATTTTTCCTTGGAAAGTTAGAGAGAGAGAGAGATAGAGAGAGAGAGGGGACCATGAGATTGTCCATGGATCTGTTCCCTCTGTACATTTTCATTCTTGTTCTTTATATATGAAACATTGGTACACCTGTTTTGTATCAACATCACTATAATCAACAATCCCATTCAGCTTCTGTAGAAGAGTTAGAAGCTACAAGTTTCTTTTTTTATCCATTAAACTGCCCTTTTTCAAGGAACGAACAAAACTTATGGATTTATTTTCATCCATGGATATTTCCTAATTTAAGTCTGAATATCCATACAACTAAGTCTCCTTGATTTTTCATTATAGAATGCCAAAGTCAAAAATTCCCTCATCATACTGTAGCACCCTCTTTATTATTGTCTGGTGTTGTTTTTGGAGCTTGCATATATTGGGAGATAAAGCATAATACATAGCTCCAATCAAGGATAATGGCAGTAAGATATATCAAGCTGCACACAAGTTGCTTGTAGATTGATTCATTCATTGCCTTTGAATCAATTTTTGTTGAAAGTTTCAACCCTTTTTCCTTTGGTGTGGATGAAAATTTACAATTTTCCATCTTTGAAACTTTCTAACAAACTTTTTGGCATATTTTGTTTGTGAAAGAAAAATATGATTATTTGTTTGCCAAACTTCTACACCTAAGCAATAATGTGGGAGACCTAAATTTTTCATGTAAAAAGCTAGACATAACTTTAATTTAACCTTTGAAAATTTTCTTTCCTTGCCACTTGTAATGATGATATCATCAAATTATATCACTAGAATCATCACATCACCATTCTCACTTTTGATGTAGACATTGGGGGTAGAACAACACCTTTTAAATCCCTTTTCTTCAAATAATGGTCAATTTTGATGTACCATGCCTCGATATCCTGCTTCAACCCATAAAGAAATTTCTTCAATCTACATACCAAATGTTCCATCCTTGGAACTTGAAACCCCTACAATTGGTACATGTATACTTTTTCTGTTATGTCACCATTGATGAAGGAACCTTCACATCCATTTGTTGTAGTTTCCAACCAAGCTATGTTACCATGACTAGAACAAAGTATATTGGTCCCATTTTCACATTAGGATAAAATGTATCCTTGCAACCAATCCCTTTGTTTTAGATAAATCCCTTTCAATCAACCTTAATATATGATTGTAAAGTGTGCCATTTACCTTATGCTTGACTTTATAGACCCATTTGTGGCAAGTGTGCTTCATCCATTGAGATATCTCTATGAAAGCCCATGTTTAATTCTTCATCAAAGTATCATGTTTGGCTTGCATGGCCTTTTCCCATGTAGGGTTTACACTAGCTTCTTCATAAGCTCAAGGATGAAAAGATGCCTCACCTCTTTTTGGTCTTCCTTCACTCATACCAGGCAACTCATCCTAATGAAAATCATTATTATTATACATTGTAGTAGATTCTTTACCTCTTTATGGTCTTCCTTTTTGGCTCATATAAGGTATATCTCATCCTAGTGAGATTTATTATAGGTGTTGTTCCACCATTTTGGTATTTTCTCTCTTTTGCTGCCATAAAAGAATGTTGGTTTTTTGATGATTTGAGATATTCTAGCATCCTCTTGGATATAAAATCATGGGAGGTGATTCATACCACTTGCTGATGTTTCCTGTCAATAGAATTTATTTTTTTGACTATATTCTCCTTAGATAAATGTATTTTCGGATTAATCACATCATTAGGATTTGGTCAATGATTCGAACCAACTAATGTGGTTCATCCTCAGGACAAGTTGAAGAAGCTAATCGATCTTATTGAATATATAGTGTGGATGAATCATTACTCGGTATTAGCCTTAGAAAACTAGCTGTTAAAAACTAGCCGTTAAAAACTAGCCATTTAAAAACTAATCGTTTTATGAATTAGTTAATTAATTAATAGATTGTAATATTAAATATTTTTAATTAAAATTATTGATGAATAAATTTTAAATTAATAGGTATTATAATAAAAGAAAAAAATTTTATGAAAAATTTTAATTATTTATTAATATGATACATAGGTGATTATATAATATATAAAATAAAACACGAAGGATAATATATAAGAAAATATCAAGGGGAATAAAATATAAATAAATACTAGACAAAAGAAGAAAAAAGGAAAAAATGAAAAACCAAGATCAGGAAATAAATGCAAGGGGGGGAAATCACCTAAAGAGAGCTGGAGTCTAGCTCTTACTCAACTTCCAACCATCATCCCTATTGATATTTTTAGCATGTCACTCAATCTCAATGGCTTCCCTAAGCTTCCTATGATGGAAGTGGTCGACCATAGCAATGAATTTGGATTCTTCAATGCATACATGGTGGCATGATTTATCCACATGTTCAATAAGAGCTGATGTGCGAGACTGATTGTGCCTAATGTTTGCAACATGGTCATGGATTATTTGTCTAATGGATCTACATGTTCACCAATATAGGGTGTGCCACATGAACAAGGAACCATGTAAACACCCTTCATGTATTTTGGGTCGATAGGGTCCTTGAATTATCTGAGAGAATTTCTAGTAGAAAATAGGGGTTTGAAAGAAGAGGAGACTTTATTCCTTCTCAGGACATAGGCATTCTTGTTCGTGGTCCCTTAGATAAATGGGAGATGAACCTTGGAAATAGGATCCACCCGAGTAGATTTTCCTTTTAATCCTTTATAGGGCTTTTGAAATGCCCTATGGCCTTGAGATATACTATACCCATTATTTTCAAAAACCTCTAGAAGATGGGATTTATACGACTCCAAGTGGTTTTCATCAGAGATTCTAAGAGCACGAGTAGCAAGAGTGCAAAGAAAACCAAATTTCTGAGTATGAAAATGATGAGAACCAGCATGAAGATACTTTTCTGTGTGATTTTTCTTGCGAAAAACTTGGTGGGAAATGGAACCATCATCCATTCTAGAGAGAAGGATATCCAAGAAAGGAAGGGAACCATCAAACTCAACCTCCATGGTGAATTTGATGGAATTCGATAGGGAATTTAGGTGACCAAGAAAGAGATCTAACTTCTCCTGACCATGGGACCAAATGACACAAGTGTCATCCATGAATCTCTTCCACTTCCTAGGGCGAAATTGAGCCGAGGCCAAGGCCTTTGATTCAAAATATTCCTTAAAAAGGTTAGCGACAATAGGGGAGAGAGGGGATCCCATAGCAACTCCACAAGTATGCTCATAGAACTCACCTTGAAAACTGAAGAAGGTCGAGGTGATTTTCCCCCCTTGCATTTATTTCTTGATCTTGGTTTTTCATTTTCCCCCTTTTTCTTCTTTTGTCTAGTCTTTCTTTATATTTTATTCCCCTTGATATTTTCGTATATATTATCCTTCATGTTTTATTTTATATATTATATAATCTCCTATGTATCATATTAATAAATAATTAAAAATTTTCATAAAATTTTTCCTTTTATTATAATACCTATTAATTTAAAATTTATTAATCAATAATTTTAATTAAATATATTTAATATTACTTCCTATTAACTATGTTAGGTCCCCATATTACTAGTGTAGTCCCCTATTTTTATTAGTGTAGCTCCTTTATTGTTATTGTTGTGCCCCTGTAACCCCCATATTGTTATTATTGTTCCCTTACATTATTATTGTTAGGTCGGCTAAGATTATATTGTGATCCCATGGACCCCTATATATAGAAGGAGGTTTTGTTATTTGTATCATCCAAGAATTGCTCATTTATGTAATGTATTGGAGGTTTCCCCCTCGAAGTGGCTGATTTCTAAGGTGCTGATCTCTCTTCTCTTCTATTTTTGGAGCGGGTTTCATAACATTTGGTATCAGAGCTTTGGATTCTATGGTTTCGCTGCTCCAAACAGGTCATCGTGGAATTTTCACTATAATTTTTTTTCTACGAAGGTTCAAAAGTTGAAATTTGTAGAGCGTGAAGAAGAAATCTCGATGAACGTCGTGGAAAAATTTCAGATCTTGGTTCACAATTATTTTTGGAGATATGATCTGTGGAAGTTATGGATTTTTGTAGGCTCTTGAATTTAACCTAAATAGGTCATTGTGGAATTTTCACAATAACGTTTTTTCTAAGAGATTTCAGAAGCTAAATTTTTTATAGAGAAAAATCGAAATCCTGAGGAATGTCGTGGAAAAAATTCAGAGCTTTATTCAAAATATTTTTGGAGATATGATCTATGGAAGTTAGTGTTGTTTCAGGCTTCCGAATTTCATCTCAAAAGGGTGACCATGGGAAAATTGTCATAACTCTCACTCTGAGCATCGTATTGTAATTCTGTAAAAAGTGGTCGCAAGTACACGGACTTCAGTTTCATTTTCATCAATTTCAGAGTCAAATGAGGACACAGTGACACGTGGCACACCATGCAATTTCGCTCTACTGAACCAGTCCATAATTAGGTCATTGTGGGAGATTGGGCATAACTTTGTCTGGAAGAATAAAAATCAGGTGAGACCTGTGGAAATTGAAAGAAGCTTCAGAGGGATACTACAAGGCCAAATTTTAGATATTGAAGATCTGAAATCCCAGAGATAATTTAGTTTCAATATCGAGATACAAAAAATCAATAAAAAGGTGTGTATTTTTTTTCCGAATTTCATAAGTCTTGTATGAAAAATCAGTTTGAATTGATTCCAAGGGCATATTATAGAATATATATTAGTATTCGGTTATAAAATTCCTCATAAAAAGTATTCAACACCCATTAAGCCTTTAGAAGGCTCTACTATGACTCATGAAGATGAAGAATTGCAACATGATCTATCAAAATTACAAGAGCAAGTGCGCCAAATTTCGCTCTCGCAAAGAGCAACAAAAAATGAAATGGAAGTTTTGAAGAAAGGCGTGGAAGCTAAGATGGATGGCATGGAAGCTGGCATGGAAGCTAAGATGGATGACATGAAAGAAAACATGGAAAACATGAAGAATGATCTAAAAGCAGACATCGAAGGTTTGACAAAGTTGATACAAGAAATGTTTCCTAATGGTGAAAAGATAGTAGAAGAACCTCATGATGAGAACAAAATAAATGTTAATCACGATTTCATAAACTCTAATGTTGGCGGGAAGAACCACCATATTCCAAAAATGGATATGAGGAAGTTTGATGGAAAGGATCCTGTAACATGGATACTACAGATGGAGAAATATTTTGATATCCATAACGTGCAAAACACACAAAAGGTATGCATTGCAACTTTACATTTAGAAAAAATACATTTGTATGGTATCGATGGCTTTGCTCCCGTAAAAAAATTGTCACTTGGTCAATTTTTACGGAGGAAATGATAGCACATTATGAGGATACAAAGAGCAACACCTTCTTTAGCCAATTGATAAATATAAAACAAAAGGGTTTAGTGGGGCAGCACATTGAGGACTTCCAAAAATTGAATATAAGGGTAACTGATATTCCAGAGGAACACAGGATTGATCTCTTCATAGGCACTTTAAAGGATAACATCCAACATGAAGTTCGCGTTTTGGAACCTGATTCATTGGAGAAGGCATTCGGGTTGGCAAGAAAAATTGAATGTAAAATTATGGCGACAAGGAAGCCTACCACTCAATTCTATAAAGAAGGAAGTGTTGCTACACCTAGATTTCCACAACCTACAAGGTTGACACCACAACAATTGGAAGAAAAAGAGCAAAAGGGCTTTGCTACAGTTGTGATAGAAAATACACTAAAGGTCATAAGTGTGCTGAGAAGAAATTATTTTACATAGATTGTGAAGAGGAGGAAGAAAATGAACAAGAAACTTCAAAAGAAGAGAATATACACCAGGAACCAACCCTAGAAGAGGAAATGAGTCTGACCATATCATTTAATGCATTGGTAGGAATTACCACTCCTCAAACTCTCAAGATAGGACATATCAAGAAGAAAAATGTAATAGTGTTAATTGATTTAGGGAGCACCCATAATTTTATTCATTGTAAGGTAGCCAAGGAATTGAATTGTTTCCTATACCCAGCACCAGAATGTCAAGTCATGGTTGCAAATGGAGGAACTATAAATTGCTCTGGAAAATGCCATAATATCAAGCTAACCATGGGGGAATATGTATTGAATAGTCCAATGCTTTCCATTCCTATGGGAGGTGCTGATGTTGTACTAGGAGTACAATGGTTACGATCTTTGGGGATGGTAGCTTTTAATTTTCAAGAACTTTTCTTGAAATTTTTTTCAGAAGGAAAGGAAGTCGAATTACGGGGTATTGAAGGGAAGCCAGGAAGGATAATAAGCTCTAATGTCATGACAAAGCTTCTAAAGAAAGAACAACGAGGCGTAATTGCACAATCATGCTCACTAGAAGTTCCGACATCAAAATCATCTATGTCTGCAGATCTCCAACAAGTCTTGGACAATCATTCCAAGGTGTTTGAAACTCCCAAAGGACTCCCACCTATTCGTGATCATGATCATGCTATTCATTTGATTCCAGGAAGTGTTACTCCAAACATCAGGCCTTATAGATATCCTTACTTCCAAAAGAGCGAAATTGAACGTATGATTGCAGAAATGTTAGAGGCGGGTATAATTCAACTTAGTCAAAGTTCTTTCTCTGCTCCTGTAGTATTGGTACACAAGAAGGATGGATCATGGCGAATGTGTCCGGATTATAGGGAGCTCAATAAGCTCACCATTAAAGATAAATTTCCCATTCCTGTGATTGATGAATTATTGGATGAATTACATGGAGCAAATTATTTTACCAAGTTGGATCTTCGTTCGGGATATCATCAAATTAGAATGAAGACTGAAGATATTCCAAAAACAGCATTTCGAACTCATGAGGGTCATTATGAATTTTTGGTCATGCCTTTTGGCCTTACCAATGCACCTTCTACATTTCAAGGGTTGATGAATTCCACTTTCAAACCCTTCCTTAGAAAATTTGTGCTAGTATTTTTTGATGATATACTAATCTACAACAGGTCTTGGAAGGATCATGTTGAACATGTTGACAGGGTGCTCAAACTATTGCAGGAGAAACAATTATATGCAAAAAAATCCAAATGTTTCTTAGGAGTACAAGAGGTGGAATATCTGGGTCATATTGTATCTCACGAGGGTGTTAAAGTAGACCCTAACAAAATTAAAGCCATTAAGGAATGGAAAGTCCCCACAACCATAAAGAAGTTGCGAGGATTTCTCGGGTTAACAGGGTATTATCGCAAGTTTGGTAAGAATTATGGGAGAATAGCAGCACCTCTAACAACATTATTGAAGAAAGATGCATTTTCATGGACTCCTGAAGCAACTAAGGCCTTTGAACATCTTAAAGAGGCAATGTGCCTAGCACCGGTCTTAGCTACGCCGGACTTCACAAAAACCTTTATTGTGGAATGTGATGCCTCAGGAAATGGAATTGGTGCAGTTTTAATGTAGGAAGGAAGACCCATTGCTTTTGAAAGTCGTCCAATCAAAGGAAAGTATTTACAAAAACCTATTTATGAGAAGGAAATGTTAGCAATACTGCATGCTCTAAAGAAATGGAAAACTTACCTAATGGGAAGACACTTCAAGGTAAAAACTGATCATGATAGTCTTAAACACTTTTTGGAAAAAATACTATCTTCAGAAGAGCAGCAAAAATGGGTCACAAAGATGTTGGGTTATGAATTTGAAATAATCTACAAAAAAGGAAAGCTTAATGTTGTTGCAGATGCACTCTCAAGAAAGAATGAAGAGGTGGAAGCATTGCTTTGTGCAATTTCTATTATCCAACCAGATTGGATAACTGAAGCAAGAGATGAATGGAAGAAGGACAAAGATGTATGGACACTCATTCAAAAGTTGAAGCAAGATCCTAGTACATCTGATACATTTAGTTGGAAAAATGATTCCTTATGGTACAAAGATCGCTTATATCTTTGTAATAATTCCCAACTAAAACAAAAGATTCTTCTGGAATTGCACACTTCTCCTTTAGGAGGACACTCAATATTTTTAAAAACTTACCACAGGGTGAAGAAAGAATTTTTTTGGGATGGCCTTAAATCTGTTATTCAAAAGTTTGTGGCGGAATGTTTGGTTTTCCAGCAGAATAAAGTGGAGACAATTAAGACCCTGGGACTTCTACAACCTTTATCCATTCCAAGTCAACGTTGGGAGGAGATTTCAATGGATTTTATCACAGGTTTACCTAAGTTAGAAGGAAAGAGTGTCATCATGGTGGTAGTTGATAGACTTACCAAGTATGCACACTTTTGTGCATTATCTCATCCATTTAAAGCAAGTACAGTTGCTACTGCATTTATGGAAACAATTCAAAAGCTACATGGAAATCCAAAGATTATGGTAAGCAACAGAGATCCCATTTTTACTGGAAATTTTTGGACGAAATTATTTTCTTGTTTGGGTACTCGACTAGCTCATAGATCATCTTATCATCCTCAATCTGATGGTCAAACTGAGATAATTAACAAATTTTTGGAAGGATATCTTCATTGTTTTGTATCTGATAAAAAAACACAATGGGTCAAGTGGTTACCTCTGGAGGAATGGTAGTATAACACTTCCTTCCATACTGCAGCAAAAATGACCCCATTTATGGCACTTTATGGATATCATCCACCTTCCATCACATCATCTTTAAGAGAAAATTCCAAGGTGCAAGAAGTGGAAGATCACATCGAGCATCAACAACAAGTTCTCCAACTCTTAAAGGATAACCTCAATTTGGCACAAAATCGAATGAAGCAACGGGCAGATCAACATCGCAGCAAGAGAATTTTTGATGTAGGAGACTAGGTATTTTTAAGGCTACAACCATACAAACAAATGTCCCTCAAGAAAGCTAAGAAGGATAATAAATTATCACCAAAATACTATGGTCCTTACAAGGTGTTGCAAAATATTGGTACTATGGCATACAATTTGGAGCTTCCTTCTTCTTTGCGAGTGCATCCATTTTTCCATGTTTCATGCTTAAAGAAGGTTATAGGTGACAAACTTCCAATCCAAACAATATTTCCAAAACTTGATGAGGAAGGAAAAATCATACTGGAACCTGAAACAGTCACGGAAACAAGAACTCGATAGCTACGAAATCGATCAATTTCAGAGTATCTCATCAAGTGGAAGAACTTACCCACTGAAGATTATACATGGGAGGATGAGAATTTTATACAGAAGCATCCAGAGCTACTCAAGTGTTGAGGACAACACTTTTTTGAGGGAGAGGGGAATTTTAGGTCCCCATATTACTAGTGTAGTCCCTTATTTTTATTAGTGTAGCCCCTTTATTGTTATTGTTGTTCCCCTGTAACCCCCATATTGTTATTATTTTTCCCTTACAATATTATTTTTAGGTCGGCTAGGATTATATTGTGATCCCATGGACCCCTATATAGAAGGAGGTTTTTTCATTTGTGTCATCCAAGAATTGTTCATTTATGTAATGTATTGGAGGTTTCCCCTTCGAAGTTGTTGATTTCCAAGGTGTTGATATTTCTTCTCTTATATTTTTGGAGCAAGTTTCCTAACAAACTAATTAACTAATTCATTAACGACCAATTTTTAACGGCTAGTTTGCTAAGGCTAATACTAGGCAATGATGCATCCACACTATTTATTCAATAATATCGATTGGATTCTTCACCTTTTCCTCAGGATGAACCACATTAGCTGGTTTGAAATGTCGAACAAATACTAATGATGTGATTAATACGAAAAAACATTTATCTATATTCTCCTTAGTTTTAATATCTTACAGATTTGACTTTAGATTTAATCTATGCTAGAACAAATTGTCACTTTCATCAACTATCACATCACGACTAAGACAAGCTATGTTAGTCTTGACAAGGACCAATTTATAAGCTTTATGGTTGTCACTATACCCTCTCTTCATCATTTTGTTTCATTTTTCATTCAAGTTTGTCTCATTTTTCTTTAGGAACCAATGCATATACCACTGAACCAATAGCTTTGAGATGAGTTACTTGAGTTTTTCATCCAAACCATGCTTGCATTGGAAAATTCTTATGTACCATTTTTGATGGAGAAAAATTGGGAAGACACACTGATATGTGTACTTCTTTCATCTAATACTGGTTAGGAATAGATTTTTTCTCCAACATACACCTATCCATCTCCAGAATAGTTGTATCTTATCTTTCTATCACTTCATTTACCCATGGAGTGTATAGTGTGGTGTATTCCCCTTGAATGAATTATTGAGTACATTAATCAAGAAAGCCCTTTGGGAAAAATTCTCCACTATTCTCAGATTAGAGGAGTTCAATGCTTTTCCCATATTGGTTTTCTGCCAAAGCCTTGAACTTTTTTAACTCAATAAACACATTTCATTTGAACTTCAAAAAGTAATTCCACTTCTTCTTGGGAAAGTCATATACAAAAAACTAAAAATACCTGGTACTAGAGAATGATATTAGTCAAAGTGAATTATATGTCACATATTAGCTTGACATGCTCCACAAATACCTTGTTTATTTTGTATCTCTAGATGAACTTCATCCAAGTTTTTTTTTAGTCAAATAAGAAAGAGATGTCAAATTCAATTGTTCCTACCTTTGATGCCAAACATCACTGCTATTTTGACCACTCTGGGCTATGAAAGCATATTATTTTTCATCCCTCAAAGAAATCAACCTTAAAATCACAAAATCTTCAATACCAAAGCTTCTTTATTTCACAAACGTTATTCATGAAGTAACATTTTTTATCATTGAAAATAACATGTGAGTAGGGGTTGTGCTCTATAATTTCTCTAATAGAAAGGAAATGCTTATTCAATTTTGAAGTATAGTGAGCATTAAGAAATACCAGTTTTTCCTTGACAAGGTTATTTGCACATTACCTTTTCCTTATATTGTGTATTAGTCCCTACCACCAAACACCAAGTAACTATTAGAAGGTTTATTAGCAAAGTATTAATATACAAATTTGTCCTTTTGGTAAAATGATAAGATGCACAGATTGTATACCAAGAAAAATTTTTCACATTGTTTGTACTATCCCATTCTACAGAAATAATGACGTTTTCCTCTTATGTTTTGGAACATTGGCCTTCTTTACTGGTGCTTTCATATTCTTCTCATCATATAGTCTTTCTTCAAAATTTTCTTATGGCCCACTTTTCCACAATAAGGACACTTACAAAACTTAGTGACTACTTTATTCACCAGTCCTACTACCGTCATGATGCTTAAAAATCTAGCCTTGGCCTTGAAGTTCCCTACAAAAGTCATTTTTGAACCTTCATTCCCACTTCTATTTCGAAAATGCTATTTCGAGTTGTCTTGTTGTTATATTTTAGTGCTCGAATCATCAAAATTCAACTCAACACCTGTAAAATTATTAAGGGTTTCAATCAAATACTCAAATGATGTTGCTAAACTTTTGAGAGTGATTACTACCATTTATTCTTCCATTTTATGTCCCATGGCATTCCACTATTCTCCAAGGACTTTTGTCTTCAACAAATGATCTTGTAAAGATGCACTTTCATCCATTATGCTTGAAAATAATAAGTTTTTAAGGGAGAGGGCTCTACCTTTCTTTGAAGTTTCATGTAAATCCTTTAGTTTCTTCCAAATATCTGTAGTATCACCTTTTTCCTGCACTTTGGATAACATTTCATTGAGACTGAAAACTTTACCAACATCATTGCTTTTTTATTTTTTCCATCAAACTTGGTTTGTTATTTCGGACAGTTGTTGGTCATGTTTCTTTACCTAACACAACCTGATCCAAATACTTGTGCTAAAAAATGGTACAATTTTGGTTATCCTTTTACACTATGTTAGACAAACTAGCCATTAGAGCACAAAAATTGAACCTATATGTTGTTGAAAATAAAATATGCAACTAAAATAGAGACTTGCAGTCAAGGAAACTTTGTTTTTACCCATAGTTAAATATTGTTTCAAAGAATATATTTTCGAGGGTCTGGAATGGAACTGATGTAGCTACTTCAACACCCCCCTCCAAAATTTTGGCATATACCAAATTTCAGAGCCTTCCTTGGTCTTGTTCATTATCATCGCAACTTTAAAGTTAATTTTATTGGTTTTCTTATAATGTTATGATCCCTTTCACAAGATAAGAAAAGTGTCTTCTTTTGGCATGTTAGCTATCACATTGTATGTATGAGCATTTTCTAATGGTTCCAAGAGGTCACCTTAAGCAAAATTATAACAAAATCCAAAATATAAAGGATTATATATCCTTAATACCACTTTGAATGAAAACTTGTATAGCAAAAAAAACTAGAGCAATAAAAAATTATTTATAAAAAGAAAGGTACATCCTAAATCAAATGACCATCAAGGAATTCATAAGAGATAAAATCCCCATCCTAGATGGATAAATCTTCTCCGGAGAGCTCTTTTACAACAATGTTGAGTTCCTCGAAAATATGTGAAAACAAGGTCCATTCAAATTATCAAATATAATTTTGGATGTAGCTCAATATACATTGAAGCCAAACATTCTAATACTTGATTTTTATTTGGCCCATTCAATAACAACTTTAAAGTCCTTGAGAATATGCAATTTTGATAAATTTAGATGTTTAGTACGATGTAGAAGGGTTAATAATGCAACAAATTTCACTTTCATATTTGAACCAAAACTCAGAGCATAATGGAGATGAAAGGAATGTGAGGAGTTTATATGAAGAATAAATTTGACCCTGCACTTAGGAGGATCACCTTGATTAGCACTATCAAAACAATATCCATGGAATGCATGTTAGAATTGCATGATTTTCCCTACTTAGAACCACATTTACATTCTCTCATCAAATTCCCAATCATATCCACAAAAACTTCCATTGGAATTGATTTATTTTGGAAAATATAGAGGTTACATGCCCATCAAATAAAGTATGTAAAGGAAAAAGGAAGATAGCCTAAACAAACAATCAAAGCATCACAAAGTTGGGTTTCCATGTTATCTTCTATACTAGGAGCATTTCAAACTATTTCGGTTTCCAAGCTTGAATAGTGAAGGGGGGAGAGACGAAAAGGAGGAATATTGATCCCACCTAAAGCACATATGTTTAGTCCAACCTAACCTCTCTTCGAACAATTACCCCAAGTAAGTAATTTGTTACTCAAAACTAATCATAACAAAATCTTAGCCTTAATGGGAGCATGTATCTTCGACACTCAAACCCACCACCAAATTTTCCCCTATGAAAGGCTACCTCAACCTATACCTTATATCCTAGCTTTAATGTGAATATTTTTGTTGAGGATATTTTCTCTTATCCTATCAAAATTAGCCAAGAGTCAAAATATGATCATAAATCAAATTCTGATAATTCCTTTATAAATATGTTATTATTACCATAATGACATATCAAGCAAATATCTTGATACAATATTTAATTTCATACTTAGGAAATTCATTCATAATGGTATTCCACCTATAGAGACAAGACTCCTATCAACACATACCAAAGTGCAATCTTCTAAGAATGTTATACATGATTATAGACATGCAATTATAGCTCCTTACTTTTCAAGCAATCAACTAAAAAAATAGACGACCCTTGTAAATAATCGAGTTTTGCAAACATCTATATGTCAATTGTTATACTATCCCAATGTCAGATCAATCACTTTTTGAGATATTATGAATCTTGAGAGATTTTCATCACTTCGGTGAAATGTACCATCCACAAAAGAAGATTATTTGTTCCAACTGTAAAGTAAATCAATTCACTCACCACAAATTTACAATAAAATGTACCATACATAAAATAAGTTTTTTTTTTTTAAACAATTGTTACGTAAATAAAATGACTCAGCACAAATTATGATACTCTTGCAATTCTAAATAAAAATAAAGCAAAGTGCTCTAAAAAATGATACAATGCTTAGATTTCTCATTAAATGAATGATTTCTCTCGTGGATGAGGAATATTTCACTTCCTTGTTTTGTCAAAGAATTAGCATGCAATCTTAGGTACCTCTAATTTTCACCCACAACTTATATGGATCCCTTATCACTTCAAAATAAGTGACTAGAATTGGAGTTTATACATTTATAATGATGCTTAATGGGATGAGAAAAGAGGTATTCCCTACAAAGAACATTCTATTTGAGGAAAATATTATGCACTACAAGTAGGTATTTTTGTAGAAATTATACAAAAAATATGTATATCATGGATTTAATCCAATCTAACAATGTACTAAGATAGATACTGAATCAGTTCTACAAATCAATTGCAGAAATTTAAACACGATCTCCAATCACATGAAGCAAAGAAGAATCATTCAAACCAAAACACAGATAATTTCCTGGGGAAAGCTTGCTGCTCAAAACCCCAATATCTTCTATTGTATATTCAGCATGGATACATGAAGCAATTACAATACACTCTTCACACAAGTGTCTCATGTACTCAGCTAATTGTCTCACATTGTCCTAGACAAAACTGACCAACACTTAGCCAATTCTCAGCCTCTAAAAATCCTTCCTTGATTGCGCAATTCCTAATGAATGCAATCCCTATTCTTTAGGAATTTTGGCCTTCCTAAACCACATAAGGATCATGGGAATTCCAATGAGTGTTTGGTTGCATGGGTGCAACCCAATAATCCTAAAACTGATAGTTAACATCCCTTTCACCTAGATCTCAAATGGGTCTCCATTGGAACTGGCATGCATGCAACTAATAATAGTAAATCATCAGTTGCATGTTAGATCACTTATTGTGAGTTAAATAATATTTAATTCACTTGATCTCTCACTAGTGTAACAAACAATTACAACTAGCACAGCCGAATTTAACTCACTTAACTGAGTTAACTGATTACACATGCATTAAAATAATTCACCAACTGCACTTCGAACTATGTTACAACTAGAATTACTCTGCATGCCTCACCAAATACCCTCAACTCAAAATTCATAAGCTAACTGAGTTTATCACACTCAATTAACTATTACAAGTGATTATGAGATAAGATTACATTTTATTGTCCATTTTAATTAAGGGAAAATTAAAATAGACATGAACCAAATTTATCCCACACCAATGTAGGTGCTGCTAAGACCTCCTGGTCCCACACTAGTGTAGGTGCTGCTTGGACCTCCTGGTCCCACACTAGTGTAGGTGCTGCAATTTTTTGTTGGAATTCAACACTCCCACTCAACAAGAAAGGGATTATCCTTCACCCTGATCCTGCCTCTATGGTATTCAAATTTTCTCCTGGTGAGCGCCTTCGTCAGAATATTTTCATCCTGATCTTTTGTGGGAATGTACTGAAGTAACATTATGTGCCTCTACACACAATCTCTGAGATGGCGGTACTAGATGTCTATGTGCTTAGATCTATCATGAAATACATCATTAACTGAGATTTTAATGCAACTTTGGTTATCACAATGTATCATTGTCGGATCCATTTGAGAACCAAACAAACCAACTAGGATCTTTCTCATCCAGACGACCTCACATGCAGCTTGACTTGCTGCCATGTACTCTGCCTCCGCTGAACTGAGTGCCATAGATCGTTGCTTCCTGCTGTACCAAGAAACTGCTGTCGATCCTATGCTGAAGATCCCTCCTGATGTGCTCTTTTTGTCTGATGGAATGCCTACCCAATCTGCATCTGTGAAGCCTTGAAGCTTCACTCCCTCTATCCTTCTTTATCGCAATCCATACTCTGTAGCGCCCCGGAGATATTTCAAGACATGCTTCCCTGCCTTCCAAAAGATTTTGGTAGGCTTAACCATATCTTGAATCAGATGGTTAACTGCGTAGAAAATGTCTGGTCTGGTGTTCACCAAGTACATCAGTGAAACTACTAGCTGCTTGTAGACAGTAGCATCCACCACCTCTCCTGAAGTAGCATCCTCTTTCCTCCAATTTCATGGAAAATAAGTGTCCATGGGTTTACATCTCTCCATGTTAAACTTACCCAGTGTCTCTTTGGCATACTTGCCTTGAGAAACAAAAATTTCACCATCCCGATGCCATATTTCCAAACCAAGGAAATAATGAAGGAGTCCCATGTCCTTCATTTCGAAATCCCTTGCAATATCCTCCTTGCATGACTGTACCAGCTGCTCATCACTTATCAAAATTAGATCATAAACATAAAGTACGATAATCAAGAGCCTACCATCAGCCACAATCTGGTACAGGTTTGCATCAACTTCACTTTTGGTGAAGCCCAACCCAGTGAAATAGCTGTCAATCCGAGTGTACCAAGCACGAGGTGCTTGCTTCAACCCATACAGTGCTCTCTTGAGTCGACACACATGCGAATCACTGTCAAAGATCTCGAAACCTTCTGGCTGATCTAGGTATACTCCTTCCTCAATAACTCCATTGAGAAACATAGTTTTCACATCCATCTAATGAATGTGACACCCCATCTGTGCTAAGATTGCAAGGATAGATCTAATGGAAGAGTACCTCGCGACAGGTGTGAAAGTATCATCATAGTCGATCCCCTCAGTCTGTGAGAATCCCCGGGCCACATATCTGGCCTTGTACTTTTCCACACTTCCATCAAAAACTTTCTTTACCTTGTAGATCCATCTAGATCCAACCACTGATTTTTCGACCGGTCTTGGGACAATCTCCCATGCACAGTTCTTGACAATGGAGTCATACTCTTATACCATTGCATCGAACCAAATTTTCTATTGCACTTCCTCCTGAAAGGAAGATGGTTCTGTCACAACACACTTGCTCATAAGAGCCATGTATCCAGTAAACTTGTCTGGAGACTATCTTTGTCTCCGCAGTGAAGTAGGGGTTCCTACATTCTCTACTGCATCAAGTCTCAATCTATCAGCTTCCGTGGTGTGCCTTCTACCATTTTTGGTGGATGGCTCTGCATGAGTGTTTTCTGCCACTCCATGATCCTCTGTATGTGGCTGCTCCACATCTTGAGGCTCATCCTTTGGAACCAAGAGTTCCTCCTCTGCATGCAAATCTAGCTCCCTCTCAAGGGACAATCACATGGATTTCTCCTCATCAATTTTTTTATCTCGTCTCACAACATTAATTCTATTGTTTGGAAAATATACCCAATACTTGTGGGGAGTTTCAGTGTACCCCACAAATATCCCAATATCAGCTGTTGGTTCCAGCTTCTTCCTGGCGTCTTTGGTCACATGCACATAAACAGATGAGCCAAAAATATTAAAATGTGAAACATAAGGTTTCTTGCTAGTAAAAGCCTCTTCTGGTGTACTCATGCCAAGTATCCTATGAGGACAATGGTTCTGCACAAATACCATTGTGTTGCATGCTTCCGACCATAGATGTAATGGTAGTCCCTGATCATGCAACATCGCTCTTGCTGCACCCAAATTTGTTCTGTTCTTTCTCTCTGTGACCCCATTTTGCTGTGGGTTATGAGGCACAATCAGTGCTCTCTAAATTCATTCTTTGTTGCAAAATTTCTTGAATTCATTGGAGATGTACTCACCACCGTTGTCGCTCCTAAGAGCCTTCACATGCTTCCCCGTGTCTTTCTCCACCAGTGCTTTGAACTCAATAAACTTTGAGAACTTCTGATCTTTCTTCTGCATGAAGTAGATCCAGCACTTTCGAGAAAATTCATCAACAAATATCACATATTACTTATGCTTTGCTGTCGAAGCAGTAGAGAATGGTCCACACACGTCTAAGTGAACTCTCTCAAGGATCCCCGAGGCTCGTTTCTCCTTCTAATGAAAGGTGGCCTTTGCATATTTTCCAATAGTACATCCCTTGCAAGTGTCTGACTGTGTAAGTGTACCCTTGGGAAGACCCGTAGAAATATGCTACATGACTTTTAAGGCTCCGTGATGAAGATGACCCAATCTCCTATGCCATAACTCACCCTCATCCCAGCTCACCACTTTGTCCGCCTTACCCATAAATGTTGGGCAACCATCTACATCATGTTTATAGAGATTCTTAACTTGAATCCCAATATTCTTGGCTTGTCTTGTTGTTTTGTATCGCAGGAAATCTTTTCCTTCACTGAAAAAAACATCATAGCCTCTATCCTCCAACATTGCAACTGAGACTAAATTTTTCTTCAAGCCTGGTACGTGCATTACATATTTTAATTGAAAGGGTTTACCTAACTGTCTCTGTAAGGTAATGGTACCAATCTCAGTAGCACTATACCGCCCGTCATCACCCATTTCGATATGCATCTGGAGGTCCTTCTCCTCCAAGCTACTAAAAAGTTCTTTTTCTCCCATCATGTGAAAGGATGCACCACTATCCAAATACCACACTGATCCCATTGCACTTGACACCATGCATGCAATGAGCGATAAGTCAAGCTCAAATTGTGAGGCCAAAGCCTCATCGGCTGCAGATCCTAAAGCCTTCTTGTTCTTCTTCTTTTGTGGACAGTTAGTGGCGTATTACCCATGCCTTTGATAGTGAAAACACTTCACTCTGGACATGTCGCGCTTCTTGCCATCTTTACCAGGCTCAGATTTGGAATGGAATTTATTTCCTTTCCCCTTCTTCGTCTTGGCAGCCAAAGCACAATCTTCTTCATCTTCATTTTTAGATGAATATCCATCACTGGTATTCCATATGAACTCCTCTTGCACCAAATCTGACCAAAGTCATTCCCAATCTTACAGCGTTTCCCTTCCATTGACAGAGTTTTGATAACTATGCCAACTCTTGGGAAGTTCTAGAAGAGCTAGGCTCACCAAATAATCATTAGCGACAGTAATGCCAACGCTCCCAGGCTCATCTCGACATTAGACAAACTTTTTTAAATATTTTGGCATGGATTCGCCTTTCTCCATTTTGATCTTCCTGAGTTTATCTTTCAGTGCCAATTTCCTATGATTACTACTACTTTGAAACATATCTGTCAAATATTTCCACATTGCATATGGTGTGGATTTTCCATGGAGAATTGAGATAATGTGGTCTCGTACTCCCTCCAGTAATATCCTCCTCGTCTTTGCCACTTTCTTTTTCCATGCATCAAGATTTGCAGCATCTGTCACAACGAGTTTGGGAAAATTATTGTCAATGAATTCCTTCAAGCCGTTGTCTTCTAGTACTGCCTCCATCCTGTCTTTCCAAGAAATATAGTTAGAGATGATTTCGAGTGCATACTCCAATCTCAAGCCATTGAAAGCCATTTCGAACCTGAATCACCTGTAGCAGGAAGAAAGTCTTCTGCAAATTCGAATTCTATTAAGTCATAAACATAACTCCTCCTCCACTATTTTGATTTCCTGTGCTCTGGTGCCATGTAGAAATTATACAAAAAATATGTATATCATGGATTCTATTCGTTCTAACAATGTACTAAAGCTAGATACTGAATCACTTCTACAAATCAATTGTGGAAATTTAAACACAATCGCCAATCACATGAAGCAAAGAAGAATCAATCGAACCACAACACAGATAATTTCCCGGGGAAAGATTGCTGCTCAAAACCACACTATCTTCTATTGTATATTCAGATGGATACATGAAACAATTACAATACACTCTTCTCATAAGAGTCTCCTATACTCAGCTAATTGTCTCACACTGTCCTGGACAAAATTGACCAACACTTAGCAAATTCTCAGCCTCTAAACATCATGCCTTGCTTGCACAATTCCTAATGAATGCAATCCCTATTCTTTAGGAATTTTGGCCTTCCTAAACTGTGCAAGGATCATGGGAAATCCAATGAGTGTTTTGTTGCATGGGTGCAACCCAATAATCCTACAACTGATAGTTAACATCCCTTTCACCTAGATCTCAACTGGGTCTCCACTGGAACTGACACGCATGCAGCTAATAATAGTAAATCATCAGTTGCATGTTAGATCACTGATTGTGAATGAAATAATATTTAATTCACTTGATCTCTCACTAGTGCAACAAACAACTACAACTAGCTCAACTGACTTTAACTCACTTAACTGAGTTAATTGATTACACATGCATTAAACTAATGCACCAATTGCACTTCGAACTCTGTTACAACTAGAATTACTCTGCATGCCTCACTAACTACCCTCAACTCGAAATTCATGAGCTAAATGAGTTTATCACACTCATTTAACTATTACAAGTAATTATGAGATAATATTACATTTTATTATCCATTTCAATTAAGGGAAAATTAAAATAAACATACACCAAATTTAGCCCACACTAGTGTAGGTGCTGCTAAGACCTCCTGGTCCCGCACTAGTGTAGGTGCTGCTAAGACCTCCTGGTCCCGCACTAGTGTAGGTGCTGCAATTTCTTATTGGACTTCAACAATTTTATCAAACAAAGTATCACCATTCAAAGAATAAGCCCAATTCATTTATGTAATCTCAATAAAAGAGTGCAGAAGATGTCAATTTTGATGGCTATTAATACATCTGAGTTTGTTGCTTCAGGGTTTTTGCACTGAAGGTAGTAAATTATTTACTACAAAGATGAAAAACAAAATGCCATAGTATTCAATTCTTGAACCATATGAAAAATTATAAGCTACCCCCTTTTCTTTATCAAACCCTATATATCATTTATAAATTAAAGAAAAAGGAAAACACAGTCATGAAATTTATCACATGGTTGTGAGAAAACCCATTCAATCATTTTTTTGAACACCTTGTGTGTAACCAAGAATTAAGGTAAAATACTAAGGTCAGATACCAAGATCCTTGAATATAGATCCTATGTTGATGTACCATGATGTGTGGGTATTAAATAAAATTCTCCAGCTCATAGTCCTAGTATTTGATTATTATGCAATGAATATAAATGAGTTTTATTCAGATTATAGAAGGAATCTCATGCTAGTGTTTCATCAAACAATTTATAAACAAGTTCCTTCAAGCTCATATACTCCAAGGGCTATGTAAAAGTTAAAAGAATTCTTTCAAAAGATACATTGTGAAGGAGTTCCAAATGAATATCATGCCTAAGTCCCCTTCATACATACTTCTACACTCCAAAATAGATTCTTGTTACAAAGCACACAATAAAATTTGTTATCACACAAAAAGTGATCATGTAGCCAAAATTAATAAAATAATCAAGATACACCATGTTAGTATGGGTTTTACACATAAGACTAATTTTCGGCTAAGTAAACAGCCTCAAATACCACTTTTCCTAGGTTATTTCCATTAATTTTACTCATATATTCAATAATTTTATTTTCTTTTCATAATTTTACCCATTTATGTGAATATAATTTAATTATTTTCACCCATTTCACTTATTCATGTTGAAATAATGTAATAAATAATTTATTTGTGAATTATTTCCACTTATTTTACCCATTTAACTATAATTTTTTTAACAAATCATTTATTTATGAATTATTTTCAATGATTTTATCCAATCAAATGGAAATAATCTAATAAATCATTTATTTATGAATTCGTTTCGTTAATTAACTCAATAAATTATTACAGGGTTAGTTACTCATAATAAAGGTCATATGCCTCTTTCTTCCTTTCCCTCATAAAAATAAAATAAATATTGGTTAGATCTTTATGTGGTCCAACAAATATTTTTTATTATTTAACCTCATCAAATCTAACGACTACTGTGTTTTAAATATGAGAGGTTTTCCTCCTCATTTCACCATGATTAATCTCATAATTTTCATTATAGTATTTTTTTCCTAGAGCTCTACCACTTTGAGTTCACATAATTTCTAACTCATTTTCTCTCATTTTGGAGAGAGAGCATTTTCTTGCAAAACTGATATCTCAACATACCCTCCATGGAGGCTTGGAACCATTTCTCTTGTTTTATTCTATGGATGATGTTTAATATATATAGATTTCATTGAGTTTTTGGAATAATTATCTATGTGTAATATTTTTTTATAAGTTTTTTTTAAATATTTTATATAATAATTTAAGGGCTTGTAATATATTTAGATCTATAATTTACTTCATTACTTGTTGGACTAGTGTTTCATAAAACAATTCTTAGACGAGTTGTTCCTTCAAGTTCATATGCTCCAAATGCCATGTCAAAGTTAAAACAATTGTTTCACGGGATACGTTGGGAAGGGGCTTCAAATGTATAACATGCCTAAATCCCCTCCATACATGCTTCTACACTCTAAAATAGATTCTTGCCACAAAACACACAATAAAATTATGGTCTTAATAGAGCCAACTATCCCCCCAAATAATGTTACCATGTAAAGGGATTGTGCATTGGGCACAATGGGGTAGCCAACTTGAAAATATGTTTACTAGGTAAAGCTTATTTCTATGGCCCCTACAAAACAAGTTAGAAAAATGAAAATGGTTGAGAAAAGGATTCACAACACAAATTACAAAATAAAAGTATGGTAACTAATGCCAACTAGCACCCCAAATAATGTTACAGCGTAAAGGGATTGTGTATTGGGCACAATGGGATAACAAACTTGAAGATATGTTTATTCAATAAGTTAAATTTTGTTAACTGTGCAATAAAAGTAAGAAAAATGAAAATGGTTTAGAAAAAAGGATATTGATGTCTTGTTTAAGATGACAGTGAATGTAATGTAGAATTTGTTGAGGGAAATCACTCTAGCAACCAAAGAAAGGGTGGATTAGCTGAGATGTTCAAACCAGTGATACAATCCTTCCCTTAATTATTGAGCAAATCCAAAAGTATTTTTCACAATCCCTTGCGAGAGTGTGCAAGAAAACAAGTTATAAAATCCATAAACAAATAGGAAACATTTCAAACATGAATTTTCACCATACACTGAGAGAAAAGCTAACTGAGAGATTTCTTTTAATATTAGTTCATTATATATAATAGAATAATTTTACAAAAATAAAAAAATTCCATGACCCATATTAGAGAAGTTTCATATTTGAAAGTGAGCAAATAGCAACTATCTCATCATCAAGGGTGAACTTCATAAACTAGCTACCAACTCTTTCAATAAAAAGAACCACCACATCTACTATATAAACCTTCAACAACTCTTTCACATGAATAATGGGTTGCTTAAAGATCCCTAAAGAAACCCCAACAACTAGGTTTCCATGAAAAGTGAAAAGTAGGGGATACACCTAGCTTCTTGTAGAAGTTAGACCCCCTTTCACCCCTTAAAATGACTTTTTTTTCCCTTCTTAAGCTTATATTTCACATCTTTAATTTTTTTAGGACCCCATGAAAAGAGTGGCCTATTTTTGTTTAGCTAAAATGTCTTTATTATAATCATTTCCTTTAGGGCCGAAGAGGTGTGCCCCACCCATTGATTCTAATATTGAGAGATATTTAGTTGTATGAATGTGGTAAAGCTTAGTAGCCAAATAATGTAATATGCACTCTAGTAGATCCATGAGGGCCAACCCCTTTCTGTGCATGAGCCACACTTGTACGCATCACATAGTGAACTTTGGGTGGATTCATTTTAGAAAACATCACTAGTTCCCTCTTGTACGCATCCACAATGAACTTTGGGTGGATTAAACTTAGAAAACATCACTAGCTCCAACTTTACATATTTGACATAAAAAAACTTTCGTAGAAACTTAGGGAACCAACCAATTAATAATAAATGACCCACAAATCATACTTTGTTTACAATATAGTATACGAGTACATATAATATAGTTCTACATCACATTGGCCCCTGCAACATAAGAAGTATCTTTCACGTTTATCCCCTCATAATATAAAATAAAAACTTCTCATGCATAGAAAAATCCTTACCACTAACTTTCCAAATATTTTCATTGGGAATACCATGATTATGGGATTCTGACTTAAAACTCCCCATATAAAAATCTTTACCATTAACTCCATTTCCAAATATTTTCATAAAGAATATTATGAATATGGGATTTGACTTCAACAAAAGTTTTTCCTTATTCTCCTTCACTCACATGATTATTCTCGTGAGAATGAAAATGGAGCAGTAATGTGCCCACAAAAAACTAGGTTTCAAAGGATAGTTACATATGAAAGGGTTTGTTAGCATTTAATGTGTAAGAAGTGAGGTGTGATATTTTTTATTTTATAGTTAAAATAATTGGTTAAGAGATATTTATTATATATGTTATAGTTGGTTAACATTTCAAGGCTCACAAGTATTTGGTAGGAGTGAAAGTTTGTCCTTTTATGGATTAGCAATGAGTAATTTTAAATGGTGTGATTTTCCTTAATAATAATAATGTGTCTCACTATTTTTAAAAAACAAAACAAAACATTTTATATTTGGATATATATCATTCATCATACATTATGGGTTACACTTAAAGATCCTTCTCACATAGTCTCACTATTTATTAATATGTCTCTTTGTCTTTAAGTTATTATAATGTTTATGTCTATTTTATTTTTTGATATACACAATTAACAATTATTTCAAGAGCTACAAAATATATCATTACTTTTTTTTTTTTGGAAAAAAAAGAAAAAAGAAAAATCAAATATGAAATATTTTTAGTTAAATATAGATTCTTCTTTAAGAATATGGACTTTATTATGAAATATATCTTTAAATTTCATGATTATGGATATAATCAATAAGATGAATCATGAATATAATCAATAAAGATGTATTATAAATTTCATTTTGAAGCATATTTTCAATATCATGATTATGAATATTATGAATGAGGTGTATAATAGTGAGTAATAACAATATATCTTTTAAATGCTATATTACATTATAATATTAATGTTGAGTAGGTAAAAATTATTCTCAACACTACCCAAAAATAAATAAAAATTAAAGTGTTGAAAACATGTCATAATATTATACGTTATATGTATTACTTATCATTATGAACTATTTTTTAAAATTCCATAATAACAAACCATATAAAAATATGTTATTTTTCTTCTATTTATTAAACTTTATAAATTTCTATTTACAATTTTCTCATTTTCATAAAAAATATTTAAAAATATATAATAAAATAATGAAAATTTATATTATTCTTTATAAATATCTATTGCATTTTTTTATTATTATTAAAAATTATCTAAAAACACATAATAACAACAATAAAAAAAAACGCATATTATTCCAATTACCACATTTCCTAATCATCTATAATTCAAACTCCTGCATCCCCTCTACCAAGCCCGAGGAAGATGTATTAAATGATTTTAATACATATAGATTAATTTAGTATTCAACTCATATAGATTGATTTAGTATTAAAAAGGTTTGGGGAAGATGTATTAATTGATTTTAACCCATATAGACTAATTTAGTATTAAAAAGATTTTTTAATATATATATATATATATATATATAATTTTTAAAAATATAAATATAATTTTAACTTATAATAAAATTAATAAGTAAATCTTCTACTGATTTTAAATTTTATATGTTTTTATTTTTAATTTATTTTATTAAAAAATAATATAAAAATATATTATAAAGTATTTCAAAAGAATTTTAAAACGACATAGCAAAGAGAAAACTGATGAAGATATCATGCTTCGGGGAAGGTAAGCTTAATAAATAAATCTGCTACCAATTTTAAATTTTATATGCTTTTATTTTTCATTTATTTTATTAAAAAAATAATATTAAATATATAAAAATATATTATAAAGTATTTCAAATCTATTAGGTAAAAATTTGGATTTTTTTGAAAAGTCTAGTCTTCCGAAGAGAACCACTTATTTAATCAATTTGCTTCACTTATTTGGGACTTTGAATTCCTTCATTTAAACTCCTAAACAATTGTTTCTTGAACAATAAATAATAATTAATATTTTTTCATCACATGTGAAAATCTATTGGCCTCCTTAACTTGTTATTTTTTTGTTACGGGGTACTTCTAATGTTTCTTTATAAAATATAACCATTTTAAATGCATTAAAATTCAAGTATTAAATAACATATTGTGGGTTATTGATTTAAATGATACAACAAAGTATGAAAATGGATAGAGATTTTAAATTTTCAAGGATGAAGAATGGATTTTATGGGTTTTCGTTTTATTTTAAATCTTTAATATAAAAAGAATAAAAAAATGTTGTAATGTATATAATTTATGAACATTACTCATATATTTACTTAGGACCGTGTATCCTTTCTCAAAGTTTAGACTCACAAATAATTATTTTTTGAGTATCAAATATGAATTAGTTAATTTTTTTTTTAATCTTTACTCGTTAAGAGTTTGTATTGCTTGAAATTTTGAGTCACTTTTAAGTATTATCTTTCTTGCTCATTGTTATTTACTTAGTGTTAAGCACCTGACCTAGTGTTCTATTAATGTTCTTGCAACAAGTTAAAGGACACCAAAAACAAAATACCAAGCAAAAAGTTATGATCTAAAGAAAGATCCCCATCTTTTTAGACAATTCAAATTCATCAAATTTAGCATTCCCACTTAGCATTAATCATGTTTGTTATAGTTCAATTTGGGCATCATCCCCCAAGACTTGGTCAAATTGGGCATCATCCCCCAAGACCAATGAAAAAGGTCTATCATCCCCTTAATTAAGTTGTTATATGCCCTAAGTGAAGACATTCCATTGATGGCTTCAATTGTGAGATTTCGAAGGTTTAAAGTATATATTATATGACCCATTGACTCATCAACGCTCCTCTGCAATGGCCTAACTGCATTGCAGTGCACTTACCTCCATGCAAAGGTGCACTGCAGTGCATTTCTTGACACTCAAGGGTGCGTTGGTCTCCTGGGAGAAAAATCATCATTGTTCAAGGAATCTCCACATAGCCAGTGCCTTCTAGAAGAGCTCATAGGTGTCATACTTCGAATACAAGTGTCCATCCATCACCTCTGAACTTGGGAACATGTCCATTCAATTCCATTTATTGAGAAAATACCTCCAGTTTCCCTATAAATTGAGCGCTCATCTAAGTGCTAGGGAGGAAGAATTTGTGTAATGTTATGTTGTTGGATTCTCAATTAATGAGAGCTGGAAGTACTGATATGCTGTTGAGATGATTCTTGGTGTAATGAGGATGGAATGAAGTTGGAGCAGGTTGACGACAAATCGATATATTGGTTGTAATCTTCTCCTTCTACTTTCTTAATAAAGATATCTGTTCATTTTCTCATATGTATGCTTATATATTGTGAATTACATTCTCAATTGTGTATGTATTCTCAGATCTAATCGGTTTGATTTGGTTAAGATAAGTAGATATTTTTATATTTTTATGTTGTTTGTTGTTCTCTGTCTTTGATTGTAGGAATCGATCTAGCACCTTTAGTTGGATTAAGGGAGACATCAACAACAACAGAAGGAGAAGGAGAGTGAAAAGGATCACAAGTAGGTTTATTTCCATTCTATCTATCTATTTGTCTTAGAGAAAATAATAGTTGTCTTTCTTCTATTGTTTTGAGTGAAGGAACACCACACTCAGGGAATCTAGTTTATCTGTAGATTAGAATTTCGTATAAAAAATTGGCGACTCCACTGGGGATAAATCCATCATTCCTGGAGTTTCTATCTATGTTTACCATCATCAGTAGACTCTACCTTCTTTTATCAGTCATTTGAATGAATAATTTTCCTTAGAAGTGTGTTTAGTTGCTTGTTTCCCAAACTTAGCTGCACCCAACACATTATTGGTTAGGGTACAGTGCACTGCAATGCACTCTGTTCCATTCAGGGGTGCACTACAACACACGGTCTACCCTTAGAGGGTGCGTTGCCCCCTCAGCCAACCAAATTCTATCAAAATTTGTCTTTGCTTTCAGTTTCAGCCAATTTTCTGCTGTATTCTCATATGTCTGATTTCTCTTAGAGACCAGTAAACATTCCTTGTTCTTCCTCCTTTGAAAAGTAGTTAGTTTAATGTTTCATTAGCTATTTTCTTTATCATTGGAAAATAAAATTCAAAGTAGTTAATTTTTCATTAGATCAATTCTGTTTTCGAAAAGGAAATTGTTGTCTCATTCCTCAATTTCCTACAGGAAAATTGTAGTGCCATTCTTCATTTTCCAAAGATAAATTGTTGTTTCATTCCTCATTTCTCAAAAGAAAACATTTGTTTGATTGATTTGTGCATTTAGTTTCTTTTACTCATTCATATTAAATGGAACTGAAATGAGAAACATACATGTAAATTTATAGATTGTGTGTGTTGCATAGGAACAAGTTAGGGAAATCTGCATTTAGTTTGTGCTCTTTGTTGTATGCTCAAAATCTGATCGCTATTTCCCCTTAGTAGCTAAGATTTTCATTGAAAAAATGAATTGAAAAGTTTGCTTCTCATTTAATTTTCATTTTAGGAATTTCCCATTACATCACGTGGTGAACCTAAAAGATAAAATTTTAAACAAGATCAACATAAAATTCACCTCAATGAACCTAAGAAAGCATTGTAACATTAATGATAACATTTAGAAGGTCTAGGCTAGAGACGTGTTCCGGCGTCGTTAAACATAACAACTGTCGCTAACTTGTCTGCGATACATTCCGAGTGTGATACCTCACTCCACGTATGTAAGTATATTGGAGCTCGTCCACGTAGCTTCGGGTATATAGGGTGATGTTCTAGTACGAAAAGTATAAGTGAGTGCTCTCACTATGCGTTTCACGTTAGACAATGCTAATATAGGCTTGGGCCTCCACGTACCTTCGAGTATATTTTGGAGGACAACATTAGGTTGCTTACCATCCAAAGGTAACCGAGTCAGCCACCTTGTAACTTGTGATACACCGAACACAACATTTGGGGAGATTTCCTGCCCGTACTTCTTGGTTCGCCAAGAGGTATTCTGCAGTTCACAATTACTTGGTAAACATTTGTCTAGTATCGCCCTTTTATTTGTTTATTTGTTTTTGTAACAAAATCAATCAGTCATCGTGGAGGAAAAACACCCCTTTCCCCGTCGTTCACGTAGAATAGCACTGAAACCACCTTTAACACCGAAAACCATTTATGGTTGGCAAAGGCGACATCTTTCTACTAAAATCAGTACCATCAGTACCTCCAGTGCATCATCTTCGTCACATCTACCAGAGTCGTCTCGAGTCGTTTCTACACATCCTGGTTTATCCACTGTTGTCGAAACAGGGTCCTCACAACTACCTGTGGACAATACACATCCAATCAGTGAGACCATACCTCCTGAAACCGACGTTGTTCAACTGGAAGTTGATCCAGATCCGATCGTTCTTTTACCAGAACATCTAGATCCCAAAGTTGAACAAATGGAAATTGTTCCTGTATTAGTCGCTCCTTAGTCGATCGTAGCCATTGAGTCTTCCCTTTTGCATAGTCAACCACCTAAAATATATCTTAGGCCCAAGGGCGAATTTCTTCCACCTTGTTTGATTTCGATTGATGAAGAAACTCAACAAGAAACATGCCCTTTAACTCCAATTCATTTTGGATCGAGGCTTTACCTTTACGAGTCTATTCCTCGATTGACTTACTTTGCTTTTTTTGATCTTGTTTCAATTTGAGTCCTTGTAAATCCTGTAGGGTATACAGTAGGTCGTATGACCATGGATGAGTCAACATCTCCAGCTGTACCGTCTATTACAGTTGCGACAACATCTACTGTTGCTACTCCGTCGATATTTACCACGTCACTTGAGTCACATCTTTATGGTGGTCTCTCTGTCCCACTAGGTTACCAATCATTATCTGGAACCTACTCTAGTGCATCCTCAAATCCATGGACTTCACCCATGTCATCTTCTGGTGTTCTATTTGGTACATCTCTAATGATTACTGAACGAATTGATCCTTTATATACACCTTCAGTGAAATATCAAACTGGTCCATTTGGGTGCATTCCATCCAGTACAATATCGACTGGAATCCCACCATTTGGAGAACAATATATTCCATCTTATTACACTCCTCATGCTGGGGGGGCAACCTATGGTCACCCATTTTGACAGTATTCTGTCCTTTTATAGTCAACCAAATGTTGGAATGACGGTTTGTCAATGGCATCCTATCCTGCTCGTTCAACAAAAAACGGTTGTGAATTCATATCAACTGGTTCAACCTATTGCACCTACATCTACTCCACCTGTTAATACTTTATTACCCCTGTTACAGGCTCATTTGGCTGTACCTCAACTGTCTCAGGCAGGTCCCTCAACAACTTACCCTCAATTTTTGGGCGTTCAGACTCCAACTCCTTCGGCTGGGTTACAACAACCACCTGTATCCAGAATCTTTCATTCACAAGCTGGATTACCCTTTTATGGGATGTTACAGGCACCTACTGGTGCTACCTATTCACAATTGGGTCCAAGATATTCTAGCTTGGGTTATAATCTTGGTGGGCAGTCTCCTTGGCCGCCACAATCGCAAATGCCACAACAACAATTCCAACAAAAAACAGCTTACCCAAGTTTCAGTCAACATATCCCTCAAGAGTTTGGTCATCAAAACAACCCCTATCTAGGTTAATAGCAAAAAATGCCTTATGCTGGTGCTCAAAGGCATGTTTCCCAAGAAATTACATCATATCCTAGTTATGCTCAACCTAACTTGAATCGATAGTTGCCTTTTGTCGCAAATTTCAAATTACTTGATTTAAACTAGCTTACCAATGACCCCATCAGTTATTCTCCTTGGTGGCCGGTGATACCACATAAATTACCCTCTGAAATTCCTAAATTCCATGGAAACCATGGAGAATACCCCTCAACGCATGTTATGACTTATCATTTATGGTGCTCATCAAAATCCTTAAATGATGACTTCGTTCGACTACGTCTTTTCCAACGTACGCTTACTGGTCTAGTCGCGAAGTGGTATATTGAATTACTATGAGCTTCATTTGATAATTTAACTACCTTAGCCACTACCTTTTTAACCCACTTCCAGTTACCCATATTATATGAAACTGGAACGTAAACGCTGATAAATTTTAAACATACAACTTCTACTTAGATTTATGATCATATTCATGAGCGGCGTCGTCATCGTAGAATGGTCAAAACATTTGTTCCTAATTAGCTCCTCACTGAGTGGTTTATTAAGTCCTTGCTGCTATCTATCACCGAGGATGTAGCTAAAGGTGTCATCGTCACTGAAGAGAAAATCATTTCTCGTGCCCAGTACTTAGACTTGATTTATACTCAGTCTGGTACGCTCTATGAGAAACTTCCAAATGCGACGCGATCAAATTTTACTGTTCCGCCTCCATCTGGTAAGGACTCTCATGCCGACGACGGTATGATTGGTTCTACAAACACTCACACCTCTACTGCATCTGATCCTACACCTTCTTTCAAAATTCATGCCATGTCATCTGACAAAGGAAAAAGTGACAAGCAACCCATAAGCAAGAGAAATGGGAAGGCGAAGAGAAAGCAAAATTCAACCCCGCGGGAACGATCATCTGATCAAACATCTGGAAATAATAGGAAACCTTCTTACCCTTGCTTGATATGTAATGAGGAGCACTTTGTTCACGACTTTCCTCACTGCGCTGAAGTCTCAAATTTTCTTCAAACCTCGATTGCATTCGCTTTGTTGACAGATCCTTTTTCGACTCAAGACACACACATGGTTGCTACGAATCCCGCTTCTAGTTCCCAAGTGCTTATGATATCTGTTACAAAGCCAAAAACTGATGTTTTGGTGTCTACGTGAAATAAATATTACGATAGTTAGGCTACTGATCAACCTACTACCTCGACCACGAATCTGTCTACTGAATCAATTTTTCCAACTGCTATTCCAGATTTAACAATAAAGCCACCGAAGGGAGTCGTCCATAAATCGAAATTCAATCCTCGAGCTCGAGCAACTCAAAATTATAATATAGTTGAAGATCTGGCTCAATCACCTTCAGCTATGTCGACGTTTGAGGTACTTCAAAATTGTCCCTTCCAGAAACAGGCTTTGTTCTCGACAATTGGTGGCATCAACCCGACATATTCAAATCTTGTAGTCTTTAATCATATGCACTATGAGCCACAATTACCAGCTGAATTAGCATTCTCGATTCAAGTAATTTTTCTCAATCACCTTGTTCATCGCACTATTATTGATGAGGGAGAATTGTATTATGTCTCTAAACTACTAGAAGTCACTTGGCTCGCCTCGTATATCTCAATCGCCTACGAAGTTGAAAGCTTTTGACGATCGTACATATAACCCTTGTGGTATCATCAATAACCCGCATGTCGAACTAGGGGGAAAACTGTAACTGTTGAAGTTGAGGTCGTTGACAGACCCTTGACTACAAAATTTTACTTAGAAGGCCATGGGTATATGCTATGACTGTCGTCATCTCTACTTTATAATGATTTCCTTTCCTCATAAAGGTGTTATCACAGTCATCAATCAACTCTTCTTCTTTACTTCTAGTTCCCAGGTATCTAGAAGCATTCTGTTAGTTCACGCACCCCAGCTAGCACTTCAAAACATTGGTGTAGGACTCTTAAAGGATTTTTCTTGAATGGGCACCTTTTCATTACCACCGCCTGCGACATCGGCGGAAATTGCAAGAATAGAAACCTGCTGCATGATATGTTCCACTTCATCTAACATAAGGAAGATTACCAATGATTATGAAATTATTGTGCTGGATGAATTCCTACCTCCAAGCCCAATTGAGCTGGCATAGCAATCATTTTATTTGGCTTGGGCGGTGCATCATGATTCATCGTCGCCAATCGTTTGGGTCGATCGTTCATTAGATTTTGGTACTCCATCTGATCCTTTTTCATCCACTTTCTTGACTAATGAGATCATTTTTGAATCCATGATGTCAGAAGGAGAACCATGGGAAGATCATCACCATCGTTCCCATATTCAGGATTACAACGAAGATAATATTATCAAACTATATCACCCTGCGATCCCTAGTTTCTTTTTGAATTCTATTCCAATTAATGCCATCGAATCTGAGCAAAAATTATCAAATATTGAAGAAATCATTTCTATCAATATTTTGACCAAACCTGACATTGTAGAAAACATTCATGTCGGCGTGCCTTCTTCTCCATCCAAACTCGAAACTTATCACTCTCTCTTTTGAGAATTTCAAGATATATTTTCTTCGTCTTATGAGGAAATGCTAGGCATAGATACTAGTATCGTTGAACACACAATTAAAATGTACCCTGATGTGAAACTGATACGTCAATGCCTTTGTCCTGTTCATCCGAAGAAGGATGCTGCCATTAAAGCAGAATTTGAATTTTTTTCGCATGCTGGTTTCATTTACCATGTTCCGCTTAATTATTGGGTTTCCAACATTATTCCTGTCATGAAGAAACAAGGGAAAATCAGAGTGTGCGTCGATTATCAAGATGTCAATCTTGCTTGTCCAAAAGACAACTATCCTACTCCCTTTACCGACCAAATTATTAACAAATGTGCGAAGTGTGAAATATTTTTGTTCATGGATGGATTCTCTGGTTACAATCAAATCAATATTTACCTAGAGGACCAATATAAGACAACATTCATCTGTCCTTGGGGCACATTCTCTTATCATAAACTCCCATTTGGTTTAAATAATGCCGGGGCAACATTTCAGAGAGCAATGGATTATTCTTTCAATGAAATCAAGCACATTGTTCAACCTTATCTAGACGATTTACTCGCGCATTCAAGAAAATAGACTGATCACCCGACATATTTGAGAGCTATATTTTTATGCTGCTGACACTACAAGATACGCCTCAATCCACACAAATGTGTGTTTTGTTTTGGTTCTGGTCATTTGCTTGGATTCGCCGTTTCAAAAGATGAAATTAAAATTGACCCACTGAAGGTCCAGGCCATTCTTAATTTGCCTGCACCATCAAAATTACTTCAATTATAGAAACTTCAAGGAAAGGCTAAATTCCTAAGGAGGCTCATTCCCAACTACGCCGAAATGACTAAAGGATTTACTCATCTCTTGAAAAAGGGGATTCCCTTCCATTGGGATAAGGTTGCACAAGCTTCTTTTGATGCTCTTAAATATACCCTGATCTGAGCGTCATTAATGTATCCCCCCAATTATCAGAGTGATCATTTCCTATATATCGCCACGACATAAAAGACCATTGCTATGGTTTTGGTCCAAGAAGAAGATGGGATAGAACATACAATATATTATTTGAGTCGTAATCTCATTGATATAGAGGCTAAGTATTCATACGTCGAAAAGCTCGCCTTGGCATCCGTTCAAGCTATCCAAAGATTTATCCATTATATCCTGCTCTAGAAGACCATTGTCATTTTGAATTACAACCCCATGACATACATTCTGTCATGTCAATTGCTGGGGGGGAAATATTCAAAATGGATCATCATTTTGCAAGAATTTGATTTGGAATTCATCAAATCCAAGTCAAAGAAGTCTTTAGTTTTGGCTGAGATTCTCTGTGAAATTCCCTCTGATAGTACTGAAACGACATCCAAACCATCAATTCCAGATGAGTCTCTGTTTTTGATCGGGTCATCTGACCCTTGGTATGGGGATTTTATCATTTATCTCTAAACCCAGAATTTTCGGCCCGATACCTCTCACTCACAACAATGATGTATTCGATATGAAGCCAAAGATTATCTTATCGCCAACAATAAAATTTATCATCGTGGTGTCGATACAATTTTAAGGAGGTGCCTCACTCATGAGGAGGCCGAGAAAGTTCTAAATGATTTTCATGTTGGAGCTTGTGGTGGACACTTGTTTGGATACGCTACCACGTAGAAGATTCTCCACACCAGTTACTTTTGGCCAACCATATTTCACGACTTCATCCTTGTGGTCAGAATTTTTCATGTGTGCCAGATATTTGATCATAAAATCCGCATGCCACCATCACCAATGCATCATGTCATCGTTGTGGTACCATTTACAAAATGGGGCCTTGAATTCATGACCTGCAACCCTCATTTTTCCGGGGGGCATGGTTATATTATTGTCACAATCGACTACTTTACGAAGTGGGCTGAAGCGATGCTACATTCAATACCATAGGTGAAGCAAATGCATTGTTCTTTTTTAATCATGCCATCTCACAGTTTGGTGTACCACAAGCTATAGTTAAAGATCATGGTAATAATTTTCGCAATCACATGATGAGGGAGTTGACTGCCAAATTAGGACTATCGCATGATAGCTCTACTCCTTATTATCCAAAATCCAATGGACAAGTTGAAGCCATTAACAAGATCCTTAAGTTAATGCTTCAACGAATGATAGGAGTTCAAAAACGAAATTGGCATTTAATCTTGTACTTGGCATTGTGGGCATATCGAACCTCAATGAGAAATGAAACCATATTTACCCCCTTTTAATTGGTGTATGGGTTGGAAGCTATCTTGCCAATCCAATGTGAAATTCTGTCATTAAAACTCGCTATTGAACTGTACCTAACACCTCTAATGAAGAATCACATCTTTTTAACCTCATCCATATAGATGAAACACATCGTGAAGCCGCATTGGCCAACGAAGTGCATAAGAGACGAATCAAGGTGCAATACGACCAACATGTCAAGCCTCACATCTTCTCAGAGGGAGACCTGGTCTTGCTTTATGATAAGGAGGCTGATTTGATAGGAACAAAAAAATTTAAGCCACTATGGCATAACCCCTAATTTTTCAAAATAGTTTTGGTTAAGGGTACCTATGAGTTGGTTGATTATGATGGAATTCCATTGGCGCAGCCTCGAAATGGGTTGTATATTAAATGTTACTATTCTTAATTGAGCTAGTAAAATTTTGTATTGTATTGTATATATGATTTGATTTTCATTTACTGTCTTAGATTGTTTTTCTAGAGTTTTCTTGAAGTTAGTAATCCACTTTACATTTCATCGTATATTTATGAAACTTTGGAACCATTCGTTGGGTACGCTGATGGTGCTAGTCATAGTACGCAGAACCTATCCTATCCAGCATGGGCCATTTTTTCTCCAGGTGGAAAGTTAGTGAGTTTTAAAGGGATTTGTATTGATCAATCCACAAAAAATATCGCCGAGTATAGCGCGTTGATCGAAATTCTCTCTGATGCCATTTCATTTCATATTAACCATATCATCACTAGGTTAGACTCATAACTTCTCGTACTGCAACTTACTAACGTTTATATTGTCCGAAATCCAACACTTCATCGTATGTTCCTAAGAGTTCGACTTTTGAAAAGACACTTTGATTACATTCAATATCAACACATTTCTAGAAACTTGAACACATTAACTTATTCCTTAGTGAATTATGTTTTAAGCAAACGTTTGCAACATATGTAAAGACACATTTTAAATTCACATCACATAATTGAATAGGATTGCGCATTAAACATAGGAAAACAATGAAAACAAATAGATAGATAGTTTAGTTTTTTACAAAATTTGTGCCCAAGAAACATTGGTCATCTGACCTCAAAATGTATACAAAATGTCAAAATTAAGCTAGTGATTCTCATGATAACAAGCAACTAATATAGCTATCCTACACAATAACTGCATCCAATGGTTAGGAACACCAATAGTATGGCGCTGCAGTCTCATAAGTAACTCTTCGATCCGGCAATCCAAAATCCCAAGAGTCAATCCCTCCAAGTGTTGTTGTTGCTTAGAAAGAGTTTCAGTCAAATCCAAATCCCGAAGGACTTCTCTCCCGACAGCCCTCTCTGCTTGCTCAACTGCTCCCTGCTCTGGCTGACCCACTGGTCGAACCTGACCCATATCTGTGTACATCAAAACTTTAGTTTAGTCTTGGGAAACATAAAAATACAAAAACATGTAGAAACCTCAAAAATCCAAAAACACAGTCAAAAAATTCTTACCAATTGCACCCCATTGAGCGGCATCTAGTAGAATCAAGTCTGGATCTCCACGGAAATCTACGACTGCATATGGATACTCATCTATGGCGGCCATTTGTCTTCTGAACTAGGAAAATAATGCAGTAGAGAATATGATGGTTGATTTACCAACATGTCTAGACATCAATTCAACCCATCTTTGCATCTGAGGATCTCTAGGACCAGATATGCCCAGTGTAACATGTTGCGGCTACATCAATGGAACCTGCTCTAAAATGAAGGAAATCATGATTGGGCCATAGTTGAAATTATTCTTCCTGCCACCCTTTACTTTAGTAAGCTATTATTTCATCTGAAAGAGTACTGCTTTATCCTAGTTAAATACTGTTGGTTCTAAACATTCAAGAGCATACTCCATGTATGATTGATTTGCAACATGTAGTGTCGCGGAACTAGTAAGCCTTGTGATAGTAAAAAGGATGGTTCTCAAAGGTAAATCATGCACATCATGGATATTTATTTTCCCATATTTACTTGGTTCAGTACCTGGTTGTAAATGCTGGCGTATGTACTCCCACACTTTCTCTCCTCCAAGAGAAAATCCTACAAGGGAAATAGGTGAAGCTCGTCTTGATAATCTCATCAGAAAGTAAATATCCTCAACCAATATTGGGAGAAATTTATCCCCAATGTGAAAATCTTGCAATACTGGATCCCATGAACGAACTAGGAACTCCAATATTTCGATATGTTGACTCATCCCTGACAATATGAAGTATTTAAGCAACCCCCAATCTCTAAGGGCTCTTACTGTACCTGGATTGTTTAGGGAAATCATATATTTTTCTTCACATTCTCTTTCTCACCACGTAATCTTCATTTTGATCTGATGAAGACCTGAAATCCAACCATAAGCTTCATTAGGATCCATTTCATGCAAAAAACTTGGGAAATTTTGGGCACAAAATAAGAAACAAAAATGAGAAATGTGCCCAACGCACCCCAGGTCAAGGGACATAGCGTTACAGTGCACCTGGACTTCAATTTGAGTGCACTGCAACACAAATTTCGACATTCAAGGGTGCATTTCCCTCAAAAAGTAATATATTTACCCTATGGGGCTCAAAACCCTAAAAAGTTACCATGAAATGCAACATAAATGATACTAAAAGAAATAGAAGGTTCATAGCTCCAACCTCGATCAAAAGACAAGAGAAATCGTCCACTGAAACTGTTGCAATCGACTGCTGAAGTTTGAGGGAAAAACTCGTTCAGAGCTCCTAATTTTCAAATGGTAACTATGGAATGGTAAAAATGAAATAGTAAAAACTCATTTTATTAGTCATTTTGATTATTTTAAATCATATTTAATGCTGTGACTATGGTTTTTATTCATTTTTACTATGAAACATATATTTTTAATCTGTTTGATGGTTCTCTAAACAGGTTTTACAGATGATACAATGATTTTAGTGTGCAAACCTCTTCAAGAATGATTTGACCACAAAACATACTTTTATCCTTTTTTCTCAAGCTTTGATAAAACTGAAAAAGGAATTAAAGCACACTTTTATCTCTTTTTCGAGCTTTGATAAATGCAAAAAAGGAACCCCATGGAGTCTTCTTTTAGCTCTTTTCAGACTTCGATAATGTGAAAATATTGTTGAGCACTTGTCTTTTCGAGCTCATAAAAGTAAATGAAACAAAATCTACTCAATATAAGTTTAACCATTTTTTGGACTGAGATAGATTATTTAAGAAAAAGGAAAACTTTAGTCAAACATGGCTAAGAGGTTTTCTCAGGTATCATTTTACACTTTTTCAGACCAGAGTGACAAATTTATGAAAAAGGACTCATGGAGTTTTGTTTTTGTCCTTATTTTCAAACTCTTTAAACATGAAAAATGAAACTGTCGTTGGACTCGTTAAAACATAAAATAGCGACGGACTTGTCGATCATGGAAAAATCGAGTTTCATTATCGCTAGACTCATTAAATCATTAAATAACGAGATTCACCCAAAGGGTAAAATTATATGTCAAGCATATGTTACCCTCCTCAAGCATTAAAAAATAAAGAGGTACTAGTCAACAATGACTGGAGAAAATTTTGGAAAAATACCATAACACTTTATGGCAGTAGGTCGCTCTTGAACATGACACTTTCACTCCATCACCGTGACTTTTGGGTTGGGTAATCTTCTTGACGGTTCATCATACCACCACTTCGGTTCTAGGTCAACTCTGCCAACTCATTTCAGTGTCACCGATATGTTTAAGAGAAGTCATTGAGTAATTCCTCATCTTCTGCAATATTCATAAACCTTCATTTTCATGACAGTCATCCCTGAACATTGCTACATCAAGTCATATTTTGTCTCCAAAATTATTACTCCCATTTTGCAATAAATTTGCTTCCTGTCGACATCAACTCATCATCCAAGAAGTTAACTTAGAAACATCTTCCAGTACCTTGGATCTTGCTACATCATCGCCAGGTTTCTCGCTTCTGGAATTTTGACCAAAATATTTTGTTTGGCGTTCGAAATCAATTCATCTATTCATGCCTTGCAAATTGTGCTACAGTACCTTGAGAGCCATTAACATCAATGGTGGTTTATCTCGCGTCTGATAACATCTTACATCAATGGCTGGTAATCAGACGATGTATTCCCATGTTCGACTTCAGATCATATATTCGCATGGTTAGACATGTACTTGAATGATCGAGTGAATGAGATAAGAAGACCCCAGATCTAGTTTCATCCATCCAAGCTGCGATTCAGGAATTGTACACATCATCTTTACGATGGATTTACATACAGATCATCATTTGAACATGGGCCTATATATGTAGACATGTCTATATCATGCAACATTACGATGTAGACAACTTTCTGAATTATGTACATGTTATGATAGTTTATGTGCTGAGCATGGGTATGCCTCCCTTAGCAATTCATGTCTAAGATGTAAGATATCATGACGTAATCTATTGAAAATTGATGTAGGTCACCGTTCAATTTATATCCTACTCATCACATCGTAAATAATCTCATCCAAATATTATTATTATTTTGACTTCATGCTTTAGGGGGCAGCTGTTGTAATATCCATTTTTCAGGAACAACGACAGATTGGGAATAATATGAGTTATTACCAATGTGGAGCTAAAAAAATATGTCATATATAGATTTAAAATCACTTAAAATTCAATTAAATATACAACAACAACTTTATACAGCGTTTTATAAGGCAAAGGTGGGGAAAAGTGAGGATTTAGGCACTAAAACGAGTGTATTCAGAGATATGCGTGAAAATAAGGTGGGAAAGCGGTTGGATCTCATAGACATGGTTATTAGGGACTCCCATGTTCAATTTCAGAAAAAAAAAATAAGTTTTTCTAAGTTAAACAGTTCCTCCTTTCCTAACTAGGCTAGAAAACCCTGATTTCCCATGACTAGAAGTATGCAGAAATTTGCTGAAGCATGTGAGCGTGATTTTCTGAAGGGTATGACTGAAATAAGGTTTTAATATTTACAAATAAGATTATAGGCATAACTCATACACTTTACAGAAGAAGAATGAAATAATAACGAAGAAATCCTCAAGAAAGAGGTGCTACAACCATGTTAAAAGACTACATAACCATGACAGCATTAAATTTAGGGCTGAAGCAGCAGTTTATTGATTCTTCAGATATAGATTAGATATGTACATAAAAATATAGATCTAATATAGATCAATGTACAAGAAAAGCTGATCTATACATTCCCCTTGGGGATTTTCTCAAAACATGAAGCATCGAAAGTAGATATGAGATCTAAAACTTCAGATCTATAGAATGATTCAAAAATTATGAATAGTACAGGTACATAACATATCAGATCTAAAATAGAACATATATTGGTTGGCCAATCTATGGATCACCACAGTGAAGGAAGAATCCCAACACCGAATATCTCTTCTCCAAAATGCAAGCAAAGCACCCTGCAGCTGTAGATCTGCATTTAACGTTGTCCTAGGGAGAGGAACAGTGCTGTAGCTTCTGAGAATGATTTTTCCTGATGCCAAGATGTAGATCTGAAGTGCAATCAGCAAATGAACTCTTCCAGGAGGTTAAAAGACACTCACTGAGAAGAGCCACTGCTTTCATCTAGATCTAAGAAGATCTAGTCTTCCACTTGCTGCAGCTCACAAGATAGCTCAACCCTCAACATGAGCAGCACTGTAATGTAAGGTGAAGCTTGGCCCAAGCCTGATAGTGGACAAGTTTAGCACAATTCTCCTCCAGGAGCTGCTCAAGGAAGGAGGTGGGATTCCTGAATAGGAATACCCAACAAGGGATGTCTAACAGACAATTCCTTGTGAAATGATAATCTTCAACAACCTTTCCTTGTTTCCCTCCTATTCCTTTTATAAGATATGAATCTTGCCAAACCCTAAACCACCTTGAATCACTTAACCCTTTTCACATTACAACCTCCTTCTAGAACTGCGTTGTCCCTCAAAGAGGTTCAATGCATCTAGACTGCGCTGTTTGACTAGGTCAAAGATGACCCATTCTTGTGATTTAACCCATTCACACCTACAGAAGTTTATTTGTATAGCCCATATATGTCTTTGTTCACATAGGCATTGATTTATTCTTGGTTTTCAGGATTTTTACATGTCCTCCTTTACAATTTATTCATCAATTATGAAATGCAAAAATAAACAAGGCAAAATTAATGTTCCTATTAGTTGGAGCTAATTTAGGAACATTACAGCTATTATAGGCCAATTTGGGCATCATCCCCTAAGACCTGGTCAAATTGGGCATCATCCCCCAAGACCAATGAATAGGGTCTATCATCCCCTTAATTAAGTTGCTGTATGCCCTAAGTGAAGAAATTCAATTGATGGCTTCAATTGTGAGATTTCCAAGGTTTGAAGTATATCTTATATGACCCATTGGCTCATTAACGCTCCTCTGCAGGGGCCTAAATTTGTTGCAATGCACTTATGTCCATGAAAAGGTGCACTTTAGTGCATTTCTCAGCACTCAAGGGTGCGTTGGTCTCCTGGGAGCGAAATCATCATTGTTCCAAGAATCTCCACATGGCCAGTGCCTTCTAGAAGAGCTCATAGGTGTCATACTTAGAATACAAGTGTCCATCCATCACCTCTGAACTTTGGAACATGTATCACCTATTATTAGAAAGGCATTCAATTCCATTTGTTGAGAAAACTACCTTCAGTTTCCCTATAAATTGAGCACTCATCTAAGTGCTAGGGAGGAATAATTTGTGTAGTGTTATGCTATTGGATTCTCAATTGATGAGAGCTGGAAGTACTGATATGCTGCTGAGATGATGCTTGGTATGATGAGGATGGAATGAAGTTGGGGTAGGTTGACAATGAACTGATCTATTGGTTGTAATCTTCTCCTCCTACTTTCTTAATAAAGATATTTGTTCATTTTCTCATATGTATGCTTATATCTTGTGAATTACATTCTCAATTGTGTATGTATTCTCAGATTAATCGGTTTGATTTAGTTAATATAAGTATATGTTTGTATATTTGTATGTTGTTTGTTGTTCTCTGTATTTGATTGCAGGAATAGATCTAGCAACTTTAGTTGGATTGAGAGTGAGGACAACAACGACAAAAGGAGAAGGAGAGCGAAAAGGATCACAAATAGGTTTCTTTCCTTTCTGTCTATCTATTTGTCTTAGAGAAAATAATAGTTGTCTTTCTTCTGTTGTTCTGAGTGAAGGAACACCACACTCAAGGAATCTAGTTTATTCTTGGATTAGAATTCCGTATAACAATGTTAGGGTTAGGATTCTTGAATTTTAGGATTTTTGCTTCTTAAATCTATTTGGTACCATTTTAAATGTAATTACAACCTCTTCTTACAGGATTTTAATGGATGGGGATAGTTTTCACATCTCCTCTTGTACATAATTTTCCACAACTTTACTCACTTTGTATTGCTATGTATGTTGTAATGACTTTCAACATTTGATTCTTTAATAGAATTTGGTTTTTACTATATTACTCTACTTTCAATATTGTATTTTTCATTATCTTTGTAATAATATTTTCTATAATTTTTTTCTCAACCCAATGGTCAAGATCAATGGTAACATAACAATATATTATTTATTATTATTTTGTGGATTTCCCTCACAAGGTTAGAATTAAGAGGGTGGTGTATTCAACTAATTGAGCTTCGTGAATAATTCCCTCATTATTCCGAGTGATCTCTCATGTCAGAGAAAGTAAAAAAGATGATAGAGAAAGAGGTCCTAAGAAATTGTTACTCTATGAGTCCCTAGAGTAATAGAGGAATGAGACGGTGGACCATTATATAAAATCCTTTAATAATAGAGGAACCTTCAACAAGTAGACAATTAAAGGAAATGACACCCTTATATTATCACCAATTTCATAAATGAGAATGTTTTGGCATTAAATCTTACACCCTTCCTAAACTTATACCTTACATTTAATGTGGATTAATTTTGACCATACTTTACACCTCTATTGGACACATCAAAGGTGGAAAAGAACTTGGCTACTATAGGGCTCACTCTAATTACGTTGAGTAATATAAATGTATTGGATCATGGACACCAATATGAAGAGCGACAATGAGTAAATCATACAACTTTGTTGGTTTTTCAAAATAGGGAAACTTCCTTGCTAAGGAAAATGTTTTATTAGCCCTGAGGGTTGGCTCAATTGGTCGAGTTCCCATCTTTAAAGAACCTTTGCTATTGAGAGGTCACATGTTCAATTCTCTCGACACTCTCAGATTGATGTTCCATGGTTGAGCCGACGGGAAGTGATCCCTTCTAGCAGATCTGCCTGACCAGTACAAATATTTTGTGGACATAGTGATCACTGATCTTCGAGGTCCATGAACCACGTAGAAAAAAAAAGGAAGATAATTTATTAGGAATGAAATATCATAAAACTTCCCCTTATCGTACATGAAATTGATGTGATGGGGAACATTTCTACTCAATGGGGAAGAATTGATCCATGTGTTAATTCAATCCCATCTCAAAAATGGTCCTCATACTAGAAGTTTCATTGATCATGATTTCTTTATGCAGTCGCATAGTCCTTTCCAATCATTGTTCGAGTAAATAATGCCCAAAAATTGAGGACAAAACTCAATGTACTAATGTTCTCTCAAAGAAGCTAAATAAGATCCAAAATGAAGCACTAAGAAAAAGGTTGATCCCAACAAGGCTTTTTTTTTTTTAAACAACTCATAGTTACCAACTCAATATTCTTAGTGAACCTTATACATACATACATGCTTACATATATATAGATAGATATATGGAGAGAGAGAAGAGAGAAAGAGAAAAAGAATTTATATATAAAGTTGATATTGAATATTTTACATAAGTTACACATTCAAATATTTTATTTATCGCTAACACTGAAATATTTTTTCATTATTAATATATTTTTAAATCTCACATGTCAACTCATTGTTGGGGATAAAAGGAATCACATGTCCCTCATACTAGGCTAGAATAAAGTGCCTGCTAGCACAACTAATTATTGGTATTTGATGGTTTCCTCATGCACCAATTGACCATTAGCAACATGATTTCCTCCACCAAATATTTGGGTGCTTAAATTGCATTGATATGAGTTAATTGTCCTTACACCTTCATTTTGTCGAGGTTTTCATTTTCTTTAACTCCTTTGTGTTATTAACTCACTTATTTGTGTTCTGTATATGTTATATTCTTTACATGAATACCCTGAACCATTGTATGTTGCATCGAAGGTAGAAGGGGAGTCAAAGGGCGGGGGGCTACCCCTTGTTCAAGGGTTCGGGTGTAAGCCCCCCTAAAAAAATTGGGCCTTTCTTTTGTATCCATTTTTTATTTTTTGGCATATGATATTCATTTTTTATGGTTTTGTGGTGCATGGTAGTTCAACCCATGGTTTTGTAATTATAGTTAAGGAATTATGGTTGTATTCTAATCCAAGGTAAATATATTAACAATTTATAGATGTCATGGGATATACATATTGTATGGTAATATTGTAAAGGAAAATATAATAAAAATTCTTTGTGGTTTTTTCATTTTGGATTTCCATAGTAAAATATCTGTGGTAGTGTACATGTATGACATTATGTCTTTTCTAGTTTTACTAAGAACAAATTTGCAATAATTAATTGTACAAATTCAAAACCTACAATTGCATCCCCATTTAATTTCCATGTAGATTAAACTCAAAATTTACTAAATTTTAAGTATACTTTACACATTTGCATAGCTATGCACATTTAGATAGTGAACTCAAGCATTGAAAAAATTCCCATCCACAACAAATATGTCCAAAACTTAAAACAAACACATGAATTCATACACATAAATAAATATCCATATCAAAATGGAGATGGACAATAGAAAATATTTACCAACATAGGTTTAGTTATCCAATTTATATGGATTTCCCACTCAAATTCCACCCCCAATGATCCAAATTGGATCATTAATTTTTTTTTCATCTATCTTGATGGTTTGAGGGTGGAAAAATCAAAGAAATCAACTTATAGGAGTAGTTTTAGCAACATGACCCAGTTTGGAGAATTTGAGTCAAAATTATTCTAGGGCTAGTTTGAGGCCCTAAACGGTGTTTTTTTTTTTCGGGGGGGGGGGTATTTTGTTACCTAATTGTTTCACCCTCTAGAAATATTCTACACTTAATACATTTTCAACGGTGTAAGAATCATATTAATCAGAGTCCGTACACAAAAGTTATGCCTTCCAGAAGTTGACTTATTGTGTTTGATCACCATAATTCAAGAGGATTCTATGAAAACCCCCATTACACATGGAAAATGGGCTAGCCGCATGGGCACTATGATTAATAATATAGAAGGGTAATATAGAAGGGTTAAATTTTAACTCATATTGAGGGTTTAATAGGTCAAATTTAACCTCTAGTTAGCTATTATGTTGTGTTATAACTAAGCCACTTGGAGAAAAAGGGATTCGATTTTATTCCACTGCATTATGTTTCATAATAGAGAAGAGTAGTTGAAAGTGGATAAAGAGAAGGAAGATAAAATATGGTTTTTGTTTTGTAGCATCCCAAAATAGGTATCACTCCTATGTATTTTCACAATTTCCATTCAAAGAAAGAGAGAGCAAAGCAACCTCACCTTCTAGTTGGGTTTTCTCTTGAAAGGGTTTCTTAGGTCATATCTTGGTGTTATTGTGGTTTTTACATAATTTTTTTTAATGTTTTCTCTATTTTCCATATTTTAAATATTGCATGCATAAGCCAAAAATATTAATTTATTAAATCCATAAAAAAATGCAGAAAATTAACTCTCATAATATGTAATTCATATTTTAGTATGATTTTATTAGATTTGTTATGATGACTTGTCTAGTGGAATAACCATTGTAGTTTACGAATCACCCAAACCAAGAATGATGTGATTAGAGGGTGCAAGAGATGTATCAAACCCATGCAATTTTCCACAAAAAAACAAGAAACTAATGCATAAACCCTCTCTAAGTATCTAGCCTACACATTATTATTGATATGAGGGAAATAAGCATAATTAATGCCACTATTAACCATCTTGTGAAGTATGGTGAGATCTATAATAAATCCATAACTTAGCGAAAGACAATATTCTAATAATTAGTTGGTACCTTCTAGATCACTCTCTAAATAGAGACTTTGTTACAAGCTTTCCTCAAATGGAATACTGCATATTGCTAGCCTTCTTGAATGGAATCCTACACATTTCTAGCCTACTTACCAAAGAAAGGATATTCCCTATAAATGCATTCACAACATGCTTCTTTCCCCTCAAAAGTGTAAAAAGTCCATGTACATTAAAAAATATTGCAATTAATTCCACTTCTAGATAGTTTGTGTGCAATACCATGAATATGGGGTTTTTATCTCAACAAAAGTTTTGACATGTTCTCCTTCACTTGCATGAAGCTCACATAAGTATGAAAACAAGGCATCAATATGTTAAAATATCCCCTCCTATGTCTCAAAGGAAGAATATATTAATACTTGAAAAAGGGGTTTGTGAACATTTAATGTGCAATAAGTGAGGTTCTAATGAAAAGAGAAAGTGTGACACATTGAATGCGATATGCTGTCATTGTATATTTATTATTTTCCATCCATTATGGATTAGGTGGGCCAACACCTTGAGTGTAACATGCCTCTTCTCGCATCATGACAAATCTCTCTCATAATATCCACGTCCAATAATATGACTTGCCTTTGAACTTTGATTAGGATGTTATTATAATGTCCACACCTTTTTAATATGTACAACTAGAAATTGCTCCAAGAGGTACAAAGGTACATTTTTATTTTGTTATGGAAAGTAGTTGGGTATGAAATGCTTAAAATTGACCATGGAATCTTCCTCAAGGATATTAACACCTTTTTGGAGTATACCCCCAATCTAGTGACTATCAATATCATAAAGATGGATGTATCATGTCTAGTAATGAAAACAATGTATATGCACGCATCTAGAAACTATTTGGAATATAGATGAGTTTCAAAGTCGTGAACCTAACTTTTGAATAATGTGGTAAACTGCACACATTCCTTCAACTTCTATTTGTTTTACTTATAGAACTCTATATTGGGCTTTTTTTCCATATTAATTAGTGAAATTGTGGGTTGTGTGTTTATGAAGTGATATTTAAGGCATTGTGCATTGTATATTGTATAACTACATTGGAATCATTACATAGACCCACTAATGTGAATACAAATTTTACGGTTCAACTAATCATGTATCAATTTCTTATATATTTACCATTTATTTTAATAAATAATAATGTATCATATTCATATATATTTATCGTTGTTTCAATAAATTTTATCACACTAAAAAATATTAGCAAAACCAAAAATAGAAAAAGTCACATGCTCCACCATGCAATTAATATCTACTCTAAAGGTAAAAAATGGAAACAAGTAGTTACAAACTATAAGAAAAGGTCATGACTTCAAAACACGAGATGTAAAATATTGATTTCATTTTCAATTGGAATAACTTGATCACACCCTATAACCCCCCACTCTCTTCCCACCCCCCACACCCAAAACCACCCTAAACCACAAAAAAGGGTATTGGAAAAGTGCTTCTAATGTTCTCTATACTTCAATATCCAAACATGATTAAATTTTGCAAAAATATACTTATAAAATTACTATGTTCATAGATTGAGAGATCCATTGTAGCTCGATGCATTTTATCTCACAATCATCCTCTGAATTTCCTTCAATTCATGAGTTGATATTCTAGGTAAAAGTTGCAAATGCATTTAGGATGGGTTTGTTGGATATTCATATTGAGGCCACTTTATGTCTTTATTTGTACATTATGAGTTGCTTAATGGAAAATATAATAGAGTTGGTGGTGGCTCAGATGTAACCACCTACATCTTTTCCACCTAGTCAAAATAGATATCACTTCTTCAACAAGAATAAAATGGAATAATGTGTGGGATGTGCAAATAAGTTTGTTAATCACATTGGAAATTTGTTATATAAAATGAATGAAGGTGAAGTTTAAATCCCCACATATGGATTTCATTTATTGGTCATTTTTGTAATTTTAGTACATTGGGCCTTGTGCCTATATACACCTACTCCAAGAAAAGATGAATGTTATTCATGGATTGCATTAAAAAAACCATTCCACAAAGCTATCGCACTACAATGTGAGCTCCAATTTCCCGTGTTTTTTATTTTCACCAACTAAGCACATCCTTACACATTCTCACATATCTTTGCTCTATCTCCCCGATCACCAAGTACAAGTCCGTTTCTGCATTCTCACATACCTTTACTTTGTTTGTGAAGGTAGGGTTCAATGTAGTTAGCAAGAACATTATTGTTCTCCAAATATAAATTATGTAACTCTATTAGCACCTCACCAATAACACCCATTTATGAATAGAAACCATCAAACATTTGATGCCTCTATGTCATTATTAGATGATGTGGGTATTGGTGTCCAAATGCATCCCTTACTCAATAATAATAATTTTAGATGATTTTATATTCCATTGTTGCTAAAAATTATAGATAAAATCAAGGAAAATACTTACAATAATAATGTTAGTGGCTACTTCGAAATGAATTACAGAAAATATGACTTTCTACTACCAGTCACAAAATTGCTATATAAGAGGACCTAAACTTTCATGACTCATTTAAGTATTATTTACTTCCTATGTTTATCAATTTGTTTGAGTGTTTTACCACCCACCAAGATTCAAGAATTGATTATTGCTACATGACATGACAATGTATCTACTGTAGCTAATTGATAAAGCTTGGTACCAAAGGCTTTCCTTTATCGATCTTCATTATCCATAGAGCCAGGTTTTCTACTTTCATCAAGCTTATATCAATCCTTATGACCTTTCACAAGGTCAAGCTATACAACTAATTTTTTCTATTGATCAATGAACATTGTGGTAATTTGCATGTCCTATACAATTTTCATCCCATGTTTAGGATTTTTCGGATAGAACTTACAAAATAAGGAGAGCTTGAGAAAAAGGTTGTGAGTTCTTCAATGAATGATATCGATGGAGAAGAATAACATAAAGATTTTGTTGATGATGATAGCAAAATTTTTTCATACTAGTCATCTTTTCCCTCTGAAGGACCTACTAGGGCATGATAAGGTAACCTTATAATAACTACCCTACTAAATTTAGTCAGTTTTATACCCCTCAAAGCAAGGATAAATTAAATAAATTTATTTTTATAACAAAATTCACAAGAAAAAAGATAAAAAGGGACTTTGAGCAAATTTGCTACTTTTAACTTTTGAAAATTTATCTTTCAATGTTCAAGATTTATCTATTTGCGGAAATTGGGTAGTTCACACAAATTTAAGTCCATAAAAGTGATAAATTTTACAAGGACTATTTTCACTATTCATTGATGTTTAATGCATTTAAAGGAAATGTTGTGTCATCATGTTAACACATTTTCATTTACATAATATCCTCAAAGTATGACGAGTTTTTTATTTTTCATAATATATATAGGTTGCTTGTAAAATACAAGGATAATATCTAATTTTACTTGTTTCTTGTTGCCAATTCATGTAAAATTAGGCATCCTTGTACTAGGCACTGCCATCTTAAGCAACTCTTAAAACAACCATTATAAGCATTGAAGGATCAAATAAATGTGAGGAAAAATAATTAGATGATGCTAGTATAGTTGAAAATAAATAAGTGAAATCTCCTACTTGATTATTTCTACATCATCATAGAACATTGTTAGAATTCATATGGACAACCCACCATATATCTTACATGGTAGTTGCATTATTTTTAAGAATATTCCATTGCTCTAAGAATTGAATTTTTTACCTAGTTTATTAGAGAAACATGCATATGATTGAAAATTTCCTCCAAAGACAAAAATGGAAAAAATAAGAAACTACTTTTACATAATAAAAAAACATTTTGTCATTATATGTCAAAATATACTCTTAAAAAATATTAATCATAAACAAATTATCCTATAATTTATTTGTAAAATTATGTTTACTTTCCTCTATAAATTAATTTATTTCAATTAAAAAATTCCAAAAAAATAAAAGATAAATATTATTACTTATAACCATGAAAAAAAAAAACTCAACAATCAAATTTTCAATAGAGTAAAATTTTCCTATTTTACATACATCATTATCTAACTAGAATGGTCCCACATTCTTACTATGCATTAGAGATTTATGTTGAAGTGGATCATACAAGCAATACATCAACAACTACTTCATAATAGGAAGAAGACAAATAATTAACTAAAAAAATGGGAGTTAAGAAACCAATACAAATCTCTAATATCTTACTAATTTGATTGGTGAATCTCCCAAAGTCACCTTATTTGTAATTATTTATTATAATAAGGCACCTTTTTAAAATCGATACAACTTGACATTTAAGTAATAAACAAAGTGTCAATTTGGAAAACACGAAAAGATGTATAAAAATTTCTTGAACGTGGGTCTAACTTCCCCTTTACCCTTTGAGTCTCATAATTTCCCATATATCTTGGAAGCTTTTATAACATATGTTGTTTAGCCTTATTCATTGGGATATGCCTTAACATCTCAAATCTTAAAGAAGAATTTTCTCGAAAAATAATACCCAACTTGAATTACAAAAGTATGACCTCAGGTTAAGATGTTTGGTTAGCTTGTGATAAATCCTATGTTTGGTTAGATGTTTGGTTAAGATGTTTGGTTAGCTTTTCATTAGGTCTACACAACTTGTTATAAAAACTTCATAAATCTTAAAATTAGCAATTGCACCATCACCAAATGTTGCAAAGGAAATATCGTAAGAACTTTGGACATCAACTATGTGTCAAATAACCACTCGGTAAACCAGGATTTAGACGCACTATAACAATGGTGACGACACCAAACAATGCTATGTATAATTAATAGAAATGTGCTGCTAAGTACAAAACTGTGTCAAATAACTGATCTATGAAGACTGTGATCAAATGGAGTAAGTGTCCAATGGACTAAGTGTCCAATCTGAATCATTATTGAAAAAGAAACATTACAAAAAGATGAAGTGTTGATTGGAAAACACTTTAGACCTAGCTCTCTTAAACTCAATGAAACTGAGTGGTACTGAAGACTTTAACAGGGCAATAACATCATCATCCATTTCCAGTATAATCTGAATTTGAGTCATGCTCTCATGTAATAAAACCATAGGCATTATTTAAATGAAGTATCCATATTAATCCTACAATTGTAGTAATTGTGGAGAATGCTTTGTTCTCTGTGTGTTGTCTCATGTGATTTACAACTCACTTTTCATGAGTACCCAAAGTGCCTGAATGCACTGCATGATTTTTCAAACATATGGAATTTTATAGAAGACTCTCTGAATAGGTTGGGATTGAAGTTTGAACCTTACCACAGAGTAATTATACTCAGGTGAGGCAAAGAGTATGTTGTCAGCCTGTAGGACCTTAACTCCGAACTCTTCCACTTCTTCAAGAAATCTATTGTCTACTTCAAGATCAATATTTACAAAAGGGAGGTCTCCAATCTCCACTGGAGTGATCTGCACGTATGGTATAGATTCCTAGCAATCTCAATGGATGCAAAACACACCAATTCCTCATCACTAACAGTAAAAAACTACTTTCATCCATTTATTTTTGTTGGATATCATGATTCTCTTTTTCAAAGCCATTTCCTTTTGTTGGGTATGGGTTTCACTCTGGGCAAACCCTAGATTCTCAAATATATGTTTGTGATTTCTTTCATCCAGGAAGAGGGGATTTATTTAGAAGCACTTCCCTTCATATTAAGGCAGACAAAATGTTTGACAAAAATATAATTTTGAAAATAAATGTTGAGATATGTATTAAGGCAGACAAAATGTTTGACAAAAATATAATTTTGGAAATAAATGTTGAGATATGTAATGATGGATGAATGCTTGTCAATAAATAATGGAGTTTAACTTCCAAAACAAGACCAACACATCTAGACATGGAAAAGTGAATGGAGTAGAGGAAAGGAGAAGATTATAAGATGATTATGTGCATGAATACCAATCTTAAATACAGAGAATTATAACATGAACTAGATTTAGTATATAGTAAATAATAATAACATCTAACTTAAATATATAACATAATGAATGGAAACCATTAACTGGATGAAGATCTAAGATCTTCAATTTTTACAATTTGGTTTATAAGCCTTCTCTGCATTAAAACCTACGACAACCTTCCATAAAAAACATAACCTCTTAATTATCAACCTAAATCATAAGAGAAACATGATACAGCCTGATAATTTAGACAAACTGCTTGAGGTACTCATCAATTGTAGTGTATTTTACCTCAGGATATAATTCAATGGCCTCTACCCCATTCGGTCCAATTTCAAAATTTGTTTGATTTCCTTCCACAAAAGTTGAATGGTAAAGCGATAACAAAAAGTCCTCTGTCTCTGCAAAAACATAGTTTTACTGCCCATTAAGTAGTTTTCATTAAAATAATATCAAAGAAGATTGTTAATATGGATATATGTTGCTCCTGAGCAGAAATGTTTTGTTTATAATTCCATTAGAAATATTTCATGACCAGTGTATTAGAACTAACCTTGAATTGATTTGATGACTTGCTCTTCGGATACATAGACCTTATCCAGAGTCTTGCCAATCTTGTTCTCCCAAAGACAAAATGTTTGCAGGATTCCTCATGTACAAAGTCTTGTTCAAATTTCTTGGATCATCCACTGCCTTGATTGTGTAAGTTGCAACGTCATCCTCAACCATAAACACAACTGCATATTCACAATATATTCAAATGGTTCACAGTGGCATGAATAAATATAATAAATTGTGGACATAAATGAATGGCCCATCAAACCTTTGGCATTTCCATTTCCAAGAATCACAACTTTGTCCCTTGGAGAGGCTGTAAGGCCAGTCTGTCCCAGGCTTGGAATGAAATGCCCTGCATGTTGAGATTGCAACAAGATGATGAGCTTAGTGGAAAGAAGTCGCCTTCACTAAGTGGGCCCGTAGGCTATTTTTGGCGCAAGTCTATTTTTAGACATGTCGATCATATTCTATGAGTTGCAGGATGCCTTTTGTGGATGGTTGGTCAAGTTGGAAAAATAGATGGACTTCTATTTTTAGACATATTGGGCAGAATCTATTTTTAGATTACCAGTCTAAAAATAGATATGTTGAATATTATTAGCTCTTAATAATATTTGGATTATAAACATTATCTTATTCTCTTGGATCACTTCAGTTAAGTGCACATATGTGGCACAGGAGCTGACAGAAGGAATTACACTATTCCTGAGGGTTAAGTGGAGCTATTGCATGGATACTTCAGTTAGAACTCATGTGACAGAGTTTGGTGGAGTTATTGAGGTAGTCGATGGAGTTGTGTTCAGTTTAACTGAGTTAAACATAGTTGAGCTAGTTGTATCTAGTCTAACTGATTGATACACTAGTGAGAGTGGTGTGAATTAATTATTAATTAATTCACTAATTATTAACTCATTAATCAACTAAAGAATACATCTATTAACTACAGTGCATGGACAGTTTCAGTGGAGACCAGTGAAGAGGTAGGTGAAAGAGCAGTGTGACTATCAGTTATGACTATATTGTTGCATGATTTGCAACAATCAGTGATTGGAGATGCTAATGAGGATTGCGTGAGCAAGGCTGGACCAATTCGAGTTCATTCAGAGCCGTTCTTTAGCAGTGATTGCGCAGTAGAGGCAGGCTATCAGGTGGCAGATATTGGTGCATGTGATTTGCTAGATCGGGCTTGATTAGTGTGTAGCAATTGGAGATTATACTGAGAGCTTGTGAGGAGCTTTGTATAATGATTGTTACATGATCTATATGAAATATAATATACAGATAGTTGGGGGTTTTCAACTTTAAGCTTTCCCATAAAATATTGTGTTCATATGTGTGAATGTTTATGGTTTTAATGTGCGCATGCGATTGTTTTTATTTACGCAATTAATGATCAATGGTAGAAGAGATTTTTTATTGTGCATGAAGTTAAAATAGTGTGTGATCAGGAGAATATCGGTATATAACATACCAGTTATCAAATTTCTACACTGCAAAATAGTTGTTGGAGATGAATGTGTAAGGAATGCCTTCTGCCTCAATTGTCCAACGGATTTTGGCTTTCAGTTGGTACATACTCTTTATAGGCTCCAACCCTATTTCTTTTTCAACAACATTCCCAAACTTAGAAGGCAAAAACCTCTGTATCATCATGCAAAATACCCATTAGGGTATCAATTTTTACAAAAGTAGGATAAGGAGATTATATTACCAATCAAGCAAAGATATTCTGTGCATTGTTGTTTCAGAGCAGCTTCTAGTACCTTGATAGTGCCAACCTCTTTGATAGCGTTGATAATATTGAATTGGTATGCTATCTGCAATCTGCCTACTGTGCAGATTACCACATCCACCAATTTAATTACCTCCAGCAGGTTTACATCATTATCCAGAGAACCCTGCAGGGAATTGAATTTTTTATTATAAAATCGATCATCAGAATAAATTTTTGGTCATCATAAAAAGATTAATTACTAGTATAGCAGTGGATTTTAAAACAATTAAGAGATTAATGAGATTAACTGGATACAAAAACAAAAACAAGTAAATGCCTAAATTATCATAATTTTGGCAAATCAAAAAACCATATTTGCTGGCCAGAGAAAAAAGCACAGAAACCCTAAGACCCTCTAAGATATTTTCTACAAAAAACATATCTTAACCTAATCAAAATAAAGGACCGAAACAAAGGGGCACAAACCCTCATAGTTGTATAAAGAACATCTCGTAATCTAATCAAAATAAAGTACGGCCTGGGTATTGCAGAGGACTAAACCTTTAAGCACCTATCAAATTTTATCCACAAGCAATGCATGAAATTGCAAAGCAAACGACCGTGGAAGAAATTTCAAAGTAGAGGGCCATGAAATGAAATATATTGCAAAACAAACGCCATGTTAATATTCTTTGCCAATAAGAAAAAAATTAGAAGTCCCATACCTGTATAAGAAAAATTATTCGAACTTACGAAAATGATTACAGAATGCGAATTCAGGAGAAAATCTGAAGAATACAGAATGAGAGAAGATCTAAAGAATACAAGAAAAGTGTGTTGTATTTTATAGAAGACAAGGGATTGGAAAATAGTGGGTTGTATTCATAGAGAGGCAGTTGTATTTCTTATCGATGCTTCAGAACCAGTTACATATGTTGCCACCTGGAAAATAAGTAACTACTTCAAATCAACGGGAAACAGGTATTTAATCGTCTAACAAAAAATTGAACGATGCGCACAAAGGACAACAAGGCAACAGATATGTTGTTTTCAAATAGTGGCACCTTATAACGTAAATATATTTTGTTTGGTTTAGCTTACAATTGGATTGCGTATTTGTTTTATTATAATAATAACAACATTTTGGAAAATTATTATAAAATAATGTAATTTTAAGATGATTATTAGATTAAATTAAATATCAAATTACCATATAAGTTATTTTTTTATAAATAACAAGATTTATATAATATTTTTTAAATTATTTTTCTATATACCAATATTAAAAAAATTATATATAATTTTCTTTTAAAATGTAATAAATGTAATATTTTTAATACATTAAATTATAATTTATTTAATTTTAATATATAAATTTTTATAAGTAATAAAATAATAATGAGAGTTTATAGAAGATGATTGTGTTTTTATTGAAATGTCTCTTGTTTTGAAATACTTCACCTATCTTCAAAGTTATTGATAAGTTTATTGTTTATGAAAATATATGACTTATTCACCCAAAATATTGAACACTTCAGTAAAAACACACAAAAACTCTCATCATTATGTATTTAGTTATTTCAATATAATAAATTAATATAACATAATAAAACTATAATATAATAAATAATGAATAGAAAATAAAATTTAATTTACATATGATTTAATGATATTTTATTATTAAAGTTATTCTTCTTGATATGTTTCGTTTATTTATTAAGGGTGAATATGCCGATCGACAAAAAAAATGAAGCGTCATGACAAATATAAAATTAAAAGGTTAAATAAATATTTAAAGTTAAATATAAAATAATGTACATTTTAAACATCAAAATACAAATATAATAAAATAATATATAGATGTAAATTATGATTATTTAACCCGTATTTATAATAAAATTCGAAAGAAAATCTTTAATATACATTATAATATGTATACGTTTAATTATTTAATTAATTTGTTAAATTATAATTTAATTAATTTGTTAAATTATATTTAATAATTAAAATAAAAATTAATTTATATATATTATTTTATTTTTAATGTTCATGGGTGTAGAGTATTTGGTGATAACGGCGTTTTATTAAAGTATTTTGTAGTAAAAAGATTACTAGTTCGAAATTCTAGTGGATGCAAATCCAGTCATGAATATAGGTTGGTGATAGGGGTGTTTTATTAAAGCATTTTATTGTAAAAAGGGCATCAGTTTGAAACTCAATGGATGCAAATCCAATCATGAATATAGGTTGGTGAAGTCGAGGCATGAGTCATGAATATAGGTTGGTGAAGTCGAGGCATGAGTTCAACTCTGGGTGATTTTCACAACTTAAATGCCTTTAACTCGGTTTTTCAAGCCACAACTTAGTCCCACCAGCTTGTCAACAAACTGACAAACAAAAATAATAATTACATCAAAATATACATAATACAAATCCAATCATAAATATAAGTTGGTGCAGCCCAAGCTTGGATCGTTGGGTGATTTTCACAACTTAAATATGTGAAAATTTCAAACTATTGTAGCAATTGGAAATTATTCTTCTAAGTGATTATTATTAAGTGCAGTTTATTTGACTAAAACTGAGAAAAATAAAGCACACACAAAATAATTTGACACCATTATTTTTGGAGAAATTTCCTTGGAAAAACCCGATGTGGGAAAACCAATGCAACAAATAAGGGTATTAATATTATTATGCAGTGAAATATGAGTACAAAAATTTGGATGTCAAACTGGAAATCCTTAGCAAAATAACCAGGCCAAAAAATTAGTGAGACAATTTTTGTCTCACTTGACATTGATCTCAGCTCTGAAACTGACTCAAATTGGTTGCTCGAACACCCCTGCGTCAACCTTTGTGATGTCTCTGCACATGCCAATTCGCATTGCCTCTAGAACTGCTCTAATTTTATCATTATGCCTAACTCAACGTTTGAGAATGACTCGCTTGGCCTTCTGGATTTTTTCCCACCACTATTAATTGAATCAACCCTCTCTCCAGCTAAATCAAACCCTCCTCTGAAGTTTTCTACGAAGTCCCTGCGCGGCCTCATTGAGGAAAAACTTGGCCTCTTGTTTTTGCCTCTCCGGAACTGGAAGTCTCCACTGGAATCACTGCCTCTACTCCCTCTTTGTCTTTGTGTCCCTTCTGGCTCAAACTCTTCTTCCTAGCTCAACTTTTGGCACTGGATAACTCTATTTTCCAAAGTATTAACTTTCCTGGAATGCTCTAGTGTATGCTCCCTTCTACCCATTGAGTTGCTCTTATAATCTCTTGTTGGTGAACTAACAACTGTGATTAGATCTCCATCAATGGATAAAATCATCTCAAACCCAATCTATGTGAGTTTCTAGAGCATTCACTTTTCTCAATTAATTCCTTTTAATTAATCTATTTCCCTAAGTTAGACTTATGAAAATTTTGAATTATTGATCAATTAATTTAATAGAGTTGTCTTTGGGTGTTTTCTCCCAAAACCTTTTATGAGTTTTGGAGATCTTGTGTTTCTTAGCCTCTAACAAAAATCAAGACTAGAACACCTGATCCAGGGGATAAAAAATATGCTCAAAATCGCTCGAAACTGACACTAAATCGTAGATCTCGCCGTTTTCATTCCAATGACACTTCCATCACCTCAATCCAACATCATATGTGAAAGTTATCGCATTCTGAAAAATTTGGCAAAAAACTAAAAAGTCAACTTGCAGGGTTGATTGCGTCGCTGACTGGGCAGGTCATATAGTGATATGGTGCTGACATCAGTAGGCTGACAGGGAATGTATGTTGGTCAAACATGAAAATATAGTGCTGACACATGGAAATTTGTACAGGTCTAGGTGGCATAATTTTATTGGTGGTTGTATTCTGGGCAGACCAATTAGAAGGCGCCATGTGGCCCAATAGGGAGGCACCACGTGCCCCTTAGGTTCCATGTAAAATTTTGTTGGGTCAGCCGACCGACTCGACGAGGTTCAACCCCACAAGTTCACCATAACTAGCCAAGCTCCATACCGTTCCACAAACTGTGTTTCTTATTATAACTATACTAGCCAATTATATTTATTATCACATTGCTTTGGTGCTGGCAGAGGGGCCGGGGCACATGGACCCAACCCCAAGTCATATGGAATGCAGACATGTGTGTGAAAAAAACAGAGGGGTTAGAAAGTTATCCCTGGCCCCAGGTCCTATTCATTGCAACGAGACCATATACAGGGGCTACTGAGGATGGCTGGCATGTGGCCCTAGCCCATGAACATATGGCCCTCCACATGACTAGGACACGAAGCTGATGGGTGTGTGGCCTCTGTTCTGTGCCCCTCACCATGTGAACCCCATATGACTGATCCCGAGGGCTAAGAATTGGTGCACACGTCTTATTGGTGTGATTTAATTTTGGACAAATGAAATTGCACTATTTTCAGCTGAATTTCCATCGTTCTCGCGCTAATTTTTCACCTGGAAGTTCTGCGAAAGGAGGAAAGTTTTGACATTATTTCCAGTTTTGCGAATTTGCATGAAAAATAACAAAGAAATGGAGAAGGAGGCCTAACTTGGCCGTTTTTCATCCTTTTTGAGCTCAAGAACATCCTACACAGGGGTTTTTGGGTGGTCTAGACACAATTGCAGCATTATTTTTTTCATTTGAGCATTGTATGTGTTGATGTAATTTACATTTTGAGCATGTAATATAAAGGGCCAACATTAGAAGCTATATCTGAAGATGTAGCCTAGGAGGGGTGAACTCCATTATCAAATTGTTGTTTTGTGATGTTGCGTGTTGTCTATTTTTCTTTGGTTATATCCGCAAAATATAAATAAACTTAATAAGTTTATTTTCTTCTGCAAATTCTATCCCTTTCCCACAAGACATAAACTAGCTTCCAAAATTTTTCAAGAAGCCTTCAATTTTTGAATTTCAAATTAGTTTGGTATCAGAGCATGGTTGTTTTGAAGGTTTGACTATTTTTTCAGGTGTTTTCTTTAATTATTACAAGGTCTAAGTTGAAAATATGAGGAGTGTTTGAGGAAACAAACCCTCAAATTGGTTCAAGGAGGTCACAAAATACAAGAAATCCATTAGTCATGGTACATGAAGAAGGATAGGAGATGATGTCTAAGGATAAAGGGAGCTTTCAGAAAGGATTTCTATGATATGTCAGAGATGGTAAAAGTGTTGTACAATGAAATGATAGCAAGGTTGCAAGGAGAGAGTTAAAACCATCCAAAAGGTAATGGTGGTGATGGGAGCAAGCCTCTATTCCCTCCACTACCTCTTCCTTCACCTCCATCCTCACCCTCATCCTCATATCCTTCTTCATCTCCTTCAACACCTATACGTACTCTTCCTAGATCTCCAAAAGGATATGCTAAGTCACCTTTTCTTAAGCTTGATGTCAAGTTTGAATTGCATGTGTACAATGGGGAAGTAAATGTGAAAAAGTTGGATAATTGGGTTCGTCAAATTGAAGTCTATTGCAGGATTCAAAAGATTAAGGATGACGTTAAAAAGATCCAACTTGCTTCTCTTCATTTGGAAAGTGCAGCTCTCATCTGATGGGAGGCTAGAAATAAAAAAAATAAAAAATTGAAGAAAACTTGGTAAAATTATCTCTTCTTGGAACGATTTTATAGTTGCATTAAGAAGACAATTTTATCCATTAGCTTATATGCAAAAATAAATTATAGATTGGAAATTTTTTACACAAGCTAAAGGTGAGAGTGTTCAAAGTTACATAAAAGAATTCAGAAGAAGAGCTTTACTCTTGGGTGTTGATTTGTCTTCACAAGACACTCTCTTTAAATACATAGGTGGATTTCATAGTTATTTGAGACATAATATACTTATGTTTAATCCCACAAATCTAGATGAAGTATGTGTTCATTTAGAATCAAGAGGCAAGAATGTTCCTCAATATAATAGCAATAAGACATTCAAATATGGAGACAAAGGAAAGGGAAAGTTTAAAGGCAGAGGAAAAAAGAATGTTATTGTCCAGAATGAGAGAGAGAAACTTACCTATAAAAATTGTTCAAAATAAGGCCATGATGAATACCATTGTTGGAAATTACATCAAAAAATGAGACCAAAGAAGTTCAATAACAAGGGAAACAAATTTTTTGCTACAACTCAACAAGATGTAGGATTTGATTCAGGTGATGAAACCAAAATCACAACCATGGGAATGAAAGGTAAATCTTGTAATGAAAGTACTAGTTCTTCTAGTAAGCCTATTGAGTATCAAAATTATAAATAAAGAATTGAGCTTTTTCATATCAGGGTCATTACAAAACATACAAAAGTTGATAACTTGTTTGATAATCAATCCCAAGTCAACCTTATTTTTGAAGAAATTGTCATGAAACTAAACTTACAAACTATATCTCATACTAAACCTTACCCTTTGCGTTGGGTATGTGATGATGCCAAATTGTAAGTGACAAGAAAGTGTAAACTCAAATTCGCCATCACTACAAATTTTATATATGAGGTAGAGCTTGATCTTGTATCGCTTGACATATGTGGAATTGTTTTAGGGCGTCCATACTCGTATGATTGAAAAGCCATTTTCTACCATCATGAGAAAAAATATCACATTTTTAAATATGGAGTTGAATATATGATTAGAGCACATCACAAGAATGCGAACTTATCTCTCGTGAGTGTTGGTAAAATGAAAAGTCTTGTAAATGCTAGTAATAATTTTTTGTTTTTGATGATTAAAGCTAAAGATATTGTTGAATCTGAAGCTTTCACAAGATGTAATTCAAAACTATAGCATGATTTGGTTGAAGTTGTTAATACTTATGATAATATGTTTCAGGAACCTGAAGGTTTGCCTCCTAAAAGAAGAATCCAACATGAGATTCATTTGCAGCAGGATGCATCACTTCCAAACATTGGCATGTATAGAATGTCAGTCTTTTGGAGAATGCAGAAATCAAGAAGAAAATGCAAGAGCTGCTTGATAAAGGGGTCATTAGGCCTAGCACATCTCCTTATAGGTCACATATTGTCTTGGTTCCAAATAAGGATGGTACATGACACATGTGTGTGGATTTTATAGCTTTGAACAAAATCATGGTAATGAATCGTTATCCTTTTCCTCTGATGCAGGAGCATCGGGAACCTGGCCAACAATGTGACGTCTTTGGTCACATGTTGTGGCTAATTGGAAATAAAATAAACTTAGGAATAGTTTAATAATTTAATTATTAAATTTGTTATTTATTTTTAGAGAATTGTTAATTTGTTTAAATTTAATTAAAATTGGCATAATAATAGAAGTTGGTTTCTCCCCCTGCGTGGATGTAGAGCCAACATAGGGATAAGCCTAAAAAATAGAAAGGTAGAAATTTATTGAGAAAGTCTATTATAAGAGAAAGTAGTTTTATTTCTCAAGTATAAATAGTTGAAGGATGGTAGGGGAACTTCAAGTTTTTGTTTCCGTCAATATGTAGATTCCAGAGTTTTTATAAAATTCGATCAGTAGATTATTTATGTCAGATAAAATGTCTTATGGATTAGTTTGCAATTGCAATTTTATTATACATATACATGTTCTGGATTGTATGATTGCAGGAGATTGAAAATCGTTGTGACTATGTCACCGAGAGGCGTTTTGATATGAAAGATTGCAGCATGGACATCATACATGGGAAGGCATTTGGAATGTGTGCAGTCTCCAATCGCTCGCGTTGTGAATGAGGCTGGAGTCATGAGTGTGAAGAACGAACGAAATCGCAGCTCAACCATTAAAGGAGAAGCAAGCAAATAATATAGTGAGCAACAACAAGATGTGTTATCGGATATATGGATTGCAGCGTTCAATGGAAACCGTGAAGCAAGCAGTCCGTGTTGAACTACTTCTCCACCGCTATAACAAAAGGTCGTGGTTCAAAGCATAAGTCAACATGGCACTCTGATCATGAGCATTTGGAAGAACGATAACAGTATTGTAAATGCTAATGATTTTCGTGCGACCGATATCACTGTCGTGAATATTAAATGGTTTCGTGCTTGGTTTGTTGAGAAGAGCGTAGGCTCAAACATTGTGGTGAAAGTTGTTTTTATTGAGTCCCAATATATAGATCGTAGTTTTTTTTATTGGGTCCAAATGGTCCTTGATACTCATAAATTGTCATATACATTGAATTTTTCTATTCCATATATTTTAGATTTATTTGGAATTACATTGAAAGTTCAAAAACAAAAATGGATCAAGTCCATTATCAAGCATTAAATCTGGGCCTTAGGAGAATTGGACAATTTTGAAAAAAAAATTTAGAGTGAAATTTATGTATGTTCATCATCCTCACATTGATGATTTTCTAGATTAGTTAAAGGATTTTTTTTACTTCACTAAGTTATATTTGAGAAGAGGTTATCATCATATCATGATTGTTGAAGGTGATATTTTGAAAACTACTTTCAAGGCAAAACAAGGTTTGTTTGAATGGTTAGTCATGTCATTTGGGCTTTGCAATGCACCTGTGACATTCATGAGAGTTACGAATGATGTGTTGAGGCCATTCCTTGATGATTTTGTCATAGTTTACTAATAGGATATTCTATTTTTTAGTAAGTCTCGTGAAGAGCATGTCAAGCATGTGAAACAAGTTTTTTATGTCTTGAAACAAGAGGAATTGTATTTGAAGATGTTTAAGTGTGAATTTGGGAAAACCTCTTTGGTTGATTTGGGTCATATTGTAAGAGGGGATGAATTGAAGATTGATCCCTCAAAAGTTCAAGTCATTGTGAATTTGTGTAAACCCAACAATGTAAAAAAATTTAGGAGCTTTTTGGGAGCAACCCAATATTGGAGAAAATTTATAGCTAACTTACCACTCATGGCAGCACCATTACATGCTTTGAAAAGTGTGAAATAGGCATTTCAATCCGGGAGGAAAACAACAGAAATTCTTCGACACTTTAAAACATAAAATCAGTACAACACGAGTTCTAGAACTTCCAAATATTAAGAATCCATTTGAAATTTAAACCGATGCAAACGATTATGCTATGGGAGCAGCTTTGATGCAACATGGTAATCCTATTTGTTATTATTTTTTAACCTTTACTAATTTAGTAAATAACTATAGAACTTAATATAAATAGTTGTATGCTTTGGTACAAAACGTGAAGAAATGTAAGAACTATTTGATGTGTAAAGAAACGATTATTCATATTGACTATCAACCTTTGCAATATTTACAATCACAAAGCAAGCTACAACAAGCTACACATTTCAGGTGGATGGGATTCCTACAACAATTGCATTTGGTAATTAGGTACAAGAAATGTATATATAACAAAGTTGATGATATGTTATCAAGGCCTATTGTTAATGCATCTGTAATTCGTAAGCATAACTTAATCATGCATGAAATTTATATTGAACAATATGCTTAGGATGGTGATTTTAAATATTTTTATGGAACTTTGATTCAAGGAAATCATGTTGAAGAGTTGGATTATCAAGTTGATAACAAGTTGTTGTATCATCTTGGAAAGTTAAAGTTCTGTAGGCTGAAAGAGTTAATGTAATAACGGAAGTCCACACTTCTCTTCTTGTTAGTCATATTTGTGTAGGAAAAACAGTTGCAAAAATTCATAGGTATTGTTGTTGGCCTCGCATGATTGAATTTTTTTAATATATGTAAAGGGATATTCCATGTGTGCTACTATCAAGACTAGCAATAGGAAATTGGGTTTGTATACTCCACTTCATATTCCTTCTTGTCCTTGGGAAAGTATTTCTATGGATTTTGTACGAGGACTACCAATTTCTAAGAAAGGTCATGATTTTCTATATGTTTTTGTGGATATTTTTAGAAAAATGTGTGTCTTGATGCCATGTAAGAAAAATTTACAACTAAACATACCGCAAATATGTTCTTCCAAAATGTATGGGTTCACTTTGGGTTGCCCACTTCTATTGTTTCTGATCGCTATTCTCGATTTGTCGGGAAATTTCGGTCAAGTTTATGGGAACTCATGGACTCAAAGTTGAAGAAGAGCACAACATTTCATCCACTCGGTCAAGTTTATGGGAACTCATGGACTCAAAGTTGAAGAAGAGCACAAAATTTCATCCACAAATCGATGGCCAACCATAAGTGGTAAACATCACATTAATGAATCTCCTTCATGGATATTGTGGTAAGCATCCTAAACTTTGGGATGAACATTTGCATTACATACAACATGCATACAAGCATGCCAAGCACTCATTTATGTAAGTATCTCCATTTTAATCTTGTTTGGGTTATTTTCCAAAGTCTCCTTTGGTTTTCATCTTTGGTAAAGATATTGCAGTAGATCGACATAGTGAGGTGGACAAGGGAAATCATTTCATTGAATAATTTAGCTCTATATGTCAACATACTTTCAAATCTTTCAGATATAAGTCTTCTCCTTTCTCCCTGGTGCATACCTAATCCAAATCAGATCACACATGTATAACCCATTACTTGCACACATAACACCTTGATCTCCATCTCCTTATATAGTTTTAGCCTTAGCCAATACCTTAGGTAAATCCCTTGGTAATGTCGTTAGTATTCTTTGGTGGGATCAAATAATCATTGTCATACTAATACTATGGGCCAATACCATGTTAAATACCCCTAGTATCTAGATTACCATGGTTCGGGTTTTGTACACGACTTTCCTTTATAAGACATGCATATGTACACGAACCTTCTTCATAGGACCTGCGTAGACTTTCTCAAAATTCCTCTTTAACATCCATTTGTCTTTGAACTTCCATTTCTCTTTCCATACCATATGTAGCATCTATATAAATATGCATAACCATCATGTTATCACAATGTTGACATTTTTATCAAGTAATTTTCCATCAAGGACAACACATTAGCCATAATGCCAACAATCTTCCCCTCTCGACTTGATGGAAACCACTATGGTTTTTGGTAATTATCTGTAAAAACCAGCAAATATAAAAACTTCTTACCAAACATTCTTCTCCAAATACCAAGCTTCTCTCACTCTTTGACATTAAGGGAAAAGTGTTGATCAAAGTTGAATAAAGGATTTTCCCCCCCTTGTAAAAATGATCGTTGTAGGGATGGTATGTTGAATATGAGAACTACATATTGATCATGATCTCGTTGAGCATATGCTGAAATTTCTAAAGGTATTCAAGAAAAAACAAGACTTGATGACCTTTCCTATGACCAATGACTCTATGCTCCCATGATTACATCAATTACCCAACGTATGGGGTTTTACATATTGGATCAAGAATTTTACATCAATGTACCAACGCAATGGGACGACTTTCTCCCAATATCCCATATATGATTCAATTTTACAATGATTTATAATATGGGTCTTTTCATGACATTTACATCAAGATACATATTGAAATTTATAACCAAAACTCAGGACCTTAGCAATGAGGTAGAAAGATCATGATAGTCATCAACAACCACTATACACCATATAGGAACCTACAATATGAGCATATGATGACAACAACATAGAACCAACATGAACATCATCAAGAAGCTATGTAATATAAATAAATGTACCATCTATCTTTCCAATATCATCAACATGGACCAAGTATGAAATGCTTCCAAGAATCACCAAGAAATTGCAGTAGAAGCATAAGATAGTGATATCATGCTCTGTCATCAACTTATCCTCTTGACCTTATGCCATAAAGGTAAACCTACTCTCTCCTCATATAGGAAGAGTTACAATTAACGAGGAGCAAAGACATATTCCTTTCATGCATCAAAAAAATATGAAAAAAATAAAAGTACCTCCAACATCACAAGCCATAGAACTATTCAACGAAATCGTATCTTCAAGATTTAACAAAAACTTTACCAAATTTAAGAAAAATATAGGCATCATCCATATCTTCACCACATGAAACCCATGCATCAATAATGAAATAGTGACAACAACATATCAATGTTAACAAATAGTGAGTGATTCATAAACTCATCATCAACAACCAATACCAACAACAACCATAGCATACACATCTTCTTCATTAAGTGTATTAAGTAAGATGAACAACTTCAATAATTGCAACTCAAGTAACATATAATTAAATATCCTCCTCATGCAATCCATGCATATAGAAATGATTGGTAGCATTATTAGCATATATATTCTCATCAATGTCAACAAGAAGTGAGTAAACCATGAATTCATCACAAACACCGTCGTTTAGCAAGCAGTGCTCAAGAAACCATAATGCTAATAATGTATTATTAGAAGTATAGCAGATACTCCCCCTAAACCTATGCCAACTATTCACCATCAACTCTAAACATATCTAACTCATCAATCAAGGAGTGCATCAAATAATCATTTCATTATAATCAAAAGCATGAGACTTGTAACAACTCATAACCTCATCATTCCTAAGAATCATATAGGAATCACCAACAATATGCCCCAAATTTATATCATAATCAGAAATCCAATAATAATATAATGGAATCATATGAGAATCTCCCCCAGAATCTTAGCCAATTTTATCCATCTCAGAGAAACATACATGACTGTCTAGATCAAAACTTGCATATATACGTGACTATCCTTCATGATATCGACATACAAAAAGTAAATTGTTGATTCTTTATAATCACAGCTCCCCTTGATCTTGTATTTTTTGTTCACATTCACTACTCTTAATGAGGTTATATACCTCACATTCACTTTTAAAATCACTGTTAGAAGTATTCCTTTAAGAGAAATGGACTGTAGCAAAGGCAACCTTCTATACGTCTCTGATTGTCGTTCCTTCTTCCTCCAAATCTACTTGCAATTTCTAATCATCAGTTGAAACTTATCCCATATTCTCTTTCCATTCAAAATTATTAACCTAAAATCATTGACCTTATTCCCAAATGAGTTACAAGAGAAACAATATTCATGAAACCATCCTTTATTCATAGGGACTGATCTTGTCTTTGATCTAGGAGATTTTCTTTTAGATGTGTGACTTGATTGAGTTTATTTTTGAAACACCTCATGATGGTTGTTCTTGTTATTGCATTGTATATATGAATCCATGTGATTATAACCAATGCATGTCTTGATTAGAGGAGAACCTTGTTCATTTATAATACTCTCTAGTGATTCAGATGTCTTTACCCATTTGTTGATTTTCTCATAATATTCCCTTAGAGTCACAACTTCAACTTCTAATGTTTCACAAAGATTTTATTTTTCTTGAAGTTTTTTTCTTATGATTTATTATCTTCTATTGGTTGCTCACAATTCCATATTTAACATGTTTATTTCCTTAACCATACTATTTTATTTTATTTCCAGTTATGAAGTTTAAATTCATGAGTATATCATTCTCTTTCAATGTTTTCATTAAGTCATCTACCTCACAGTTATCTGATTCACTAATTGACTGATCTTTAAGAGACATAAGTAATTGATAAAAATTTTTAGAATCTAAATCTGGATTTTCTTGATCATCAAATGTGCTTTGATTGTCTTCATTAGAATAAAAAAATTCTTGGTAGAAAACTTCCTTTTTCCATTTTTGTCAACATTCTTTCCATTCTCTTTATGATTTTCTTTATATGGACATTTGGATGCATAGTGATCTACTCTTCCAAAAGAAAAACCTTTAAATGGAAGCTTACCTTTTAATTTACCGGTTCCCACTTTCAAATTTCTCATGAAATTCGCTTCTTCCTCATCTGAAATGTAACTTGTATCCTTAGGCTTTTCCTTTTATTTCCCTTTATGATTGGCTTTGACAACTACTTATCTTATATATGATGGAACCCCTTTTCTCATCTCAAAGGTTTTCAAGATCCCATGGAGTTGTTCAAGAGTAATACTCTTTAAATCATGCATTTATTAAATGGAACTGAATTTGGAATCGAACTTTGGAGTTAGTGATCTCAAAATATTTTCAACAAGAATAACATATTTTATTTCATCACTAAGGTTTTTCATAGAGTTAACAATTTCTTCTACTCTAAGATAAAATATTGCATTACTTTCATCATCATGCATTCTATCAGTCTCATACTAAATCCTAAACATTTGAAGTTTAACACTTTTTACCTTGGTCTCACCTTCATAACTTTGGATAATATTATCCCACATTGACTTTGCGGTGTCCAGATGCATTACTTTCACCAACTTAGACTCAGCCAGACTTCCCAATATAGCATTTACATCGACCCTTGATTGAAAGATAACATTTTAGATCTTTCATATCTGAGTCTTCTCCTTGATCCCTATTGCAAACCTGTTCCAAATCAAATCACACATGTATAACCCAATTCTTTCACACTTAACACCTTGATCTCCATCTCCTTATATAGTTTTAGCCTTAGCTAATACCTTAGGTAAATGCCTTGGTAATCTCATTAGTATTCTTTTATGGGACCAAATAATCGTTGTCGCACCAATATTATGGGCTAATACCATGGTAAATATTCTTGGTATCCAGATTACCATGGTTCAGATTCTGTACACGACTTTCCCTTATAGGACCTGCATATGTACGTGACGCTTCTTCATAGGACCTGCGTATTCTTTCTCAAACTTAACCTTTAATATCCATATGTCTTTGAACTGTCATTTCTATTTCCATACCATCTATAGCATCTGTATAATTCTGCATAATCATTATGTTATCACAATGTTGACATTTTTATCAAGTAGGTTTCCGTCAAGGACAAAACATTAGCCATAATTCAAACACAAAGAGTACAAGAGAAGCTTGAGAAAATCAAAGAAAAGCACAAAGAAAGGCATGAAAAGCATTGAGTTGATCATTATTTCCAAGTGGGAGATCAATTTTGGTTGTATATCAGCAAGGAAATACTTCAAGTTGAAGGTAAAAATCTCAAGCCAATCAGGTATGGTCCTTTCAAAATTTTGGAGAATGTGGAAAACTTGAGATTGTATGAGCCTCCAATGATTGATGATCATGAAGAAAATGTTTATATTCCATCTATAGAATATTTTACTCATGAATATTTAGATTAGTTGCAGGAAGAATCAATTATTGACATGAGGATAAGGACTTCACGCAGAGGCAAAGTGGAGTACCTTCGAGTGGAGCTCAAAGGTACCAATCCAAATAAGGTAAGGTGAATTGATCTCAGTAAAGTGAGGGAGTTGTATCATCACTCTCTGAGTAAAAATAGACTTTTGGTGGTCCAAAATCTTCCAGTGGGGAGGAATGATATAGGGAATACAAAATATTCTCGAAAATCAAAGTGCTCAAAATCAATCAGAACTAGTTCCAATTCATAGATCTTGTCGTTCTGATTCCAATGACACTTGAATATCCTCAATTTGAGAATGTATGAAAGTTATCACATTCTTAAGTTTTTGGAAAACATCTAAAAATTCAACTTGCAGGGTTTACTGGGAAGGTCGTATAGTGACGTGGCACTGAGGTCAGTAGGTTGACTCGGAAAGTATGATGGTTAGTTGGGCCAATGCTTTGTTGACACATGATAGGTTGTACAAGTGTAGGTGGTGAAATTTTATTGGTGGTTGTGTTTTGGGTGGACCAATTAGGAGCCGTTGTGTGGCCCAATGGGGAGGCACCACGTGGCCCTTGGGTTTAGTGAAAATTTTGTTGGGCTAACCAACTGACCCGGTGGTGTTCGACCCCACGACCTCACCGTAACTAACCAAGTGCCTTATCGTTCTACCAACTATTTTCTTTTTATAAATAAATAGGAAAATTATATTTATTATCAAATTGTTTTGGCATTGGTGGAGGGGGTGGGCCACATGTCCCCAGCTTTGAGTCATATGGCATGCGATGTACTTAAAGCATAATTAGAGTGGTCAGGTGGTTAGCCTTGACTTGAGGTCCTATTCATTGCAACGATACCATTGGTGGTATCTACGAAGGAGGGATGGTGTGTGGCCCCAGCCCACGGCCATATGGCCCTCCACATTACCAGGAACAAAGAGACAGTGAGTGTGCTCTCTCTAGCTCGTGCCCTTGGCCACATGAACCCCATATGACTGATCCCCGGGGCCAAGAATTGATGCACAAGCCTTATTGGTGCGATTAGATCTTATACGAAGGTGAAATTTCTACTATTCCTGTGCCGATTTGTGGCCTGGAAGTTCTTCCAAAGGAGGAAAATGTTCGTAGTTTGTGAATTTGTGGGACATATAGCATAAAAATGGAGAAGGAGGCCTAACTTGGCCATTTTCAGCCTTTTTGAGCCCTATAAGAGCCTACATAGGGGTTTTTGGGTGTTCTACACATAATGGTAGCATTTGCTTTATGGTTTGAGCATTGTATATTGATGTATTTTACATTTGGAGAATATAATATAAAGGGAAAACATTGGAAGTTGGACTCGGAGACGTAGCCCAGGAGGTGTGAACTCCATCATCAAATTATTGTTTTGTGATGTTTCATTTTGTCTATTTTTCTCTCGTTATATCTGCAAAATGTAACAAAACTTAATAATTTTATGTTCTTTTGCAAATTTGATCCATTTCCCACAAGACATAAACTAGCTTACAAACTTTTTTAAGAAGCCTTCAATTTTTTAATTTTAGATAAACACTTATCCGAAGCTACAAAAACTAACACTCCCTCTTATCGAGGAAGGTTTTCTCTCTATCTTCACCTGTAACATCTTCCCTCACGTTGTTGATGTTTGAAATCTATGACATTCTGCCACTACACACCAAACCACTGCGCATACTATGATTCATCTACTACTCTATAGTTTAACCACCTGCAACTGCATATGCATCGTTGTTGACAATGCACTATACAACCTTGTATTTTTACCAACACTACTTTGTGTTTCCACTAATCTCATGTTGTTGTTTATGCTACAAATGAGAATAAAAATCTGAATCAATTATCTCTGTGGACTGGATCTACGACTGTCTCCTAAGTCTTTGACTGAAACTAGCCTCTACACTATCTACTGAGTATTTGGTTTAACCCTTACTGGTTTTGCGCACCTCAATAATTGATTGTTACTAACCCTTCTTTGTCCCTCAAGAACTAACTGCACCATGCTAACACTGATCCATTTTCTATTGAAAAGTGTGGGCCCCTATAACTATGGTAATGATCGATACAAGGATTAAACTTCAGCTGTTGTTGCTCCTTTATGGGCCCTGCCCAAATTTCTACAACTCTGGAGTCTAAATCTCAATATCTCCCCACCTCTCTCCTAGAGGTATAGTTACATACAGAGAAAATTCATTCTCCAAACTATTAGACAAATTATCGATCTATGTCGAAGCTACTGCCTACTCCTGCTTCTCCTTATTGTCCTTCTTCCTCTTGGGATATTGTGTATTGTAGTGACCAAACTCACCACATCTAAAGCACTTTATCTTTGACATATATTTATTTTTCTTTTATTCTCCCTTTGAAACTTGTCCATGACTAGGACCTTTCTTTTCCTTTCCCTTTGATGCAAGGGCTACACTCTCCTCTTCTTTCACACTCTTCGGTCCTTAGATACCGTTTTTGTTGATATTACTCTCAACCAGAGTAATACTCATCTCTTATTGAGTGAAATTGGCCCACAATCGATCACATCTAGGTAGTTTCCCACTCTTTGGTGAAACCATTGAGATTTGTACATACTAGCTCACTATCGAGAGGTGTCTCTCAAATCGCTGCAATATCATCCTGGAAATTGTGAAGTCTAGTGTGATAAGGAGTGACTCCTTCACCCTTATGCATCCTCCTAGTCCTCAACTTCTATTTTAAGAACATATTTTGGTTCTCGAAAGAATTCTAGAAAAGCGTAGAAACTACATCCCACATTTCTTTGGTCGTATTCTTAGCAACTAAGTGTGAGACGATATGTTCTTGAACTCCATCGAGGATCAACCAATTTTCCTTGGCCATCTCATTATTTTAATAAATCTTTTTGCATATGTCTTAGACCATTTTCATCTAGCAGGAAAGGAATTCTGGCTTTCCAAATAAATTAATTAGAGGATCCGTCTATCATATCCTCATCTCAAAGTCTTGTTGAGGCCATTTCTGCAAAACTCAAAACTGGGTAAATAAACAAGAATCTCCTCCCTTTCCTTCTCAGCTATTGGCTCTACAACTAGAAGTCACACATTTCCTCCAGAAAACGGAATTTGGAAACCCTCAAGGAAAAACTGAAAATTCCTTCCTTTGTGTGTGTTTTTTCTCTTCCACCCAGCGCTGATCTGCTACTGCAAAAACTGCTGCGAAATCATTGCACCTATATTTTCTCAACAAACTAAGTGATATACTCATTGCAATTTCTTCCTGGCAACAACGCTGCCTGCAAATATTTGCAACTGAGGCTCTTTGATTTTTCTGTTGCATGCAAACTAAAAATTGGGCCCCTGTTCTGCTAACTCACACTCTTGACTAGCTTCTGCGCAAACATTTAAATTCTGCTCAGAGACTCCATCGAAAGTTGCAAAATTTTCCCTTCGCTTTTCTACTCCTCATCTGTCTTCAACATTTCTCTCACACCATGTGAAATTTTCAATCTATTGCAGCAACTGGAAAATATTTTTCTAATTGATTATTATTAAGTGCAGTTTATTTTCTCGACAAACAACGAATAAAACCACAACTAAAATTTTCACCAAAAATAAAATATTTTGCGGAAAAAAATTTAGAATAGAGAAAAATAAATCACACACGAAAGAAATTGACACTATTATTTTTGGACAAACGTCTTTAGAAAAACCCAATGTGGGAAAACTAGTACAACAGATGAGGGTTTTATTACTATTATGCAGCAGTGAAATATAAGTACAAAAATCTCAATGCCAAACTAACAATCCTCATCAACTAGCTTGGAAAAAAATTAATGAGATAGTTTGGGTCTCACCTGATACTAAACTCAGTTCTAAAACTGGATCAAAATAACTTCTCGAACACCCCTGTGTCAAATTTTGTGCTACCTCTGCATAGACCAATTCGTACTTCTTCTCAAACTAGTACTTTGATGTTGTTGTTCTGCCCATCTTGGCCTCTGAGAATGACTCGCTTAGCCTTCTGGAAATTTTTCCATCCACCAAAAACTAAATCAACCCTCTCTCCAACGAAATCAAACCCTCCTCTGAAGCTACTTGTGCATCCTCACTGAGGAAAAAATCAGCGTCTTGTTGTTGCCTCTCCAGAATTGGAAATATCCACTCGAATTACAGTCTCTGCTCCCTCTATATCTTTGCATCCCTTCTAGCTTGAACTTTTCTTCCCTACTTGACCTTTGTCATTGAATAGCTTGATCTACCAAGGAACTATCTTTCTTAAAATGCGTTGGTGTATGTTGCCCTATACCCATCGATTTGCTCTTATAATATCTTGTTGGTGAACCAATGTCCATGATTATATATCCATCAACGGATAAGATCATTTAAAACTCAATCTGTGTGAGTTTCTAGACCATTCTCACTTTTCTTAATTAATTCCGTTTAATTAATCGATTTCCCTAAGTTGACTCACACAATTTTTAATTATCGATCAATTAATTTAATTGTGTTGTCTCTAGGTGTTTTCTCGCAAAACCTTTTCTGGGTTTTGGAGATCTTTTGTTCTTAGCTTCTATGACTAAATTTTAGACTATAACACCTGTATGATGCTACAAAAAATAAGGAAATATCCCTAACTCAAGTTTTTTCAAGCTACAACTTAGTTATACCAACTAGTGAACAAACAAAAAAACAAAAAAACAAAGTTACGTGAAATACATAATTATTGTTGTTTTATATTACTTAGAAATAAAACTTAATATATATTCTATGCCCTCTTATATACAAAAAACAATTACTAAGCATATATTTTTCTCAACGAAGGTCAATGATTACTTAGCTATATATAATTTGAAATTTTCATATTAAAGCATACTTTATTGCATCAAGAGACACTCTACAACTGAGTATAGAAGAAATGTTGTAATGTTTTATCCTATCCTATAAACATTTTTTTAAACAAAATGGATAAATAGATTTACATTAATAAAAGCATGGGTTTTGGTCTAGTACCCTTACATCATGTATCATTAACAAAAGAGAGATCCTCAAAAGAATAAACAAAGTGTTTATTTTCCCATAACTAATTATGCTCTTGAGATTGAAAATATGTTCTCAATAAATTCTACGAAAGGAGTCCGACAAAAAGAAAATTTTTCAAGCTAGCAGTATAATAACATCGAACAAAGACAGATTAGAGTATATACCAAGTAAAAATATCCTCTACAACCAAGAGGGGGAATCATCACGGAAGGTGACCATTTTCTCCCAACTCATAAACTCGAAAATAAAACCATGGCACGAGCCGACTTCAGGCCTTTATCCAAAATCATAGTGAAAATATCACCAGGACAGAAGAGAAGTAACATAAATCACAAGCGAGACAAAGGAATTAACTCCATCCTCATACTTTCACATGTATGAAAAACCATGCAGGGAAGATGTCGGAAATGGGCCCAACGATGCAATGTGATACAAATGCGGGAGCCTTTCGAGAATCCAAGCATGCTCAAAACCTGGGGAATGTTAGATTAAAGGTCGCTTCCCAAAGATCCTTAGATTGGAATCATTTGGACCCATTTAAGGAACTAGAGATGGGCATAATTTTGTATTGACATCTATTATCCCTTGAGACATATTGGCCCCTCTTTTTGCTAGACCATCATCTTTGGAGTTTAGATCTCTATAGATGTAGAATATCACATGTTCAAATTTTTTTAAAGAAGCCTAGATCCTGAGGTTCAAGGGAGAAGATATGGAATTAATAGTTTTCATCGCTGAAGAGAATTGGCAAATTCCTAATTGAGCATGCCCAAAGAATGTAAGTTTCTAAATTCCTCGTTCTGAAGCAGGTACTAGGCCTTTCCAAAAAGCAAGGTACTATGTCTAGTTGTTTGTGGCTTGTTTGAGGCCCTACACATATTGCAACACCGAGGTCAAATATGATCCCCCCTTCTACTTCCCCATCCTATAAACATTTTGACTTGATAAATAAGTGATTTTTGTTCTCTAATTTATATAATAAAAATTATTATATTTTTACAACCAATTTTTTAAATCTATTATTTATTATTTTCCACTTTAAAATTTTGATTAAAAATTTATACGTAGTTGAAAAATGATTCTATTTGTTTTACTTTGTTTCCTTCTCCCTCCCTCTCACTATAAAAGAGTTCGATACTATACAAATATCTATGATTAATATTACCATATTGTGATCTCCTAGAATATCCAAAAATCCTATTAAAAGAGTTTGACTTCTGTGTCATCTATATTTCTCTTAAGTTTTTTTTTTTTTTTAGAATTTTGTTTTTATATATTAATGTATATCTCTATTCTGTATTTCATATATATATATATATATATATAATTTTTTTAATTTTACAATTTATTATAATTTCTAATTTAATAATATAACATATTTTATTCTAAAAATATAATTGTTTTTCTCTCCTTTCTTATTATAAAAAATTATAGTATAAATAAAAAATTACTTTATGTTATAATTTATTATAATTTCTAATTTTATATATAATACATTTTATCCTTAAAAATATAATTTAAATTTTCTCTCCTTTTATTATTAAATATGTATTCAATAGAGAAAATAAATGAATGCACACTTTTATATTTGTTTATTCACATATTATTATTATTTCTTTATTTTTAAGATATTAAAAATAAATGTAGATTTATTTTAATTTTGAATTTACCAGTGTCGTAAGGGGTCAAATTTTTAGAGGTGCAAACATGTTCTCAAGTTTTGAACTAAAAAGGTAGGTTTGCACCTTGAGAGATTTGATACCTGCACTCTTTATAAATCCAAAGTTAAGATGAATCTAGGTTAATTATGTTATAAAACGTAATATTAACTTGTTGTGAATTTTAAAAAGAAAATTTAGTCATGTTGATAATTTATTAAATTTATTAATTGTAAAATGAAACAAGTTGAAGGGTTAACAAGTGCAAGGTTACTTCCATAGTTACAAAGAAAACAAAAATGTTGGGTTTAGGAAATGTTTTGAGTAATCTATAAAAAACAAGGACATGGTCTATATGTTATTAAAGGGAATAGTATTATATGCATAATGATCTCAATGTTGATCATTAAAGCAATGATAGATCATTTTAATATAGTGTAGAATAAGCTAAAAATTCTGATCATTATGATCAAACATCATATTTTCTTGTTTGAGAAGGTTAAATTCTTGCATTTCAAACAGTAGTGTCCCTAGCTATTTATCTATTATCTTATATTGTGTTAATAACCTACCAGATCAATGATTGTTCTCTGTGCTTGATTCTAATGTGTATTGTTAGTATAGAAATAAGATGTGGGTATATACTAGGTATGTGTATGTTAGCTACATACCCACACCTCACAAAGATACATTAGTATCCTATGAATAGTATTAAACTTGACAAATAGTCACTACAAAAAAATAGGAAAATAGCTCCTAAAATAGCATTGAAATTTAGTGTATTTCGATTCACGAATTGGATACTTTTTCTGATGCAAAAATAGTCACAATCATGAATGTTTATCATAGTTCCATATTTAGCGCCATAAATTGCACTGAAAATAATGTCAGAAATAGCACTTGGAATAGCGACGAAAAATAACACCAGAAATATCTTCGAGAATTCGGGTATTGCACTCAAAATTGTGCCAAGAAAAGCGCCAAAAATAGAGTTGGAAATAGCACCGAAAATATCGTTGGGAATAGAGCTGGGAATAGCACCAATTTTAGCACCAGAATTAGCATCAGTATTTGCTTCCAATCTGGCTTGGCTTCCAGTTTTTTGTTCAGTTTTTTTCCTCATTTTTCTTCTAGTTTTGCTTCAAGTGTGCCTTCCAATTTTTCTTGAAATTTGGCTTCCAATGTTGCTTCTTTTTTTTCTTCCAAGCATGGGGAATAGTGTCAGAAATAGCGCCAAGATTTGCTTCCAATTTGGCTTCTGATTTAGATTCCAGTTGTGCTTCCCATTTTTCTTCCAGTTTTTCTTTCGATTTTGCTCCCAATTTTGCTTCATGTTTTGCTTCTAGCGTGGCTTCCAATTTTGATTGCAATTTAGCTTCCATTGTTTCTTTTTTTTTTCTTCCAAAAATTGTTATTGGTTTGCATATAGTTAAATTAATATGTTTTATTTCAATTTAATTAGTTAAATATATCACGTCTCTTAAATAATTAATATGATTATATAGTAACTCATATGAATGCATTTGAAATATTTTATAGGATAATAGTTATAAATAATTTTTAAGGAAACAGACATCCGTACAAATCAACATAATTATACTTATCAAATATCCATAAAAATATAATCTACAACATCGAGTATATATAAAATAACAATATAATTATTGTAATATGATCATTATATATTATTAAAACAAGTGAGTCAAATATCTATAATTTAAGTGAATTTGACGACATTTATAATGAGCAGTAAATTAAAACCATCATACATAATAAATATGCACCAAAATCATCAACCACTTTCAATATATAAAAATTGAAGAGTCGATACTAATAAAATCATCATCATATATAACTCAAACAAGTGAAATTCACATATAGTATTAGATAAATAACATGTGAAATTGATACATGTCCAAAAATCGACATAATTAAAAATGATACATCATGTACAAATGATATAAATAAAAATGATAAATTATGTAAGACAAAATGATACAAGGCAATATGATACACCATGTCCAAATGATATAAGTTAAAATGATACATGTAAAAAAGATACAACTCAATGATGTGGTACTGGAGGTCGTGAAAACGATACATATGATAGTAACCATAAAAATCAACATCATAACAATATTTCAAAAATGATCCATGATGCAGTCTATATGATTATGAATGTCGTTGGTTGCTACCAAAAACTGCATTGTCATCATCATCACCATTTTGATCATGAACATCATGATGATTATCATCGTCATTTGTATCGACATCATTCTCATTGTCATCATGATCATCATATGCCATCTCAACATCAGACTCAACGTGATTTGGATCTATGTGATGAGGCGCATTTGGATCTTCTAGAAGATCATTTTTCTGCAAAAAAAAACATTTAGAATGAAAATTTATTATTTATTTCATGCAATAATTATTTTATTTTTCATATATCTAATATTTAAACATATTAAATGAAATGATAATCATATTACAGCATATCAAAGTGCACATATGATATTAAAATTTCAAATAAGTTACAACAAAGATGTCATTCCAATGATGTAAAACATTCAACAATTCTAATAAACGTTAGTAAATATCATAAAAAAAAATGTTATACAATTTAACTATCAATTATACTTTCTATTACATGAGCTTAATTACAAACCCTCTCCATTTTGTGCTATATATGATTATGTTTTCCTTGAAGATATTTTTAGAGTTAAATATTCTATATGTCTTCTTCTCTTATATTTCAAAAGTGAATATTTTTCTAAGACATTTTGCAATTCCCTAACATGTATTGACACACACTAGAATGCCTTAGCACTTGGCATGGCTTAGCACCTAGCACATTTACGCATGATTGGAACACACTGACACTCCCTATCACACCATGGCAATCATAGGTAATCCATGACATCCCTATTATTCATTAATTTCCATGCATTTTAAGTCATTTCTCCCTTTTATTTCCCTGGAACTGCCTCACAGTCCCTAGGTAGCACGGATTGGCATGACTTGGTACCTAACATCCATTTTCATTCTTGGGAAGCATCACCATGTGTGGGCATTCCTTAGCACTCTATTGTCCATTGTAATTACCCATAATTCCTTAGCGTACATCGAAACACCTTGGCATTCGCTAGCACTCATTGGCACGCACCAACATGCATTGGCACTTGTCACTAGGCACACATTGGAAACTAGTGTTCAACAAGTAAATTTTTATCTTCACCAATACATGAGATATATGCATAAAAAAATCATTTTGTTGGAGTGAAATCATAGGTATGACCTTAATATATTTTCCATATTTGGGATTTAACCATCTATTCATGTAATTAAACAACATAAATAAGTTATGAGGAAAATTGTAGGTGTGTAAAACTATTAAAATATAAAACGAAGTTGTATCTTGGTGAGGACATAACCATTGATCAAAGGTTAGGATTCACATGAAAATATTTGATAGGGAAGTTATATGGTTGATATATTTTAGGGGATAACTTAGTGAGTTGGATAGAACAACATTAGAATCCGTTGCTAGGATATACACTACATTTCCACACTCAAGTGAAGGGATGGTCAATGTTTCCTTTCAATGTTGATTAGCTAGATGTAGTAAAGGTGTTGAATATGAAATGGTTATGGGGATTATTTCCACACAAAATTTGGTGAACAAGAAGGGATGATGTTGAGTAGCATTGGTTTTTATCTACCTATAAATGGAATTGTAGCCTGATGCATGCACACTTAATCATTTTTAAGATATCTTAACTTGCCCTTTTGATTTTCGTTGTATTGATTTCGAGGTCATAAAGGAATGCGCATTTTATGTAGTGATTTGAGTGCGTGAAGTTAAGACAAAATCCATGGTTTTAGAATATGATGTACCACCATCACTAGAGGTGTGTCTTCGCAACACCATTAAGCCAAGACACGATAGAGTACCCTGCTCTTTGAATACAATTGATACCATTTCTTCTGATTTGTGTATTCGGGTTGCAAATTATAGTAAATGAAGGAATAAGGAAATAGAAATTCATATGAGGAGATACTAATAGAGTTAGATTCGAAGTCGATTTGAAGAGAACTGAGACTTAGACAAAGTGGTTTATAATTGGTGAATTCCAAGATTGTATGGAAGGTAATAATTCATAAATTTATGGTGCAGTTTGAATGGTTGGGTAAATTTATACGTGCCTATAGTTTAGCTTAAAGGGTCGAGTTTAGAACCTATGATGAACCTGAGGTGGTGCTATTTTAAGGGCAAAGTCATATTATATAGAATTTTTCATAAGACTTAACTAATTCGTAAAACAAAGTTTTGAGCCGCCTTGTGGATTTAAGATGAAAATTTTCATATTTAAGGAAGAGGATTCACACAAAAGAATCAGGAACAGAACTAAGAAGGTTGATAGAGAAGGCATTTTAGGTTTGATTTGATCAAGGGCATTAAAGGGTCTCGTTGTGAGAACATAAGCATTGCATCCCTATGGAGGGAATTTAATTTCATGAATATGAATAGATCGTTGAGCATTAAGGTGATTTGAAATCCATTTAACTTAAACAGAGACCATATCGAGAAGTTTTTTCCAAATATTTTGACAACGCAGTAGAAGCAGGAGTGCAAAATTTTTCAGAAGTGTTGCCAAATCAATTGGCATCACAAAAGATAGAGAAATTTCGTAGAGCGCTGCCAAATTCTCTTATAGGGCTGAGAGAGGTACATTTGATCCAGGTGGATACTGGTGGCCACCCACCTATTCCACCTATTCATTTTTATCAGTTTTCTTATTTAATATTTTTAGCAGTTTTTCGGTTCCTGAACTTCTGGAGCTATTTTGAGGCCCTAAACGATGTTTTTTTGGAAATTTGAAACATATCATGACAACAGTTGTATTTCTTAGAGATATATTTCCAATGAGGTATCATACACACCAAACATAGATAATATGACTAAGTTACAACCCCAGGAAGTTGTCTTCCTAACTAACCCCAACGAGGCCCATAAACTCTTGGTGTTAAATCTCCTTGGGTTATGGTTTTGGTTGTTTAGCGTTTTATATTATTGTTAATTAATAAAAAAGCCCTTGTTCCTCATTGTAACACAATTCATAGGCATGTAGCGGCCACATCTCTTCTCAGAGATAAGCTACTAGTGCCCTAGATAGTTTATTTCCATTATGTCTGTAATCATATTTTAGTTATGTGATATTAATGAAATGAAGTCTTATTTCTGCTGCATCTATGTGTTTATGTGTATTTTTGTATTTTATTGTGTTCCTGCATAAGTCCGGATCGGTGGTATCAGAGCGATTTTCTCTTTCTCAATCATTCTTTGCATGTCCCCTATGAGGTCAGGGTATAAGGAGTTAGGGCTCGATCTGGTTGAACCTTTGCAAGATCAACCTAAAAAACCTCGACAATCGTCCATGGGGGACGAAAAGAAAGACGAGGGAGCAGGAGATCATATCAAAATATTGCTCGAGGAGGCCCTCTTGAAACAAAGGAACACGATGATGGATAACTTTTCCCAGATTCTTCAACGACTGCCCACTAGCGGCACATCTACATCCAACAACCACTATGGAGGTGCAACTCCTTTTAAGGTACAAGTAAACTTTGACATTCCCATATTTGAGGTCCAAGTAGATGTAGACGTTGTAGATAGATGGCTGAATCTATTATAAGGGTATTTCTCGATTCATGACTTTTCCAACCGGGAAAATATTACTTTTTCACTCCTTAAAGTCGCTTGCCATGACAAGGACTAGTGGGAAACATACCATGAGAAAAAGGACGAGAGGTAACCCTGTCTCTTTTTGACCGCACCCACTCAGAATTATTTCTGAGACACCATGAATGAACAATATTATCCCGTTGGGAGTTATGATGAAAAGTACATAGAATGGACTACAATGGGGCAACAAAGGGATCAAGATGTGCATGAGTTGAATAATTTGTTCCAAACTCTGCGCAAAAAATTGGGAATCAAAAATTCAGAGAAACATTTGGTGCTAAAGTACCGCAGTTGTCTACATAGAGACATTCAAAAGGAAATGGAGTTCGTCGACATCTCCTCGCTTGGTGCAACATACCGGTATGCTTCCAAGATTGAGAAGAAGTTCAAACAGAAGAAGTGAGACTTTGGATTTGCGAATGAGAAGCAAGGGAAATGTGCCCCCAAACCACATAAAAAAGGAAAAATCCAAGGCGGGGTGGCCCAGGATAACCCGCCAAAGCCCCAAGAAAAGAAAAACACCTCAAAGCTAAAGAAGGACATGGGAAAGTGGTGTGAGTTCCATAAGCTCTCCACTCGGAACACAAGTGAGTGTTGGGCCAAGAATTCACTGGTGGTCGAGCTAAAGGCTTCTGAATCGGATGCATGCACTGACTCTGAATTAGAACCCGACAAGGGGAGTGAAAAAGGGAAGAAAATTATTGATGCAGAGCCCAACGCCACCGTGTCCACCATGAAGATCCATAAGGAGGAACCAGAAGATCTAGACTCAGGAGGAGTGCCTCTTCCATTCCCATATGTGGGTAAAGGGTTCTCCATTGCAGTTCATTGTCGACAACAAGATCCAAAAGAACCTCATTTCAGCAGAGGTCATGAAGCGGATGGGCTTGCCGACCACAACACACCCACAATCGTACACCATCGGGTGGCTACACCAAGGATGAGATCTCCATGTCAGTCAGCAGTGTATTCTCTACAACATCTAGCCCTTCACGAATGAGGAATTATATGACATTTCCCTTCTTAATGTTTGTGATGTATTATTAGGCCAACCATACTTGTGGAAGCAACATGTTGTGTATGAGTCCTGACCTCGTGTTTCTATTGTTACTTTCGGAAATAAGGTGTACAGGATACTAGAGGTAGCACCATTTTCCGCCATCTCTTTGGTTACAACAAAACAATGCAGTAAGCTCATTTCCAAAACTGGGAATTTTTTTTTCTCAATGATCCACCCTCAGGGAAAGAAGAATACTATGGCCATGACCTCCAGATAGTGCTCCTCCGCATGACAAAAAAATGGAAAAGGTCGTGGAGGAGTACAGGGACACCTTCACCTCACCCGCATAAGTGCCTCTGCACTGTCAGGTCAAGCACCCCATCAATCTGATCCCAGGTGCACTGCTTCCCAATGGACCAATATATCGACACTCTGTTATGAAGAATGATGATATCAAGAGGCAGATTCAAGAGCTGTTGTAGAAATGTCACATCCAACTGAGTTCATCGCCCTATGGGAGCCTGATCGTGTTGGTGCAGAATAAGGATGGGACTTGGAGACTCTGTATTGACTATCGAGCGATGAAAAAGATCATTGTTTGGAATAGGTACCCGATCGCACAGATTTATGGCCTTCTGGACCAAATCAAGGGGGAAAAATATTTCAGTAAGATCGATTTGAAGTCTGGGTATCACCAGGTACCAATCGAACCCTCTGATGTGTGGAAGACTGCCTTCAAATCCAAGGAGGGCTCGTTTGAATGGATGGTCATGGATTTCGGGTTGATGAATGCTCCTGCAACCTTCATGAGGTTGATGGATGAAATCTTGCGACCGTTCGCCAACTCATTTGTAGTAGTGTACTTGGATGACATCCTGATCTTCAACCAGACTTGGGAAGAGCACCTCCACCACATCTGACAGGTCCTCTAAACACTATAGAAACACAAGTTGTGTGCCAATTTGGAGAAGTGCACTTTTGCAATGACCCAGGTTCAGTATCTAGGATACATTATTGATGAGCGGGGGGTGCAAGTGGATCAAGCCAAGATCCCAGTAATTCGGGATTGGCAAGCTCCAACCACTCTTATAGAGTTCCGTAGATTTCTGGGTCTTGCTAATTTCTACCACAGGTTTGTGTTGGGATTCTCTCATATCACTTGGCCCTTAAGTCAAGTCATGAAGGGAGGAGCGAAAGAAAAATTATTTTGGTCTGAATCTCAACAGAAGGCATTCACAGAGTTGAAACATCGCCTCTGCCCTGCCCCAGAGCTCACATTACCAGACTTGTAACAACCATTTTATATCGAGAGAGATGCCATTGACTGTGCTATTGGGGAAGTTCTTACTCAACAGGGGCATCTAGTGGCATATCACAGTGAGACACTGTCTGACATAGTCCGAAAGTATCCCACTTATGAAAAAGAGATGTATTAAATTATGCAAGCTTTCTGACAATGGAAGCATTACATTTTGGGGAAGGAAATGGTCATCCACATAAATCACCGAACCCTACAGTTCATATAGACACAAGGGAAGTTGCAGAATGATTTCCTTCAGAAGTGGTCCACATATCTGCAATATTTTCCTTTGAACATCAAGTACAAGAAGGGAAACACAAATAATGTTGCATACTGCCTCAGTCGAACACTGATCATGGTGCTAACTAACATGCTCAACTCTTGTGGGCACGATCCTTCTGATTGGCCGATTCTCTACAAGAGCGATCCAAAATTCGGCCAAACATAGAAGATGCTCTTGGAGGGTAACCAAGTTCCAAATTTTCACCTCCAAGATGCACTACTATGTCACCTAGGACACCTTTGTTTTCCTTCAAGCAAGCGTGCCAAGATGATTTGGGAAGGGCACTATAGTCGGGTCGATGGGAATTTCGGGGTCGAGAAAATAGTGGAAGTACTGCAAAAGTATTTCTATTGGCTGAACCTTCGATAGGATGTCAGGAAGTACATCAGATCCTGCACTGCCCGCGCCATTGCCAAACCAACAATTAAGAAGAAAGGCCTCTATACTATGTTGCCTACCCCTAGTTGACCTTGGAAATCCATCTCCATGGGTTACATGTTGATCCTTCCTTCTAATAAGAATGGAAACAAATGTGTTTTCGTGGTATATACTCTAATATGTCTTTGTTCGATGTTATACCGCTAGCTTGCAAATTTTCCTTTTTGTCGGGTTCCTTTGTAGAATTTATTGAGAACATATTTTCAATCTCAAGAGCATAATTAGTCATGGGGAAAATAAAAACTCTGTTTACTCTTTTGAGGATCTCCCTTTTGTTAATGATACATGATGTAAGGGTACTAGACCAAAAACCATGCTTTTGTTAATGTAAATCTATCTGTCCATTTTATTTAAAAAAATGTTTATAGGATAGGATAGGACATTACAACATCTCTTCTATACTGGGTTTTAGAGCACCTCTTGACGCAATAAAGTATGCTTTAATATGAAAATTTCAAATTATATATAGCTAAGTAAGCATTGAACTTCTTTCAGAAAAATATATGCTTAGTAATTTTTTTTGGTATATAAGAGGGCATATAATATATATTATGTTTTATTTCTAAGCAATATAAGACAACAATAATTATGTATTTCACGTAACTATTTTTTTTTGTATTTTAGTTTGTTCACTAGTTGGTGTAACTAAGTTGTAGCTTGAAAAACCTTGAGTTAGGGATTTTTTTTAGTTTTTGTAGCATCCAACAGGTGTTATAGTCTCAAATTTAGTCATATAGGCTAAGAACAAAAGATCTCCAAAACCCATAAAAGGTTTCGGGAGAAAACAACTAGAGACAACTCAATTAAATTAATTGATCGATAATTAAAAATTTTGTGAGACAACTTAGGGAAATCGATTAATTAAACGTAATTAATTAAGAGAAGTGAGAATGATCTAGAAACTCTCATGGATTGAGTTTCAAATGATCTTATCAGTTGATGGAGATATAATCATGGACATTGGTTCACCAACAAGATATTATAAGAGCAACTCGATGGGTAGAGGGCAACCTACATCAACTCATTTTAGGAAAGATAGTTCCTTGGTAGATCGAGCTATCTAGTGACAGAAGCCAAGTAGGGAAGAAGAGTTCAAGCTAGAAGGGATGCAAAGATATAGAGTGAGAAAAGACGGTGATCCAGGTGGATATTTCCAGTTCTGGAGAGGAAACAACAAGAGGCTGAGTATTTCCTCAGTAAGGTTGCACAAGTAGCTTCAGAGGAGGGTTTGATTTTGCTGGAGAGAGGGTTGATTTAGTTGCTGGTGGATGGAAAAATGATCAGGAGATAATGTGTTATGCTCAAAATTAAAAGTACTCAAAACTGTATCGAACCTAAGTGGCTAGAAAGGTCTCGTCGTTGCGATTCTGGCGCCGTGAACGGTTCAAAAAATCGATGTCGTATGAGGAAGATATCGCATTCTGTTCATTTTCCTAAACAGCTAAAATTTTTGTGATAGGGTGACTGCGATGCCTAGTCAGCATTCAGTTACAGTCAGCAGGTGGCATATACTGGGAATATTCTCTTTTCCCAAATCCAATCATATCTTGCCACATGGCGCAACTAGGACCATTGGATGAAGATGTACGTGTTTATATTGGTTCGTTGGATAGGTGACACATGGCCAGATCGAATGCTACCATGTGTCCCAAGGAGATTATTGTAAAATTTTATGAGGTCCGGGGGGTTTGACCCTGCCACCTCTGGCACACAACCAAAGACTTCCACCATCTCTGTTGTACAATGTTTCTTACCTTATAAGTCTTCCCTGTCATTTTAAGTTTTCTCCAGTGGTCCCAACCCATTGGCGGCCCCAAGGTTGTGGTTACATGAAATGTTAAAAACCACAGCATTAAACCGTCAAACCGACAGCTATCTAAACCACGACTCTGACGGTGATCCTTGCGGTCACATGTCACACCGTGACATTAAATTTTAATACGATGGGTTCCTGTAACGTAACCTCCGGTGGTCTATTATGTGTTCACATGCGAGGAGGTAACAACTTATGCGATGGTTGCGGGTCTAAGGTTTATCTAACAATAGCATTTGGATCAACCTGTCACATGGTGGAAGAAAGTTTGGTCGTGTTTTAAATGCCATGGTCACGAAACTATGTTGACTCTGAGTTTCACTCCAATGTGGAGTTTCAAAAATTTAAACCACAGAATTTAAGGCGGGGGGTCGGCATGTGACCACCCCACCCTAACCACTTGCATTAAAATCAAACAGTCTATTCTGGCGGTATTTGTGGAGGCGTCCTAAATTTGGGGGTTTTAACCAAAATTGACTCCAGTTATGTATAGTTCTCCACTTTTAGTGGAGTTTTTCTAGCTGAGATTGGGAAAAGGCTTTGGGAGGTCAATTTTTGACCAATTTGGGGGAAACAAGAGTCTACCTAGACTAATTTGAGTATTCTAGAGCCACTGGTGCAGAGAAAACAACCATTAGAGGCTTGTAAACACATGTATTTTCAATTTTGAGCATAATGACAAAGAGGGACATGCCATTGGGAGCTGGACCAGCAGATGTAGCCCAGGAGGGGTGAACTGCTTCATCATGCCTGCTGTGTAAAACTTATTTGTGATATTATGTATCTGTTATACATTGCTGCATAATGTTATTTAGGCTTATTTTCATGCTTAGAACTCACAAATTCATCTATGTTTCATGATTAAAAAACTCATTCCTTAAGCAAACAAATGGAGACAAATTGTACATGTTTTTATTACTGAAAGGACACTTAGCACATAAAACTAATACACTCCTTTCAGATCAAGTTGGTATCAGAGCTAGAGTTTAATCTCTGGTGTTTTAGTATGCAAATATTTGTTTAACTGTTTGCAAGGGTTTTCATGCTTACTAGGCTCAAGCTTAAGAGAGGAGAAGGCAAATTGGTGGAAGCAAGAGGTTCTTAGAGTGAGCCACAATAAAGGAGGTAAATATTTCAACATTCTTCACCACCTAGTTCACCTCCAAAAGTAGCAGAAGAAGCAAGAAGCATGCCTCTAGAGGAAGAAGAAATCTATGAAGAGGTGGATCCCAAAGAAGAAGAAAGGGTGTTCAGGAAAGAATTCCTTGACATGACTGAGATGGTGAGAGTCCTTTATCAAGAAAGTAATGAAATACTAGAAGGATAATGATCCAAACTTCACAAGGAAGGCCAGGGATCATCAGGAGGTCACAATGATGAAGATAAACCAAAGAAGGGAAATGGAGGAAATGGAGGCAGTGGAAAGTCAACATCCTCACCCTCATCGTCATCATCCTCTACTCATCTGTTGGGTGTGGAGCCTGATTTTCTTCCAAATTTAGAGATCCTTGTTTTAGCTGGATGTATACCCCAGGAAAATTGTACACCATTTCACGCGGGGGGGACTTGTCCCCCTCGCGGGGTCCGGGGGGGCTGACCTCCTGGCTGGGGGGTATGGGGGCCAGTGGTCCCTTGGCAGGGGTTTCGAGGGCAGCACCCCCGAAGCCAAAAAATAGATGTAAAATTGCCTTGTAAAAGTATAGTAATTTCTAGTCAATCTAGGCCGTTCATTAGGCGAATGATCTGACGATAGAAGTTATGTTTAGTTTAGGGTTTTTTGACCATTTAAATGATTTTAATACAGTTACCAGTCAGTTAAGTTCTGTAGGGGTAAAATTTGATGATGAAGTTATAACTCTGTTATTCTTGTGCTCATTTCTAGAGAGTTGGAATGGTTTAGTAATGGCCATTAGTAACTCTGTCTCTGGATCTAGTACTTTAAAGTTTGATGATGTTGTCGGTGCTATCCTTAGCGAGGAAATGCGACGGAAAATCTCTAGTGAGACATCAGGTAATGCTTTGAGTGCAGAGTCTAGGGGAAGAAGAATGGAAAGAGGAAAGAGCTTGGGATATCAGAGTAAATCAAGGAAAGGCAGATCCAAGTCCAGATCGGGGATAATGTGCTGGAAATGCGAAAAGAAAGGACACCTAAATAAAGACTATAGATCTCGGAAGGGAAAAGAAGGAGATGCACAACAAGAAAATAATCATGAAGAAAATGTGATAGGTGATGTGTTACAAGATGCTTTGATTCTTTCTTTCGAAAATGTTACTGATTCTTGGGTTGTAGATTCAGGGGCTTCATTCCATGCCACACCTGATAAGAAATATTCTCATGACTATGTTCAAGGAGATTTTGGACAAGTTCGTTTGGGTGATGATAAACCCTGTAAAATTGTTGGAATGGGTAAAGTTCTTGTAAAACAACAGAATGGAAAACAATGGCTACTAAAGGAGGTAAGGCATGTTCCAGATCTGAAGAAAAATCTGATTTCAACAGGGCAGTTAGGCGGTGAAGGTTGTGTGACAACTTTCACAGATAAAACTTGGAAGGTCACCAAAGGAGCCCTGGTAATAGAAAAAGGAGAAAAGGTTGGTACATTGTATTTATGCAATGGTATTTCTAACTCTGTTAATGCTTTAAATTCCAAAGGAGCAGATGCAGCACTATGGCATCATAGGCTCGGACATATGAGTGAGAAGGGGATGAAGATTCTTCACTCAAGAAATTTTTTGCCAGGTTTGAAGAATGTTGATTAGGATTTCTGTGAGAATCGCATTTATGGAAAACAAAAGAGAGTTAGATTTCTCAGAGTTGGGAAAGAAAATAAGAGTGAAAAATTGGAGCTTGTGCATACAGATGTATGGGGACCTGATCAGGTATCATCTCTCGGTGGCTCTCGCTATTATGTTACATTTATTGATGATGCAACTAGAAAAACTTGGATTTATTGTATTCATAATAAATCTGATGTATTTGATATTTTCAAGAAATGGAAAGCTTTGGTTGAGATTGAGATAGGAAAGAAGTTAAAGTGTCTCAGATCAGAAAATGAACGTGAATATTGTAGCAAAGAGTTTGATAGGTACTGTTCAGAGCATGGAATTCGTAGAGAGAAGACAGTTCCAAGAACACCACAAGAAAATGGTGTGTCAAAAAGGATGAACAGAACAATCATGGAGCGTGCAAGGTGCATGAGATTGCATGCAGGATTGCCTTTACAATTTTGGGCAAATGTTGTAGATACTACTGTTTATCTAATAAACAGAGGGCCTTCAAGTTCCTTGGATGGTGGTATTCCAGAGGAAGCATGGACAGGTAAAAAGGTAAACTACTCTTTTTGAAAGCCATTTGGTTGTGAAGCCTTTTTCCATATTAATAAAGAAAATAGAAAAAAGCTTGAGGAAAAATCAAAGTAATGTACCTTTATTGGATATGGTGCTAATGATTTTGGTTATCACTTATATGATTATGAAAATCAAAAAATCATTAGGAGCAGAGATGTAATATTCAATGAAAAGGTATTGTATAAGAATCAGTTGCAGGAAAAGAAACAGGAAAAAGAAAGCAAGGAATATGCGGTTCTTGATGAGATAACTGAAAAATTAAAGGTGCCTAAAAATGATAATAATCAACAACCACAGCAGCAGCAACCACCACAATAGCAACAGGCACCTCAAACACCTGAAAGTGGTGTTAGAAGATCTACTAGGATAAGTAGACCCCCTAAACGATACTCTCCTTCATTATATTATTTATTGCTGACTGATTCTGGTGAACCTGAATGTTATGAAGAAGCAATGCAGGTTGAAAGCAAGAAGAAGTGGGAGCTAGCCATGGAAGAAGAGATGGACTCTTTAATGCATAACTAGACTTGGGACTTAGTCAGGTTGCCTGCAGGGAAAACTACATTGCAGAATAAATGGGTTTACAGGATGAAGGAAGAAGATGGAGGAAAACAAAGGTACAAAGCTAGACTTGTGGTGAAGGGGTTTGCACAGAAGAAAGGTATTGATTTTGATGAAATATTTTCTCCTGTTGTTAGGATGACTTCAATCAGAACTATCTTAAGTCTTGTAGCATCGGAACATCTTGAACAGTTAGATGTAAAGACAAAATTTCTCCATGGAGATTTGGAGGAAGAGATATACATGCAACAACCAGAAGGATATGAGGTCAAAGGGAAAGAAAAATTGGTGTGCAGGTTAAAGAAGAGCTTGTATGGGTTAAAACAGACTCCAAGGCAGTGGTATCTAAAATTTGACAAGTTTATGTCTGAACAAGGTTATACTAGATGTCACTCTGATCATTGTGTTTATCTAAAAAGGAAAAATTATGGCAGCTATATTATATTGTTATTGTATGTAGATGACATGCTTGTTGTAGGGTCTAACATGCAGGAAATAAATGTGCTCAAAAGAAAATTGGAAAATTCACTTGCAATGAAGGATTTGGGAGCTGCAAAACAAATCCTTGGTATGAGGATAACTAGAGACAGGAAAAATCGCAAATTAACACTATCTCAGAATGAGTACATAGAAAAGGTGTTGAAAAGATTTAATATGCAGAATGCAAAACCAGTTAGTACACCTTTTGCTAGCCATTTCAAACTTAGTAAGGAGATGTGCTCAAAGACCCAAGAAGACATGGATTATATGTCTAAAGTTCCATATGCATCAGCAGTTGGAAGCTTAATGTATGCAATGGTCTGCACAAGGCCTGATATTGCACATGCAGTGGGAGTTGTAAGCAGGTACATGAATAATCTAGGAAAAGAACATTGGATGGCAGTAAAATGGATTCTCATATATTTGAGAGGTACCACAAATCAAGCATTATGCTTTGGTGGTTCAAACATTGCTCTATAGGGATATGTTGATGCAGATATGGCAGGTGACAGAGATAACAGGAGGAGCACTACAGGATATGTATTTACTGTAGGTGGAACAACTGTCAGTTGGGTTTCAAAAATCCAAAGTGTTGTTGCACTTTCAACAACAAAAGCAGAGTATGTTGCTGCTACAAAGGCTAGTAAAGAAATGATTTGGTTACAAAGGCTTATGGGTGAATTGGGTAAGAAGCATGATATGGGCACGTTATACAGTGATAGCCAAAGTGCCATTCATCTTGCAAAGAACTCAACATTTCATTCTAGGACTAAACACATACATCTCAAGTACCATTTCATACGGTCAGTATTGGAAGATGGAGAGTTGAAGCTGGAAAAGATACACACTAGCCAGAATCCTGCAGATATGCTAACAAAAGTTGTAACCAGGGAGAAACTGAGAACATGCTCAGTTTCAATTGGTCTTCAAGGATGATGATGAATATGAGAAACAGCCAGGTCCAAAGAGGAGTCATTGTCCAGCAAATGAAGCAGCGATGGAGTTGCTACAATCAGTCTCCAAGTGGGAGATTGTTGGGTGTGGAGCCTGATTTTCTTCCAAATTCAGAGATCCTTTGTTTTAATGATGTATACCCCCAGAAAATTGTACACCATTTCACGCTTGGGACTGTCCCCCTTGGTTCACGAATTCTCATTGGGGGTCCAAGCAATTGTCCCTCCCATGGGGCTCTGCGCGCCCCCAAAGCCAAAAAATAGATGTAAAATTGCCTTGTAAAAGTATAGTAATTTCTAGTCAATCTGGGCCGTTCATTAGGCGGTTGATCTGACGATAGAAGTTATATTTAGTTTAGGGTTTTTTGCCCTAGAAGGCAACCCCTCGCTTTTATGAGGGTATTGTATTGTGGCTACGCATTGTATGTGTATTCTCTGAGCGGGAAATAGATAGGGAGATTGTGAGAGAGAACAGAGGATATTACAGCGGATCTGCTATAGGTTTTGTCTCTTCCTTTTTTGCTGGATAATAGAAAGGAAGTACTGGCTATTCGGGGTGGACATAGTCCAAACTGGGTGAACCACGTATATCTGTGTCTCTCTGGTTTTTATGCATTTTTTGTGCTTGTATTTTCTTCATATTATATGTGTTGCATTGCTCTGTAATATTTAATTTTCTAACATCATCATCCTCTACTTAATATTCACTACAACAGTCACACAAGTCAAATAACACTAGTAAAAGTCATTTTCTAAAACTTGATGTTAAGTTTGAATTGCCAAAGTCTAATGGTGAAGTCAATGCAAAAAAGCTTGATAACTGGATTAGGAAATTGGAGATCTATTTGAGAATTCAGAACCTTCATGATGATGATACCAAAATCCAACTAGCTTCATTGAGGATGGAAGGTGCAACTCTTGTTTGGTGGGAATCCAAGATAAAGGAGGAGATCAAAAATCATGGTAATATTATTCTATCATGGAATTATTTCATTACTACACCAAAAAAACAGTTTTATCCATTAGCTCACATGTAGAAAGCCGTAATGAACTAACAAAATTTTAGACAATTGAAAGGAAAAAATGTACAAGAATACACCCAAGAATTTAAGAGAAGAGCTCTCTTATTAGGGGTAGATTTGCAGAGTCAAGATACTTTGCTCAAATACATAGGAGGATTACATATCTACCTAAAACATACTATTATCATGTTCAACCCTACAAGATTAGATGAATTTTGTGTTCAGGCCACACATCTAGAAGCTAGAGGGAAAAAAATTATTGATGAGAGTAGGAAGGGAACTTTTAAGGGGAAAAAAAAAGAGAAGACCTCAAAATGTAAGGGAAAAAAGAATTCATCTGTCAAGAAAAGAGGGAGAAAAAGTGGTTTGTAAACATTGTTCAAGAGATTTCCATGAAGAGAAAAATGGTTGGAAATTACATTCTGAAAAGAGGCCCAAGTATAAAAATAACAATGGGAAGTAGAAAACTGCAGCTACAACTCAACATGACTTAGGAGAGGATTCAGGTGATGAAACTAAAATTACAGCCCTGGGATTGAATAACATGAAGGGAAAATAAATTGAAACAAAACCTAGTACTCGTACATCAAACTATCACATACAAGCTCCAAATGAAGAAGAGAGGATTCAACTGTTTAATGTGAGGGTCATATCCAAACATACCAAGATTGACACACTGTTTGATAGTGGGTCACAAGAAAACTTAATCTCTAAAGACTTGTTCAAGAAACTTAATATTGAGACCATTCCACATCCAAAACCATATTCATTTGGGTGGATTTTTAAGAATGCAAATTTACAGGTTTCAAAGAAGTGCATATTACGCTTTGCAATAACTGCACATTTTGTTGACACAATTGAATTAGATGTGGTTTTGCTTGATATTATAGGTGTTGTGTTGGGAAGTCCTTACTTGTATGACAGGGAAGCGATCTTCCATCGCCATGAGAACAAATACCATTTATTCAAATATGGCAAGGAGTACATTGTTAGAGCACATCGCAAGAAGACAAATATTGCAATGGTAAATGATGGACAGGTAAAGAGGCCGGTGAATTCAAGTAAGAATTTTGTTCTTCTAATGATTAAGCCTAAAGCTAATGTTAATAATGAATCTTTTGAAGATTGTGATCCTAAGTTTATATCAGATTTATATGACGTAGTTGATGCACATCATGAGATGTTTCAGGAGCCAACAGATTTGCCTCCAAAAAGGGAGATTCAACATGAGATTCAGTTGCAACAAGATTTTCCTCTTCCAAAAATCAACATGTATTGCATGTAGATAATGGATAATGCTAAAATAAAGAGGCAAATCAAGGACATGTTGGACAAGGGACTCATAAGGCCAAGCACTTCTCCATGCGGTTCACCCATAGTTTTGATTTCGAAGAAAGATGGGACTTGGCGCATGTGTGTTGACTTCAGAGCTTTGAACAAGATAACGGTAAAGAATTGATACCCATTCCCAAGGATAGATGATTTGCTAGATCAGTTGAAGGAAGATTTTTTTTCACTAAGTTAGATTTACGAAGTGGATATCATCAAGTAAGAATTGCAGAAAGTGATATATGGAAGACTGCATTCAAAACCAAACAAGGACTCTTTGAGTGGTTGGATATGCCGTTTGGTTTGCGTAATGCGCAGGTGACTTTCATGCGTGTTATGTATAATGTTTTGCGTCCATTTCTTGATGACTTTGTGATTGTGCATTTAGATGATATACTCATTTTCATCAAAACAAGAGAAGAACATGTCTTGCATGTGAAAATGGTACTTGATGTTTTGAAGAAAGAGAAATTATTTCTTAAGATGTCAAAGTGTGAATTTAGAAAGAATTCTCTGGTTTATTTGGGACACATTGTAGGAGGAGGTGAGTTGAGAATTGATACTTATAAAGTGGAAGCCATTGTGAATTGGCCCACTCCCAAAAAAGTAACCGAGGTAATAAGTTTCTTAGGCGCAACTCAATATTGGAGAAAGTTTATTGCTAAATTTTCTGCCATAGTAGCTCCTATGCATGCAGTGACAAGTGTGAAGAAAGGCTTCCAATGGGCAGGAAAACAACAACAAGATTTTGAAGCTTTAAAAGAAAATATCAATTCAGCTCTAGTCCTTTCATTATCGAATTTGAGACAACCATTCGAGATACAAACCAATGCTAGTGATTATGCCATGGGAGTAGTACTTTTGGAGCATGGTAAGCCTATTGCTTTTCATTATGAAACATTCAATGGTGTTGTAACTAATTATCATACATATGACAAAGAGATGTATGCATTGGTACAAAGCGTCAAGAAGTGGAAACACTACTTGATGGGTAAAGAGATGATTATACATACCGATCACCAACCATTACAGTACTTGCAATCGCAAACAAAATTGCAGCAATCACGACATTTCAGGTGGATGGGATTTCTTCAATAGTTTCACTTGGTTATAAGGTACAAGAAAGGTATTTTCAATAAATTTGCTGATATGCTTTTAAGGCCAATTATAAGTGCTTCTACGTTACTTAAAAATGATTCTATTGTACATGAGAGTTACATAGAACATTATGCATCTGATGCTGATTTTCAAGATGTGTATGCTAGTTTGAGTGAAGGGAATCAAGTTGAGGAAAATGATTCTCACATGCATACAAATTTTCTGTTTCATTTGGGCAAGCTATGTATACCACAAGGAGAGAGGCTTAGTGTCATGAGAGAGGCTCATTTGTCTCTTATTGCTGGACACTTTGGGGTAAGAAAAATAGTGGCACATCTACAAAGGTATTGCTATTGGCCTCACATGATAGATAGTGTGTCACGTTTTATAAGAGGTTGTTCTATGTGTGCAACAAGCAAGCCTAGCAATAGGAAGCTTGGGTTGTACATGCCACTATCAGTACCATAAAGGCCATGGGAGAGTGTCTCCATGGAATTTGTTGGAGGTCTACCTATGTGAAGAAAACAACGTGATTATCTTTATGTAGTTGTGGATAGATTCAGTAAAATGTGTATACTTATGCCATGTAAGAAAACCATTACTGCTGAACAAACTGCTAAACTTTATTTTCAACATGTATGGGTTCATTATGGTTTTCCAACTTCTATTGTTAGTGGCAGGGATTCCAGGTTCATTGGAAATTTTTGGTCCAACCTTTGGAAGGTGACGGACACAAAATTGAAAAAAAGTACTGCTTTTCATCCACAAATTGATGGCCAAACCGAGGTGGTGAACAGAACCCTTGTGCATCTATTGAGAGGATATTGCAGCAAACATCCCGAGTTATGGGATAAGAAACTGCATTACATTCAGCATGCTTACAATCGGGCAAAGAACTCTTCTACAAATACTTCACCTTTTGAAGTTTGCTTTGGGTATTTGCCAAAATAGCCATTAGACTTCATCTTTGAGAATGATGTTGCAATTTATGGGCATAGTGATATTGAAAAGGCTCAAAAGTTCATTGAGAAAATTCAGATTATTCATCAACAAGTTCAAGAACGACTTAAGAAGAGTCAAAGAAAATACAAGGAGAGGCATGAAAAACATAGAGTTGACCACGAGTTTCAAGAAGGAGATGAAGTATGGTTGCACATAAGAAAAGAAAGGATGCAAGGAGAAGCTAAAAACCTCAAGCCCATTCGCTATGGTCCATTCAAGATCATCAAGCAAGTTGGTAATAATGAATTTCAACTTGACTTGCCTTCATATATGCAAATGTATTCCATTGTCAACGTGGAAAATTTACGTTTGTATGAGCCTCCTCTAATTGATGATTAAGGGAGTGATATTTAGCTACCATCTATAGAAGATTTCTCGCCAGAATTTCTAGATGAGCTCAAGGAGGATACCATCCTTGACAAGAGGACACACACTTCTAAGAGGGAAAGTGTCGATTATCTTCGAATTGGGTTCAATGGTAGAAAACCAAGTAAGGCAAGGTGGATGGAAGTGGAAAGGGTGAGGGAGCTATACCCACATCTTTTGAAAAAGTAATTAAAGTCTTTTGGGGTCCAAAAGCTTCCCAATGGGGAGGTGTGATCACGAGATCATGTGTTATGCTCAAAATTGTATCGAACCTGATCGACTGGAAATGTCTCGTCATTGCCATTCCGGTGCCGCGAACGGTTCGAAAAATCGATGTCATATGAGGAAGATATTGCGTTCTGTTCGTTTTCCTAAACAACTAAATTTTTTGTGACAGGGTGACTCGGATGCCCAGTCAGCATGCATGTATAGTTAGCAGGTGGCATATACTGGGAATATTCCCTTTTCCCAAATCCAATCATATCTCTCCACATGGTGCAACCAGGACCAGTGGATGAATATGTACGTGTTTATATTTGGTTCGTTGGATGGGTGACACGTGGCTAGCCCAGAGGCTGCCATGTGTCCCCAGGAGGTTATTGTAAAATTTTGTGAGGCTCAGGGGGTTCAACCCTGCGACCTCTGACATGCCACCAAATACTTCCACCGTCTCCGCTGTACAATTTTTCTTACCTTATAAGTATTCCCTGTCATTTTAAGTTGTATTGGTTTAATATTTGGAGGGGGGACCGCCAGCCGTCCCAACCAGTTGGCAGCCCCAAGGTTGTGGTCACATGACATTTTAAAAACCGCAGCATTAAACCATCAAACCGGAGGGTATCTAAACCACGACTCCCTCGGAAATCCTTGCGGTCACATGTCACACCGTGACATTAAATTGTAATATGACGGGTTCCTGTAACGTAACCTCTGGCGGTTTATAATGCGTTCACATGCGAGGAGGTAACAAATTATGCGATGGTTGCATGTCCAAGGTTTATCCAACCGTAGCATTCGAATCAACCTGTCACATGGCAGAAGAAATTTTGGTCGCGTTTTAAATGCCACGGTCACAGAACTATGTTAACTCTGAGTTCCACTCCAATGCAGAGTTTCAAAACTTTAAACCGCAGAGTTTAAGGCGGGGGTTGGCATGTGACCACCCCAACCTAACCACTTGCATTTAAATCAAACGGTCTATTCGGGTGGGATTTGTGGAGGCGCTCTAAATTTGGGGGTTTTAACCAAAATTAACTCCAGTTATGTACACTTCTCCACTTTTAGTGGAGTTTTTCTAGGTGAGATTGGGAAAAGGCTTTGGGAGGTCAATTTTCGACCAATTTGGGGGAAACAAGGGTCTACCTAGACTAATTTGAGTATTCAAGAGCCACTGGTGTAGAGAAAACAACCATTAGAGGCTTGTAAACACATGTATTTGCAATTTTTAGCATAATGAAAAAGAGGGACATGCCATTGAGAGTTGGACCAACAGATGTAGCCCAAGAGAGGTGAACTGCTTCATCATGCTTGCTATGTAAAACTTATGTGTGATGTTATTTATCTGTTATGCACTGTTGTACAATGTTATTTAGGCTTATTTTCATGCTCAAAACTCACAAATTCATCTATGTTTCATGGTTAAAATACTCATTCCTTAAGCAAACAAATGGAGACAAATTGTAAATGTTTTTATTACTGAAAGGACACTTAGCACAACAAACTAATACACTCCTTTCAGATCAAAAAAAAATCTAGAAGGCCAAGCGAGTCATTCTCAGAGGCCGAGTTGGGCAGAACAACAACATCAGAGAAGTTTTAGAGGCAATATGAATTGGTCTATGCAGAGGTAGCACAAAGGCTGAGAGAGGGGTGTTCGAGCAACTAGTTTGAACCAATTTTAGAGCTGATTTCAGTGTTAGGTGAGACCAAAATTGTCTCATTAATTTTTTTCCAAACTATTTGATCATGATTACCAGTTTGGCATCGATATTTTTGTACTTAGATTTCACTGCTGCATAATAATAATAATAAACACTCATCTGTTGCACTAGTTTTCCCACATTGGGTTTTTCTAAAGACATTTGTCCAAAAATAATTGTGTGAATTTATTTTGTGTGTGCTTTATTTTTCTCTATTCTAATTTTGTTTCCACAAAATATTTTATTTTTGGTGAAAATGTTAGTTGTTTTTTGCCGAGAAAATAAACTGCACTTAAGAATAATCAATTAGAAGAATAATTTCCAGTTGCTGCAATAGATTGAAAATTTCACATGGTATCATAGCAATGTTGAAGACAGATCAAGAGCTAAAAAGTGAAGGGAAAAATTTGCAAAATTAGAGGGAGTCTCTTAGAATAATTTAAATGTTTGCGCATAAACTAGTCAGGAGTGCGAGTTAACATAATAGGGGTTCAATTTTTAGTTTGTAGGCAACAGAAAAATCGAAGAGCCTCAGTTGCAAATATTTGTAGGGAGTGCTATTTCCAAGAAGAAATTGTAGTGAGTATATCAATTAATTTGTTGAGCCGATCTAGGCACAATGATTTTGTAGTAGTTTTTGTAGTAGTAGATCAACGATGGGTGGAATAGGAAAAACACATACAAAGGAAGGAATTTTCAGTTTTTCCTTGAGGGTTTCCAGATTCAGTTTTTGGAGGAAATATGTGACTTCTAGTTATAGAGAGAGTAGCCGAGTAGGAAAGGGAGGAGATTCCTGTTTATTTACCCAGTTTTGAGTTTTTCAGATTTGGCCTCAACAAGATTTTGAGATGAGGATATGATAGATAGATTCTCTAACTAATTTATCTGGAAAGCCAGATTTCCTTTCATGCTATATGAAAATGGTCTAAGACGTATGCAAAAATATTTATTATAATAAGGAGTTGGCCAAGGAAAATCGATTGATCCTCGATGGAGTTCAAGATCATATAGTCTCACACTTAGTGGCCAAGAATACAATCAAATAAATGTGGGATGTATTTTCTACGATTTTCTAGAATGATTCCAAGAACCGAAATATGTTCTTAAAAGAGAAGTTGAGGACTACGAGGATGCATAAGGGTGAAGGAGTCACTCATTATCACACTAGAATTCACAATGTCTGGGATGAGATTGCAGCGATTAGAGAGACACCTCTCGATAGTGATCTAGTATGCACAACTCTCAATGGTTTCACCAAAGAGTGGGAAACTACCTGGATGGGATCAATTGTGGGCCAATTTCACTCAAGAAGAGATGAGGCTTACTCTGGTTGAGTGTAATATCGATGACAACAATAGCTAAGGACCAAAGAGTGTGAAAGAAGAGGAGAATGTAGCCCTTGCAACAAAGGGGAAGGCAAAGAAAGGTCCCAATCAGGGACAAGTCTCAAATGGAGAAGAAAAGAAAAATAAATATTTGTCAAAGATAACGTGATTCAGATGTGGTGAGGTTGGTCACTACAATACTCAATATCCCAAGAGGAAGGAGGACAATAAGGAGAAGCAAGATCAGGCAGTAGCTTCAAAATAGATCGATAATTTTTCTAAAAGGTTGGAGAATGAATTAGCTTTGTATGTAGCTATACCTCTAGGAGAGAGGTGGGGAGATATTGATATTTAGACTCCAAAGTTGCAAAAATTTGGGTAGGGCCCATAGAGGAGCAACAACAGTTTCATTTTAATCCTCATATGGATCATTACAATTGCTACAAGAGCCCACAATTTTCAATAGCAAATGGATTAGTGTTAGCATGGTGCAGTCAATTCTCGAGGGACAAAGAAAAGTTAGTAACAATCACCTATTGAGGTGTGAAAAACTAGTAAGGGCGCAACCAAATACTCAGTAGATTGTGTAGACACTAGTTTCAGTCAAAGTCTTAGGAGACAATCGCAGATCGAGTCTAGGGAGACAATTGATTCAAATTTTTATTCTCAGTTGTAGCATCAACAACAACATGAGATTAATGGAAACACAAAGTAGTGTTGTGAACACTACAAGGTTGTATAGTGCATTTTCAACAACAACGCAGATGCAATTGTAGGTGGTTTAACTATAGAGTAGCAGATGAATCATAGTATGCGTAGTGGTTTGGTGTGTAGTGGCAGATTGTCACAGATGTGAAACATCAAAAACGTGAGGGGAGATGTTACAGGTGAAGATAGAGAGAAAAAATTCCTCTCTAAGAGAGAGTGTTAGTTTTTGTAGCATCGGATAAGTGTTTATTTGAAATTCAAAAATTGAAGGCTTCTTAAAAAAGTTTGTAAATTAGTTTATGTCTTCTGGGAAATGGATCAAATTTGCAATAGACCATAAAGTTATTAAGTTTTTCTATATTTTGCAGATATAATGAGAGAAAAATAAACAACATGCAACATCACAAAACAATAATTTGATGATAGAGTTCACCCCCCCTGGGCTATGTCTCCGGGTCCAAATTCCAATGTTGGCCCTTTATATTATATGCTCAAAATGTAAAATACATCAACATACAATGCTCAAATCACAAAAATAATGCTACCATTATGTGTAGAACACACAAAAACCCCTATGTAGGCTCTTCTAGGGCTCAAAAAGGCTGAAAAATGGCCAATTTAGGCCTCCTCCATTTCTCTGCTATATGTCCCACAAATTCACAAAACTACCAAAATTGGCAACGTTTTTCTCCTTTGGAAGAACTTTTAGGCGAAAAATTGACACACGAACGGTAATTTTTTTCTCCTTTTTCTAACATTTAATTGCACCAATAAGGCATGTGCGTTGATTCTTGGCCCCAGGGATCGGTCATATGGGGCTCACGTGGCCAAGGGAATGAGATAGAGGCCACACACTTGCCGACTCTGTATCCCTGGTAATGTGGAGGGCCATATGGACGCGAGATGGGGCCACACACCATCCCTCCTCTGAAACTCCCAGTAATGGTATCGTTGCAATGAATAAGACCTCAGGCCAAGGCTAACCACCTGACCACTCTGCTTCCGATTTAAGTAAATCACATGCCATACGACTCGGAGTTGGGGACATGTAGCCCACCCCCTCCACCAATGCCAAAACAAATTGATAATAAATATAATTGGCCTATTTAGTTATAAAAAGAAACATAGTTGGCAGAATGGTAAGGTGCTTGGTTAGTTATGGTGAGGTCATGGGGTCAAACCCCACTAGGTTAGTTGGTTGGGCCAACAAAATTTTACACTAAATCCGAGGGCCACGTGGCGCCTCCCCATTGGGCCACATGACGGCTCCTAATTGGTCCACCCAAAACACAAACACCAATAAAATTTCACCACCTAGACTTGTACAACCCGCCATGTGTTAATAAAATATTGTCCCATCTGACCATTGTACTTTCCCACTCAGCCTAGTGACCTCAGTGCCACGTCACTATACGACCTTCCCAGTAAACCCTGCAAGTTGAAATTTTAGTTGTTTGGCAAAAAATTCAGAATGTGATAACTTTCACATAAAATGTCAGATTGAAGAGATTAAAGTGTTGTTGGAATCAAAACAACAAGATCTACGAATTGGAACTAGTTTCGAGTGATTTTGAGCACTTTGATTTTTGAGATTTTTTTTGATTCCCTAGATCATTCCTCTAGACTGGAAGCTTTTGGACCACCAAAAGTCTATTTTTACTCAGGAAGTGATGATACAACTCCCTCACTTTACTGATATCAATTCAACTTACCTTACATGGATTGGTACCTTTTAGCTCCACTCGAAGGTACTCCACATTGCCTCTGCGTGAAGTCCTTATCCTCATGTAATTAAGAATTGATTCTGCCTACAACTCATCTAAATATTCATGAGTAAAATATTCTATAGATGGAATCTAAAAATTCTCTTCATGATCATCAATCATTGTAGGCTCATATAATCTCAAGTTTTCCACATTCTCCAAAATTTTGAAAGGACCATACCTAATTGGCTTGAGAATTTTACCTTCAACTTGAAGTATTTCCTTGTTAATATATAACCAAAATTGATCTCCCACTTGGAAATAATGATCAACTCAATGATTTTCATGCCTTTATTTGTACTTTTCTTTGCTTATCTTAAGCTTCTCTTGTACTCTTTATCTTGGAATTATGGTTAATGTGTTGTCCTTGATGGAAACCTACTTGATAAAAATGTTAGCATTGTGATAACATAATTATTATGCAGATTGATATAGATGCTATAGATGGTATGAACAGAGAAATGAAAGCTCAGAGACATATGGATGTTAAAGGTGAAGTTTAAGAAAGAATACACAGGTCCTATGAAGAAGGGTCACGTACATACACAGGTCCTATAAAGGAAAGTCGTGTACAAAATACGAACCATGGTAATTTGGATACCAAGCATATTTACCATGCTATTGGCCCATATTATTGGTGCAACAACGATTATTTGATCCCATCAAAGAATACTAATGAAATTACCAAGGGATTTACCTAAGGTATTGGCTAAGGCTAAAACTATATAAGGAGATAGAGATCAAGGTGTTAAGTGTGAAAGCAATGGGTTACACATGCGTGATTTGATTTGGAACCAGTATGCAATAGGGACCAAGGAGAAGACTCATATATGAAAGATCTAAAATTTTATCTTTCAACCAAGGGATGGAAATGCTATATTGGGAAGTCTGGCTGAGTCTGAGTTCATGAAAGTCATGCTTATGAACACCACAAAGGAAATGTGGGATAATATTATCCAAATTTATGAAGGTGAAACCAAGGTAAAAATTGCTAAACTTCAAAAGTTTATAATTCAGTATGAGACTCATAGAATGCATGATGATGAAAGTATTGCAATATTTTTCCTTAGAGTAGACAAAATTGTTAACTCTATGAAAAACCTTGGTGATGAAATAAAATATGCTACTGTTGTTGAAAATATTTTGAGATCACTAACTCCAAAGTTCGATTCCATAGTCAGTTCCATTTAATAAATGCACTATTTAAAGAGTATTACTCTTGAAAAACTCCATGGGATCTTGAAATCCTTTGAAATGAGAAAAGGGGGTCCATCATATATAAGATAAGTAGTTGTCAAAGCCACTCATAAAGGGAAATAAAAGGAAAATCCTAAGGATATAAGCTACATTTCAGATGAGGAAGAAGCGAATTTCATGAGAAAGTTGCAAGTGGGAACTGGTAAATTCAAAGGTAAGCTTCCATTTAATTTTTTTTCTTGTGGAATAGTATATCACTATGCATCCAAATGTCCATATAAAGAAAATCATAAAGAGAATGGAAATAATGTTGACAAAAATAGCAAAACTAAGTTTTCTACCAAGGATTTTTTTTATTCTAATGAAGATTATCAAAGCACATCTGATGATCAAGAAAATTAAGATTTAGATTCTAAATTTTTTTATCAAGTACTTATGTCTCTTAAATATAAGTCAACTAGTGAATCAAATAACTATGAAATAGATGACTTAATGAAAACATTGAAATAGAATGATATGCTCATGAATTTAATCAAAGAACCTGAAACAAAAGAAAATAGTATGGTTAAGGAAATAAACTCATTAAATATGGAATTGGAAGCAACCAATAGAAGATAATAAAGCATAAGAAAACAACTTCAAGAAAAATAAAAGCTTTGTGAAACATTAGAATCTGAAGTTGTGACTCTAAGGGAAGATTATGAGAAAATCAACAAATGGGTAAAGACATGTGAATCACTAGAGAAGAATATCAGTGAACAAAGTTCTCCTCTAATCAAGACATGCATTGGTTATAATCACATGGATTCATATATACAATGAAATAACAAGAAAAACCATCATGAGGTGTTTCAAAAAGAAATTGAATCAAGTCACACATCTAAAAGAAAATCTCCTAGATCAAAGACAAGATCAATCCCTAGGAATAAATGATGGTTTCATGGATATCGTTTCTCTTGTAACTCATTTGGGAATAAGGTGAATGATTGTAGTTTAATAATTTTGAATGGAAATAGAATATGGGATAAGTTTCAACTAATGATTATATTTTTCAAGCATATTTGGAGGAAGAAGGAATGTCAATCAGAGACGTATAGAAGGTTTCCTCTGCTACATTCCATTTCTCTTAAAGGAATACTTCTTAACAGTGACTGCAAAAGTGAATGTGAGGTATATAACCTCATGAAGAGTAGTGAACATGAACATACACTACAAGATCAAGGGGAGATGTGACTATAAAGAGTCAACAATTTACTTTCTGTATGTAGATATCATGAAGGATAGTCACGTATATATGCAAGTTTTGATCTAGACAATCACGTATGTTTCTCTGAGATGGATAAAAGTGGCTAAGATTCAGGGGGCGATTCTCATATGCTTCCATCAAATTATTATTGGATTTTTTATTATAATATAAGTTTGTTGCATATTGTTGGTGATTCCTATATGATGCTTAGGAATGACGAGGTTATGAGTTGTTGCAAGTCTCATGCTATTGCTGCTAATGAAATGATTATTTGATGCACTCGTTGATTGATGAGTTAGATATGTTTAGAGTTGATGGTGAATAGTTGGCATAGGTTTAGGGGGAGCATATGATATGCTTCTAACAATACATTTTTATCATTATGGTTTCTTGAGCACTGCTTGCTAAACGATGGTGTTTGTGATGAATTCATGGTTTAATCACTTCTTGTTGACATTGTGAGAATATATATGCTAATAATGCTACGAATCAGTTCTATATGCATTTATTACATGAGAAGGATATTTATATGTTACTTGAGCTGAAATTATTGTAGTTTTTCATCTTACTAAATACACTTAATGAAGAAGATGTGTATGTTATGGTTGTTGTTAGTATTGGTTGATGGTGAGGAGTTTATGATTCACTCACTATTTTTTAACATTGATATGCTGTTGTCATTATTTCAACATTGATGCATGGGTTGCATGTGGTGAAGATATCGATGATTCCCATATATTGCTTAAATTTGGTATTTTTGTTGTTAAACCTTGAAGATATGATTCTGCTGAATAGTTCTATGGCTTGTGATGCTGTAGGTACTTTTAGTTTTTTCATATGTTGTTGATGCATGAAAGGAATATGTATTTTCTCCTCGTTGATTGTAACTCTTCCTATATGAGGAGAGAGTAGGTTTACCTTTTTGGCATAAGTTCAAGAGGATAAGTTGCTAACAGAGCATGATTGCACTATCTTATGCTTCTACTAAAATTTCTTGGTGATGCTTATAAGCATTTCATACTTGGGAGAATTTCATACTTAGCCCATGTTGATGATGTTGGAAAGATCGATGGTACATATATTTCTCTTACATATCTTCTTTATTATGTTCATGTTGGTTCTATGTTGTTGTCATCAGATGCTCATATTGGAGGTTGCTATAAGGTGTATAGTGGTTATTGATTACTATCATGATCTTTCTACCTCACTGTTAAGGTCTTGAGTTTTGGTTATAAATGTAAATATGTCTCTTGATGTAAAGGTCATGAAAATACCCATATTATAAATCATTGTAAAACTAAATCATATATGGGATATTGGGAGCAAGCCATCCCACTACGTTAGTACATTGATGTAAAATTCTTGATCCAATATGTAAAACCCCATACGTTGGGTAATTGATGTAATCATGGGAGCATAGAGTCATTGGTCATAGGAAAGGTCATCAAGTCTTGTACCTGATTACCAAATGAAATTGTTGTAGGAATCCCATGTGACCTTAAATGTGTAGCTTGTTGTAGCTTGCTTTGCGATTGTAAATATTAGAAAGGTTGACGGCCAATATGAATAATCGTTTCTTTACACATCAAATAATGCTTCCATTTCTTCACGCTTTGTACCAAAGCATACAACTCTTTATCTTAAGTCCGATATTTAATTACTAAATTAGTAAAGGTTTAAGAATGATAACAAATAGGATTACCATGTTGCATCAAAACTGCTCCCATAGCATAATTGTTTGTATCGATTTAAATATCAAATGGATGCTTATGATATGGAAGTAATACAACTCATGTTGTACTGATTTTCTGTTTTAAAGTGTCGAAGGATTTCTGTTGTTTTCCTCCCGGATTGAAATGCTCGTTTCACACTTTTCAAAGCATGCAATGGTGCTGCAATGGGTGATAATTTAGCTATAAATTTTCTCCAATATTGGGCTGCTCCAAAAAAGCTCCTAAATTTTGTTACATTTTTGGGTTTACACAAATTCACAATGAATTCAACTTTTGAGGGATCAACCTTCAATTCATCCCCTCCTACAATATGACCCAAATTAACACTTAAACATCTTCAAATACAATTCCTCTCTTTTCAAGACATATATAACTTATTTCACATGATTGACATGCTCTTCACGAGTCTTACTAAAAAATAGAATAGTATATAAGTAAACTATGAAAAAATCATCAAGGAATAGCCTCAACACATAATTCATAACTCTCATGAATGTCACAGGTGCATTGAAAAGCCCAAATGACATGACTAACCATTCAAACAAACCTTGTTTTGTCTTGAAAACAGTTTTATAAATATCACCTTCAACAATCTTGATATTATGATAACCGCTTCTCAAATCTAACTTAGTGAAGTAAACAAAATCCTTTAACTAATCTACCAAATCGTCAATGTGAGGAAGAGGATAACGATTCATTACCGTGATTTTGTTCAAAGCTATAAAATCCACACATGTGTCATGTACCATCCTTCTTTGGAACCAAGACAATATGTGACCTATAAGGAGATGTGCTAGGCCTAATGACCCCTTTATCAAGCAACTCTTGAATTTTCTTCTTGATTTCTTCATTCTCCAAAACTGACATTCTATACATGCCAATGTTTGGAAGTGGTGCATATGTGTTAATGAATTCAACCAAATCATGCTTGAATTTTGAATTACATCCTGTGAAAGCTTCAGATTCAACAATATCTTTAGCTTTAATCATCAACAACACAAAATTATTAATAGCATCTACAGGCCTTTTCATTTGACAAACACTCACGAGAGATAATTTCAAGTTCTTGTGATGTGCTCTAACCATATACTCAACTCCATATGTAAAAATATGATATTTGTTCTCATGATGATACAATATGGATTTTCGGTCATATAAGTATGGACTCCCTAAAATAATTCTACAAATGTCAAGTGGTACAACATCAATCTCTACCTCATCTATAAAATTTGCAGTGATGGCAAATTTGAGTTTACACTTTCTTTTCACTCACAATTTGGCATCATCACATACCCAACCCAAAGGGTAAGGTTTATTAGGAGGTATAATTTCTAAGTTTAGTTTCTTGACAATTTCTTCATAAAGAAGATTGACTTGGGATTCAGTATCAAACAAGGTATCAACTTTTGTATGTTTTGTAATGACCCTGATATGAAAAAGCTCAATTCTTTCTTTGTCATTTTGATACTAAATAGGCTTACTAGAAAAACTAGTACTTTCATTACAAGATTTGTTTTTCATTCCCATGTATGTGATTTTGGTTTCATCACTTGAATCAAATCCTAGATCTTATTGAGTTGTAGCAACAATATTTTGTTTCCCGTTGTTATTGAACTTCTTTGGTCTCATTTTTGGATGTAATTTCCAACAATGCTATTCATCATCGACTTATTTTGAACAATGTTTATAGGTAAGTTTATCTCTCTCATTATTGATAGTAGCATTCTTTTTTCCTTTGCCTTTAAACTTTCCCTTTCCTTTGGCTTATTGGTAGTATCTTAAGGAAAATTCTTGCCTCTTGATTCTAAATGAGTTGCCTGAACACATACTTCATCTAGATTTGTGGGATTAAACATAAGTATATTATGTCTCAAATAACTATGCAATCCACCTATGTCTTTAAAGAGAGTGTCTTGTGAAGACAAATCAACACCCAAGATTAAAGCTCTTCTTCTAAATTCTTTTGTGTAAATTTGAACACTCTGACCTTTAGCTTGTGTAAAACTTTTCCAATCCATAATTTCTTTTTGCATATAAACTAATGGACAAAATTTCCTTCTTAATGCAACTATAAAATAATTCCAAGAAGAGATAATTTTACCAAGTTTTCTTCAAATTTTTTTTTTAAAATTTCTAGCCTCCCATGAGTGGATGCACTTTCCAAATGAAAAGAAGCAAGCTAGATATTTGTAACATCATCCTTAATATTTTGAATACTGCAATAGACTTCAATTTGAAGAACCCAATTATCCAACTTTTCAACATTTACTTCCCCATTGTACACATGCAATTCAAACTTGACATCAAGCTTAAGCAAAGGAGAATTAGTATGTTCTTTTGGAGATCTAGGAAGAGTATTTATAGGTGTTGAAGGATGTGAAGAAGGACATGAGGATTAAGGTGAGGATGGAGGTGAAGGAAGAGGTTTTGGAGGGAATAGAGGCTTGCTCCCATCACCACCATTACCTTTTGGATGGTTTTAACTCTTAAGTTAGTCATTTTTAGTTCGGTCACTTAAAATTGCTCAAATTTAGTAGTAATTCACTTGAAATAAATGCAGTGACTAACTTTTTTGGTCACCTAGTCACTAATTTCATCATTTTCTACTAGTGAACCTTGCTATCATTTCATTATAAAACACTTTTACCATCTCTGACATATCATAGAAAGCCTTTCTAAAAGCTCTCTTATCCTTAGACATCATCTCCTATCCTTCTTCATGTGCCATGACTAGGAATTCTTGGAGTTTGTGACCTCCTTGAACTAATTTGAGGGTTTGTTTCCTCAAACACTCCTATATTCAAATTAGACCTTGTAATCATTAAATAAAACAATTGAAAAAATAGTCAAACCTTCAAAACAACCATGCTCTCATACCAAATTGATTTGAAATTAAAAAATTGATGGCTTCTTCAAAAATTTTGCAAGCTAGTTTATGTCTTGTGGGAAATATATCAAATTTGCAAAAGAACATAAACTTATTAAGTTTAGTTATATTTGCAGATATAACCAAATAAAAATAGACAACATGCAACATCACAAAACAACAATTTGATAATGGAGTTCACCCTTCTTGGCCTGCGTCTCCGGATCCAACTTCCAATGTTGGCCCTTTATATTATATGCTGAAAATGTAAATTACATCAACACATACAATGCTCAAATAAAAAAAATAATGTTGCCATTGTGTTTAGACCACTCAAAAACCCCTATGTAGGATGTTCTTGAGCTAAAAAAGGATGAAAAATGGCCAAGTTAGGCCTCCTTCTCCATTTCTCTACTATCTGTCTTGCAAATTCATAAAAATGGCAATAATGACAAAATTTTCCTCCTTTGGCAGAACTTCCAGGTGAAAAATCAGTGCGAGAAGGACAGAAATTCAGCCGAAAATAGTGCATTTTAATATGTTGAACATTTAATTGCGCCAATAAGGCTTGTGCACAGATTATTAGCCCCTGGGATCAGTCATATGGGGTTCACGTGGCCAAGGGCGCAAAACAAAGGCCACACACACGTCAGCTTTGTGTCCTTGGTCATGTGGAGTGCGATATGGTCACGGGCTGGGGCCACATGCCAGCCATCCTCAGTAGCCCATGCCTATGGTCTCGTTGCAATGAATAAGACCTAGGGCTAGGGATAACCGTTTGACCCCTTTGCTTCTGCCACAGGAATGTCACATTCCATATGACTTGGGGTTGGGGTCATGTTCCCCGACCCCTCTGCCAACACCAAAACAATGCAATAATAAATATAATTATCTAGCTTAGTTATAATAAGAAACATAGTTTGTGGAACGGTAAGGAGCTTGGCTAGTTATGGTGAAGTCGTGGGGTTGAACCTTGTCGGGTCGATTAGCTGACCCAAAAAATTTTTATATGGAACCTGAGGGGCATGTGATGCGTCCCCATTGGGCCATGTGGCACCTCCTAATTGGTCCACGTAGAATAGAACCACCAATAAAATTCTGCCACCCTAACCTGTATGAATTTCCATGTGTTAACACTAGATTGGCATGTTTGACCACTGTACCTGCTCATTCAGCCTACTGACATTAGCACCATGTCACTATACGCCCTGCCCAGTTAGCGACGCAAACAACCCTACAAGTTGATTTTTAGTTTTTTGCCAAAAACTTCAGAATGAGATAACTTTCACATACGATGTTGGATTGAGGTGATTGAAGTGTCGTGGAATGAAAACGATGAGATCTACGATTTAATGTCAATTTTGAGTGATTTTGAGAACTTTGATTTTTGAGCATATTTTTGATCCCCTAGATCAGGTTTTCTAGTCTCGATTTTTTTCAGAGGCTAAGAAACACAAGATCTCCAAAACCCATAAAATTTTCGGGAGAAAACACCCAAAGACAACTCAATTAAATTAATTGATCGATAATTAAAATTTTTCCTAAGTCTAACTTTGGGAAATTGATTAATTAAAAGGAATTAATTGAGAAAAGTGAAAATACTCTAGAAATTCACATAGATTGGGTTTGAGATGATTTTAGCCATTGATGTAGATCTAATCATGGTCATTAGTTCGCCAACAAGAGATTATAAGAGAAACTCGATGGGTATAGAGGAGCATACACCAAAGCATTTCAGAAAAGCTAATAGCTTGGCAAATAGAGCTATCCAGTCCCAAAGGTTGAGCATGGAAGAAGAGTTAGAGCCAGAAGGGACGCAAATACAAAGAGGGAGTAGAGACAATGATTCTGATGGAGTTTTCCAGTTCCGAAGAGGATAAAACAAGAGGCTGAGTTTTTCCTCAATGAGGTTGCGCAGGGACTACATAGACAAATTCAAAGGAGGGTTCGATTTAGCTGGAGAGAGGGTTGATTCAATTACTAGTGGTGGGAAAAATTCCATAAGGCCAAGTGAGTCATTATTAGATGCTGAGTTAGGCAGAACGACAACATTAGAGTAGTTCCAGAGGCAGTACAAATTGACCTATGCAGAGACGTCACAAAGGCTAATGCAGGGGTGTTCGAGCAACCAATTTGAGCCGGTTTCAGAGTTGAGATCAGTGTCGGGTGAGACATAATTTGTCTCACTAATTTTTTGTCCAGATTATTTTGCTGAGGATTTCAAGTTTGATATCCAAATTTTTGTACTCAGATTTCACTGCATAATAATAATACCCTTATTTGTTGCATCAGTTTTCCCACATTGGGTTTTTCAAGGGACATTTCTCCAAAAATAGTGGTGTCAATTTATTTTGTGTGTGTGCCACATTTTTCTCAGTTCTAGTTTGGTTTCCATAACATATTTTATTTTTGGTCAAAATTGCAGTGTTGATTTTATTCGTTGTTTGTTGTGCAAATAATATGCACTTACTAATAATCAGTTAGAAGAATAATTTCCAGTAGCTACAATAGATTGAAAATTTCACATATTTAAGTTGTGAAAAATACCCAAAGATCTAAGCTTGGGATGCACCAACCTATATTCATGATTGGATTTGTATTATGTATATTTTCATGTAATTATTATTTTTGTTTGTTAGTTTGTTGACTAGTTGGTGGGACTAAGTTTTGGCTTGAAAAATCGAGTTAGAGGCACTTAAGTTGTGAAAATCACCCATAGATTGAACTCAGACCTCGACTTCACCAACCTATATTCATGAATTGATTTGCATCTGTTGAGTTTCAAACTGATAACTTTTTTACAACGAAGTGCTTTAATAAAACACCCGTCACCAACGTATATTCATGTTAGTTTGTTGACTAGTTGGTGGGACTAAGTTTTGGCTTGAAAAATCGAGGTAGAGGCATTTAAGTTGTGAAAATCACCCAGAGATTGAACTCAGACCTCGACTTCACCAACCTATATTCATGAATTGATTTGCATCCGTTGAGTTTCAAACTAATAACTTTTTTTACAACAAAGTGCTTTAATAAAACACCCGTCACCAACGCATATTCATGACTGGATTTGCATCCAATGAGTTTTGAACTAATAACATTTTTACTACAAAGTACTTTAATAAAACACCCTTATCACCTAATACTCTAAACCCATGAACATTAAAATATATATATATATATATATAAAATGTATATTGAAGATTTTCTTTCGAATTTTATTATAAATACGGGTTACTCAAATAATCATAATTTATATAATTAATTTACATTTATATATAAATTTTTTTATTTTGATGTTTAAAATGATTTTAAAAAGTACATTATTTTATATTTAATTTTAAATATTTATTTAATCTTTTTAAATTTCTATTTGTCATGACGTTTGATTTTTTGTCGATCGGAATATTCACCCTTAATAAATGAACGAAACATATCAAGAAAATAACTTTAATAATAAAATATCATTAAACCTTATGTAAATTAAATTTTAGTAATATATTTTTTAAAAATTTATTTTATATTCATTATTTATTATATTATAGTTTTCTTATGTTATATTAATTTATTATATTGAAATAATTTAAAACATAATGATGAGAGTTTTGTGTGTTTTTATTGAAGTGTTCAATATTTTGGGTGAACAAGTCACTTATGAAATTTTCATGGACAATCAATTTATTAATAATTTTGAAGATAGGTGAAGTAATCTAAAATATTAGATATTTTAATAAAAATACAATATTTTAGGTTCTTATCATCATTTTATAATTAGCAATTGTCCCAAAAGGTGCAAAGAGAGGCCGATAGATTTGTTAAATTGGAAAAATTGTATGAGAAAATCATTCACATATATATATGCCACATGTATTTGCAAATTTAAATTTATATGAATATTATAAAAAATGATATTTAGTTTTATAGACCTTTATTATATATATATATATATATATATATATATATATATATATATATATATATATATATATAGGTGTTTAATTGGAAAAATTGTATGAGAAAAGCATTCACATATATGTATGCGACATGTATTTGCAAATTTAAATTTATATGAATATTATAAAAAATGATATTTAGTTTTATGGATCTTTATTTTATATATATATATATATATATATATATATATATATATATATATATATATATATAACTCAAAATAAAAATACTAATTTGATTTACGATTAACAAAATATTAAAGAAAATATTGGAAATCACCATTTAAACTCAACTAAAATTATTGAATTGTAAAATCTACATTCTAAATTATATTATTAATTAGTACTATTTTTTCCTACCAAAAATTATTTTTTTAACAACAATAATGAAATTGTAATGAAGATCAAGCATGGGATGAACAAAGGCCATAAAAGGGCATTTCAAAAGGAAATTTCGTGTACATTTCCTCCAATGAAAACACAGAAACATACATTATCTTAAAAGGTGGCATACAAGAAAATGAAAACGCAATTGACAACAATAGAGTTTGTCAAAAACTGATAATTACCTGGAAAAGTTGAAAACTAAGCCCTTGAATATCCTGCAAAATGAATATCCAACCAATCCAGAAAACCAAACCCATTATTGTTGAAGATTGGGTAATACAAAATTAAAATAATATTTGAAATATTTTTTTTTGTAACTTGGTAGGACTACATCTTCATCAACATGTCCAGATACATGATCCTAATCTGGAAAGGGAATTAAACCTGTGTGATGAGTGTCGTAACAACCAGCGTTTAACCAAGACTCGACCAATAAAATAATAATTGAAATATTGAAATGAAAGTTAACGAGCATATTTTAATAAAATTCATCATCTTTTAAAAATATGTTCAAAAAATTACGATAGTATATCTAAATGTATGAAATGATATTAACAAAAAAATGTTTAAAAAAAAAGATACTTTCTAAATGTATAAAAAAAATATTAGCAACAAAATATTAATAAAAAACATAATACTTCATATGAATAAAAAAATTGATACAAAATTTAATATTTTTATATTTTAAATAATTGTTCAGTGAATTTAATCATCCATACTTCATACTTCTATATGCTAAGAAAAGTATCTCTTTAATTTTTCATCATTGAATTTAAAATAACAAGTTACTTTACACCTTTATATTTTTTAAAAATAAAAAGAGTAACAGGGAATCTTGAATTCTGGTTTTCAAACTCATGTGGTGATCATTTTTTAAGGAGCTTTCCGGATTATCCACATTGCTAGAGAAGGAGTGTGGACTTTTCGAATCCCAACGGGGATCCATCATCAAGACAATTTTTGAATGAATGGATCTTGATGATGAATCCCCATTGAGATTCGAAACGTCGACACTCCTTCTCTAGCAATGTGGATAATCCGAAAAGCTTCTTAAAAAGTAATCATGAATATTAGATTCAATTTGTAATATTAGATGATTACATGAAAAAAACTGGTGCTTTAGAGCTTAAGGGGTGAGAGGAACAAGAAAAAGTAATTTTTAGAAAAATAATAAAATCCTAAGGGGTGAGGGGAACACGATAAAGTAATTTTTAGAAAAATAGTAAGTCACAACATACCACCATTTATCACTTTAACTCTTTTTTTTATCTCCACGAAACCACTGTATGTTATGTGTATATATATCCACCCCTTTTGATTTATCTGCCCACTCTTGGCTGTTCGTCCTCGTACTCGCTGCTATATCTAAATGGCTTCTCGTTTTTTCGGACTATGGGTTTGGACTCTGGCACTGTGTTGCACATGTATATATTGCGAAAACGATTTTAACGGTTCTATCATGTGAAGACCCGGAAAAGTTTAGCTGAAACTTGGTAAAACTACAAAGTTCCACTGCGAGGAAAAAATAAGAAATTTGATGTTTTGGATAGACTTGGAATTTGATGTTCTGGATAAAATGTTTCTAAAATACTAATTTTTTTTAATGAGTAGAGTACAAACTTTTATAGAAACAGTGAGGAGAATGGAAATATTCATGCTCAGGTGCAAAGTTTCAACAAGCTAAAAATTTGGATTATTGTGTACAATGAATTCGAATTTCTACGCAATGAAATCTATTTTTTTAAGTTAATTTTTTTTTTTTTGGTCAAATTTGTGCATTAAAAAAAATCTTTTTGTTATCAAATTAATATATCATTTCATTTTTAAACTGATTCTCAAGATAATTTTAGAGAAGAAAAAGGATGTTTTTAAATTTGAATTGTTGAACAGAGTACAAACTTTCATTTCATGCACAGAGTGAGTGAGAGTTGAGCCCAATTCAATTAAATATTTTGGAAATTTAATAAATATAAATGAAATCAAACTCAAATAATTGATTTAACTCTGTATCTGATTTATGTAAAACTCTGCAATGAGAATTGAATCTAACATATTATAGTGTACAATGAATTCGAATTTTTACAGTATGTAGAACAAAATAATTTGGATCATAATATACAATGAAATCGATTTTTTTAAGTAATAATTTGGATCATAGTATACAATGAAATCGATTTTTTAAAGTATTTTTTGTCAAATTTTAGTTCAAATTTGTGCACGTAAAAAATTCCTTTTGTTACCAAATTAATATATCACTTCATTATTTTTAAACTGACTCAAGATAATTTTACAGGGAAAAGGTACGTTTTAACTGTAAATTGTTGAGCAGAATACAAAGTTTCATTTCATGCACATAGTGAGAGTTGAGCCCAATTCAATTACAGATTTTGAAAATTTAATGAACATAAATTAAATGAAACTCAAATAATTGATTTAACTTTGTATCAAATAATTGATTTAACTTTGTATCTGATTTATGTAAAAATCTGCAATGAGAATTGAACCTAACAAAATTAAAGGTTTTCGAAATGTGATCAACTAGAACCAAATCAAAATCAAACAATTATGTTCACCAGATTTCAAAAATATTGAGAAATCTACAATCTAAAGATAATGTTGAATTGTAAACAAAAATGTTAATTAAAATTCAATACCTCTCTGTTTCCAAGAAGAGGGATCCGATAGAAACATACATCCAATTGACCATATGTCGATGTCGACTTCTGGTCTTGACAGAGGAATAAGCTCCAAAAAGAGAAAAATGCTCCAAACATAAATCTCGTCTGCAATAACCAACAAAAAATGCTAGATTATAACCAAAAAAACACAAAAATAAACTTGCACAGAATCCTACACACATAGAAATCCATGCTTACATAATGCAATACATAAATTGATCATATAATAGAAACATCATTGAGCTATATTCACATCCTAAAAATGAATATATAAACCTAAAAATGAATACATAAACCATCACATGCAGTCAGCATAAGACATAAACCCTTCTGGAAGAAAATAAGAATAACATCAGCCATTCCATCTATGCTCAGAAGGAAATTTGCCTCTACCATTCTAAAAAGTAAGGTAGAAACCTTTATGAAAATGGCCGAAAGGAAATGGTAGAAATCATTATGAAAATGGCAGAAAAGAATGAGAAGTAGTTATGTAGAAACCCTGAAAAGTGGTACTTATGAATGAACAAATTCACATCAGATGAAATAAATTGAGGTGGTTGACAGTCACAAAGTAGGTGGTGAAATCTAATGGTAAAAAATTATTCAATTGTCTAACATTATATTTAATGGTGTAGATTTTGACACGATTACAGTTAGAGGAATTGTTTTTAAATAATAAAGCCTTACAGCGTAATTATAACTTAATATAATAAATATATTATTTTTATTGTATCATATATATAACTTAAATATATTTTTTAATATTTATATATGGAAAAATAATTTAAAAAATATTATATAATTTTGTTTAGCTTATATAGTAATTTGATATTTAATTTAATCTAATAGTCATCTTAAAATTACATTATTTTATAATATTATTCCAAAATTTTGTTACTATTATAATAAAACAAATACGTAATCTAATCGTAAGCCGACAAAATATATTTTTAGGATTTATGAAGTTTTTATAGCAAGTTGTGTGGACATAATGAAAAGCTAACCAAACATCTTAATTAACCATCAAAAGCTAACCAAACACAGTGTTGAGATTCAACAAGATGATGAGCTTAGTGAAAAGAGTCGCTTTCACTAAGTGGGCCCGCGGGCTATTTTTGGCGCAATTTTATTTTTAGACTATGTCTATTTTTAGACATGATAATCATATTTCAGAAGCTGCAGGATGCTATTTGTGGATGGTTGATCAAGTTGGAAAAATAGATGAAAGTATATTTTTAGAATATTGAGCGAAGTCTATTTATAGATCGTCAATCTAAAAATAGATGCATGTCGATTATTATTAGCTCTTAATAATAATCAGACTCTAAACAACAACTTATTCTCTTGGAGCACTTCAGTTCAGTGCACAGATGTGGCACATCAGCTGACAGAAGGAATTATGCAATTCCTAAGGGTTTATTGGAGCTAATGCATGGAGGACTCAGTTAGAACTCAAGTGGCAGAGTTATGACACAGTTGAAAGAATTAGTTATGGAGTTGTATTTAGTTTAACTCAGTTAGACTCAGTTGAGATAGTTGTATCTAGTCTAACTGATTGATACACTAGTGAGAGTGGAGTGAATTAATTATTAATTAATTCACAAATAATAACTCATTAATCAACTGAACAATACATCAATTAACTACAGTGCATGGTAGTTTCAGTGGAGACCAGTGGAGAGATAGGTGAAAGGGAAAGATAGACTATCTGTTGTGACTATAGTGATGCATTAATTGCATCACACACAGTGGAGATGCTAATGAGGATTGCGCAGTCAATCCAAGAGTAATTCGAATTCATTCGGAGCTATTCTTTACCAGGGATTGCGCAGTGGAGGCAAGCTAGCAGGTGGAAAAGATCGGTGCATGGATTTGAAAGATTGGGCCTGATTAGTGTATGACAATTATATTATACTGAGAGCTTGTGATAAGCTTTGTATGTTTGTATGAGATTGTCATATGATCTCCATGTTACATAATATATAGTTGGGGTTTTCAGCTTCAGGCTTTCCCGATTAAAAATTGTGTTATGTGCGATTGTTTTTATTTATGCTTCACATGTGTGTGCAATTAAATTTTCCGCAAAATATTAACAAGTGGAATAGATTCAGTATCTTGCGTAAAGTTAAATAGTGTGAGATCAGGTGGATCTTGGACATATGCATGCTTAGTGCATATAATTTCTACATGGTATCAGAGCATTGATGATTGAAGATTGCAATTGTGAAGTGAGTTTGTACTGGTGGACAATTCGAATTTGCTACAGAAGATTCTTGGTGCAAAAATCGAGTATACATTGAAATGTCTTTCAACGGATTGAGATTGGAGTATGCCCTTTATGGGAGCTCGAATTACATAGCCTGGAAGGACAGGATGGAGGCGGTGTTGGAGGATAATGGGCTGAAGGAGTTCATTGATAGTGATGTTCCTAAGCTGGGATCTAGCGATGCTGCATTACTTGATGCATGGCAAAAGAAGACTGCAAAGACGAGGATTCTGTTGGAAGGTGTGAAGGACCATATTGTGTCCAGCCTTCACGGGAAAGCCACTCCATTCTTAATGTGGAAGGCTTTGACAGACTTGTTCCAAAGCAAAAGTGACCAGAGGAAGAAAAATAAAAATGGAGAAAGGCGACAATATTCCAAAATACCTCATGAAGTTTGTCCAATGCAAGGATGAACTCAGAAGTGTGGGGGGTTACTATTGATGATGAAGACTTGGTGAGCTTGGCTCTCCTTAGGCTTTCAAAGAGTTGGCATAGCTACGAAGACTCTGTCAATGGACGGGAGAAACTGCCGGTATGGGAGCGACTTTGGTCGGATCTTGTGCAGGAGGAGATAAGGTGGGGTACCAGGGATGGATCTTCATCAAAGAATGAAGATGAAGAGAATTGTGCTTTAGCTGCCAAAGCAAGGAAAGGGAAGGGGAAGAAATCTTATTCAAAATCCGGTGCTAAAGGCAAGAAGCAGGATTTGTCCAGAATGAAGTGTTTTGACTGTCACGAGCATGGACATTTTGCCACTAACTGTCCACAGAAGAAGAAGAATAAGTAGGTTGTTGGATCTGCAGCTGGAGAGGCCTTAGCCTCACAATTTGAGATGGGTTTTTCCTTGATCACATGCTTGGTTTCAAGCTGCATGGGATCGGTGTGGTATCTTGACAGTGGTGCGTTTTTCTATATGACGGGAGACAAAGAGTTGTTTAGTGACTTGGTGGAGAAGGGTCTCTAGATGCATATCGAGATGGGCGATGATGGTCGGTATAGTGCGACTGGCATTGGGACCATTACCTTTGAGAGGGGGTCTGGTAATCCATTCTTGTTGAAAAATGTCATGCATGTTCCAGGTCTAAAGAAGAACTTGGTCTCGATCGCAATGTTGGAAGATAGACGTTATGATGTTGTTTTCAGTGAGGGAAAAGTCTTCCTTCGACATAAAAAAACGGGTCAAACCAAGAAGATAGGGGTTCGAATTAAGAATCTCTTCAAGCTGGAGGTAGATGGATGCGCTGCAATGGTAGGCAAAGCAGAAGAAGTGGTGAGCCGGGATGAGGGTGAATTATGGCACAGGAGATTGGGCCATCTTCACCATGGCACTTTGAATATTTTGCAGCAAATTTCTACTGGACTTCCCAAGGGTACTCTTGCGCAATCAGATCAGTGCAAAGGATGTACAATGGGTAAGTTTGTGAAGACCACCTTTCATGAGAAGGAGAACCGTGCTTCAATGATCCTGGAGAGAATTCACACAGACGTGTGTGGACCATTCTCGGTTGCTTCAACAGAAAAACACAGGTATTATGTGATATTTTTTTATGACTATTCTCGTAGATTCTGGATCTTCTTCATGCAGAAGAAGAGTTAAACGTTCTCAAAGTTCAGTGAGTTCAAGGCATTGGTGGAGAAGGAGTCGGGGAAGCAAGTGAAAGCTCTACGGAGCGATAATGGTGGTGAATACATCTTGGGTGAATTCAAAGACTTCTGTAGCAAAGAAGGAATTCGAAGAGAACTCATAACGCCTCATAACCCACAACAGAATGGGGTCACGGAGAGAAAGAATAGAACGATTGTGGGTGCTACAAGAGCTATGCTGCATGACCAGGGCCTATTAATGCACTTGTGGGAAAAAGCATGCAACACTGTGGTTTATGTGCAAAACTGTTGTCCTCATAGAGTACTTGGCATGAGTACACCTGAAGAAGCTTTTTCTGGTAAGAAGCCTGATATTTCTCATTTGAAGATTTTTGGCTCACCTGTTTACATTCATGTGACAAAGGATGCCGGAAAAAGGACTGGAGCCGATTGCAGAGATTGGGATATTTTTGGGGTACACGAAACACCCCATAACTGTCGTGTGTATTTGTAACGGTCGGATGATTGTTGTATGACGAGATATAAAATTCAATGATGTGAAAGCCATGCAGTTGTCGCTTGAGAGGGAGCTACACTTGCATGTGGAGGAGGAACTTCTTGTTCCCAAAGATGAGCCTCTGGATGTGTATTAGACACAGGAGGAGATTCATGGAGTGGAGGAGTCAACTCATGCAAAACCAAACATCATACAAGGCGAAAGTGTACACGAAGGGTTTGAAAGGGCGGGGTGGATGCGGCACAGAATGTAGGAGTTCCTACATCACAGCGCAGACAGAGACAGTCACCTGACCGATATACTAGATACATGGCTCTTATGAGCAAGTGTATCATGACAGAGCCATCTTCTTTTGAAGAAGCAGTGCAGGAGCCCACATGGGTAGATGCCATGGTGGAGAAGTATGACTCCATTGTCAGAAACAGTGCTTGGGAGATTGTTCCAAGGCCGGTGGGAAAATCGATTATAGAATCCGAAAAACTCTGCAAGGTAAAAGCAAAGATACATTGATGGGGTGTCGAAGTATGAACGTATTTTTTTCCCGGGGCTTCTCACATATCGAGGGGATTGACTATGAAGAAAACTTTGCACCTGTCGGACGGTATTCTTCCATACGGACCATCCTTTCTCTCTCAGCGCAGATGGGTTGGCACATTCATCAGATGGATGTGAAGTCTGCGTTCCTTAATGGGATCATTAAGGAAGAGGTGTACATTAAGCAGCCTGAAGGATTTGAGATCTTCAGCAGCGAGTCGCATGTGTGCAGGCTCAAAAAAACCTTGTATAAGGGCTGAAACAAACACCCGTGCTTATTTTCAGATCAACAGCTGTTCAACGGACTTGCTTCACCAAGAGTGAAGCGAATGCAAACCTATACGGATTGTGGTGGAGGGTAAGCTTTTAATCATTGTACTTTATGTTGATGATTTAATACTAACGGTGAGAAATTGATACATATTACGAAGTGTATCTTTGAAAGGGATTTAAGATGAAGGATTTAGGCCTCCTTCATTATTTCCTTGAATTGGAAATATGGCAGCAGGAAGGTGAACTGTTTGTGTCTCAAGGCAAGTATGCCCGGGAGATACTGGAGAAGTTTCACATGCAAGGCTGCAAGCCTATCGACACTCCTCTTCCAGGAAATTGGAAGAAATAGGATGCTACATCGGCAGAGGTAGTGGATGCCACTGTTTATCGACAGTTGGTGGGTTTGCTCATGTATTTAGTCAATACAAGACTGGACATATGCTATGTGGTGAACTAGCTTTCACAAGCGATGGTTAAGCCTACCAAGCTCTTTTGGAAGGCAGGCAAGCATGTCTTGAGATATCTCAGGGGAACATCTGAGTATGGTTTATGGTACATACAAACGGATGAAGTGAAGTTGCATGGCTTCACAGATGCATATTGGGCAGGAAACCCAACAGATAGAAAGAGCACATCAGGAGGGATCTTCAGTATCGGATCTATAGCAGTTTCTTGGTACAGTAGGAAAAAAAGATCCGTGGCACTCAGCTCAGCGGAAGCAGAATACATGGCAGCAAGTCAAGCTGCATGTGAGGCTATTTGGATGAGGAAGATCCTGGTTGGTTTGTTCGGTTCACATTTAGATCCCACGGTGATACATTGTGATAATCAGAGTTGCATTAAACTCTCGGTTAATCCTGTGTTTCATGATAGATCTAAACATATTGATATCCGGTATCATCATATCAGAGATTGTGTGCAGCGGAAGATCATGTTGCTTCAGTACATTCCTATGGAGGATCAGGATGCAGATATTCTGATGAAGGCACTCACCAGGAGCAAATTCGAATACCATAGAGGCAGGATCGGGGTGAAGGATAATCCCTATCTTGTTGAGAGGGAGTGTTGAGATTCAACAAGATGATGAGCTTAGTGAAAAGAGTCGCCTTCACTAAGTGGGCCCGCAGGCTATTTTTGGCGCAAATCTATTTTTAGACTATGTCTATTTTTAGACATGGTGATCATATGTCAGAAGTTGCAGGATGCTATTTGTGGATGGTTGATCAAGTTGGAAAAATAGATGAAATTCTATTTTTAGAATATTGGGCGAAGTCTATTTATAGATCATCAATCTAAAAATAGATGCATGTCGATTATTATTAGCTCTTAATAATAATCGGACTCTAAACAACAACTTATTCTCTTGGAGCACTTCAGTTCAGTGCACAGATGTGGCACATCAGCTGACAGAAGGAATTACACAATTCCTAAGGGTTTACTGGAGCTAATGCATGGAGGACTCAGTTAGAACTCAAGTGGCAGAGTTATGACACAGTTGGAAGAAGTAGTTATGGAGTGTATTTAGTTTAACTCAGTTAGACTCAGTTGAGCTAGTTGTATCTAGTCTAACTGATTGATACACTAGTGAGAGTGGAGTGAATTAATTATTAATTAATTCACAAATAATAACTCATTAATCAACTGAACAATACATTAGTTAACTACAATGCATGGCAGTTTCAGTGGAGATCCGTGGAGAGATAGGTGAAAGGGCAAGATAGACTATATGTTGTGACTATAGTGATGCATTGATTGCATCACACACACAGTGGAGATTCCAATGAGGATTGCGCAGTCAATCCAAGAGTAATTCGAATTCATTCAGAGCTATTCTTCAGCAGGGATTGCGCAGTGGAGGCAGGCTAGCAGGTGGCAAAGATCGGTGCATGGATTTGCAAGATTGGGCCTGATTAGTGTATGACGATTGTACTGTACTGAGAGCTTGTGATAATATTTGTATGTTTGTATGAGATTTTCATATGATCTCCATGTTACATAATATATAGTTGGGGTTTTCAGCTTCAGGCTTTCCCGGTTAAAAACTATGTTATGTGCGATTGTTTTTATTTATGCTTCACATGTGTGTGCAATTAAATTTTCCGCAAAATATTAACAAATGGAATAGATTTAGTATCTTGCATAAAGTTAAATAGTGTGAGATTAGGTGGATCTTGTACATATGCATGCTTAGTGCATATAATTTCTACACACAGGATTAACCAAATATAGGATTTATCAAAGGCTAATCAAATATGTTAATCTGAGGTCATACTTTTGTAACAAGTTGTTTTTAGTGCAATTTTTTGGAGACTTTTCTGGTGGATTTTTCTGATTAAATTTCTTTAAAATCCGGCAAGAATTCATTGAAATCATAAGTTTGATCGGTAATCTTGCATAATCGAAATGTCTTAGGGGTTTTTCAAGGTGTTGAATCCATATATAGTCAAAAAACCAATTTAAATAACACAAATCAAAGTTTCACCTCAATTTTTTCACCCGATTCCAATTCCAAAAACTCCAAAAAATCACACTAAAAACAACTCCCTTTTATAATTCAAATTAATATTTTTTTTATAATTCAAGTTGAATATTCTTTTTTAAAGAAATGAACCCATCTTAGCCATTTATTCTTCTTTAAGATTTGAGATCTTAAGCCATATCCCAATAAATAAGGCTAAACAACATATGTTATAAAGGCTTCCCAGATATATGGGGAATTGAGAGAATCAAAAGGTAAAGGGGAAGTCAGACCCACGTTCAAGAAATTGTTATACATCTTTTCGGGTATTCCAAATTGACACTTTGTTTATTACTTAAATGTCAAGTTGTATCGATTTTAAAAGGGTGCCTTATTATAATAAATAATTACACCATTCAAGACTTTAGGAGATTAACCAATCAAATTAGTTAGATATTAGAGATTTGTGTTGGTTTCTTAATTATTATTTTTTAATTAATTATTTGTCTTCTTCGTATTATGTAGTTGTTGATGTATTGTTGTATGATCCACCTCTACATAAATATCTAATGCATAGTCAGAATATGGGACCTTTCTAGTTAAAGAATTATGTATCTAAAATAGGAAAAGTTTACTCTATAGAAAATTTGATTATTAAGTTTTTTTTCATGGTTATAAATAGTAATATTTATTTATTTTTTAATTCGGAAAATTATCTAATTAATTGATTATGTGATTTTTTGGAAGATTTCTAATTAAATTAGATATGGATCATAAAAGTTTACACTCTTAAATATTTATTTTTTGTGTGTCAATAGTGTTTGTATTTTCTTTGTGATTTTTTAGAATAAAATAAATTAATTTATAGAGGAATGTAAAGATAATTTAAAAAAAAAAATATAGGATAATTTATTTATGATTAATAATTTTTTAAGAGTAGATTTTGTTATATAATGAAAAAATGTTTCTTTTATTATGCAAAAGTGGCTTTTTGTTTTGTTTATTTTTGTTTGTAGAGGAATTTTTCAATGATATGCAAGTTTCTCTAATAAACTAGGTAAAAAAGCCAATTCTTCCAGCGATGAAATATTGTTAAACAATGGTGCAACAAGCATATACGATATATGGTGGGTTGTCCATATGAGGTCTAACAATGTTCTATGATGATGTAGAAATAATCAGGTGGGAGATTTCACTTATTTATTTTCAACTATACTAACATCATCTAATTAGTTTTCCTCACATTTGTTTGATCTTTCAATGCTTATAATGGTTGTTTTAAGAGTTTCTTAGGATGGTAGTGCTTAGTACAAGGATGTCTAATTTTCCATGAATTGGCAACAAGAAACAAGTATCATTAGATTTTATCCTTGTAGTTTACAAGCAACCCATCTATATTATGAAAAATATAAAACTCGTCATACTTTGAGGATATTATGTAAATGAAAATGTGTTAACATGACACAACAGTTCCTTTAAATGAAATAAACATCAATGAATAGTGAAAATACTTATGGTAAAATTCATCACTTTTATGGACTTAGAGTTGTGTGAACTACCCAATTTCTGCATATAGATAAATCTTGTTAAAAGTAGTAAATTTGCTCAAAGTCTCTTGTTATCTTTTTTCTTGTAATTGTGCTATAAAAATAAATTTATTTAATTTATCGTTGCTTTGAGGGGTATAAAACTAGCCAAAATTAGTAGGGTAGTTATTATAAGGTTACCTTATCATGCCCGGGTTGTTCCTTCAGAGGGAAAATATGAATAATAAGAAAAAATTTCGCTATCATGATCGACATAATCCTTATGTTCTTCTTCTTCATCAATATCATTCATTGAAGTACTCACAACCTTTTTCTCAAGCTCTCCTTATTTTGTAACCTCTATCCCAAAAATCCTAATGATGGGATGGAAATTGTGTAGGACATGAAAATTACCACAATGTTCAGTGATCAATAGAAAAAATAGTTGTATGGATTCACCTTGTGAAAGGTCATGAGGATTGATATAAGCTTGATGAAAGTAGAAAACCTGGCTCTATGGTTAAGGAAGATCGATATAGGAAAGCCTTTGGTACTAAGATTTATCAATTAGCTAAAGTAGATGCATTGTCATGTCTTGTAGCAATAATCAATTCTTTAAGTTTGGTGGGTGGTAAAACACTCAAACAAATTGATAAACATAGGAAGGAAATAACACTTAAATGAGTAATGAAAGGTTAGGTCCTCTTGTCTAGCTATTTTGTGAATGGTAGTAGAATGTCGTATTTTTTGTAATTCATTTCGAAGTAGCCACTAACATTACTATTGTAAGTCTTTGCCTTGATTTTCTATATAATTTTTAGCAACAATGGAATAAACAAGCCTCTAAATTTTTTATTATTGATTAAGGGATGCATTTTTCCTCAAATACCCACATCATCTAATAATGGTGTGGAGCCATCAAATGTTTGATTATTTCTATTCATAAATGGATGTTACTAGTGAGGTGCAAATATAGTTACATAATTTATATTTTTGGAGAACAATAATGGTCTTGCTAACTGCATTGAACCCTACCTTCACAAACAAAGTAAAGGTATGCGAGAATGAAAAAACATTCTTGTACTTGGTGATAAAGGAGATAGAGGACATATATGTGAGATTGTGTAAGGATGTTATTAGTTGGCGAAAAGAAAAAAAATGGGAAATTGGAGCTCACATTGTAGTGCAATAGCTTTGCGGAATGGTTTGTTTAATGCAATCCATGAATAACATTCATCTTTGCTTGGAGTAGGTGTATTTAGGAACAAGACCCAATGTACTTTAATTACAGACATGACCAATAAATAAAATCCATATGTGGGGATTTCAACTCCACCTTTATTCATTTTATATAACAAATTTCCAATGTGATTACAAAACTTATTTGCACATCCCACACATTATTCCATTTGATTCTTGTTGAAGCAGTGATATCTATTTTGACAAGGTGGAAAAGATGTAGGCGGTTATGTCTAAGCCACCACCAACTCTAGTATCATTTTTCCATTAAGAAACTCATAATGTAAAAATAAATACATAACATGGCCTCAATATGAATATCCAACAAACCCATCCTAAATTCATTTGCAAATTTCACTTAGAATATCAACTCTTGAATTGAAGGAAATTCAGAGGACGATAGTGAGTTAAAATGCATCAAGCTACAATGGATCTCTCAATCTATGAACATAGTAAGTTTATAGTTATATTTTTGAAAAAATTAATCATGTTTGGATATTAAAATTTAGAGAACATTAGAAGCACTTTTTCAATACCATTTTTTATGGTTTAGGGCGGTTTGGGTGGTGGGAAGAGAGTGGGGGGTTAGTGGGTGTGCTCAAGTTATTCCAATTGACAATGCAATCAATATTTTACATCTCATGGTTTGAATTCATGCCATATTATTATTGTTTGTAACTACATGTTTCCATTTTTTACCTTTAGAGTAGTTATTGATTGCAAGGTGCAACATGTCTCTTTTTCTATTTTTGTGTTTGCTAATACTTTTGAGTGTGATAATATTTATTAAAACAATGATAAATATATATGAATATGATAAATTATTATTTAATAAAATAAATGATAAATATATAAGAAATTGATACATGATTAGTTGAACCATAAAATTTGTATTCACATTAGTGGGTCTAAGTAATGATTCCAATTTAGTTAGACAAGATTCAATGTACAATGCCTTAAATATCACTTCATAATCACACAACCCACAATTTCACTAATTAATATGAAAAACAAAGCCCAATATAGAGTTCTACAAGTAAAACAAATAGAAGTTGAAGACATGTGTGAAGTTTACCACAATATTCAATAGTTAGGTTCACAACTTGAAACTCATCTATATTCCAAATATTTCTAGATGCGTGCATATACATTAATTTCATTACTAGCCATGATACATCCATATTTATGATATTCATAGTCACTAGATTGGGGGTATACTCCAAAATGGTGTTTATATCCTTGAGGAAGAGTTCATGGTCAATTTTAAACATTACATACCCAACTACTTTACATAACAAATTAATAATTTACTTTTGTAACTCTTAGAGCAATTGCTAGTTGTACATATTAGAAAGGTGTGGACATTATAATAACATCCTAATCAAATTTCAAAGGAAAGTCATATTATTGGATGCGAATATTATGAGAGAGAGTTGTCATGATGTGAGAAGAGGCATGTTACACTCAAGGTGTTGGCCCACTTAATCCATAATGGATGGAATATAATAAATATACAATGAAAACATGTCGTATGAAAAGTGTGTCACACTTGTTCTCTTTTGATTAGAACCTCACTTCTTGCATACTAAATGTTCACAAAACCCTTTTTCAAGTATTAATATATTCTTCCTTTGAGACATAGGAGGGGATATTTTAACACATTGATGCCTCGTTTTCATACTTATGCGAGCTTCATGCAAGTGAAGGAGAACATGTTAAAGATTTTGTTGAGATAAAAACCCCATATTCATGGTATTGCACACAAACTATCTAAAAGTGGAATTAATTGCAATATTTTTTTAATGTGCATGGACTTCTTACACTTGTGAGGGGAAAGAAGAATTTTGTGAATGCATTTGTAGGGAATTTATTTTCTTTGGTAAGTAGGCTAGCAATGTGTAGGATTCCATTCAAGAAGGCTAGCAATATGTGGTATTCTAAATTTTTAGGAAATCTTGTAACGAAGTCTCTATTTAGTGACAGATCTAGAAGGTACCAACTAATTATTATAATATTTAATTTCGCTAATTTATGGATTTATTATGGATCTCACTATAATTCACAAGATGGTTAGTAGTGGCATTAATTATGTTTCTTTCCCTCATATCAATAATAATGTGTCGGCTAGATACTTAGAGAGGGTTTATGCATTATCTGCTTGTTCTTTTGTGGAAAAGTGCATGGGTTTGATATATCTCTTGCACCCTCTAATCACATCATTCTTGGTTTGGGTGATACATAAATTACCGTGGTTATTCCACTAGACAATTCATCATAACAAATCTAATAAAAGGATACTAAAATCTGAAATACATATTATGAGAGTTAATTTTCCTCAATTTTTTATGGATTTATTAACTTACTATTTTTTCTTATGCATGCAATATATAAAATATCAAAAATAGAGAAAACATTAAAAAATCACTTACAAACTGTAGTAACACCAAGATATGACCAAAGAAACCCTTTCAGGAGAAAACCCAACTAGAAGGTGAGGATGCTTTGTTCTCTCTTTCTTTGAATGGAAATTGTGCAAATACATAAAAGTGATACCTCTTTTGGGATTCTACAAAAAAAAAACCATATTTTCTCTTCCTTGTCTTTATCGACACTCAACTACTCTTCTCTATTATGGAACATAATGCACTGGAATAAAATTGAACCCCTTTTTCTCCAAGTGCCTTGGTTATAACACAACACAATAGCCAACTAGAGGTTAAATTTGACCCATTCAACCCTCAATATGAGTTAAAAATGAACCCTTCTAGATTATTAATCATATTTCCCATGTGTCTAGCCCATTTTACATGAGTAACGAGGGTTGTCATATAATCCTCTCGAATTATGGTGATCAAACACAACAAGTCAACTTTTGGAAGGCATAACTTTTGCATACATACTCCGGTTAATGTGATCACCATAACCTCACTTGATCTGTGTTCTGAGTGGAGAGCTTATGGAACTCACACCACTTTCCCATGTCCTTCTTAAAGAAAATGAGAACCTCGACTAAATGAAGTTATGAGGACAATTAACTCATATCAATGCAATTTAAGAACCACAATATTTGGTGGAGGAAATCATATTGCTAATGGTCAATTGGTGCATGAGGAAACCATCAATTATCAATAATTAGTTGTGTTAAGAGGCACTTTCTTCTAGCCTATTATGAGGGACATGTGATTCCTTTTGTCCCCAACAATGAGTTGACACATGAGATTTAAAAAAATATTAACAACGAAAAAATATTTCAGTGTCAACCATAAATAAAATATTTGAATGTGTAATTTAAGTAAAATATTTCAATATCAACTTTAGATATCAATTCTCTCTCTTTCTCTCTTCTTTGTCTCTCCATATATCTATCTATATGTATGTATATATAAGGTTCACTCAAAATATTGAGTTGGTAATTATGAATTGTTTAAAAAAAAGAGGCCTTATTGGGATCATAGCCTTTTTCTTAATGCTTCATTTTGGATATTATTTAGCTTCTTGGAGAGAACATTAGTACAATGATTTTTTTCTCAATCAATGGGAATTATTTCATCTAACAATGATTGGAAATGCCTATGCGACTGCAAATGGGAAACTTCTAGTATTAGGATCATATTTTAGATGGCATTGAATTACCACATGAATAAATTCTTCTCCATTGAGTAGAAATTGTCCCCATCACATCAAGTTCATGTACGAGAAGGGGAAATTTTATGAGATTTGGTTCCTAATAAAGTATTTTCCTTTTTTTATTTTACGTGGTTCATAGACCTCAAAGATCAACGAATGTTATGTCCATGAAATATTTGTACTGGTCAGATAGATCCGACCGAAGGAATCACTTCCTCTCGGCTCAACCAAGTAACCTAACTCCGAGAGTGTCAAGAGAAATGAACCTATGACCCCTTAATAGAAAATCTTATTTAACGACAGGAGCTCGACTAATTGAGCCATCCCTTAGGGCTAATAAAACATTTTACTTAGCAAGGAAGTTACCCTATTTTGACAAACCAACAAATTTGTATGATTTACTCGTTTTTTATCTTCATATTGTTTTCCATGATCCAATACATTTAGATTAATCATTGTAATTAGAGTGAGCCCTATAGTAACCAAGTGATTTTCCACCTTCGAGGTGTCCAATAGAGGTGTAAAGTATGGTCAAAATAAATCCACATTAAATCTAAGGTATAAGTTTATGAAGGGTGTAATATTTAATGCAAAAAAATTCTCATCCATGTTATTGGAGATAATATAAGGGTTCCATTTACTTTAATTTTCTACTTGTTGAAGGCTCCTCTATTGTTAAAGGATTTCAGATAATGGTCGATCGTCTCATTCCTCTATCACTCTAGGGACCCATAGAGTAACCATTTTTTAGGATATCTTTCTCTATCATATTTTTTTACTTTCTCTCACACGAGAGATCACTTAGAATAGTGAGGGAAGTATTCACCAAGCTCAATTAGTTGAATAGCCCAACCTCTTAATCCTAACCTTGTAAGGGACATCCAAAATAATAATAAATAATAGATTGTTATGTTACCATTGATCTTGACCATTGTGTTGAGAAAAAAATGAGAGAACATAATATTACAAATTTAATGAAAAATAAAATATTGAAAGTAGGGTAATATAGTGAAAATCAAATTCTATTAACGAATCAAATGGTAAAAGTCATTTCAACATACATAGAAATACAAAGAGAGTAAAGTTGTGGCAACTTATGTACAAGAGGAGGTGTGAAAACTATCCTCATCGATTAAAAGCCCATAAGAAGAGATTGCAATTAGATTTAAAATGATTCCAAATAGAGTTAAGAAGCAAAAATCCCAAATTTCAAGAATCCTAACCTAACATGATTAGTGCTAAGTGGGAATGCTAAATTTAATGAATTTGAATTGTGTAAAAAGACGAGGACCCTTTTTTAGATCATAAATTTTTGCTTGGTATTTTTTTTAGGTGTCCTTTAACTTGTTGGAAGAACATTAATAGAACACTAGGTCATGTGCTTGACTCTCTGGGCATAACTACCTTAAAAAATGCATGGTAAACTTCAAAAAAATACACTAGAAAATCATGACTTGAAAATTACCGGTATCAAGGCTATTTTTGAGATGATCCTTGTGGTCACCTAAATCATCATGCTTGAATAAAATACATTAGGGATGAAGAGAAGGATCTTATTTTTAGAAATAATATGTCACATGGTAAATAAAAAGTAGTGGCTGCAGGAAGAAATCTATGAACATTTGTCATTAAAAGGTATGATATTATAATGAAAGGAGTGTGATCGAGGGAAAAATTAGTTCTTGATAGAAATGTGTCTTTCATGGTTGTTTACTTGGTGAATTTTCGCTAGAATTATTGCTACAATAGAGGATTACTTATTTGAGTTTGGTGAAGTTGCAAACACATCTGATGGAACTTAGATAAACCAACCCTATGATAAATGCATAGTTGAAATAATGAAGTTAGTTCCCTAGAAATTGAGGGTGGTCCTTAGTAAGGGTTTTTCTTATATCCTCTTTTTGAAAATTGTCACTACGCGGATTACTCCAATCAATTTTTTTCGAAGTATAAGAGGTTTAGGAAGTTGAAATTCAAGGAATAAAAACCTAGAGAGAGGCTCTCAGGCTTGAGTAATATGAACCTAAGGATCATAAAATTTACCAAGTATTTTAGCTTGAGAATTGAATATTTGGAAAGAGATATAAAGTCCCAAACATTTATAATCCTAAACAAGTGTGTCAAATTTTTTCACTAAGTGTAAAGAGTTCAAAAAGTAGGTGCCTTGGAAGTTAGAGATTAAAAGATAACCAAAAATATTGAACATGATAGAAACTTAAACAAAGAAACTTTGACTAGGAATTTGTTGAGAATACACTTTTGAAAAAAACACGTGTTTCCAAGCAATGTGGGCACCAAGAAAATGAAGAAAATTAAAAAAGTTTAAATGAACAAGAAAAATAATACTTAAAAGTGACTCAACATTTTTAGCAAGGCAAACTTTTAACTAGTGAAGAAAATTAACTATATTTTATACTCGATAAATAATATTTGTTTGTGAGTCTAAAATTTGAAAAAGGATCCACTGTCCCAAGTAAATAAAAAAATATATGAGTGTTCATAAATTATATGCATGAATATTACATTTAAAAAATCCAAAATCTTTACCAATAAAATTAAATTATTCTAATACAATATATATATATTTTTAATCTTAAATATTTAAAATAAAACAAAAACATATAAAATCCATTCTTCATCCTTGAAAATTTACAATCACTATCCATTTGCATACTTTGTTGTATCATTTAAATTAACAACCCACAATATGTTATTTAATATTTAAATTTTATTGCATTTAAAATGGTTATGTTTTATAAAGAAACATTAGTACCCAGTAACAAAAAAATAACGAGCTAAGGAGGCCAGACTTTCAAAGGTGATGAAAAAATGATTAACTAATATTTATTGTTCATGAAACAATTGTTTAGGAGTTTAAATGAAGCAATTCAAAGTCCCAAGTGTTGATTAAATAAGTGGTTCTCTGCGGAAGATTGGACTTTTCATAATATACAAATTTTTACCCATAGATTTTAAATTATATATATATATATATATATATATATATATATATATATATATATAATAAAAATAAAAACATATAAACTTTAATATATATATATATATATATATATAATAACAATAAAAACATATAAACTTTAATATATATATATATATATATATATATATATATATATAATAAAAATAAAAACATATAAACTTTAAAATTAGTTAGAGAATTTTTTATTAATTTTACCTAAATGTTGTGTATATATAATTATTTACCTACATAATAATAATATGAACCCATTTTATATATTTCTTATCATAAACGATAAAAAATACTTTTAATATTAAATTAGTTTATATGGGTTAAAATCTTTCAATACATCTTCCCCGGGCTTGGTGGAGGGAAGTAGTAGTTTGAATTATAATAGATAGTTAGGAAATATGGTAATTGGAATAATATGTGTTTTTTTTTTTTTATTGTTGTTATTATGTATTTTAAAATTATTTTTGAGCATAAAATAATGTAATGTAAATTTATAAAAAATAATATGAATTTTTACTATTTTTATTATATATTTTTAGATAATTTTTATGAAAATGAGAAAATTGTAGATAAAAAGTTATAAAGTTTGATAAATAGAAGAAAAATAATATATTTTTACATGATTTTTTATTTTGCAATTTAAAACAATTGTTCATGATAAGTTATTTTACATGTGATATGACATTATGTGTGACATTTTCAACACTTTAATTTCTTTGTAGTGTTGATAATAATTTTTACATACTTAGTATTAATATTATAATATAATATAACTTTTAAAATATATATTTTTTTATTGTTGCACTATAATATACCTCATTGATAATATTCATAATCATGACATTGAAAATATGCTTCAAAATGAAATTCATAACACATCCTGATTGACTATATCCATGAAACATTTGATTGATTATATTAATAATAATGAAATTTAAAGATATATTTCAGAATAAAGTTTATATTCTTCAAGAAGAATCTATTTTTAAGTAAAAATATTGTATATTTGATTTTTTTTTTCCTTTTTTTTCCAAAAAAGAAAAAGAAAACAAAGAAAAAATAATGACATACTTTGTAGCTCTTGAAATAATTGTTAATTGTACATATTAAAAAATAAAATAGACATAAACATTATAATAACATAAAGACAAAGAGACATATTAATCAATGGTGAGACTATGTGTGAGGGATCTTTAAGTGTACCCATAATGTATGATGAATGATATATATCCAAATATAAAATGTTTTGTTTTGTTTTTCAAAAATAGTAAAAATCTTATCATAATTTAGTTGTCAAATTAATAGTAGGAACATTTATCACTCACCTTTATCCGCACATACAAACCAACTCATTATTGTTATTTAAGGAAAACTATACCATTTAGAATTACTAGTTGTTGCTGATCCGTAAAAAAACAGACTTTCACTCCTATCAAATACTTTTGAGCCTTAAACGATTAACCAACTATAATATATATAATAAATATCTCTTAACAAATTATTTTAAAAAAATATCACACCTCACTTCTTATAACTATAAAATGAAAAATATCACACCTCACTTCTTACACGTTAAATGCTAACAAACCCTTTCATATGCAACTATTCCTATGAAACCTAGGAGGGGTTTTTTTGGCACATTAGCGCTCCATTTTCATGGTCACGAGAATAATCATGCGAGGCAAAACTTTTGTTGAAGTCAAAATCCCATATTCATAATATTCTTAATGAAAATATTTGGAAATGGAGTTAATGGTAAAGATTTTTATATGTACCGGGAGTTTTAAGTCGGAATCCCATAATCATGGTATTCCCAATGAAAATATTTGGAAAGTTAGTGGTAAGGATTTTTCTATGCAGGATAAGTTTTTATTTTACGAGGGTATAACCATGAAATATATTGCTTATGTTGTAGGGCCTATGTTACCCAGAACTATATTATATGTACACAAAGTATGTTTTGTGAGCAATTTATTATTAATCCGTTGGTTCCCTAAGTTTCTACCAAGGTTTTTTAATGTCAAATATGTAAAGAGGGAACTAGTGATGTTCTCTAAGTTTAATCCACCCAAAGTTCACTATGTGTATGCGTATAAGAGGGAACTAGTGATGTTTTCTAAGATTAATGCACCCAAATATCACTATGTGGATGCGTACAAGTGTGTCTCATGCACATAAAGGGGCTGGCCCTCATGGATCTAATGCTATACTTTGAAATGTATTTGGCTACTAATCCTTACTGCATCCATACAACTAAACATCTCTCAATATTAGAAGCAATGGGTGGGGCATACATCTTGGGCCCAAGTGTGTCTCATGCACATAAAGGGGCTGGCCCTCATGGATCTAATGCTATACTTTGAAATGTATTTGGCTACTAATCCTTACTGCATCCATACAACTAAACATCTCTCAATATTAGAAGCAATGGGTGGGGCATACATCTTGGGCCCAAAGGGAATGATTATAATAAAGTTATTTGAGTTAAACAAATATAGGCTACTCCTTTCATGGGATCCTAAAAAAATTAATGATGATGAAATATCACCTTAAGAAGGAGCACAAATAATTTTAAGCATAAATGTGAAAGGTGGGTCTAACTCTACAAGGAGCTGGTGTATCCCCTACCTTCCATGGAAACCTAGTTGTTGGGGGTTTCTTTGTGGATCATTAGGCAACCCATTATTTATGTAAAAGAGTTCTTGAAGGTTTGTATAGTAAATGTGGTGGTTCTTTTTCTTGAAAGAGTTGGTAGCTAGTTTATGAAGTGCACCCTTGATGATGAGATTGCTACTATTTTTTCACTTTCAAATATGAAACTTCTCTAATATGGGTTATGGAGTTTTTTTTATTTTTGTAAAATTATTCTATTATATTTAATGAACTAATATCAAAAGAAACTTCTCAGTTAGCTTTTCTCTTAGTGTATGGTGAAAATTTATGTTTTAAATGTTTCCTATTGTTTGTGGATTTTATAACTTGTTTTCTTTTACACTCTCGCAAGGGATTGTGAAGAATAATTTTGGGTTTTCTCAATAATTAAGGGAAGGTTTGTATTATGTTTGAACATATTAGCTAATGCACCCTTTCTTTGGTTTCTAAAGTGATTTCCCTCAGCAAAGTCTACATTACATTCATTGTCATCTTAAACAAGGCATCAATATCCTTTTTTCTCAACCATTTTCATTTTTCTTACTTTTATTTCACAGTTAACAAAAATGAGCTTACTGAATAAACATCTCTTCAATTTTGCTACCCCACTGTGCCCAATGCACAAACCCTTTATGTGGTGACATTATTTGGCGTGCTAGTTGGCATTTGTGACCATACTTTTATTTTGTAATTTGTGATGTGAATCATTTTCTCAACCATTTTCATTTTTCTAACTTTTTTTGTTACAAGGGTCATAGAAATAAGCTTTAACTAGTAAGCATATTTTCAATTGGGCTACCCCATTATGCACAATGCACTATCCCTTTAGATGGTAACATTATTTGGGGTGCTAGTTGGCTCTATTAAGACCATAATTTTATTGTGTTCTTTGTGGCAAGAATCTATTTTAGATTGTAGAAGAATGTATGGAGGGGATTTAGGCATGTTATACATTTGAAGCTCCTTCCCAACTTATCCCTTGAAAGAATTGTTTTAACTTTGACATGGCCTTTGGAGCATATGAACTTGAAAGAACATATTTTCTATGAATTTTTTGATGAAACACTTATCCAACAAGTAATAAAGTAAATTATAGATCTAAATATATTACAAGTCCTTAAATTATTGTATAAAATATCAAAAAGCTTATAGAAAAATATTTCACATTATAATTGTTCCAAAAACTCAACGGAATATATCTATATTAAACATCACCCATAGAAGAAACCAAGAGAAATGGTTCCAAGCCTACGTGGGAGGGTATGCTTAGAATCTTGTTTTGCAAGAAAATGCTCTCTCTCCAAAACTGGAGAAAATGGGTTAGAAAATATGTGAACTCAAAGTGGTAGAGCTCTAGGAAAAAAATACTATAATGACAATGATGAGAATAATCATTGTGAAATGAGGAGGAAAACCTCTCCTATTTATAACACAATTGTCAAGGTTAAATAATAAAAAATATTTGTTAGACCACATTAAGATCTAACCTTTATTTTATTTTTTTTAAGAGGAAAAGGTAAAAAGAGACATATGACCTTTATTATGAGTAACTAACCCCAAAATAATAATTTATTGAGTTAATTAATGAAACCAATTCATAAATAAATGATTTATTATATCATTTCCATTTGATTGGGTAAATTGGTTGAAAATAATTCATAAATAAATGATTTGTTAAAGAATTTCTAGTTAAATGGGTAAATACATGGAAACAATTCACAAATAAATGATTTATTACATTATTTCCACGTGAATAAGTGAAATGGGTGAAAATAATTAAATTATCTTCACATTAATGGGCAAAATTACGAAAATAACATAAAATTATTCAATAGATGAGTAAAATGAATGGAAATGACCTACGAAAAGTGGTTTTTGAGGTTGTTTAGTTAGGTGAAAATGAATTTTTATGTGTAAAACCCATACTAACATGGCGTATCTTGATTAGTATAGTAATTTTGGCTACATGATCACTTTTTGAGTGATAACGACTTTTATTGTGTGCTTTGTAACAAGAATATATTTTGGAGTGTAGAAGTATGTATGAAGGGGATTTAAGCACAATATTCATTGGAAACTCCTTCCAATGTATCTCTTGAAAGAATTGTTTTAACTTTGACATAGTTGTTGGAGTATATGAGCTTGAAGGAATTTGTCTATAAATTTTTTGATGAAACATTGGAATGACATTCCTTCTATAATTAAAAAAAATCATTTGTATTCATTGCATAATGATCATATACCTAGGACTATGAGCTAGAGTGTTAGGTCCTTATATTACTAGTGGAGTCCCTTATTGTTGTTATTGTAGCCCCCTTATTGTTATTTTTGTACCCCTGTAGCCCCCATATTGTTATTATTGTGCCCCATAAAAGCCACTATTGTTATTGTTGTGCCCTTAAATTATTATTTTTAGGTCGGCTAGGATTATATTGTGACCCCATGGACTCCTATATATAGAAAGGATGTTTCGTCATTTGTATTATCCAAAAATTTTTCATTTATGTAATGTAAAGGAGGTTTCTCCCTCGAAGAGGTTAATTTATAAGTCGTTAATCTCTCTTTTCTTCTATTTTGTGAGTTGGTTTCATAACATTTGGTATCAGAGCTTTGAATTCTAGGGTTCCACTGCTTCAAAGAGGTCATCGTGGAATTTTTTCTATAACTATTTTTCTACGAAGGTTCAGAAGCTAAAAAAAACCCATTTGTGAAGAAATACTGAGGAACTTCATGTAAAAATTTTAGATACTGGTTCACAATATTTTCATAGATATTATGTGTGAAGTTAGGGTTTTTGTAGGCTCCCGAATTTCATCTCAAAGAGGTGCCCTTGGGAAAATCGTGATAACTCTCTCTCTGAACATCGAATTGAAATTACATAGAAAGTGGCCGAAATTAAATGGACTGTAGATTCCTTTGTATCAATTTCAGAGCTGAAGGAGGAAACAATGACAGGTTGCATGTCGTACAATTTCACTTTACTGAACTAGTCCATAATTAGGCCATTGTTGGAGATTGGGCATAACTTTGTCATGAAGAATCTAAATCAGGTTAGACCCGTGGGATTGGAAAGAAGATTCAAAGGGATACTAAAATAATGAAGATAAAATCTCTGGGATCCGAAATTATAGAGATACATCAATTTCAATATCGAGCTCCTCAAAAGCAAGAAAAAAGAGTGCATTTTTTTTCAAATTGCATAAGTATTGTTTGAAAAATTAGTTTGAAGTGATTCTCAGGGCATATTGAAGCATAGATATCAGTGTTGGGTTCTAAAATGACCCATAAAAAGAATTCAACACCCATTAAGCCCTCATAAGTCTCTACTATGACTCATGAAGAGGAAGAAGTGCAACATGATATATCAAAATTACAAGAGCAAGTGCAACAACTTTCTCTCTCGCAAAAAGAAACAAAAAATGAAATGGAAGTTTTGAAGAAAGGCATGGAAGCTAAGATGGATGGTTTGAAGAAAGGTGTGGAAGCTAAGATGGATGGTTTGAACAATGGCATGCAAGCTAAGATGGATGACATGGAAGAAAAAATGAAAGACAACATGGAAGACATGAAGAATGATCTAAAAATAGACATGTAAGCTTTGAAGGAAGGTTTGAAAATTTTGATACAAGAAACAATTCTTAATGGTGAAAAGATAGTAGAGGAAACTCATGATGAGAAAAAAATAAATGTTAATCATGATTTCATAAACTCTAATGTTGGATTTAAGACCCACCATATTCCAAAGATTGATGTGAGGAAGTTTGATGGAAAGGATCCCGTAACATGGATACTACAGATGGAGCAATATTTTGATATCAATAATGTGAAAAACATACAAAAGGTACGCATTTCAACTTTATATTTAGAATAAAATGTATTTGTATGGTATCGATCATTTGGTAAATTTTTATGGAGGAAATGATAGCACATTATGAGGATACAAAGAGAAACACCTTCTTTAGCCAATTGATAAATCTCAAACAGAAGGGTTCAGTGGTGGAGCACATTGAGGACTTCCAAAAATTGAATATAAGGGTAACTAATATTCCAGAGGAACACATGACTGATGTCTTTATAGGGAATTTAAAGGATAACATCCAACATGAGGTTTTCCTTTGGGAACCTGATTCATTAGAGAAGGCATTCAGGTTGGAAAGAAAAATTGAATGTAAAATTATGGTAACAAGGAAGCCTACCACTCACATCTATAAATATGGAAGTGTTTCTACTCCTAGACTTCCACAACCTACAAGGTTGACACCACAAATTTGGAAGAAAAAAGAGCAAAAGGGCTTTGCTACAGTTGTGATAACATATACACTAAAGGTCATAAGTGTGCTGAGAAGAAATTATTTTACATAGATTGCGAAGAGGAGGAATAAAATGAACAAGAAACTTCAAAAGAAGAGGATATACACCAAGAACCAACCTTAGAGAAAGAATAAATCAATTCGACCATATCCTATAATGCATTGGTAGGAATTACCACTCCTCAAACTCTCAAGATATAAGGAAATATCAAGAAGAAAAAGGTAATAGTGTTGATTACTTCAGGTAGTACCCATAATCTTATTCATTGTAAGGTAGCCAAGGAATTGAATTTCTTCCTATACCCAATACCAGAGTGCCAAGTAATGGTTGCAAATGGAGGAACTATAAATTTCTCTAGAAAATGCCATAATATCAAGCTAACCATGGGGGAATATGTATTGAATACTCCAATTCTTTCCATTCCAATGGGAGGTGTTGATGTTGTAGTAGGAGTACAATGCTTACAATCTTTGGGGACAGTAGCTTTTAATTTTCAAGAAATTTTCTTGAATTTTTTTTTGGAAGGAAAGGAAGTTGAATTAAGGGGTATCGCAGGGAAGTCGGGAAAGATAATAAGCTCTAATGTCATGAAAAATCTTCTGAATAAAGAAAAATGAGGCGTAATTTCACAATTATGCTCACTAGAAGTTCCAACATCAAAACCATCTATTTCTCTAGATCTCCAAAAAGTCTTGGAAAATCATTCCAAGGTGTTTGAAACTCCCAAATGACTCCCACCTATTCGTGATCATGATCATGATATTCATTTGATTCCAGGAACTGTTCCTCCAAACATCAAGCCTTACTGATGTCCTTATGTCCAAAAGAGCCAAATTAAACGTATGATTGCAGAAATGTTAGAGTGTGGTATAATTTAACCTAGTCAAAGTGTTGGGAAAAATACTGAGAGGGGGGGGGTGAATCAATATTTGTAGCTCATTGAAATTTTTTACTTTTTCTTTAATGAATTCTATACGTGACTTTAATGAATCCAAATCGTGTATACACGTGGATATACCAACAGAAACTTGCGTATACTGAGACAACTTTATTGTTAGATAAACTTTGAGAAACAATCTTTAACTCAGCTTATCAGTTATGCATCAGATAGTTAAGCAATAAATATGTGTAGTAATAGCAGAATAAATCATCACACAAGAGAATCACACATGAACGCCAATATTTAAGGTGGAAACCCAATTCGAGAGAAAACCACCGCTGCTGTTGTCTCTGTCTTCAATATTTATTGTATGGAAAAATACTTACAATATTGTACTGATGCAGACTCATATCAGTATGCAGGCATGTACATGCAGAAGGCTTCAACCTTCTCTCGTTCTCCAGCTGCTACTGGAAGGGAGCTACAACCCCCTAATCTCGTCTACCAGCCACTACTGGAAGGGAGCTCCAACCCCCTGATCAAAACACTAGCTTCTAATTCCACACGGAAGGCTTCAGTCCTCAGAACCACTGTAGACCATGTTTTGTCAATTTTCACACTGGATCCAACAGCTTCAATGCAACTCATCATAAAGATCATCAATAATATACTTAACCCAAACTTCAATCAGAACAATGAGATTACTGTAACCAGAACACAGTAATAAACCAAGATTTCAGAATCAACATGTAGAAACAATCTCAACCTTGATCATTCATTATCTTAAAATGCATACACTACTTTTATTTACTAAACACACGTGTATACGCGCTTTCCTTCACACCAACCTGCGTATAGATATGAGAATATTGATCTTCCAGAATATGGTCAATCTCAGAACCAGATATGAGGATTTTAGTCAGATATCCTTTCAGTATTGTAGAACCCTTAACCAGTCGGTCATCATTAAACATATTTACTCACTCATTGAATAGATTTGTACATATTCAACTTAGCAGCATATACAGTATCAAGAAACCCATATCTACATGAAGACTTCATTGACAAGCAACAAAAGTACAACAACAATAAACATATAACCTCTGTAGTAAGCTTCAGAAAAACCTGACTTCCATATGCGCTTTTTCTAAGACAAAGGCGTGTATATACGCGCTTTTACCGAGACAAACTAGCGTATAGATATGTAAATATTAATTTTGCAGAATGTTTCATATCTATAGACTTACCCAGATTTATTCACTTCACTTCAGTAAACATGCGCCAGGTCACAAATCTAATCATATCTTCAATAGATCAAGTACATATTTATTTCAGGTCTAGAGATTTTGATCCATCATTATATCCAAGGGTGCATCATAGATTCAGATATGCCAATAAAACATAGTTCATCCCATGTAGATATACTTCAGAGAGAAGTATTTAGTAACAACCCTTACACCTACACACCTTTGCACTATGATCTTCTTCTCCTTATATAGATTTAGCCTTTATCAATACCATGAGCCAAGACCACACATTGCCGATGGTATTCTTGGACGAGATGAAATATATGACACAACGCTCAATACTGTGGGCTAATACCATGGTAATGCCCCTTGGTATCATAAATTTAGAGCGCAAAAGGCATACACGACTTTGCTTCTTCGTACCCGCGTGTATACACGACTTCTCTTCATAAAAACTGCGTATATACTAATTTTGGATGTATACGCATGTTGCTTGTATACCAAGTAGCATATATATTGCCTCCATACGCGAGTTGCCTTCATCAAACTTGCGTATACATTGAGGAATATTTCTTGTTTCATTTTTCTGGCACTTACTAGAATTCCTTTCTCTGTCACATCTGAAATAACCTGTAGAAACATTTTTTTTACATCTTTAACAAATAGGTTGCTTATCAAAAGGAAACTCATCAATTAGGTTGAACCATCAAGGAAAACTTCATCAAGTAGGTTACCATCAAGGACAAAATATTGCATCATATTGCCAATAATATCCCCCTTTGGACTTGATGGCTACCATGATGGTGTTTGATCACCACAACAGATGGATACATTAATCATAACCATTATTCAAACACCAAAATACTCTCCCCATTTGAAATTAAGGGCAAAGGGAAGATCAATACCGAAACAAGAGATTTGCATATCTGATGTGCACTGTATTGACCATGCTCCCCCTGAGTTCATGCTGAATCTTCAGACATAACTTTCAATGAAGTACATGACTCTATAACTCAACCGAGTATGACCTTTCCTATCACCAAGGACTCATACTTACATCAAAGATCCAACCAAGTGGAATTACATATTTTACTCAACTACCCAACCAAGTGGGTTTACAAATTTGAACAAGTCCTTACATGACTGAATATAAAAATTTCACATCATAGGTCTCAACATGACCTTTTCATCAAATTATAGATATGAATTTTTATAACCAGGACCAAAAGATCTCAAGAGAGAGATCATAAATCAGAAACCAATCAGAATGCCAAAAATGCATCCTTTTCAACAAGGCAGGTGCTCCCCCTAAGCTTGTGCATGTTGAACACCTTCAACAACCAATTCATCAAAGAATCTTCATCAAGGAGATAAATATCAAAGAAAGATACAATAAGATGAATACTGTAACAACAACATATATTACCCAGTACCACAAACTATTATGAAAACTGAGGCAGAGACATTCTGTCAGCAAAAACCATACGTGGTTTTATGCACAGAAACTCATGTATGTACGTGATTCACATTTATGAAACTAGTGTACCGAAATTAATCTTCTGAAGTTAAGCAAATTTGATAAGAGAGGTAGAGAAAACTCCCAACTTCTGTCTGAGATATTCGAATGCTTCCCTGGGAAGAGGTTTAGTAAATATATCTGCAACTTGTTCTTTGGAGGGAACATACTCCAATTTAACCTTTTTTCCAAGCACTTGTTCACGTAGGAAGTGATACTTGATAGGAGTGTGCTTGGTCTTGGAATGCATAATAGGATTCTTTGAGATACTAATGGCACTTGTATTATCACATAGAATGGGGATGGGAGGTGAACATTTGATTTGAATGTCTTGTTGTGTCTGCATCATCCAAAGAAGTTGTGTGCAACATGATGCGACAACCACATATTCTGCTTCCACTATAGATAAGGCAATAGAAATTTGTTTCTTGCTGAACCAAGATACTAATCAGGGCCCCATATAAAATGCACCACCACTAGTGCTTTTTCGATCATCAACATTTCTAGCCCAATCTGCATCTGTGTAAGCATGAAGAGTGAGATCAACATTCTTTGGATACCATAGACTAAAGTCTTGAGTCCCTTGTAGATATTTGAATATTCTTTTTATAGCCTGAAGGTGGGACTCTTTTGGATTAGCTTGGAATCGTCCAAAAATCCAAACTACATGCATAATGTCTGGTCTTGTCCTGGTTAGATAAAGCAGACTTCCAAACATGGATCTATACTCTTGTTGATTCACCATGGGAGAATCATCATGAGAACTGAGGCTACATCCAGTTACCATTGGAGTACTCACAGGTTTTCAGTTTTCCATCCCATAATTCTTCAGAATTTTCTTGAGATATTTTTCTTGTGATAGAAATATGCCATCTATTGCTTGTTGCACTTGTAAGCCAAGAAAATATGTTAGTTCCCCAAGTAAAGAAATTTCAAATCACTACTGCATAACAGAAGAAAATTTATGACTCATGGACTCTTCATTACTTCCAAAAATGATGTCATCAACATACACAACTATAATCAATATTTTATCATTCTCAATTTTTGTGTATAAGTTACTGTCAGCAGATCCCTTTGTAAAAACTTGTTGTTGAAGATATTTGTCAAGATGATAGTACCATGCCCGAGGAGCTTGTTTGAGACCATATAAAGCCTTTTTAAGTTTTCAAACAAGTTTTTCATCATTTCCCAGAATGAATCCTTCTGGTTGTTCTATATAAACTTCTTCTTCTAGATCACCATTGAGGAAAGAAGATTTAACATCCATTTTGATAAACTTTGAATTGTTGAAAACTTGAAAAATAAAGAAACATTCTTATGGCTTCAAGTCTGGCTACAGGAGAAAATGTTTCTTCAAAGTCTATACCTTCTTGTTGAGCATAACCTTTACAAACAAGTCTAGCTTTGCTCTTAATAACATCTCCATTTTCATTTAACTTGTTTTTGAATATCCATTTTGTTCCAATAACATTTTTATCATGAGGTCTTTGAACCAGTTCCCAAGTATGATGATTTTCAATTTGATCAAGTTCTTCATTCATGGCTTTAATCCAACATTCATATTTACTAGATTGATTTAAATTGTGTGGCTCAATAGTGGATAAGAATGCCAGATAGCTAGGGGATCCTACAAGAGTTCTTCTTGTTTGCACACCTGATCCCTTTTCTCCCAGAATTTGAGATTCTAGATGATTCTTTTGAACATACCTGAATGGAGCCTTTTCAGATAGATCTTCTTCTGGTGCTTCATTGGGTTCATCTTCTATATTGTTTCTATTTGATGAGGGAAAATATAAATCATCATCATCTTCATTTGTTATTATTTCCCTTTTAGGAGCTGTGAGAGACTCATCAATTACAACATCAATACATTCAAAATTTTCCGTAGTCATTTATTGTAACATTTATATGCTTTACTTCTAGAAGAGTAACCAAGAAATATTCCTTCATCTGCTCTAGGTTCAAAATTACAAAGTTTTTCATCGTTGTTATTGATAAAACATTTACTTATGAAAACTCTAAAATACTTTACAATGGGAAGATTGCGATACTAGAGTTCATAAGGAGTTTTATTACTGTTCACATGAACATGAGCCTTGTTAAGAATATTTACAATAGTATGTGCTGCTTATCCCCAAAAGGTATCGGGAGTTCCAGATTCATCAAGCATAGCCCGAGCCATCTGTTGAACTGTTCTATTCATCCTTTATACCATGCCATTTTGGTGTGGGGTTCCAGCTACAACAAACTGTCTTTTTATGCCATGATGTTCACATAAATCAAAGAATTCATCTAATATATATTATCCTCCTTGGTCAGATCTAAGACATTTGATTTTTATATCTAATTCATTTTCAACCAAAGCTTTGAAGATCTTAAAATTTTCAAATGCTTCATCTTTATGTTTCAGTAAGACGATCCAACACATTCTAGAGAAGTCATCAATAAATAAAATATAGTATTGTTCTCCACGAGGTGAATTTTTCTTTATAGGACCACATAGATCAGTATATATAAGTTAAAGATGCTTACTTGCTGATCTTTCTTTGGCATTGAATTGCACCCTGGTTTGCTTACCAAATTGGCATGATTTTCATATGGTACTTTCAGGTAGAGTGATGCTGGGAAGATCACAGACAACTTTGAGTCTGCTATATTTTCTTATTTGAGAGAAGCTCAAATGTCCTAATATTCTGTGCCACAACCAATTTTCTGAAGATTTACCCAAGTAGAATTTCTCTTGGCCACCTTTCAATACATACAGATTGCTTGGTGTTCTAGTTCCTTTTATTCCCATTTTTCTTGTGTCAAGTTCACGTACTACACATTCTTTTGAACTAAATACAACTTCATTTCCTTGATCACACATTTGACTCACACTCAATAGGTTATGATTTAATCCATCCACATATATAACATTGCTAGCTTTCACCTTTTCTTTTATAAAAACATAACCTTTTCCTTTAATGACAACAAGAGAGTTATTTCCAAAGGTACTATTCTTTTCATTCTCTAGAGCATTGTATGAAAGGAGTTTATTTTTATCACCTATCATGTGTTTTGAGCATCTGCTATCAATGTAACATTGATTTTCTTCCCCTTCTGCAAATGAAGCTATGCCACAACTTTCAACCTGTAAGTCCTTCTTTATCCATACCTTGGAATTTGAAGGTATATGCTCTTTTGGCTTAAGTTTTCTCTTGCATTCAGATTCTTCATGTCCAAAGTTATTGCAATAAGAACATTAAATTTCATTTTCAAGAGGAGAAAAGTTGTTATAAGTATTCTTCTTTATTCCAGCCTCATTTCTTTGCTTTCTTGCTTCTTTGGTCGTGATGGTTTTGTATGCAACACATTGAGCAGCTTTATGACCAAAATTATGACATGAGAAACATTGTCCATTAAAGAAGAAATTTCTGCGATCATGAAACCTTCTATTTATGTTTACCTGTTTATTGATATTTCTATTATTGTTCTTCCTTGTATTGAAGTGGTCATGCTTTACTTGTGTAGTCTCTTTGTTCTTTTGCTGAGTGATAAAATGCTGCAGGCTGGATTTAGCTACATTTAGATAGCTTGGTGCTGAAGACTGAAAGGATTCTCCAATATATCCAAGACTTGTCTTTACAAGGGGAGAGCATTGTACCTTGATAATTTAATCTAAGGTTTTAGATCCTTTAGCAAATCTAAGATTTAAAGTTTTCACTTTCTCAATTTACTTTCTTATACTTACTATTTCACATTCTAATTTATCATTGTGCTTCTCCTTTTCTATAAGCTGATTCTTTAGAGTACCTATGGCAATTTTTTTTCTTTCAAACATATTTTGAGATGATTTATTTCTTCAAGAAAATCATTTTCTTCTAATGCATCCATAAAATTATCTTTAGCCTCACTAGAGTCTTTTTCAAAGGCCATGAGTAGTCTAATATCTTGATCAGATTCTCCTTCTTCACTATTTGATAGACCATCACTATCTTCATGAGTATAATAGCTTTTTCTATTGATAAATTTTTTATTATTTCCTTTTGCCACTTCCTTTCCCTTTTCATGATTATCTTTATGGGGACATTTAGTAGCATAATGACCAACTCTTCCAGAAGCAAAACATTTAAAAGGAATCTTACCTCTGAACCTTCCAGTGCTAAGTTGTAGCTTCTTTACAAAATTTATCTCATCTTCTTCTGAACATACCCTGATCCTTATTGTTCTTCTACTTCGTTTCCTTTTGCAACAACTCTAAAAACAACTTCTTTGAATTTAGATGGACCTCCTTTCCTCATTTCACATGCAGTCAAAATCCCATGAAGTTGAACAACAATAAGATTTTGTAGATCCTGCTTCTCTTCAATAACAGACACTTTTGACTCGAATTTGGGAGTTAGAGATCTTAAAACCTTTTCTACTAGAGTAGTGTCAGTTATGGTTTCACCCATATTTCTCATACGATTTACAATATCATCTAGACGTAAAAAGAAGCTAGAAATGATTTCCTCATTATGCATTCTGAGTTTTTCATATTGTATTCTGAGAGTTTGGAGTTTAGCACTTTTTACCTTGGCATCACCTTCATAGCTCATAATTATTTTGTCCCATATCTCCTTTTCTATATTCAACTGCATGACTTTGACAAATTCTGATTCAATCTAACTTCCCAATAATGCATTGACCACCTTTGCATTGGTTTCATAATTCTTTCTTGCGGCTAGATCTATTGGAACTGACGTTGGATATTGATAACCTCCTTCAACTATAGCCCATACATCTACTCCAAGAGAATGAAGATAGGATCTTGTCCTTGTCTTCCAGAAGATTAAATTGTTTTCGTTGAAGAGAAGAGGCCTTATAGATGTTGTCCCATCTTGATTGCTCATCTTAGTTGATCTTCCTTCTAGCGATTAAGCTTCTTCAGAAGGACCTGCTCTGACACCAATTGTTGGGAAAAATACTAAGAGGGGGGGTGGGTGAATTAGTATTTATAGCTCACTGAAAACTTTTACTTTTTCTTTACTGAATTCTATATGCGACTTTAATAAATCCAACTTGTGTATACACACAGATATACCAATAGAAACTTGCGTATACTGAGATAACTTTATTGTTAGATAAACTTTGAGAAACAATCTTTAACTCAACTTATCAGTTATGCATCAGATAGTTAAGCAGTAAATATGTGTAGTAATAGCAGAATAAATCATCACACAAGAGAATCACACATGAACACCAAGATTTAAGGTGGAAACCCAATTCGGGAGAAAACCACCACTGTTGTCGTCTCTGTCTTCAATATTTATTATATGGAAAACTTCTTACAATATTGTACTGATGCAAACTCATATCAGTATACGGGCATCAACCAGTAGAAGGCTGCAACTTTCTCTCGTTCTCGAGCTGCTATTGGAAGGGAGCTACAACCCCCTGATCTCGTTTACCAACCACTACTGGAAGGGAGCTCCAACCCCCTGACCAGAACACCAGCTTCTACTGGAAGGAAGTTTCTATTTCCACACTGAAGGCTTCAGCCCTCAGAACCACTGTAGATCACGTTTCATCAATTTTCACACTAGTTCCCACAGCTTCAACACAACTCATCATAAACATCATCTATAATATACTTAACCCAAACTTCAATCAAAACAGTGAGATTACTGTAACTAGAACACAATAATAAACCCAAATTTCAGAATCATCATGTAGAAACAATCTCAACCCTAATCATTCATTATCTTAAAATGCATATGCTACTTTTCTTTACTGAACCCATGTGTATACGCGCTTTCCTTCACACCAACCTGCGTATAGATATGAGAATATTGATATTCCAGAATATGGTCAGTATCAGAATCAGATCTAAGGCTTTTAGTCAGATATCTTTTCAGTATTGCAGAACCCTTAATCATTCAGTCATCATTAAACATATTAACTCACTCATTGATCATATTTTTACATATTCAACTTAGCAGCATATACAGTATTCAAGTAACCCAGATCTACATGAAGACTTCATTGACAGAAAAAAAAATATAGTAGCAATAAACAAATAACCTCTACAGTAAGCTTCAGAAAACCCTGACTTCCATACGTGCTTTTTCTAAGACAAAGCCGCGTATATACGCGCTTTTACCGAGACGAACTAGCATATAGATTTGTAAATATTAATTTTGAAATTTTTTTCATATCTATTGACTTACCCAGATTTCTTCACTTCACTTCAGCAAACATGCGCTAGGTCACAGATCTAATCCTATCTTCAATAGATCAAGTACATAGTTATTTCAGGTCTAGAGATCTTGATCCATCATTGTATCCAAGGGTGCATCATAGATTCAGATCTACCAATAAAATAGAGTTCATCCCATGCAGATATACTTCAGAGAGAAGTATTCAGTAACAACCCTTACACCTGCACACCTTTGCACTATGATCTTCTTCTCCTTATATATATTTAGCCTTTATCAATACCATGAGCCAAGACCACACAATTGCCGATGGTATTCTTGGATGAGATCAAATAGACGACACAACGCTCAATACTATGGGATAATACCATGGTAATGCCCCTTGGTATCATAAATTTAGAGCGCAAAAGGCATACACGACTTTGCTTCTTCGTACCCGTATGTATACGCGACTTCTCTTCATAAAAACTGCATATATACTAATTCTGGATGAATACGTGGGTTGCATGTATACCAAGTAGCGTATACATTTCCTCCATACGCGGGTTGCCTTCATCAAACCTGTGTATACATTGAGATATATTTCCTGTTTTAGTTTTCTGGCACTTACTGGAATTCCTTTCTTTGTGACATTTGAACTGACCTGTAGAAACATTATTTTTACATCTTTAACAAATATGTTGCTTATCAAAAGGTAAATCATCAAGTAGGTTTCCATCAAGGACAACTTCATCAAGTAGGTTTCCATCAAGGACAACATATTGCATCATATTGCCAACACAAAATTCTTTCTCTGCTCCAGTACAAGAAGGATGGATCATGGCGCACGTGTCCGGATTATAGGGTGATAAAAAATATCAATATTAAATATAAATTTCCCATTCCCGTGATTGATGAATTACATGGAGAAATTTATTTTACCAAGTTGGATCTTCATTCAAGATATCATCAAATTAGAATGAAGACTGAAGATATTTCGAAAACAACATTTCGAATTCATGAGGGGCATTATCAAATGGTAAAAGTCATTACAACATACATAGCAATACAAAGTGAGTAAAGTTGTGGCAACTTATGTACAAGAGGAGGTGTGAAAACTATCCTCATCGATTAAAAGCCCATAAGAAGAGATTGGAATTAGATTTAAAATGATGCCAAATAGAGTTAAGAAGCAAAAAAATTCAAGAATCCTAACCCTAACATGATTAGTGCTAAGTGGGAATGATAAATTTGATGAATTTGAATTGTGTAAAAAGACGAGGACCCTTTTTTAGATCATAAATTTTTTCTTGGTATTTTGTTTTTGGTGTCCTTTAACTTGTTGGAAGAACATTAATAGAACACTAGGTCATGTGCTTGATTGTTGGGCATAACTACCTTAAAAAATGCATGGTAAACTTCAAAAAAATACACTAGAAAATCATGACTTGAAAATTACCGGTATCAAGGCTATTTTTGAGATGATCCTTGTGGTCAACTAAATCATCATGCTTGAATAAAATACATTAGGGATGAAGAGAAGGATCTTATTTTTAGAAATAATATGTCACATGGTAAATAGAAAGTAGTGGTTGCAGGTGGAAATCTATGAACATTTGTCATTAAAAGGTATGATAGTATAGTGAAAGGAGTGTGATCGAGGGAAAAATTAGTTCTTGATAGAAATGTGTCTTTCATGGTTGTTTACTTGGTGAAGTTTCGCTAGAATTATTGCTACAATAGAGGATTACTTATTTGAGTTTGGTGATGTTGCAAACACATTTGGTGGAAATTAGATAAATAAGCCCTATGATAAATGCATAGTTGAAATAATGAAATCAGTTCTCTAGAAATTGAGGGTGGTCCTTAGTAAGGGTTTTTCTTATATCCTCTTTTTGAAAATTGTCACTACATGGATTGCTCCAATTCAAGGAATAAAAACCTAGAGAGAGGCTTGCACGCTTGAGTAATATGAACCTAAGGATCATAAAATTTACCAGGTATTTTAGCTTGAGAACTGAATATTTAGAAAGAGATATAAAGTCCCGAACATTTAAAATCCTAAACAAGTGTGTCAAATTTTTTCACTAAGTGTAAAGAGTTCAAAAAATAGGTGCCTAGGAAGTTAGGGATTAAAAGGTAACCAAAAATATTGAACATGATAGGAACTTGAACAAAGAAACTTTGACTAGGAATTAGTTACTCAAGAGAATACACTTTTGAAAAAAACACAAATTTCCAAACAATATGGACACCAAGAAAATTAAAAAAGTTTCTACTAGTAAAAAACAATGAACAAGAAAAATAATACTTAAAAGTGACTCAACACTTCTAGCAAGGCAAACTCTTAACAAGTGAAAAAAATTAACTATATTTAATACTCAATAAATAATTGTTTGTGAATCCAAACTTTGAGAAGGGATCTACGGTCCCAAGTAAATAAAGAAAATATATGAGTGCTCATAAATTATATGTATGAAGATTAAATTTAAAAAAAATCCAAAATCTTTACCAATAAAATTAAATTATTCTAATACAATATATATTTTTAAAATCTTAAATATTTAAAATAAAACAAAAACCCATAAAATCCATTCTTCATCCTTGAAATTTTAAAATCACTATCCATTTGCATACTTTGTTGTATCATTTAAATTAATAACCTACAATATGTTATTTAATACTTAAATTTTATTGTTTGTAATGGTTATGTTTTATAAAGAAACATTAGAAGTACATAGTAACAAAAAAATAACGAGCTAAAGAGGCCAGACTTTCAAAGGTTATGAAAAAATGATTAATTCATAGTTATTCTTCAAGAAACAATTGTTTAAATGGCCAAACTTTCAAAGGTTATGAAAAAATGATTAATTCATAGTTATTGTTCAAGAAACAATTGTTTATGAGTTTAAATGAAGGAATTCAAAGTCCCAAATAAGTGGTTCTCTTCTGAAGACTGGACTTTTCATAAAAATCTAAATTTTTATCAATAGATTTTAAATACTTTATCTTTATAATATATATATATATATATATATATATATATATATATATATATAATTTTTTAATAAAATAAATTAAAAATAAAAACATATAAAATTTAAAATTAGTAGAAGAATTTTTCATTAATTTTACCTTCCCGAAACATGATATCTTCATGAGTTTTCTCTTTGCTATGTCGTTACGGTGTTTAATATTTATTATTTATTATACTCAAAATATTTTATATTTTTAAAATATATATATTTTTAATAAATATATTTGTTAAATTAAAAATAATATTTTTTTATTATATTTTAAAAATATATTTGTATTTTTAAATGTTGTGTATATATAATTATTTGCCTACATAATAATAATATGAATTCATTTTATATTTTTCTTATTATAAAGGATAAAAAATATTTTTATTATTAAATTAGTTTATATGGGTTAAAATCACTCAATACATCACGGCTTGGTGGGAGGGAAGTAGGAGTTTGAATTATAGTTACTTAGGAAATATGGTAATTGGAATAATATGTGTTTCTTTATTATTGTTATTATGTATTTTAAAATTATTTTTAAGCATAAAATAATGTAATGTAAATTTATAAAGAATAATATGAATTTTTACTATTTTATTATATATTTTTAGATAATTTTTATGAAAATAGAAAATTGTAGATAAAAAGTTACAAAGTTTGATAAATAGAAGAAAAATAACATATTTTTACATGATTTGTTACTTTGTAATTTAAAACAGTTGTTCCTGATAAGTTATTTTACATGTGAGATATGACATTATGTGTGAAATTTTCAACATTTTAATTTCTTTGTAGTGTTGATGATAATTTTTACATACTCAGTCTTAATATTATAATATAATATAACTTTTAATATATATATTTTTTTATTGTCCATTATAATATACCTCATTGATAATATTCATAATCATGACATTGAAAATATCTTTCAAAATGAAATTCATAATTTATTATATCCATGACACATTTTATTGATTATATCCATAATAATGAAATTTAAAGATATATTTTAGAATAAAGTTCATATTCTTAAAGAAAAGTCTATTTTTAAGTAAAAATGTTGTATATTTGATTTTTTATTTTTTTTTCAAAAAAGAAAAAGAAAATAAAGAAAAATAATGACATACTTTGTAGCTCTTGAAATAATTGTTAGTGGTACATATTAAAAAATAAAATAGACATAAACATTATAATAACATAAAGACAGAGACATATTAATCAATGGTGAGACTATGTGTGAGGATCTTTAAGTGTACTCATAATGTATGACGAATGATATATATCTAAATATAAAATGTTTTATTTTGTTTTTCAAAAATAGTGAGAATCTTATCCTAATTTAGTTGTCAAATTAATAGCGGGGACATTTATCACCCACTTTTATCCGCAAATACGAACCAACTCATTATTGTTATTTAAGGAAAACTACACCATTTAGAATTACTAGTTGTCGCTGGTCCATAAAAACAGACTTTCACTCCTACCAAATACTTTTGAGTCTTAAACGATTAACCAACTATAACATATATAGTAAATATCTCTTAACCAATTATTTAAAAAAAATATCACGCCTCACTTCTTATAACTATAAGATGAAAAATATCACACCTCACTTCTTACCCATTAAATGCTAACAAACCCTTTCATATGTAACTATTCCTATGAAACCTAGGAGCGGTTTTTTTGGCACATTAGTGCTCCATTTCTATGCTCACGAAAATAATCATGCAAGTGCAGTAGAATAAGGCAAAAATTTTGTTGAAGTCAAAATCCCATATTCATAATATTCTTAATAAAAATATTTGGAAATGGAGTTAATAGTAAATATTTTTATATGTACGGGGAGTTTTAAGTCAGAATTCCATAATCATGGTATTCCCAATGAAAATATTTGGAAAGTTAGTGGTAAGTATTTTTCTATGCATGATAATTTTTTATTTTACGAGGGGATAACCATGAAATATATTTCTTATGTTGCAGGGCCTATGTTAAGTAGAACTATATTATATGTACTCGTATACTATATTGTAAATAAAGTTTGTTTTGTGAGTAATTTATTATTAATTCGTTGGTTCCCTAAGTTTCTACCAAGGTTTTTTAATGCCAAATATGTAAAAAGGGAACTAGTGATGTTCTCTAAGTTTAATCCACCGAAATTTCACTATGTGGATGCGTACAAGTGTGTCTCATGCACATAAAGGGGTTGGCCCTCATGGATCTAAAGCTATACTTTGTAATGTATTTGGCTACTAATTCCTTACCACATCCATACAACTAAACATCTCTCAATATTAGAAGCAATGGGTGGGGCACACCTCTTGAGCCCAAAGGGAATGATTATAATAAAGTTATTTCAACTAAACAAATATAGACCACTCTTTTCATGGGGTCCTAAAAAAATTAATGATGATGAAATATAACCTTAAGAAGGGGCATAAATAATTTTAAGCATAAATGTGAAAGGTGGGTCTAACTACAAGAGGCTGGTGTATCCCCTACCTTCCATGGAATCCTAGTTGTTGGGGGTTTCTTTGTGGATCATCAGGCAACCCATTATTTATGTAAAAGAGTTCTTGAAGGTTTGTATAGTAGATGTGGTGGTTCTTTTTCTTAAAAGAGTTGGTAGCTAGTTTATGAAGTGCACCCTTGATGATGAGATTGCTGCTATTTTTTCACTTTCAAATATGAAACTTCTCCAATATGGATTATGGAGTTTATTATTTTTTTATTTTTGTAAAATTATTCTATTATATTTAATGAACTAATATCAAAAGAAATTTATCAGTTAGCTTTTCTCTCAGTGTATGGTGAAAATTTATGTTTTAAATGTTTCCTAATTGTTTGTGGATTTTATAACTTGTTTTCTTTTACACTCTCGCAAGGGATTGTGAAGAATACTTTTGGGTTTTCTCAATAATTAAGGGAAGGTCTATATTATGTTTGAACATCTTAGCTAATGCACCCTTTCTTTGGTTTCTAAAGTGATTTCCCTCAGCAAAGTATACATTACATTCACCGTCATCTTAAACAAGGCATGAATATCCTTTTTTCTCAACCATTTTCATTTTTATTACTTTTATTTCACGGTTAACAAAATTGAGCTTATTGAATAAACATATCTTCAAGTTTGCTACCCCATTGTGCCCAATGCAAAAACCCTTTATGTGGTAACATTATTTGGGGTGCTAGTTGGCATTTGTGATCATACTTTTATTTTGTAATTTGTGATGTGAATCATTTTCTCAACCATTTTCATTTTTCTAACTTCTTTTGTTACAAGAGTCATAGAAATAAGCTTTACCTAGTAAACATATTTTCAATTGGGCTACCCCATTATGCCCAGTGCACAATCCCTTTACATGGTAACATTATTTGGGGTGCTAGTTGGCTTTATTAAGACCATACTTTTATTGTGTGCTTTGTGGCAAGAATCTATTTTAGAGTGTAGAAACATGTATGGAGGGGATTTAGGCATGTTATACATTTGAAGCTCCTTCCCAACTTATCCCTTGAAAGAATTGTTTTAACTTTGACATGGCCTTTGGAGCATAAGAACTTGAAAGAACAACTTGTCTATGAATTGTGTTATGAAACACTGGTCCAACAAGTAATAAAGTAAATTACAGATCTAAATATATTACAAGTCCTTAAATTTTTCTATAAAATATCAAGAAGCTTATAGAAAAATATTTCACATGATGATTGTTCCAAAAACTCAACGAAATCTCTATATATTAAACATCACCCATAGAAGAAACCAAGAGAAATGGTTCCAAGCCTCAGTGGGAGGGTATGCTTAGAATCTTGTTTTGCAAGCAAATTCTCTCTCTCCAAAACTGGAGAAAATGGGTTAGAAAATATGTGAACTCAAAGTGGTAGAGCTCTAGGAAAAAAATACTATAATGAAAATGATGAGAATAATCATTGTGAAATGAGGAGGAAAACGTCTCCTATTTAGAACATAATTGTCGAGGTTAAATAATGAAAAATATTTGTTAGACCATATTAAGATCTAACCTTTATTTTATTTTATTTTAAGAGGAAAGGGTAAAAAGAGGTATATGACCTTTATTATGAGTAACTAACCCCAAAATAATAATTTATTGAGTTAATTAACGAAACCAATTCATAAATAAATGATTTATTATATTATTTCCATTTGATTGGGTAAATTGGTTGAAAATAATTCATAAATAAATGATTTATTAAAGAATTTCTAGTTAAATGGGTAAAATACATGGAAATAATTCACAAATAAATGATTTATTACATTATTTCCACGTGAATAAGTGAAATGGGTGAAAATAATTAAATTATCTTTACATTAAAGGGTAAAATTATGAAAATAACATAAAATTATTCAATCGATGAGTAAAACTAATGGAAATAACCTAGGAAAAGTGGTTTTTGAGACTGTTTACTTAGGTGAAAATGAATTTTTATGTCGAAAACCCATACTAACATGGCATATCTTGATTAGTATAGTAATTTTGGCTACATGATCACTTTTTGTGTGATAAAGGCTTTTATTGTGTGCTTTGTAATAAGAATATATTTTGGAGTGTAGAAGGATGTATGAAGGGGATTTATGCATGATATTCATTGGAAACTCCTTCACATTGAAGCTCCTGAAAGAATTGTTTTAACTTTGACATAGCCCTTGGAGTATATGAGCTTGAAGGAATTTGTCTATAAATTGTTTGATGAAACACTGGAATGACATTCCTTCTTTAATTAAAAAAAAATCATTTGTATTCATTGCACAATGATCATATACCTAGGACTATGAGCTAGAGTGTTAGGTCCCTAGATTACTAGTGTAGTCCCTTATTGTTATTTTTGTACCCATGTAGCCCCCATATTGTTATTATTGTGCCCCATAAAAGCCACTATTGTTATTGTTGTGCCCTTAAATTATTATTGTTAGGTCGGCTAGGATTATATTGTGACCCCATGGACTCCTATATATAGAAAGGAGATTTCTTCATTTGTATTATCCAAGAATTGTTCATTTATGTAATGTAAAGGAGGTTTCCCCCTCGAAGTGGTTGATTTCTAGGTCATTAATCTTTCTTTTCTTCTATTTTGTGAGTTGGTTTCATAACATTTGGTATCAGAGCTTTGAATTCTAGGGTTTCACTGCTTCAAATAGGTCATCGTGGAAATTTCGCTATAATTGTTTTTCTACGAAGGTTCAGAAGCTAAAAAAGAACCCATTTATGAAGAAATACTGAGGAACTTCGTCTGAAAAATTTAGATCTTGGTTCGCAATATTTTCAGAGATATGATCTGTGAAGTTAGGGTTTTTGTAGGCTCCCAAATTTCATCTCAAAGAGGTGCCCTTGGGAAAATCATCATAACTCTCTCTCTGAACATCAGATTGGAATTATGCAAAAAGTGGCCAAAATTAAATGGACAGTAGTTTCCTGTGTATCAATTTCAGAGTTGAAGGAGGAAACAATGACACGTGGCACATCGTACAATTTCACTCTACTGAACCAATCCATAATTAGGTCATTGTTAGAGATTGGGCATAAATTTGTCTTGAAGAATCCAAATCAAATCAGACCTGTGACATTAGAAAGAAGATTCAAAGGGATACTAAAATAATGAAGATAAAATCTTGGGGATCCGAAATTATAGAGATACATCAATTTCAATATCGAGCTCCTCAAAAGCAAGAAAATAGAGTGCATTTTTTTTCAAATTGCATAAGTATTGTTTGAAAAATCAGTTTGAAGTGATTCTAAGGGAATATTGAAGCATAGATATCAATATTGGGTTCTAAAATGACCCATAAAAATAATTCAACACCCATTAAGCCCTCAAAAGGCTCTACTATGACTCATGAAGAGGAATAAGTGCAACATGATATATCAAAATTACAAGAGCAAGTGCAACAACTTTCACTCTCGCAAAGAGTAACAAAAAATGAAATGGAAGTTTTAAAGAAAGGCATGGAGTCTAAGATGGATGATTTGAAGAAAGGTGTGGAAGATAAGATGGATGGTTTGAAGAATGGCATGCAATCTAAGATGGATTACATGGAAGAAAAAATGAAAGACAACATGGAAGACATGAAGAATGATCTAAAAGAAGGCATGGAAGCTTTGAATGAAGGTTTGACAAATTTGATACAAGAAACGATTCCTAATGGCGAAAAGATAGTAGAGGAAACTCATGATGAGAACAAAATAAATGTTAATCGCAATTTCATAAACTCTAATGTTGGATTGAAGACCCACCATATTATAAAGATCGATGTGAGGAAGTTTGATGGCAAGCATCCTGGAACATGGATACTATAGATGGAGCAATATTTTGATCTCAATAATGTGAAAAACACACAAAAGGTACACATTTAAACTTTATATTTAGAACAAAATAAATTTGTATGGTATCGATGACTTTTCTCCCGTCAAAAAATTGTCCCTTGGTCAATTTCTACAGAGGAAATGATATCACAATATGAGGATACAAAGAGCAACACCTTCTTTAGCCAATTGATAAATCTCAAACAAAAGTGTTCAGTGGTGAAGCACATTGAGGACTTCCAAAAATTGAATATAAGGGTAACTAATATTCCAGAGGAACACATGATTGATGAATTTATAGGGAATTTAAAGGATAACATACAACATGAGGTTCGCCTTTGGGAACCTAATTCATTGGAGAAGGCATTCAGGTTGGAAAGAAAATTTGAATGTAGAATTATGGTAACAAGGAAGCCTACCACTCACATCTATAAATATGGAAGTGTTTCTACTCCTAGACTTCCACAACCTACAAGGTTGACAACACAAAAATTGGAAGAAAAAAGAGCAAAAGGGCTTTGCTACAATTGTGATAACATATACACTAAAGATCATAAGTGTGTTGAGAAGAAATTATTTTACATATATTGTGAAGAGGAGGAATAAAATGAATAAGAAACTTCAAAAGAAGAGGATATACACCAGGAACCAACCTTAGAGAAAGAAGAAATCAGTTTGACCATATCTTGTAATGCATTGGCAGGAATTACCACTCCTCAAACTCTCAAGATATAAGGAAATATCAGGAAGAAAAAGATAATAGTGTTGATTGATTCAGGTAGTACCCATAATTTTATTCATTGTAAGGTAGCCAAGGAATCGAATTTCTTCCTATACCTAACACTAGAGTGTCAAGTGATGGTTGCAAATGGAGGAACTATAAATTTCTCTAGAAAATGCCATAATATCAAGCTAACCATGGGGGAATATGTATTGAATAGTCCAATGCTTTCCATTCCAATGGGAGGTTTTGATGTTGTAATAGGAGTACAATGGTTACAATCTTTGGGGACGGTAGATTTTAATTTTCCAGAAATTTTCTTGAATTTTTTTTTGAAAGGAAAGGAAGTTGAATTACGGGGTATCACAGGGAAGCCGAGAAAGATAATAAGCTCTAATTTCATGAAAAATCTTATGAAGAAATAATAATGAGGTGTAATTGCATAATTATGCTCACTAGAAGTTCTAACATCAAAATCATCTATTTCTCTAGATCTCCAAAAACTCTTGGACAATCATTCCAAGGTGTTTGAAACTCCCAAAGGACTCCCACCTATTCGTGATCATGATCATGCTATTTATTTGATTCCAGGAAGTTTTCCTCCAAACATCAAGCCTTACAGATATCCTTATGTCCAAAAGAGAGAAATTAAACGTATGATTGCATAAATGTTAGAGTCTGGCATAATTCAACCTAGTCAAAGTTCTTTCTCTGCTCCAGTAGTATTGGTGCATAAGAAGGATGGATCATGGCGCACATGTCCGAATTTTTGGGTGATCAATAATATCACTATTAAAGATAAATTTCCCATTCCTGTGATTGATGAATTATTTGATGAATTACATGGAGTAATTTATTTTACAAAGTTGGATCTTCGTCCAGGATAACATCAAATTAGAATGAAGACTGAAGATATTCTGAAATCAACATTTCGAACTCATGAGGGGAATTATGAATTTTTGGTCATGCCTTTTGGCCTTGCCAATGCACCTTCTACATTTCAAGGGTTGATGAATTCCATTTTCAAACCCTTCCTTAGAAAATTTGTGTTAGTATATTTTGATGATATACTATCTACAATAGTTCTTGGAAGGATCATGTTCAACATGTTGACAAGGTGCTCAAACTATTGGAGGAGAAACAATTAAATGCAAAAACCATCAAATGTTTCTTTGGAGTAAAAGAGGTGGAATATCTGGTTCATATTGTATCTCAGGAGGGTCTTAAGGTAGACCCTAAAAAAATTAAATCCATTAAGGAATGGAAAGTCCCCACAACCATAAATCAGTTGCGAGGATTTCTCGGGTTAACAGGGTATTATCACAAGTTTGTTAAGAATTATAGGATAATAAAAGCACCTCTAATAACATTATTGAAGAAAGATGCATTTTCATGGAATCCTGAAAAAACTAAGGCCTTTGAACATCTTAAAGAGGCAATGTGCCTAGCACCGGTCTTAGCTATGCCATACTTTTCAAAAACCTTTATTGTGGAATTTTATGCCTCAGGAAACAAAACTGGTGATGTTTTAATGCAAGAAGGAAGACCCATTTAGTTTGAAAGTCGTCCAATCAAATGAAAGTATTTATAGAAAGCTATTTATGAGAAGGAAATGTTGGCAATACTACATGCAGTAAAGAAATGACGATCTTACCTAATTGGAAGACACTTCAGGGTAAAAACTGATCATGATAGTCTTAAATAATTTTTGGAACAAAGACTATCTTCAGAAGAGAAGCAAAAATGGGTCACAAAGATGTTGGGTTATGACTTTGAAATCATCTACAAAAACGGGAAGCTAAATGTTGTTTCAGATGCACTCTCAAGAAAGGATGAAGAGGTGGAAGCATTGCTTTGTGCCATGTCTATTATCCAACAGATTGGATAACCGAAGCAAGGGATGAATGGAAGAATGAAGAAGAAGTGCGGACACTCATTCAAAATTTGCAGCAATATCCTAGTACATCTCATACATTTAGTTGGAAAAATGATTCCTTATGGTACAAAGATCGCTTATATCTTTGTAAGAATTCCCAGCTAAAAAAAAATATTCTTTTGGAATTGAAAACCTCTCCCTTAGGAGTACACTCAGGATTTTTAAAAACTTATCACAGGGTGAAGAAATATTTTTTTTGGGATGGCCTTAAATTTGATATTCAAAAGTTTGTGGCGGAATATTTGGTTTTCCAGCAAAATAAAGTTGAGACGATTAAGACCCCGAGTCTTCTACAACCTTTATCCATTCCAAGTCAACATTGGGAGGAGGCTTCAATGGATTTTATCATAGGTTTACCTAAGTCCGAAGGAAAGAGTGTCATCATGGTGGTAGTTGATATAATTACCAAGTATGCACACTTTTGTACATTATCTCATCCATTTAAAGGAAGTACAATTGCTACTGCATTTATGGAAACAATTCAAAAGCTACATGGAAACCCAAATATTACTGTAAGCGACAAAGATCCCATTTTTACTGGAAATTTTTGAACGGAAATATTTTCTTGTTTGGGTACTCAACTAGCTCATAGCTCATCTTATCATCCTCAATCTGATGGGAAAACTGAGATGGTGAAAAAATGTTTGGAAGGATATCTTCATTTTTTTGTATCTGATAAACAAACACAATGGGTCAAGTGGTTAGCTCTGGTTGAATGGTGGTATAACACTTCCTTCCATACTACAACAAAAATGACCCCATTTATGGCACTTTATAGATATCATCCACCATCCATCGCATCATCTTTAAGAGAAAACTATAAGGTTCAAGTAGTGGAAGATTACATCGAGCATCACCAACAAGTTCTGCAACTCTTAAAGGATAACCTAAATTTGGCACAAAATCGAATGAAACAATAGGTAGATCAACATCACAACGAGATAATTTTTTATGTAGGAGTCTGGGTATTTTTACGGCTACAACCATACAAAAAAATGTCCCTCAAGCAAGCTAAGAAGGATAAAAAATTATCACAAAAGTACTGTGGTCCTTACAAGGTGTTGCAAAAGATTGGTACTATGGATACAAATTGGAGCTTCCTGCTTCTTCTTGAGTGCACCCAGTTTTCCATGTTTCATGCTCAAAGAAGGTTTTAGGTGACAAACTTCCAGTTAAAACAATATTGCTAGAACTTGATGAGGAAGGAAAAAAATATTGGAATCTGAAGTAGTCACAAAAAAAAGAACTCGAGATCTACGAAATCAATCAATTTCAGAGTATCTCATAAAGTGGAGGAACTTACCCACTGGATATTCCACATGGGAGGATGAGAATTTTATACAGAAGCATCCAAAGCTACTCAAGCATTGAGGACAACACTTTTTTGAAGGAGAGGAGCATGTTAGGTCCCTATATTACTAGTGTAGTCACTTATTTTTTATAGTGTAGCTCCATTATCGTTATAGTTGTACCCCTGTAGCCCCCATATTGTTATTATTGTGCCCCATAAAAGCCACTATTGTTATTTTTGTTCCCTTACATTATTATTGTTAGTTCGGCTAGGATTATATTGTGACCCCATGGACTCCTATATATAGAAAGAAGGTTTTCTCATTTGTATCATCCAAGAATTGTTCATTTATGTAATGTAAAGGAGGTTTCCCCTCGAAGAGGCTGATTTCTAAGCCGTTGATCTCTCTTTTCTTCTATTTTTTGAGTTGGTTCATAACATAAAGAGTGTTATTTAATACCCACACATCATTTTATATCAACATAGGATCTATATTCAAGGATCTTGGTATCTGACCTTAGTATTTTAAGTTAATTCCAGGTTACACACAAGGTGTTAAAAAAATGATTGAATGGGTTTGCTCACAACCACGTGATAAATTTCATGACTATGTTTTCCTTTTTTTTGAATTTATAAATGATATAGATGGTTTGATAAAGAAAAGGGGGTAGCATTTAAATTTTCATATGCTTCAAAATTTGAGTACTAGGGCATTTTGTTTTTCATCTTTGTAGTAAATACTTTACTACCTTTAGTGCAAAAATCTTGAAACAACCAACTCAAATTTATTAATAGCCATCAACATTAAAATTTTATGCACCCTTTTATTGAGATTACTTAAATGCATTGGGATTATTATTTGAATGGTGATATTTTTTTTGATAAACTATCTACTTGTAGTGCATAATATTTTTCTCAAATTGAATGTTATTTATTGGGAATACCTCTTTTCTCATTCCAGTAAACATCACTAGAAATGTATAAACTCCAATTCTAGACACTTCGTTTGAAGTGATAAGGGATTCATATAATTTCTCGGTGAAAATTAGAGGTGCCTAAGGTTTTATGCTAATTGTTTGAAAAACAAGTAAGTGAAATCTTCCTCATCCATGAAAGAAATCATTCATTTAATGAGAAATCTAAGCATTGTATCATTTTTTAGAGCACTGTGCTTTATCTTCATTTAGAATTGCAAGAGTATCATAATTTCTGATGAGTGATTTGATTTACTTGAAAATTGTAACAAATAATCTTCTTTTGTGTATGGTACATTTTATTGTAAATTTGTGACGAGTGATTGGATTTAATTTACAGTTGGAAAAAATAATCTTCTTTTGTGTATGGTACATTTTATTGAAGTGATGAACATCTCTCAAGATTCATAATATGTCATAAAGCGATTGATCTAACATTGGGACTATAACAATTGACATATATATGTTTTCCAAACTTGATTATTTATGAGGCCCATCTCTTTTTTGAGTTGATTGCATGAAAAGTAAGGAGCTATAATTGTGTGTCTATCATCATGTATAACATACTTAGAAGATTGCATTTTGGTATGTGTTGAGAGGAGTCTTGTCTCTATAGGTTGAATAAAATTATGAATGGATTTCCTAAGTCTGCAATTAAAGCTTGTATCAAGAGATTTGTTTGATATGTCATTATGGTAATAATAATGTATTTAGAAAGGAGTTATTAGAATTTGGTTTATGATCATATTTTGATTTTTGGGTAATTTTGGTAGGATCAGAGAATATCTCGACAAAAATATTCACATCAAAGCTAGGATATAAGGTATACGTTGAGGTAGCATTTCATGGGGAAAAAATTGGTGGTGGGTTTGAATTTCGAAGATCCATGCTCCCATCAAGGCTAAGATTTTGTTATGATTAGTTCTGAGTAAAAATTACTTACATGGGATAATGGTTCGAAGAGAGGCTAGGTTGGAATAAATAGATGTGCTTTATGTAGAGGAGATGTGGGGTTGATATTCCGCATTTTCTTCTTTTCCCCCTTCACTATTCAATTTTGAAAACCAAAATAGTTTGAAATTCTCCTAGTCCGGAAGATAACATGAAAACCCAATTTTGTGATGTTTTGATGGTTTGCTTCGACTCTCTTCATTTTTTCTTTACATATTTTATTTGATGGGCATGTAACCTATATATTTGACAAAGTAAATCAATTCCAATGGAAGTTTTTGCATATATGATTGTGAAGCTGATGAGAGAATGCAAATGTGATTCGAAGTAGGGAAAATCATGCAATTCTATTATTCATTCCATGGAGATTGTTTTGATGGGGCTAGTCAAGGTGATCCTCCTAAGTGTGGGGTTAGAGCTATTCTTCATATAAACTCACATTTATGTCATCTCCATTATTCTCTTAGTTTTGGTTAAAATATGAAAGTGAAATTTGTTGCATTATGAACCCTTCTACATCTTGCTAAAAATCTCAATGTATCAAAACTCATTATTCTAAAGGAATTTAAAGTTTTTATTGAATGGGAGAAATACAAATTCAATGTTTAGAATGTCTGGCTTCAATATATGTTTATCTAGATCCGATATTATATTATAGATTTTGAATGGACCTTTTTTTCACACATTTTCGAGGAAATCAACATTGCGGTAGGCAAGCTCTCCAAGGAAGTTGTATCCCTCTAGGATGGGGATTTTATTTCTTATGAATTCCTTGATGGTCATTTGATTTAGGACGTATCTTTTTTTTTATAAATCATTTTTTATTTCTCTAGTTTTTTTGCTATACAAGTCTTCATTCGAAGTGGTATTAAGGATATACAAATCCTTTATATTTTGGATTTTGTTGCAATTGTCCTTGTATGGATTGATATAGTTAAGATTCACAACAAGATGGGGGAATGTTTCAAGTTATGGAAAAAGTGTTATGTGGTAATTTTGGTTCCCCTAAGGGGGACAATGTATGTATATTTCTCATTTTGAAATAAAATTAATTTTTCCCTTGAACAAAGGGATTGGAAAAAAGTTACATGAAATTTGTTTTTCTGACATATTAATTCTCATAGTGCCTTTTTTGTGTTTGGTCCATTCCACAAATGTATCAATATAAATTTTCAATATTAGTCACTTGACCTTTGGAAATGCATACTTTCTTATGATAGTAGCTCCATTTACATGCTGAAAATTGTAGTCTAGTGATTGGTAGTACATTCATTAATTATACATAAAGGCCATATTATTGCGAAATTAAATTTTCTTGGTCATGTGTAGAAGGTAAATCTAATAATTACAACCATGTTTCATTGATCAACTCTCAATAATTGTTCATGATTGAAAGCTACCCAAAAAACACACTCACATACAAAATAGAGTGCCTTGTCTTATATTTCAGTGTAGATATAGAGTTATATTTTCATATCGTGCTAATGTGCATATCCCATGGTGCAACAATATTATGTATGGAATCCTGCCCTAGTGGTGATTAGGTTCACCTTAAAGTGTGGGAAGAGGGAGCTTAGGCGACAATGTATCTCCTTCCTAGTTTCCCTCAGTTTGTCTCGAAAGGTTGATCTTGCATATCCAAGCATTGAAAAATCAAGAAGTAACATTTTTTTGTCATTAATGGGGAGAAAGGTATTTTTCCTAGAATTATAGAATAACATGCTCCAAAAAAAATTGATGAGTATCAGTCAATTTGGAAGCATTCGTCTATTGAATCCTTTGGAAATAATTCTACATTTTTAATATGATGTCTGATATTTCCTTTGTGTGAAGGATGCCAACATTATAGTATTTTTGTGTCATATAACTTCCCTTGGAATTATTAAATAATCTTGGATATGTAAATAAGTCCAATCCAGAGTGGACAAATCAAATTATACATTTTCATGGGTATACTCTTCTAGCAGAGCAACACATCTCATTACTTTTGGGTTACATATATTTTAGATTTGAATATTATGCAGGAAGATGCTGGGTTGGGGATGCTTGTGATGTCCCTAATGGGAGAGGTTAGAGATTTCTTTACATCACTAGGAAAATGTGAGATATCATCTTCTGCAAAGTTCACTCTAGAAGTTCTCAAGTATTTTTCTTTCGCTAACAAGTGAGATTGAGATGATGAATTTGAAGGTATATAAATACATGAAAATTCTATATTGGCAATACTTGTCTTACGAAAAACCAAAACAATGTTTAAAACTGTGTATCAGATTCCCTGCTAATTTCTAAGGTTGTAGAATACAATGGGAAGAAAATTATTGAATATCTCATGCTCATTCAAAAAAAAGAACAAATTACTCATGAAGGTATTCAAGAACACAAAATAAGAAAAAAAACAACTCAGTAAAATTTCAACTTACACCAACCCTATATAGTGGTGGATAAAACATTCTTACAACAATTTTCACCTGTTGTGGCATTATTTTGGCGTTCTTCCTCATAGCATGGGCATATTTTTTATCCTTTTAAAGTTCTTATGCACATTCTAGCATTTATTTATTGGTTTTTTACTATATCCCTATTTTGGTAGGGTGTCAAACACATGAGAATAATTCATGGTATTAATATTCCCATTAATGGTTGCATCATATTTTTAATTGGATATAACATTGTTATATTTTCCAATGATTAAGTAGAGTATGATTAATAATCTCTCAACATAAGTATATTATATTAGTTGGTTTAATCTCTTGCATCTATTGTCATTTTAGTTCTTTTCATATTTTGTCGTTATTTTGGAATTTATCATCTTCTTTGGTTCATTGTCATATTTTGATTACACTTCACTAAGGATCTTTAGGTTGATGGTGTCACCCTATGTTATCTATTTAAATATTCCTTGGTTGAAATATGTGTAAGTGCAAGTATTTGTAGCAATTATGGATTACTTATGTCTTCTTCGAGAGCACACATCCCCATATTGGAACCACTATTCCCACTTACACTTCATGAGTCCCACATGATGTAGTATTAATCTTATAAGTAGCTACAAAGGAGGGTATGTGAATTTTATTTGAATCATATTCATCATCCATTTCACCCTTTCTTGAGTACAATTCCTCCTTGGTGATGTGCATGATTAGGAAGTGGGGTACCATGTTCCCTTTCTTTCCCCTTTCAATATAATTCATTTTCAACAACTTACTTTTGATCTACATTTCATTGTGAAACTATATTTCATGTACTTGTTGTGCCTCAATCTAGTCTCCTAAACTGAGTTCATTTAATTGTCAACCAGGATTTGTAAACTGCTGAAGTGAAATGTACCATATGTACCTAGGTGCTTGTTTCCTATTGCGTTGTGTGTAGTGTTTTGTGATGTTTTGGTCTTTTATGTTAATTTATGATGTTTTTGGTCTTTTGAAGTTTTGTGTTTACAATGGAAATGTCTAGAAAGATAATGAAAAGAAATTGGTGGTCAAGAACACAGTTGAGCCTAATGTATGGAATGGCAAATGTAATAAAAAATACTGAAGCAACATCTAAACTATGACTGAATAGAAACAAGAGCTTAATGATGACTTCTTAAACAAATGACACAAACTAGACTTTGAGAAATGATCACTTAAATATGCAAGTTTTCTAACTAGACAATTAGACACTAATCATGATGCAAAATTCTATTCTAAACTCATTTATTCCATGACTAATTCCTAGTTCTATTCTGCAATTTCAATTAAAGGTCAGAGTCTATTCTCCAAGAGTTATTGGTTTCTTTTCAGGGTAGTTCTGTTGAGGAAGAGCTCTGTTTGTAGTGAGAAATTTGCAGAGATATTTCAGACCTTGTAATGATGTTATCTTCTGTTCCTAAAGTTATGGATCATTGATGGTTTTTAGAACAAAAAGATATTTGTAAATAATGAAGGTTGTCTTAGGAATCCTATCAACTAAAGTGATCTACTGTGCAAAGGGTGACAGTGTGACTATGAGATATGAGTGCAATGAATTGATTTAAACATGAGCTTAAGATGCTTCTAAACTAGAACAATGTTAAATCCTAAGCCATCATCAAACTTTGAAATGAAGTAGCTGGTCATGAATTAAATGCAAAATGAAACTCCGGAGCATTCTAATTAACATGCACTATCCTATGAAGTTACACAATCGGTTTGTTCATCATGAGTGATATTTTGGAAGAGTTCCTTCTTGTGGAAGAGTAGAACAATTTTGACCGTGGACTTGTATGCAATTGAAAGAAAATGAGCTGAAAGAAAATGAAACTAAGTTGTCACATCACAGTTATATCTTGAACTTCTTAAGGATGTCTTGGAAGAATTTCTTCTTGTGGAAGAGTGGTTAGGACAAGTGCAACTATGATAGTGAAGACTAAAAACTACAACTAATTCCTATGACACTATAGCTATTCATCATTCATTGTTATGATCTGTTGGAAGAATGTCTTCTTGTGAAAGAACTAGGATGAATATAACTACAGTCTCTATTTAAAAACAAATACAACTCCTATCCTACAGTACCATAGTCATTAAACATTCATTGTTTTAATTTATTGGCAAAGTGTCTTCTTGTGGAAGAACTGGAACGAATTATGACTACAGTAGTTAGTTAAAACAAATACAACTCCTATCCTACAGTACCATAGTCATTAAACATTCATCGTTTTAATTTATTGGCAAAGTGTCTTCTTGTGGAAGAACTGGAACGAATTATGGCTACAGTAGCTAGTTAAAACAAATACAAATCTAACTGATATCCTACAATACCATAGTCATCAATCATTCATCTTTTTGGTCTGTTGGAAGAATGTCTTCTTATGGAAGAACTGGAATGAGTACGACCACAGTATATAAAACACAACAACTACTAATTCAATATGCAGAACGTAAAGATAGCTAGGAAAAACTTATCTAGTTTACGCTAAGGAAATCCGTTCAAGGGGCAGGGGCCCTCTACCACTTGACGGCATTCGACTTCACAATTAAATCACGCCTTCAAGATAATTTTGTCTGCTCCATTAACGATGCAATAGTTTGAACATAATGCTCTGTGTCTTAAAAGACGTAACACAGAGTTTTCACAAAATCTAGCAGCAAATCTAATACAAAATCTCTAACTAAGCTCTCGGCCTACTCAAGAGTTTATAAAGTAAATGAAAGTAACAATAATTACAATAATTTAGGAATGATGTCTTTCCTTATCCAAATCATCTTAGGAGTCTTTGAGGTGGCTGCGTGAAGGAGAAAAGACACCTGGACTGAGACAATCCTAGTAGGAGTCTTCCTTCACAAATGTGTTCCCACGTGCATAACCGTACCCAGAATTCATTTCCTCTTCCATGATGAGCAACAAACCATGTAGGCACGACGTGGATCATGCCCATATGCGTTTTTCTTCAAGAGGCCACCTGGAACATACTCAAACATAAAGGTAGCTGCAGAATCGCCGGTTAGCTACGGAATGCCTGCATTCTGCAGCTAGTTCCGGTCAAAATGCTTAACAATAGCAACAATCACAAAATTCAACAAGTCAGTCATGTAAACCATTCTAGAAGTAATTTTAACTATTTTTATTGATCAATTGGGTTTAAAATGGAAATGGACAGGGGAAAAATGAGGTAAAATGAGGTGAAGGAAAGCACAAATTTGAGGCTCAACATACCCCCACTGCTGTCTCTTTGCATGTCCTCATGCAAATTATCCTATGAATTCTGAGGCTTCTGCAAGGACATCTAATCCCCTTCTTTTCCTTTGTGTGCATGCTAAAGGCCTTCTGGGTTTCCTGATCACAAGTTTGAACCTGAGGTTTGTGAGTGCTCTGATCAACTTTCTGTTCCTTGTCTTCATCTTCTCATTGGTTCTCTCCACTTTGTCTATATGCAGGGATAAGGTTGAGTTCATGTCAGTCTTGAGCTTGATTTGATCTTTGATAATTTCATTCTCATTTTTGATGTGTCTATTCAACACTTCCAACTCATACCTATCCCTCCTCAATATATCAATTTCAGTTAGTGGAGGACTGGGGGTTCTCTCTTCTCTTTCTGAAGCTGTTCTTTCTAAAGTTTCCACATAATCATAGATTTCCTGTTGATCAGGATCAATCTCAGGGGTGCCTTTATAAAAATCTTCATCATCATACTCTTCCATAGATGTTTCTTCATCTTCAATATTGATTACCCCTGTTTGTTTGATTGATGTTTTCTTCAGTTTTCCTTTTAATCTGTGGCTTCTCCTAAGTTGAGAGGAACCCTCCCTTTTTTCTATAACAGATTCCTTGATTACCTTTTCTGCCTTGAGTTGACTCTTGATTCTAGTCAACTTCTCCAAAATGACTTCTTCACTGCTTTCTTGAACCGGTTTGTCAATTTTACCTGTTGGAGTCCTCCATCTCCTACTTCTCTTTGTGGCTTGTGGTTCAGGTGATAGTTCTTTTGCTTCCTCAAAATGATTTCTTATTAAGAAATCACCCCATGTATCATTTGATTTAGATAGATGATGCTCGATTAAAATTTTTACTAACCCATGATGATACAGGGTTGTTTCCAAAAACTGAACTCTTCTCTGAACACAGGAAGCCATTTTCTTCAGACTTTGATACAAGAAATATGGTAAATTCAAATCTTCTCCTAGAAAATGCAACATTAGTCTCATATGGTAGACATAAAATGTCCCATATCTACCCTCACATGTAACAAATTTTTGTAAAAGTAGTATATTCCTCCATTTGCTCTTCAATGCTGTACTGGGAATTCCCTTCTTGAACACACTAACATCCATGTTTGGTGATTTTAAGATTTGTTTCCATGAGTCATTATGGAATTCCCTATTTTTAAACCATCTTTCCCCAGCTCTGGATAATCCTGTAGCCTCTGCTATAAAAACTTCATTAACAGTAAACTTAACATCGCCTATTTCAACCTCAGTGCCTTGGAATGATCTAGCAAATGTTTTGGTGACTTCCTTATGGCAACCATTAAACTTTTCCAAGATTTGGAGCCATCCTATTTGTTGTAGCATCTCCTTGCATTGTGGATAACCTTCTAAATATTTTGATCCTATAGGCTCAATCCTTACGATGAAACCCATGATTTTTCACTATCGATTAACACTCTTCTCTATCCACAAAACAATGGCTTTTACTTTCGGATTAAAATGGCTTCAAGCTCTAAATAAAAATGGCTTCAATTTTGGAAGAACATACCTTTGAAATAGCTACAGTCTTAAAAATCTCTGGTTTGTATGCCTCTGTTTGAAAAATGCCTTCGAATCCTCAGACTGATGTACTTTTGTTGAACTTTGGAATGATATGGAAGCAATTTCAATTTTCGAGCTAATGTGTCTCTGATAGACAGTGGTAGATGATTTCAAATTTCTTTTTGTGCAATACCTCCGTCTTTGGTAACAGAAGACTTCAAACTCAATCACTGAAAAACGCTTCTGTTTCTAGTAACACCAAACTTCAAACTCAACCTCTGTCTCTGATAACAAATGGTATGCTTCAAATTCAACACTACAGCCTCTCTGTCTCGGGTAACAACAACTTCAAAACCAGTCATTACCACACCTCTGTCTTTGGTAATAACAGACTTCAAACTTCAATTACTACCACACCTCTGTCTTTGGTAATAACAGACTTCAAACTTCAATTACTACCACACCTCTGTCTTTGGTAGCAAAGTCTTCAATTTTAGCACCTCTGTCTTCTGGTAGCAACAGGCTTTAAACTCTACACGGCCACAATTCTGTGTTGACAGTGAAAATGCTCCAAACTTTGTTCACAGTGATATGCTATCTGTTCACGGGATCAAGTGGTTTTGAGTTCTCACACTGTTATACTTCCAAATTTACCTCTTCTGTTCTGCTCCTGATGATAATAATGCTTCTGCCTTCGGAATGGAATACTGGCTACGGAATGACGTTATGGCAAATGGTCACGGCATAGAGTGGTGAAGTGAGGTGGAGGATTGCATTAATGATTTGAGGAGACAGCGGAGGATTTACGACGGCAGGAAAAATCTTCATCATTAAAGAACTTGGTTAAGAGTCGTGGGAATTTCAAATGATTTGGCCGTTTCACCGCTCAAATGCTATTGGATAGAAAATTTGAATTGGAAGATTTAATACAAAGTCTATAGAGGGTTTTGTTTGGTGTTTGATCAATAAAATAATTAAAACAACTCTTTGAATAATTTCACAACTAAACTATGCTAAATTTTCATGAATTTCCATCGTAATTTAAATTTATTACCTCTGCCCTTTATTTGATGTTTGTGTAGCCTTTGTCTTCTCTGCTCATCTTTGGAGGAATCTTTCACAATTTTCTTGATATTTTTGATTCATGAATTCACTGGATCACTTTGTTGTAATTCTGATGTCTGCTGGTTGATGCCTTCAGGGTTTGTAGCTGCCAAAAAGACTGTCGGGCTGCAGAAAAGGTGATCAGCTGCAGAATGTCCACTGAGCTGCAGAATGTTCCTGTAGAATACTTTAATCATGAAAATGAAATGTTCCTAGGAGATGGGTGAAATGTTTATGAAAATGGATGAAATGGATGATGGATTATGAAGTGGATAATGGAATAAGAATGGATTCAGTTCATGGAATGAAGGAACATAAGGGTTGTACTGCAATTCATGGCATATTTTTATTCACTTGCAGCAAGATATCAAATTCTATGTTTTGACATGAGAATGGAAGATGGAGTGAAATGAATGGAATGGAATGGAGTGAAATGAATGAAATGGAATGGAGTGAAATGTGAATGATGGATGAGATGAAGTATGGATGGATAGTGAATGGAGTGAGATGAAATGAATCATAAGTACTATGGCACTGAACTTATGATTTTTATAACAGCTGCTTAGAAACAAAAATGGGAAAATTTAGAGTGTCAGAGAGACTCTAATTTTCACCCTATCTTTTCTGTATAAACATGCCAATCAGTGATTGGTTTTCATGTTTATACCTTTATTTTTATTTTTTATTTTTTTTATTTTTTTTTTCAAAAGAGAAATGCTTCAGAAAATTTAATCAAGTTGATGAAGAAGAGAGACTCTTCTTCATTAACTTCACATCATTGTCTCCTTGGAACTTCTTGACAAACTCTTCTCTTGAAAGTGGCTTGTGGTATAGCTTCAGTCTATGGCCATTCACAAGAAAAGTGACCTCCTCTTCATCTATAGTTCTGATTTTTACTGCCCCATTATCAAAAATTCGAACAATTTCATATGGCCTAAGCCAATGTGTCTGAAATTTCCCTTGAAAATCCTTGAATTTTGAATCAAACAAGAGAGCCCAATCACCCTCTTTAAATTTCTTCTCTTTGATATACTTTTCATGCCATCTAGCCCTTTGCTGTTGGACTAGACTTGTTTTCTGAACTGCATCTTGTCTGATCTCATCCAATTCATTAATTTGCTCCAGTCTATGCTTTTGTGCCTCCGTTAGATCAAGTCCTAGCTGAACTGCCATCTTGAATGTTTGGATTTGGAACTCTATAGGAAACAAAACTTGCTTTCCATAAACAATCTCATAAGGAGTATGGCCTGTTGTGTTTCTCCATGTAGTTCTATAGGCCCACAAGGATTCAGGAAGCCTATCTACCCAATCTCTTCTATGTAGATGAACAGTCTTTGTTAGGATTCCTTCAATGACTTTGTTAGTGGATTCCACTTGACCATTTGCTTGTGGATGATAAGGAGTAGATGTTATATGTCTGATTTTGTACTTCTCCATCATTTGCTCCACTAGCCTTGATGTAAATTGAGCTCCTTGATCCGTAACAATTTCCCTTGGGACACCAAAACGAGTAAAAATATCCTCAAAAAGAAAAGTAACTACAGATGATTCATTAGCAACAAGTAATGGTTTAGCTTCTACCCACTTAGTAACATAATCGGTGCAAACTAATATGTATTTCTTTTGTCTTGATGGAGGACTAATAGGTCCTACAAAATCCAAGGCCCATTTTTCAAAAGGTTCAATGTGTACCTGAGGTTGTAATGGCATCTCACCTGAAGGAGAAGGTTTTCCTACCCTTTGGCAACTGTCACACCTTTTGACATACTCCCTTGCATCTTTAAACAAAGATGGCCAATAATATCCTAAATTAAGGATCTTATAGGCTGTCCTCTTATCTGCAAAGTGTCCGCCACAAGGTTCATCATGACATGCCTTGAGAATTTCGGGCATCTCATCTTCACGAACACACCTTCTAATGATCAAATCTGGACCTGTCTTGTACAACTCATTAGCGACCCATGAATATCTTGCACTATCATTAATGATTTTTCTTTTATCCCTTGCATTCATAATTGAAGGAAATTTTCCTTAAACTAAATAATTGGCAATATCAGCAAACCATGGAGTTTGAGTAGAGATTGCAAAAAGATATTCATCGGGAAATTGATCTTCAACCGGAGTGTCATCTTTGATATTTTGAATTCTAGACAGGAAGTCAGCCACAGTGTTTTGTTTTCCAGGCCTATCTAGAATAGTCATGTTGAATTCTTGCAATAATAACAACCATCTTATAACTCTACCATTAGTGATTGATTTATTCATTAAATATCTAATGGCAGAATGATCAGTGTGAATAAAAGTTTCATACCCTGTTATATAGTGTCTAAATTTGTTAATGGCATGAACAAAAGCTAAAAACTCTTTTTCAGTTACAGTATAGTTTAACTCTACAGGAGTCAAATTTTTACTGATATAATAGATGGCATAGGGAATTAAATCTTTCTGTCCCAATACTGCTCCCAGAGCTGTATCGGAAGCATCTGTCGAGATATGAAAAGGTAACTTCCAGTTAGGTCCCCTTAATATAGGTGCTTCAGAAATTTTGGTTTTCGGGGTTTCAAAAGCTAACTGGCAATCAGAAGTCCACTTAAATTCACAATCTTTGGTGAGTAATTTGAAGAGAGGAGATGCTATTTTGGTGAAGTTTTCTATAAATCTCCTATAGTACCCTGTAAATCCTAGAAAACTTCTTACATCTCTTTGACAACTTGGAATGGATAGGTTAGAAATAACTTCAACTTTCGCTTCATCAACTCTAATCCCATCCCCTGAAATGTGGTGCCCTAAAACAATACCTTCAGTGAACATCATAAAAAATTTTTCATGACTAAGAGAAAGGTTTGCTTCTTGACATATTTTTAAGACTTTTTCCAAGTTTTCTAAAGCCTCTTCAAATGTATCCCCATAAACTGTAAAATCATCCATGTACACCTCTACACAGTCATGTATCAGATCAGAAAAAATTCCTAATACTGCCCTTTGGAATGTTGCGGGTGCATTGCACAATCCAAATGGCAATACTCGGTAGGCATAGGTACCCCAAGGACAAGTAAATGTGGTTTTATCTTGGTATTCAAGTGCTACTTGGATTTGATTGTAACCACTAAACCCATCTAGGAATGAAAAGTACTTTTTACCTGCTAATGTATCTAATACTTGATCTATGAAAGGTAAGGGAAAATGGTCTTTAAGAGTAGCTTTATTCAATTCTCGGTAGTCAACACACACCCTCCATTTTCCATTTTTCTTTGGCACAATTACCAAAGGAGAAACCCACTGACTATTTGAAATAGGATAGATGAAATTAACATTTAACAATTTTTGTAATTCTTCCTTGACAATTTCCCTAAGATTTGGATTCATCCGTCTTTGAGGCTGTCTGATTGGTTTGCAATTTGCCTCTATATAGATGTGATGAGTACAAGTCTTGGGACTTATCCCTTTCATGTCGGTGTATTCCCATGCATATGCAGAAGAATGTCTCTGTAATACTTTGACTAGTTCTTCTTGTTGAGATTTTTCCAGATTTTTGTTTATGTTCAAGGTTTTACCTGGAAAAATTTCACTTGTAGAACTGCCAAATTTGTCCATAGAATGAAGAGACATCTGTCTAGATGAAAAGAACTCAATATTGGATTTCTCTTGAAATGATTCTTGTTTGTGCTCTGGAGAAGATTCAAAATTTTCTAGAGTATTCAGAATTTGATTATCTTCACTAATTTCCGAAATTGTGAAGAGTGGTTGCAAATATTCTTCATCCTCTATCCATTGAGTGTCATCTAGATCTGTAATTGTCCTAGCTGGAGGATATAAAGTGAATTTCTTTGTTGAACTTCCATCAGAAATATACATATCACCGGACCTACAGCTAATAAAAGCATCAGCTGTAGCCAACCAAGGTCTTCCTAGTATAACAGGATGGCCTCCTAGATTATTCTTGGGTGTAAGGATCATGAAATCCACAGGGTACTCCCAAGAGTCTAGGGACACTGGAATATCTTCTATTACCCCATCTGGTCTGACCACAGATCTATCTGCTAGTTGTAATAGTGTGGGTGTAAAGAGAAGATTAGGAAGTTTTAGTTTGTCCATGATTTGTCTACTCATGATATTTATTGCTGCTCCTAAGTCAATGAGTGTGTTTTGAATTTCAATTCCATTGATGTGAATTTTGACAACTGGATTTCCTGGGTCAAGGTACTTTGGAATAGTAATCTTACCCATACTAAAGGTTGGAATTCCAATGGAAAATACAAAATATGGTACATACTATAACCATATTTGGAAGAATCTCATAACTTGTGACTATCTCTACTCCTCCTCCATGTCATGATCATCAAAATCAACATCAATGGCATATGGAACACTAATAAAGGATGATGAAATTGAAGGAGGGGGTACAACATCATTATGGGAATTCCTCCCCCTCCTTTGACATTTTATATTTTCCCTTGTTGATTGAGCCATGATTTTGTGAAATGAGGAAGAAAACAGATTGTTGTAGGAAAAAAAATGAAGTTTGGTTGAAAAATACATGTGCCTATCCTATCACTTAGAATCCCTTCAAAGCTATAGAATAACCCTTAGTTGTATACCAAGACACCTTAGAGCTCCAACTTGCTAAAAAAATGAGAAAAATATGGATAAGTTGCCTTTTCTAAGAGGACACATGTCCTAAAATTGGGACACATATATGCACGCGTCAGACATGAGTTTGCACATTTTTGGAAAATGTCCCATCAAATTTGTGTTCAACACATGGGATATGAGACATGTAGCTCCCTAGGGTATGTATTATGACTTGGGGATCTATTTTCATGGATCTTGGCATCCAATCTTGATATTTTTTCTTAATTCCAGGCCGCATACAAAGTGTTCGATGAAATGACTTAATGGGTTCTCTTCTAATTGTGTGATAAATTTCACAACTATGTTTTCCTTTTTTATAACTTTTTAAAAGATATATAGGGCTTGAAAAATTGAAGGTGGTAACTTATTAATTATTAGATGTTTCAAGATTCGAACACTGGGGCATCTTGTTTTTCATCTTTGTAGTTAGTAATTTATTCCCTTTTGTGCATAGACCCTGAAACAACTTGCTTAGATGTATTATTAGTCATCAAAAATAACATTTTTTACACTATTTTACTGAGATTATTTAAGTGTTTTGGGCTTATTCTCTGAATGACAATACTTTTTTTGATGAATGATCTACTTGTGGTGTATACAATCTTCTTGAAATATGAATGTTCTTGGTTTCAAATACCTCTTTTCTCACAACATTAAACAAACACCAACAATGTATAAAGTCCAATTCCAATCCCTTGTTTTGAAGTGCTGAAGGATACATATAAATTTTGGGTGAAAATTAGAGGTACCTCAGATTGCATGCTAATTGTTCGATAAAACAAGTGAAATCTTCCTTATCTATGGGAGAAATACTTCATTTAATAAAAAATATGAGCACTTTATCAACATTTTATAGCTCTCTGCTTCATTTTCATTTACAATTACATGAGTATTTATAACCTATCATGAGCGTTTTGATCTAGTTTAGAATTGGAACATAACATCCTTTTGTGTATGGTAGATTTTATCATAAGCACAAAATATTTCATGAGATTGAAAATAACTTAGAAAGGGACTGATCTAACTTTGAGAAATACAATAATTCAAATATATACATCTGCCTAAGCTTGACTATTCACAAGGCCCACTTCATATTTTTTTTTGTTGATTGCATGACAAGTTGGGTGCTATATTTGCATGTCTATCACCATGTATAACATCCTTAGAGGACTAAATTTTTCCATGTGTTGAGAGGAATCTTTCCTCTATAGCTAGAATAACATTGTAAATGTATTTCCTAAGTTTGCAGTTAAATCTTGTGTCAATGTATTTTTTTGATCTATGATGTATGGTAATAATGGTTTATTTATTGAAGAGCTTCCTAGATTATCCACAATATATTAGAACATTTGTCGACATTTCGAATCCCAATGGGGATCCATCTTCATGACATTTGAATGAAGGAATTGAAAGAAGGGTTTTAGGCTACTAATAGTGAAAAGGAAGAATAAAAAAGATGACAAGAATTTATTTATTTTTATTTTATTATTTTATTATTTTAATCTTTTTAATTAATTAAAAATATATCATTTTATTTTATATATATAATTTTTATATAAATTTTTTGTTTTAATATTTTTATTTAATTTAATTATTTTTATAAAATAAACTAACCTTAATTTTAAAATATTATGTTTTAATCATAATTAATATAATTAGTAATCAATATTATATATTAATATTTATCCTTAATTAATTAATAATTAATAAAATAACCAAACTACTTCCTAATTAATATTAACACTTATTTAATAAATAAATATTAAAATAATTATTTATTTTTATTTAATAAATAAATATTAAAATAATTATTTATTTTATTTTATTATGTTATATGGTTATTCATTTAAGTTGAATAATTTAATCATTATTTAATTTTGTATAGAGTTAATATATTCAATTTTTAATAACTTAGAAATACTAATAAAAAAACTAACTAACTAAACCCTATTTTTTTTAAGATATGGTTCAGAATAGTTATTATAATTAATAAGAAAAAACAAGAAAGACCTAGTTTAATAATTACTTTTTAAAACCAAATAAACTAATTATTCACTAATTAATATTAACATTTATTTAAAGACATAAATAAATATTAATAAAGTAAATAATCATTTATTTTTATAATAATAAATATAAATATATATATATATATATATAATTTAATTTAATTTATGTTAGGATTTAAATTAGAGATATTATTTATAATATGATATTTTCAAAACAGTAGATACCCATAATAATTATTGCTAATTAATTAATTTTTATTTTTTAGACAAATAAAAATTAATTAATGAGGATAATTATTAAAAGAAAATACTTTAATTATGAAAATGACCTTAAATTCAGAAGAACAAATCTGAGATCATATACCTGAAAAAGCTATGACTGGGAGGATGGCGCTTTTGAGGAGAAAATTTGTTGAAGAAGAGGACGCCAACTGTCACTGATTTCACATCCCCATCCCTATTAAGGTTATTTGGATGTTTTGTAATCTCAAGGGCCTCCCTCACTTTCCTTCTTTGATAGTGCTCCTCTCTTGCAATGATCCTTTCATCTTGAAGGTGCACTTGATACTTAGTTTTCGAGGAGTGTTCTGCAAAGGCTGAGGTGCGAGATCGCTCATACTTAATGTCAGCTCTGTGTTCTTTGAGTTGTTTCTGAAGCGAATGTCGAGTTTCACCAATATAACTTTTCCTGCATGAAAAAAAAATTTTGAACACTCCTTTAAGTTGTCCAAGGCTTATACTATCTTTAACTGATCACATTCTATCATATTAATGAGTCTAACACCAATCACTAGAATACAATTTTCAACATATAAATAGAGTTATAATAATTATAAAGTATGCAATTCCACAGATCAAGAGACGAAGACTTAGAGTTGTTACATTTGTGGAAATATAGACCAAACAAAAATAAGGCCATTATGAGAATTAATATGTTAGAAAGAGATTGAAAAAAAGCACAACAATATAATTCAAATATATTTTCTCCAATCCAATCACCACTACGAAAGATTCAAAATATAATCATATAGTATATTTTTATAACTCTATAAATAAACCATTTTTTTGGTTTTTAAGCTCCTGTGGTTTTCAGTTATTGAAGAGCTCCCCGGATTATCCACAGTATTTTGGAACATTTGTCGACGTTTCGAATCCCAACGGAGATCCATCTTCAGGACATTTGAATGAAATAATTGAAAGAAGGGTTTTAGGCTACTAATAGTGAAAAGAAAGAATAAAAAAGGCAACAAGAGTTTATTTATTTTTATTTTATTATTTTATTATTTTAATATTTTTAATTAATTAAAAATATATCATTTTATTTTAGATATATAATTTTTATATTTTTTGTTGTTGTTTTAATATTTTTATTTAATTTTAATTATTTTTATAAAATAAACTAACCTTAATTTTAAAATATTACGTTTTAATCATAATTAATATAATTAGTAATCAATATTATATATTATTGTTTATCTTTAATTAATTAATAATTAATAAAATAACCAAACTACTTCCTAATTAAGGTATATGATTTCAGGTTTGTTCTTTTGAATTCAAGGTCCTTTTAATAATTAAAGTATTTACTTTTAATAATTATCCTCATTAATTAATTTTTATTTGTCTAAAAAATAAAAAATAATTAATTAGCAATAATTTTTATGAGTATTTACTGTTTTGAAAATACCAGATTAATAAATAATAACCCTAGTTTAGATCCTAACATAAATTAAATAAATAAAAAAATAAAAAAATAAAAATAAAAATAAATCATAATTAATTAGTTATTATTATAAAAATAAATGATTATTTACTTTATTAATATTTATTTATGTCTTTAAATACATGTTAATATTAATGAGTAAATAGTTAGTTTATTTGGTTTTAAAAATAATTGTTAAACTAGGTCTTTCTTGTCTTTTCTTATTAATTATAATAATTATAATAATAATTCTGAACCATATCTATTTATTTTTTTAGGATTTTTAGTTAGTTTGATTTTTTATTAGTATTTCTAAGTTATTAAAAATTGATTATATTAACCCTATACAAAATTAAATAATGATTAAATTATTCAACTTAAATTAATAACCATATAACATAGTAAAATAAAATAAATAATTATTTTAATATTTATTTATTAAATAAATGTTAATATTAATTAGGAAGTATTTTGGTTATTTTATTAATTATTAATTAATTAAGGATAAACAGTAATATATAATATTGGTTACTAATTATATTTTTTTCCCAGGGAAAAATCGTAACTTTTATTAAGAAAATTAAGAGTTACATGTTGTAGATGCATGAGCATATGCAAATCAGCTAGTAGCTGCGAAATAGATAGTGTTGTAAGCATTCAGAAAAATAAATACATCTGCTATATGTGCGAGTGTTCACAAAGTGATACAAAAGACATTCTCCATATGGAGTCAGTTTGAAGTATATACATTATATGCTATAATAAAAAATGTGAATAAAGTTCTACTGTCCAATCTATCGGAGACCACCCCCCCACCCAGGTGCAGGAAGAAATGGTTTGTGAAAGTACTGGTAGTATGCATGATCATTCTGTTCCTGTACCTCCATATGTGCTGTCAATAGGTGCGTCGCCTCCTTGGAAAGGAGGTCGGAAATGGTGTTCCTCTCCCTGTAAATGTGCCGACATGAAATATGATCAAAATGAGCTTTGAGCATAAGAGTTTCAGCCAATATCTTCTGAAGTGTATGTGTGTGACATGCTGATAGATCAAAAAACCATTCAATGACAATCTTGGAGTCCCCAAAAATTTGAAGTCATGTGTTTCTTTAGTGATGGCGAACTGAAGAAGGTATAAGGGACAAGATAGTTCAACAAAATTAATGGTACCGCAACCAAGTCCAATTTTGACTTTATATGAATTACAAATAGAGAGATGAAGAATAAACCCACCACCACAATCATGAGTCTTTGCAGACCCATCAAAGTATGCCCAAGGGAGTGAGTGTTCAATGATCTTGGGGGGTAATGCGGGGGCAAGGAGGAGGAGGGTCATCAGGGATAAAGTGATAAATGGAAAGAATATGTGCAGTGGATGAGGGCCAATGGTGAGGGGTGTCATGGAAAATGGTCTGATTGCAGGCCATCCTTATGTTCCAGTAGATAAGAATGGGAAGGTTCAGAAGTTTGATGGGATTTACAACGATCCATCATTGTTCCCATGCCTCTGTAAGAGAGATATCGGTCCAACGCTGATTAATATGGATAGATGACAGTACAATAGTCCAAAGTTTGAGTGCAATAGTTCAATTTAGGAATAGATGTTGGGTATCTTCTGCCTCATTCTTGCAAAGTGCACACCTGTGTGGTCCATAAAAGGTTATTTTCTGTAAATTAGCACCAGTGGGGATTTTTTCGGTGAGAATGCACCACATGAGCAGTTGAGCCTTGGCTAGGCATTTAAGTTTCCAGAGATAACGCCACCAAGGAATGAGTAAATTAGGTTTGTTACCTTGATATATATGGGAGTAACCTTCTTTTGGTGTATACCGACCCCATTTTGATATATTCCGAATGATTTCATCTTCACAATCCTTCAAATGAACGTGGGTATCATACAGAGCATCCAGATATGCAGTCTAGTTTGTAGTCCACTGTGATTGTATTCCTAATTCTCGATGATCCATCCACCCTTGAGAAAAGAGTGTTGTTCATTCCTCCAGGGAAATATGATTAAGTTTTCTGTAACCTGCTTGGTTGAGGAACGCGATGAGTGCCTGCAGGAGAAGATGAGCATTCTCGCACCCAACCCATGAATCAAGACCAATCTAGATCTTGCGGCCATTGCCTATTTTCTAGGTTAGATGATCCTTGATGAACCTGATAGCTGTAGTTATCGCTCACCAGATAGTAGAGGAAGATGAGTGGAATTATAGTGGAGTTCGAATCCAATCTGTGGGGGAGAGCGGATAAATGTATTTCTGTGTTGTCACCCTAGTCCATAGATTGTTTCTGGTCAGTAATGTCCACCCAAGCTTGGCTGCTAATGCAAGTGCAAAGGTTGGCAAATCTTTGATGCCCCAGCCACCCCATCTCTTAGGTAAAGAAATATAGGACCAATTAGTCTAGGAAAATGTATGTCCCTCTTTTGCACCCAACCAAAGAAAACGCCTGCAGATTTTCTGAATTTTGTGGATAATTCCTTTTGGGATCCAGGCTAATGAAATCCAATAAACAAGAGTGGCCTCCAGGACTGCTTTGATAAATGTTAGCCGGCCAGCTCTAGACAGCCAGTGATGGCACCAGTTGTTCAACCTTTTTTCAATTTTAGAAATGAGCCAATTCCAATCAGCAATTTTATAGTTCACAGGTTTGAGAAAAAATCCTAAATATTTCAAGCCGTCCTCAAATCTGATAAGATTGAAGGGGAATATCTGCTATGCATAATATAATTCATATGGAGTGCAGCCATGACAGGTCATTGTGGATTTATGATTATTGCATTGCATACCTGTGGCAGAACAAAAAAGAATCAAAATATCTTTGATCACTGTGGAGTCACTTAGGGTCCCATTAAGGAAGAGAATAATATCATCAACAAATAAGAGGTGAGTAAGAACACAATTTTCCGTTAGTTTGATGCCTTTCAATCCGCCTCTAGAGGTTTCATCAATAATGCATCTGCTAAGCCCCTCCATAACCAATAGGAACAAAAGGGGAGATATGGGGCACCCTTGACGAAGTCCCCGCTCTGCATGAAATAAATTGGTCACTTCCCCATTGATAAGAATGCTGTAAGATACAGTAGTGATGCTACACATGATCCAATTGATAGTTTGTAAGGGAAAACCCAGATGGGTGAGAAACATGCGAATGTAGAGCCAGCTTACTTGGTCAAAATCCTTAGTCAGATCTATCTTAAGAATCATGCCTTTGATGAATTTAGTGTGCATAGAGTGAAGAATTTATTGAGCAATGCTAATGGCATCATGGATCTGTCTATTTTCAAGAAAAGAAAATTGTTCAGGAGATATGTAAGTAGATAAGATTGGTTTCAATCTATTAGCAAGAATCTTGGCCATGATCTTATATATGAAATTACATAATGAAATGGGATGGTAATCATTGAAATATGCGAGGTGATGATTTTTGGGGATGAGAGCAATAAATGTGGAATTGAATGCATCATATAAGCGTCTAGATTGACGCATTTCTTCCACAACTTCCAAGAGATCATGGCCCAATAATTCAAAGAAAGAAAGATAAAATTCCACCGCCCAACCATCAGGTCCTTGGCTCTTGTCCTTTTTGAACCACTTAAGAATGTATTCAAGTTCAAGGCTAGAAACAGGTTGTTGTAGATCATCCTCTACCACTTCATCAACATACTTGGGGAATAGATATGCCACCTTTATAATTTCTGCCAGGGTGGGTTGGGGGGGTGCCTTGTAGATCTCCTTGAAATGGTTTATTCCTTTTTGGGCTAGATGAGAAAAATTAGAGGCTTTTGTTCCATCCTCATTATCTAGATCCCAGATGGTATTAATAGCCCTTCTACCATTGGCATAATGATGAAAAAATTTAGTATTTTCGTCCCCCACATTGATCCAGGTGGTACGACTTATGAGTCTCCACTCATTTATGGTTTGCAGGATCTTTAATCAAGTGGTTTCTAGTGAGGTGAGTAGTGCCTTATCTGCTTCATTACCAAACCCGCCTCCAATTGATGATTCCAGACCCTATATTTTCTCTTCACTATCCTCTGATATTTTTTCTTCCTTTACCCAACTGATAGTATCCTTCTTAATATTGAGGAGTCTGTGTTCAAATATGGAGGATGGTGTGTTTAAATGTGGAGGCGGAGGGAGTCTCCAAATATTATGCACCATATTGATATAGTCAGGATATTATAACCAAACAGAGCAGAATTGAAAAGGGGAAGCCGAATTTTTGAAAGCTCCAGTAATTTCCAAATAGATTGGAGAATGATCAGAGATGCCCCCAGATCCAATCCATTGTCTGAAAGAGCTAAAAATTTGAAGTAATCCTTCTTTGATGAGAAAATGATCAAGTCTTTGAGCCACCATATTATCCCCTGTACGCCTATTGTGCCAAGTTGGAGATGGGGATGTAATTAGGGGATCCACCAGATGATCAGTAGAAAGCAGGTGTTTGAAGTAATCAGATAGAGTTTCTGCACGTGCATTAGGCCCCCAAGATTCAGAAATCTCGAGAGAGAAATTCAAATCCCCAGCCAATATAATGTTCTTTGGGCGCATAATAGATGCATTCATAAAAGAGTCCCAGAAAGGTTGTCTATTTGAGTAGGGGCGATAGAAATTATTAATGGTGAAATGCATTCCAAGGGACTCCGAGAATACATCCATGTTGAGGGAATTTTCCTTTCCCCAGATATTAATAAGATTGATGCAGCGGGGGTTGATACAAAGGGCCAAACCCCCCAAGCACCAAGTGGCATCAACAGCATGAATCTTCCAACCAGGCAATAAGGAGTTGAGAGCACGAATAACCATATCCACAGTACCATGAGTTTCTTGTAGGAAAATGATATCGGCATGAGAAGAAATAAAGAGTCAACGAAGTGCAAGTCTCTTCGCAGGGCTAGCCAACCCACAACAGTTAAAAGAAAGAAAAATCATTGGGTAACCAGGATGGGGGATTGTCTTTCTCTAAGAACCCATTGATAGAGAGTTGAGAGCTAGAAGCAACTTCAAGTTCGGCAAGGTGAATAGCTTTGGAGATATGAGAGTGTTGACCCCGGGAGGATTTGTGCAATGGATAAGGAGGACTAGTGAGAGTGGCCAAGCCATTCGGTGGGTGGGAGTGGGAACGAAGGTTATAGGTATGAGAGGAGGAAGATTCAGAGGGTTCGAGAACAATAGGGGGGCAGGGAACAGGGGAAGAGGGAAGGGGGCTAGAAGGGAGGGGAACAGAGGATGAGGGGGCGGTGATCATTAAGGAAGCAGGAAGAAGGTGGGGTAATGAGGGGGGGTGGGGGGAAAGTATAAGGGGGATGAGGAAGGTGGACAACAGATAGAGGGACTCACATAACTAGCCAGGGCAGTGTCTGTATACAAAACATATGTCGTAGAAAGAAAAGATAGGAAATTAAAAGGAGAGGAAGAGGAATTACCCGCAATCGGAGGGAGTCCAGTAGCAATGGCAGCAGACATGGATCGAGTAATCCTGGCAGGAGCATACAAAGCATTGGAGGGTTCAGCCATCGAGGATAAATCAGCTGAGTGAGGTAGTCCCGAGTGTGATGACTTTCTTTGTAGTGAAACCGAGACCGGAGCGGTTAGATGTCTGCCATTGATGGAGTTGGAAGTCCATGTCAACCCCAAAATAGGACAGTCCTTGAAGACGTGACCAACTTTGTGGCATCGATTAAAACGGAATGGAACCCCCTCGTATTCCAAAATCTGCTCCCTGGTCGAGTTGCAACATTGAATATTGATGGCTTACTCCAAACCTTCTCTAGTATCCAGATGAACTAGAATGTGGGCAAAGGCCATTTTGCCAGAGGTGATGAAAGAATGATCATGGTCCAAGTAGGTGCCCAGAATATTACCAATGTCTTTGAAAATCTATTCAGTCCATAAGTGATAAGGTAGACTTGGAAGGCGAACCTAGATGGGGCCAGTGCCCAGTGGTTCCCTATCAGGATCAAAAAGTGGGTTCCATCTTTTGAGCAGAACCAGAACCATCTCAATGTGCCAAAACTGTGATAGAATAATATCAGTAAGTTATCTGGAGGATAAACGGAGAGAAAACCAACCCTTGGTCAATGTCTGTATGATGGGCATCTCTTGTATGAGGTCACCCCAAATCTCATGTGCCCACAGATTTAGACGCTTGACCCCATAGTTCTGACCTTGAACCCGACCAACAAGAACCCTATCAACAGTACCCATAATGTCTGCCATCTGAACCCTAGCCTCGAGCATGAGGAAATTTTCACGTGTATTTTCTTTGACGCACTTCGTGTGACGAAGGGCATGGGGGGTGGTGCTAGGAGGAATGAGGGCAGCAGCCGAATGCGAAGGGGGAGGCGCCGAGATAGTGGGAGGGTAAATGGTGACAAGGGGAGGGATAGTGAAGAAGCCAGAGGTGCAGCAAGTGGTAGGCGTATGGGAAGTCGAAGGAGGAATGATGGATGAGGAGGGGAAAAGGGAGTGCGCGGGTAGAGAGGTCCACGGGGGCAAGGAAAGAGGAGGTAGAAGGGGAGTAGTGGTAAATGAGGAGGATGGAGGAGAGTAGGTAAATGAATGAGCGAGAAAAGCAAGGGATGCAAGGGAAGGTGGCTAGAGATCTGGTGAGCTAATAAGGTCCAGCTCAACAGCCGATAGAATAGTAGGGGAAGATGTGGAGAGAGCCAGGATAATAAAGGAGTCCAGGCCAGGGAAAGAAATGGGGGAGGGAACCGAAGTAAGAGGGTCCACAGGAGAAAGATTACAATGAGGAGATGCTGAGTGAGAGACTTGCATACCATATGAGAAACGATTAGAGAGAATCCAAATGTCTAAACCCTCATACGGGTCCTCCGAATAGTCCAATAGCTGCTCATCCTGGGCCCCTTCCATACCAAATTCCAAGACAATACCATTGTATAGGTCTAAAAGAGCCCCAACTGTCACCAGACAGAGCTAAGAGTCCAGTCAGAAAAGAGTCAGGAACAATAAGGATGTTGGTAACAGTGTTCCGAACAGAGCATCGAATGAAAACGACGTCAGAGCGATTTAAACCAATGAATAACCGTCATTGTTCTTGAAAAACGGTCCGATGAAGGTGTTCAGGGTCAACAAGCAATGATGCTTGGAGGTCACCACGCAGTATGAGTCAAGTGCACAGAGACAACATGAAATCCATGGCCGCCATGCACCATAGATGAAGCACAACAAACCCTAGTGATAAATACCTCAAATACCTCGAACCCCAAGGTATACTTTCATCGGTCGCTGGAGATGTGCACAGGTATCCGCCATGCTATGTTGCGAGGGATATAGTGCAGGTGTCGGTGGAACCCTAGTAGCCGCCTATGTAGTATCGCTTGAACTAAGAAGGAGATAACTTTCATTATCTTTCAATAATCCAAAAAACACGAAGTCTTACTAATTATATTAATTATGATTAAAACATAATATTTTAAAATAAGGTTAGTTTATTTTATAAAAATAATTAAAATTGAATAAAAATATTAAAACAAAAAAATATAAAAAGTATATATATATAATAAAATGAAATATTTTTAATTAATTAAAAATAATAAAATAAAAATAAATAAACTCTTGTCGGTTCTTTTATTCTTCCTTTTCACTATTAGTAGCCTAAAACCCTTCTTTCAATTCCTTCATTCAAATGTCCTGAAGATGGATCCCCGTTGGGATTCAAAACGTCGACAAATGTTCCAAAATACTGTGGATAATCCGGGAAGCTCTTTAATAACTGAAAACCATAGGAGCTTAAAAACCAAAAAAATGGTTTATCTATAATGGAGTTATAACAATCTACTATATGATTATATTTTGATTCTTTCGTAGTGGTGATTGGATTGGAGAAAATATATTTGAATTATATTGTTTTGTTTTTTTTCAATCCTTTTCTAACATATTAATTCTCATAATGGCTTTATTTTTGTTTGGTCTATATTTCCACAAATGTAACAACTCTAAGTCTTGGTCTCTTAATCTTTGGAATTGCATACTTTATAATTATTATAACTCTATTTATATGTTGAAAATTGTATTCTAGTGATTGGTGTTAGACTCATTAATATGACCTAAAGGACAAATTGAAATTTCTTGGTTACATGGAGAAGGAAACTCTAAGAACTATAGTTGTTTTACATTGATCACCTCTAAGTAATTTTCCATAATTGAATGTTTCCCATAAAAGACACTCATATACAAAACAAAGTGCCTTATCTTGTATTTTAGTGTAGATATGCAATTAGCTCTTTATATTGTGCTAGTTTCCATAGCCCATAGTGCAAAAATCATGTGTAGGGAGCTTAGGTTCACATTGAAGAGTGAGAAGAGGGAGCTTAGGTGACAACATATCTCCTTTCAATTTTCCTTGAGTTTGTCGTGAAATGTGGACCTTAATTATCCAAACATTGACAAATCAAGTGGTAACTAGGTGTATTTGTAGGACATTTCCTTACTCTACTAAATAGGCTAAATAGGCTATTGATGTGAAAGATTTGATGTGAGGAGGTTAATGATGTGTGGGATTCCATATGAGAAGGTTAATAACAAGGTTTTTATTTAGTGAGTAATATAGAAGGTACCAACTAATTGCTATCATATTTTATACGACTAAGTTATGGGTTATTATGGATCTCACCATACTTCATAAGTAGGGTAGTGGCGGAATTAATTTTGTTTCTTTCCATTGTATAAATACAAGTGTATAGGCTAGAGAGGGTTTATATGATATCTACTCAATTTTTTGTGTAAAATTGCATAGATTTGAGATATACATTTTCATCCTCTTATTGCATCATAACCATGGGTTCGAGGTGGAATTTGAATGGGAGTGCTTATCGTTGGACAATGAAGCTCGTTTTTGCAACCATTTTCTATTATCCCTCTTCATTTTGATAAATGAATATTTCTCTGTGTGTGAATTTTTGTTTTTATTTCAAGTTTTGAGCATAATTTTATGGATGTTAAATTTTAGTGGGTTGAGTTTACTAGCTAAGTGTGCATAACTATGTAAATGTGAATAAATAATACTTAAAATAAATGTAGTCTAATTAATAGACAAAATGAACTCTTTTTCTGGTTAATGTTTTCAAAATATGGAAGATATTTTTAAGAATCACAAGTTTAAGTTATTTAATTTGCAAGGTTCAAGTGTCTCGAGAGTTTTTTAGAATGATAATTCCATTTATGCATTCAAAAACATATTTCAAACAAAAATAAATCAAAATCTCACTTGAAATTTTATCATCGAATTCTAAGGGGAAAATCCATTTTATTTATTAGTTAGACTTCACCCTTAAAATCTAGAAAAACTGAATGTAATCCACATGGAAACTAAATATGTATGCAATTGAGTTAATTTTTTTTTAATGAGAACCATTGCTAAATGAAAGTGTGAGAAAAATTTAGTTGTATCATAGATTAATTCAAGTACCATGGATTTTAGGGGAATAACCATATGGTTGATGGCCCCTTAATACATAATAATGATTTGGATATTTTTTTATACTAAAAAAAATTATCATTTAATCTCATAATTGTTATCAAGTTAATATGATAAAAAATAATTAAAATACATTAATAAAAACAAAATATTATAATAAAAAATATTTTTTTATTAATAAATAACATTACAATATATAAAATAATACAAATCAATAAAATAATAATAAATATTAAAAAAGCCTCGATCGGGTGTTGAAACTAGTTCCCAAGGAGGGAGGGGAGAAGGCTCGTCACCTATTCATCACCCCAAGCATTAAAGAGGGGGGGTGTCATGGCCAACCAATCCCATGCACTAACAAATGTTTATGAGTTATGATGACATATAACATTAAATTAGAAGCTTACACTACGACCATGTATTCTTGGTATTACTGAAGTCACCCTACTATTTTCTAGAGCCTTTGCTACATCAAAAGGTTGCGTGTGGATATTTCCTCCCCTACATCTACAATTGTGGTACACTTGTTAAGGAAGGCCCATGCCCTCTTGTTTTGGCCCTCCAAGTCCCTCTTGGTTTAGCCTTGTAGCTCAACATTCTTTGTTGAAGATTGCAACGAGAAACAGTGAAGGAGGCATCCTGAAACATCTTTCCTGATCCTAGTTGGAAAGTGATCACCAAAACTAGGTGGGGGGCCACACAAGTGATTTTTGGCGCAAAGTCTATTTTTAGACTATGTCTATTTTTTGACATATGGATCATGGTCTATGAGTTGTAGGATGCTATTTGTGGATGGTTGGTCAAGTTGGTAAAAATAGATGGACCTCTATTTTTAGACATACTGGGCGAAGTCTATTTTTAGACTACCAGTCTAAAAATAGAACAGTCAAATATTATTAGCCCTTAATAATATTTGGACTATAAACATTATCTTATCCTCTTGGAGCACTTTAGTTTGATGCTTGGATGTGGCACATGTAGATGACAGAAGGAAATACGCTTTTCCTAAGGGTTAGTTGAGCTATTGCATGGTTGACTTCAGTTAGAACTCATGTGGCAGAGTTTGGTGGAGTTGATGAGACAGTTGGTGGAGTTGTGTTCGGTTTAACTTAGTTGAACTAGTTGCATTTAGTCTAACTGACAAATACACTAGTGATGAGTGGTGTGAATTAATTATTAATTAATTCACTAATTATTAACTCATAAATCAACTAAAGAACACATCAGTTAACTGCAATGCATGGACAGTTCAGTGGAGACCAGTGTTAGAGGTGGGTGAAAGGGTGAGTCTACTATCAGTTGTGACTATAGCTATGCATGAGATTTGCACACACATTGATTGAGATTTCCAATGAGGATTGCGCAGTACAAGCTAGTGGGATTCAAACTTGGATCTCATCATTATTCATCTTGGATTGCGCAGTAGAGGCAGGCAGACTTGTGGAGGAGATTTGAACCTGTGACTTGTTCATCTTCCGTGCTAGTTTGTGTGTAGCATGTGAGATAGTGCTGAGAGCTGTGAGAGATTTGTGCTATGTATTGTTACATTTTCTCTATCATTATAATATACAGATAGTTGGGGGTTTTCAGCTGTAAGCTTTCCCCATTACATACTGTGTTATATGTGTGCTTGATTATGTTTTTAATGTGCGCATGCGACTGCTTCTATTTCCGCAAATTGATGATCAATTGTAGAAGAGGTTATGTATTATGCATGAAGCTTAAATAGTGTGTAATCAAGATAATCTCGGTGAATAATTCAGCTATTATTCAAATTTCTACATGGTATCGGAGTGAAATTGATCATCGGATCTATTACAGTGATTACAATTTATTTCGGTAGACAGAGTCTGTAAGCGGGCCAGGTAGCCTCTGGATCCATCCTTTCTTTGAAAGGTGATATATCCAGTAAATGCCCCTACAGTCGATCTCTGTGCTAGAAATACTTTGTTCTCACAGATCAAAAGCGGTTGAGTTTTGAGCTGGTGGAATTCGAATTTGCAGCAGTGTTTTCTTGGTGTCGAAGTCAAAATGTCTTTCAACGGATTGCGATTGGAGTATGCCCTTGAGGGCAGCTCAAATTATATTGCATGGAGAGACAGGATGGAGGCAGTGTTAGATGACAACGGGTTGAAGGAGTTCATAGATGCTGAAGTCCCAAAGCCTACTGATGCTGCTCAAGTTGAGGCTTGGCAAAAGAAGACAGCAAAATGTCGAAGGATTATGTTGGAGGGTGTGAAGGATCACATTGTATCCAGCCTACATGGAAAAGCTTCTCCATACCTGATGTGGAAAGTGTTGACAGATTTATTCCAAAGCAAGAGCGACCAGAGGAAGTTGGCGCTCAAGGATAAACTCAGGAAAATAAAGATGGAGAAGAATGACACTATTCCGGTATACTTGACAAATTTTGTCCACTGCAGGGATGAGCTTAGGAGTGTAGGATTTAGTGTGGATGATGAGGAACTGGTGAGCTTGGCTCTCCTTGGGCTACCGAAGAGTTGGCATTCCTATCAGGACTCTGTCAATGGTCGGGAAAAATTGCCAGGATGGGAGCAACTTTGGTCGGATCTTGTGCAAGAGGAGATAAGGCGGAGTACCAGGGATGGATCTTCATCAAAGTAATATGATGAAGAGTATTACGCTTTGGCTGCTAAAGCAAGGAAGGGGAAGGGCAAGAATAATGCTTCTCAATCCGGTGCGGATGGTAAAGAGCGTGACATGTCCAAAGTGAAGTGTTTTCACTGTCACGAGCATGGGCATTACGCCACGAATTGTCCAAAGAATAAGAAGAACAAGCAGGCTGCCGGAGCTGCAGCTGGTGAGGCTCTTGCCTCGTAATTTGAGCTGGACTTCTCATTGATCACATGCATGGTGTCTAGTGCATTGGGATCGGGGTGGTATTTTGATAGTGGGGCTTCCTTTCACATGACGGGAGACGTGAATCTTTTCAGTGACTTGGTGGAGAAAGATCTCCAGTTGCATGTTGAGTTGGGTGACAATGGACGATACAATGCGACTGGCATTGGTATCATAACCTTTCAGAGGGAGTCAGGTAAACTCATTCTTTTACAAGATGTAGTGCGTGTTCTAGGTTTAAAGAAGAATTTGATCTCAGTCGTAATGTTAGAGGATAAATGGTATGAAGTTGTCTTCAGTGAAGGAAAATTTTTCCTTCGGCACAAGGCAACAGGACAAGTCAAGAAGGTTGGGATTCGAGCAAAGAATCTCTACAGACTTGAAGTAGATGGGATGTCTACGGAGCTTCCTACTATTAGGAAGTGCAAGAAAGACATGCAATTGATGCTTGAGAGGGAGCAAGTTTTGCATGCAGGTAATAGTGAACCTCGGGATGTGGAGCAGCCACAAGATGAGGATCATGGAGTGGGAGAAACCACTCATGCAGAGAAATTTCGTGCCAGATGGGCAGAGGGAGTGCATGCAGCTATACCACGAGGTGAGAGGTGGGGCGACATGCATAATTAATCCCAAGAGGAGATTTTTGGGCAAGATTCATGAGATGGTGGATCTCATGAATTGAACCTGGCTACGAGGTGCCCACAGCACAGCAGTAGCATGATCAGTTGGATCGATGCAGGTAGATCAAAGTGACAGTGTCAGATACTGGAGCGCGAATTAGAGTTGACAGCAAGTGCAGAGTGCATGGGTGCAAGAGTTCAACAACGCAGTGGTTCCTGATGACATGTGCACTTGGGCCCAGCAGAAGTCGAAGAATTTGATGATAGATGCATAAGACTAATTGAGTTGTTTGGAGCCTATTCAATTTCATAGGAGTTGCAGAGCAGATGCATGGAGTTGCATGGGGCTTGTGAAGGTTGCAGGGCGAATGCATGGAGTTGCATGTCGCATGCAAAGACAGTCCTTTCTTGTTGAGAGGGAGTGTTGAAGATTGCAACAAGAAACAATGAAGGAGGCATTCTGAAACATCTTTCCTAATCATAGTTGGAAAGTGATCACCAAAACTAGGTGGGGGCCACACAAGTGATTTTTGTCGCAAAGTCTATTTTTAGACTATGTCTATTTTTAGACATATGGATCATGGTCTATGAGTTGCAGGATGCTATTTGTGGATGGTTGGTCAAGTTGGTAAAAATAGATGGACCTCTATTTTTAGACATACTGGGCGAAGTCTATTTTTAGACTGCCAGTCTAAAAATAGAACAGTCAAATATTATTAGCCCTTAATAATATTTGGACTATAAACATCATCTTATCCTCTTGGAGCACTTTAGTTTGATGCTTGGATGTGGCACATGCAGCTGACAAAAGGAAACACACTTTTCCTAAGGGTTAGTTGAGCTATTGCATGGTTGACTTTAGTTAGAACTCATGTGGCAAAGTTTGGTGGAGTTGATGAGACAGTTGGTGGAGTTGTGTTCGGTTTAACTTAGTTGAACTAGTTGTATTTAGTCTAAATGATAAATACACTAGTGATGAGTGGTGTGAATTAATTATTAATTAATTCACTAATTATTAACTCATAAATCAACTAAAGAATACATCAGTTAACTGCAATGCATGGACAGTTCAGTGGAGACCAGTGTTAGAGGTGGGTGAAAGGGTGAGTCTACTATCGGTTGTGACTATAGCTGTGCATGAGATTTGCACACACATTGATTGAGATTGCCAATGAGGATTGCGCAGTACAAGCCAGTGGGATTCGAACTTGGATCTTATCATTATTCATCTTGGATTGCGCAGTAGAGGCAGGCAGACAGGTGGAAGAGATTTGAACTTGTGACTTGTTCATATATGAGCTAGTTTGTGTGTAGCATGTGAGATAGTGCTGAGAGCTGTGAGGAGCTTTGTGCTATGTATTGTTACATGTTCTCTATCATTATAATATACAGATAGTTGGGGTTTTTCAGATGTAAGCTTTCCCCATTACATACTGTGTTATATGTGTGCTTGATTATGTTTTAATGTGCGCATGCGACTGCTTCTAATTTCCGAAAATTGATGATCAATTGTAGAAGAGGTTATGTATTATGCATGAAGCTCAAATAGTGTGTAATCAGGATAATCTCGGTGAATAATTCATCTATTATTCAAATTTCTACATTCTTTATAGTTGGTTGGACACTCTGCAAACTTTAAATGTCTTTGGGGGTGAATGTAGCTAGTTGGAGCGTTAGCTCGTGGGAGGGATGGTACCAGGATTCCATTTAGGTCTTCTGGAACTCACTACACTAGGCCCGTTGGTAAAATTGTCAACTACTGAGTCCTTTAGTTGGTAGTGTAATTGTAGCGTTATGGTTTTGGTTTTTTGGTCTCATCCCCTTTGGACAGAGACCTAAACCTATGGTATCTTGTGGGGATACTACCTAGTTCTTTTCCATCTCAAGGAGGATCCTTTGTTGCCTAATACTATTTTCTACTCATCTTTGTAGTTTCCTTGACTCTTGCTACACTTGACTCCCCTACCCATGAAGATTTTCTTCGTGCATGCTTTGTGTTGACCCCCTTTTGGCCCTCATTCCCCCACTATTTTCTTATCTCTTGGGTCACCTTTAGCTAGCGACTAGCCTTTCTCTAGTGCCGTGCTGCAACAAAACATGCACCAGAGGTGTGGCTTTGGCGATCGAGGCCCTACTCGTAGGCACCTTGCCATAAATTCAGGATGAAATATGTCTACTTGAAGCTCGTGCAGTTCATGGCTAGAATTCCCATTCCACCTTAGAGATTTAGGATGGAGTTTTTGATTGGGTTATGGATCTTGGAAATATTATGGTTCGTAAAAACCAATACATGCACTCCATTTTTTATTGGCAGATGAAAGCAATGTTGGGCCGTGCCATCAAGGAAAAGCAAGGGGACCTAATGAAATTGTTTTTCATCTTAACAACATACATTAGGTACAAAAACATCTGCGTTCTTGTCTAGTCAGCTTGGACACTTGGTTGCCACATATTGAGATGCATATTTGGTGTGGGAGAAAATCCACACTAGGCTTTAACACTCAAGATCTCGCCCCCACAATTTATTTTGAGAAACAATGAATACTCAGGTTTGTTATAATTTTATGCTTATTTTTTATTAATTGCATTTCTATATTTTTTATGTTTTATAACTATGTTCTGTCTGTTGCAACCAATTGTTATTTTGTAATTTCCATGAGGACACTACCAGATATCTGTCTTGGCCCAATAATAATCATGTGGTAGTTTTGATATAGCTAATTTTGATAAACATAAGAACTTTACAATATCTTCAGTGTCACTGCTTTGGTTTCCCTTATGGCAAGTTATGACCATAAGACTAATATTTTTGTATAAATAAATTATGATTTAATGAAATCCAACAAACTAATAAAAAAATAATAAATATTTTAAAAATATATCCTAAATAAAATTTTCACACAAATTATATAGTAAAATTTAAATCTACAAACTCAAATGTAATTTTCTATTTTATTTTAAGGTCGAAAAGTTAAAAAACAAAATATATTTCCAAATTGGTTAGATAAATAAATATGTTAATAATTTTTTTAATTTCTTTCAGTTTGTTATTTGGCAAATGTGAAGTATGGCGTCTATTTTTTTCCCAAGGAGTTGAAGAGGTGATTATGGCTAGAGGCACTTTATAGTTTAACATGAAAAAATATGTTATATGGTATTTTAAATTAATTGTTACATTTAAAAATAACAATAATAAAATATAATATGGATTCAACTAAAAAATAATAAAAAAATAAAAGATAATAAAATTAATAGATTGATTTAATTTAATTTATAATATTGTTATATATATATATATATATATATATATATATATATATATATATATATATATATATATATCACATTAAAATAAATTTAAATAATAATAATTCATATTCATAATGAAATTAAAAATTATAGATTTAAATGTAATTTACTATTTTATTTTAATGTAGAAAAGTTTAAAACCTAAATGTAATTTTATATTGATTGAACACATAAATTTGTTAATAATTTTTTTTAGTTTTCTTTTTAAGAGTTTGTTGAGAAGGTGGTTGTGCAAAGAAGCGCTCTATAATTTAATATGCAGAAGATGTTGTAGTTATATATTAAATGAATTTTTAGATAAAATTATAATAATAAAATATGATATAAAAAAATAATAAAAAATAAAAATTACTAAAAATATTAAATCTATTCAATTTAATTTATTATATCATAATTCTTTTTTAATAAAATAAAAAATAAATATATCAAATCTTAAGAAATTTAATTAATAAACATACACATATTTATATATATATAAGGATCTAAAATATGTACAAAGTATAAATAATAGTTATAAATTAAAATCTATTTAATCATATAAATTTTATCAATAAACATATAAATAAAAATAGAAGTATTTTTATATATCAAGGTGATTGGGTGCTCTGTTAAGACATTTCTTGATGTGAAGTCACTAGTTCAATTCCCCACTCCTAATGTGGCGATATATTAGACATGATGAATATGTGGTCCCATATATATATATATATATATATATTATATATATATAAGTCCATTTCAATTCCCTACTCCTATTAGACATGATGAATATGTAGTCCCATTATCTATATATATATATATATATATATATATATATATAAGTCACGAGTTCAATTCCCTACTCCTATTAGACATGATGAATATGTAGTCCCATTATCTATATCTATATATATATATATATATATATATATATATATATATATATATATATATATATAATTGTTGTATTTAATTTCATATTTAAATTTAATTAGCAAACATATAAAAACTTAATGTTTTTTTTTGGAAATTAATTTTTTTATTTTTTATTTTATTTTATTTTTATTTTTAATTTATTTTTTGATAAAAAAATAATAATTTATATTATGAGAACAAGGAATAAATATTACGTTATGTAGACACACTGAGTGTGTATGCAATCTTTAGTAGAAACTTGAATGAAACTAAGAAAACATCTGTAAAAAAGGGGCAGGGAATGAAACCCTAGGATCTAAAATCCATAGAATATTGAGAAAATATATATATAAAATAATCGGGGCACAGAAGCCCAACAATAAGAAATATTCTAAGCATTCAGGCCCACAAAAAACAAGAAAGAAAACATAAAAAATCAAGGTACACAAACTCTCTTAAATCTCAAAGAGTGAGAACATTAAAAAACAAAAGCCAACCGACACATGACTATAATGATGACTCTACAAAAATTGGGTTAGAGACCCATGCTGAGAGGCTGGGCACACCTAATCCCCAACTGCTAAAATTAGAAAAACCCAGTGGGAGACCATGACGAAGAGTTTGCAGTGTGTCGACAACCACAGGAGAAAAGAGTGACGAGAAGACTGGAGCACAACACATCCTAGAGAAACCAAGCTAGAAACGAGTTGAGGAACTAGAGGCATGATAGGACCATCAAAACCCCAAATCTGTCTAAGATAAGCCCAATCCATAAGTTGACGACCTGATGAGAAAATGCACGAAATAGGGAATGTGTAGAAGACGACCACCCAAAAAAATCCCACCCCCTCAAATTTTCATAGTGGAGGATGAGAGAGAGCAGCGACTGCCCCAGAAAGCAAACCCAGACAACAAAAATATCATCTGACAACTCAGAAGACACCATGAGCCAACAAAACACCTGCAAGGACAAAAAATCCACTATGAAAAATAAAATAAAGGAGAAAAGAGGCACGAATTAGGTTCGAAGCAACTACGGTTAGCCGCTCCTACCCCTCTCCCTCAACTCCATTCTCAAACCCCTCGTAAATTAATACTTTGTATTGCCAAAAAATCAATATTATATAGTTTTACCATATTTCACTGTAAGTATTTTAATCCTTCTCAAATCATTACTCTTTTTTTTCACAAAGGAAAAATTCATAACTTTTCATTAAAAAATAAGTTACATGTTACATATACTGGTAGTGCACTACTGATCAGGCCACGAGAGCCAATAACAGCCATTCCGACGTCCATGATAAACCAATACATAGCTCAAAATAGAAACTATAAGTTACCTATAACATAGCATGTAAGTTCGGTGCATAACTTACATTTCAGAATCAAAATATAAATAAATATACATATAATAGCCGCTGATGAAACATGGGAGATAAAGCATACAAAAAAATCTCCCCAAAACAAGCTGTTCAGTCAAACAGCCCCATGTACTGGTGCCTCCTCTATAAAAGGCCAATGATAATATCGGTAAATCTGATCTCCGATCTGCTCAGTAATGTGCCAAGTACCCCACCTCAGCTCCGTGGCTTCTTTGGACAACTGATCTTCCACTTGGTTCCTATTCCTGTAAATATGTGCCACAGAGATGGAGTCAAAAAGGATCCTGAGATGATGTACCTCTCGCAAAAGGGCAGACAGTGTGTGCATATGAAAATGAGCATGTTCATTGAACCAATTTATCACAAGAAGGGAATCCCCAAATATCTGAATGGAGTTGCAATTTTTTTCCCAAGCAAAAACCAGAAGGAGTCGAAGGCATTGTAATTCTGCGAAATTATTAGAACCAGGTCCCAATCCCATCCTAATATGGTAATGATGATGGTTGTTTAAATACAAGGTTGCACCCCCCCCACAGCCATGTGGTTTCGCAGCACCATCGAAATATGCCCAAGGTCTGCATCGATCGATCAGTTCAGGGACCACGGTCATGGGAGATTTTTGTAGTTTATCCATAGGCATCAGATTGTAAGTGGCAATGAACACCGCACATATATGGCCACAGTTGATAGGAAGGCCATTGAAAATGAATTTGTTTTGGCCGATCCATATTTCCCATGCAAGGATCAAAGGTAGGTTGCGCATCCTCGAGAGATGAATGAATTGTTGCCACCAATTTAATCACGCATCATGCAGAGTGTAACCATTCCAGAGGTATTGGCAGCCCAGACAAGTGGTGACCCAAGCCCAGATCTCCAAAATGACATTGCAGTGAAGAAACAGATGCATGGCATCTTTGTTGTTTGATAGGCAATAAACACAGCGAGATGGCCCGTGAATGGCTCTTTTGTGAAGGAAATCCATTGTAGGAACACATTGGTTAAGAATGCACTAGAATAGTATTCTGTGCTTGTGTGGCACGTTCAATTTCCATATGTTGCACCACCACCATGCTTTTTGTGGGGGTTCTCTATAGTGGATAAGAGCCAAGTACCCCAGCTTTGGAACATAATGGCTAGTAGGTGAGCAGGCCCATATCAGTTGATCATCCTTATCAGTGATACGAATGTTTGATACTTTTAAAGCCCAGATGTAATTTTTCCATTGCCAATGTCCATCACGAGGGATCTCAAGGTGGTATGCAGATAACCAGGCTTGTCCTTTCCATGTGGTGTGGGCTGGGTTTGCAATCTGAGAAAGGAAGAAGATGTTCCTTCTAGCCAGGTGTTCTGTGATGAAAGAAAGTAGTCTATAAAAATCACCACTACCTGACCATGAATGCAAACCTATTTTTACTAATACCTCGGATCCAATCTGCCATGATAAGCCCCTATGAATGAGCTGGGATGCTTTAGTGATTGCCTTACATATAATAGATGCATCAATGGGCAGCACTATACAGTCCCTGATCCAATCAAGAGTTGACTTGGGCGCAATATACTTTGCAACAGTGACATCCTTCCAGAGACAGTGTCCCATGATAATATGGCAACACATTTTGGCAGCCAGTGCTTTGGAAAATAATTGGAGATCTTTAATCCCCCAACCACCCCACTGTTTGGGTATGTTAATGTAGTCCCAAGAAATCCAAGCAAAATTGGTATCCTTTTCTTGGTTGCGCCATAAGAAATGTTTGCACAGGAATTTTATACGATTGATGATCCCAATAGGAATCCAAGCCAAGGTCATCCAATAGACCGGAATGGCTTCAAGCACTGATTTGATAAGGACTAGTCTTCCAGCTCTAGACAGCCATCGATTGTACCAAACATTAATCCTGCGTTAAAATTTAGCTATGAGCCAGTGCCAATCCCTAATTTGATAATCATTAGGTTTGATATGGTAACCCAAGTATTTAAGGCCATCGTTGATATCAGCACGGACATAAGCAAAAAGACGAGTAGCAATACCCTGTTCCTGTCCCGAGCATCCAGTCATAATAATTGTAGATTTGAGATCATTAGGTTTCATACCAGTGGCTCTACAGAAACATTGGAGTAGTTTGTCCAATTGAACCAGGTCCTGCCTGGATCCATCAAGAAATATTAAAACCTCATCTACAAACAGAAGATGAGTGAGTCTAATCAAGTCACTGATCTGGAGCCCATGAATGTTACCCCTTATTTTAGCATGTTTTATGAGAACAGATAGGCCTTCCATAACCAGGACAAAAAATAAAGGTGAGAGAGGACATCCTTGACGAAATCCTTACCCCGCATGAAAGAAATCAGTGGAAGTGCCATTAATGAGTATGCTAAAGGTAGCATGACAAATGCAGCCCATAATCCAGTTGATAAAGGTGTGCAGGAATCCAGTTTGGATAAGAATGAGATGTAGGTAGCTCCAATTCACCTGATCGAAGGCCTTCGCCAGATCAATCTTGAGAATGGTAGATTCAGGCACTTAGCTTTGATGGAATGGAGGGCTCTTGAGCAGTGCCAATAGCTTCGTGAATTTGTCTATGGTGGAGAAAATCAAATTGCTCCTTTCTTATATTGGAAGATAGAAAAGGCTTGATTCGATTAGCAATGATTTTAGAAATGATCTTATAGATACAATTGCATAGGGATATAGGTCTGTAGTCTTGAAAGCTGGTGGGGCGATCAGATTTAGGGATGAGCGCAATAAAAGTAGTATTGAATCCATCATATACTCTTCCCCGCACCCTGCTATCCTCAATCATAATCAACAGATCATTTGCAATAAGTTCAAAAAAGTGAAGGAAAAATTCAACGGGCCAGCCATCAGGCCTAGGGATTTTGTCTTTTTTGAACCATTTCAAAACCCCCTCCAGCTCCCCCATAGAGACCGGTTCATTGACATCTTCCATCTGCTCCTGTTCCACATACCAATTGAAATATTGAGTGATATGCATAATGTCAGGGAGATCAATGTTAAGTGGAGCTCTATATAAGTTGGTAAAGTGCTAGGTTCCCAAATCATGCAATTGGGATTGTGTGCGAGCCACAAAGCCATTTTGATCAGTCAGTTCCCATATAGTATTTGCAGACTTACGACCGTTGGCATGATGTTAGAAAAATTTAGTGTTCTCATCCCCAGCCTGAAGCCAAATGGCTCGACTTTTGAGTCTCTAATGCTCCTCTTTCTGTCTCAGGAGTTTAGTCTTAGTAGACTCAAGGGAAATAAGATGTTCTTTGGAGGCCTGGGATCGGTAGCCCATAATATTCGAGTTATTAAGATGATAAATTGCATCTTCAATCCGCTTGAGATCCGCTCTTTCTAGCTGCTTCTTATTCTTGACCCATTGGATGGTCAGTATTTTGATGTGTAAGAGATTATCATTGATAATGTGGGCTGGTTCCAAATCCGGCATAAGATGACAATGCTGGTAGGCCTGAGAGACCAGTGTGTGGTAATCAGGGTCTTGTGAACATCGAGCATTAAATTTAAAAGGTGGTCGAGCCTTGTAAGGTCCACATTCAAATTCCAGATAAATAGGTGAGTGGTCGGACATACCCCCCTACCCAACCCATTGATGAGCACGTTCTAGAGAGTTTAGAAGTGGATGTTTAATCAGAAATCTATCCAATCTGCGGGCTAATGCCGCATCACCCGTCCGCCTGTTTCTCCAAGTGGGCACAATCTTAGTAGTCTGAATGTCAATGAGGTCAGCAGACACAAGCTTGGAATTGAAATACTCAGCCAAAGGATCAAAGGTAGCATGCATACCCCAAGATTCAGATAGGCCCAATGAGAAATTCAAATCCCCACCCAGAATAATGTAAGGATGAGTCAATAATGAGCAGGACAGTAATGAGTTCCAAAAGGCCTCTCTATTCAGACAGGGTCCATAAACATTAATCAGGTGGAAGGGCTAATCGGTGTTACCAAATCCAATCTCCATACCAAGAACCCCAGCCCGGCCCCAGCAGTTTAACATCCGGGTGGTCTTGCAGTTTATGCCCAATGCGCAACCACTTGATCTTCTGTGTGCATCCAGAGTGATAAAAGTCCAGTGTGGGAGGATAGATTTAAGGATGGCCGCAACTGCAATGCCATCAACAAGGGTCTCTTGGAGGAATAAAATTTCAATAGCCTTCTGAGCAATAAGTTTTCTAAGTGCCAATCTCTTATCGGGGTTGGCCAGTCCCCTGCAGTTGAAGGATAGACAAATCATGATGTCACCTCCGGATAGGGTCTCCTTACTCTAAGGACCCGCATAAGGGATGACTGTGTGCCTACCTCCACCTCTAGGTTTTCCCATTTGATAACCTTTGCCATGGAAGATGGTCGACCTCTAGTCATGCTTAAGTGGCAACCCGGTCTCGGGCCTATGCCAAAAGTATCCGTAGAATGTGGATGGGAGAGGGATCTCTGGAAGTAATTGTGTCTCGATATGGATGTCTCAGAACGAGAAGATGATTGGCTAGGGGAAGGTTCAGCAGAAGTGTGTTGAATGATGGGGGTAAAGGATGGCGGGGCTTGAGCAATGGAACAACAGATCGAGGGGAATCTCCGAGTAAAGTGCAAAACAGTAGATGATAAACATGGCAGAGAATTCGATGACAAATCAAAAGATAAATTTAAATGTAGAGAGACAGTTAAAGGAGATGTACCCGGGATAGTTGAGGAGTGCTGAGAAGCCACTAGTGTAGACTGTGCATGGGATCTAGGATGTGTGACTGGCCAAGTTGGAGGCAGATTGGTCGTCTCCATCCTCGACACAGCCTGATCCTCCAGAGTAGTCCGCTTCTCATTACCTGCACCCTGATCAGAGCAAGTAATAGGCTCTGTCTGAGTGGCAACAGTGCGAGATTTTTTGACCACCGGCTTGACAATCCCCAACTTAGGACATTTTTTATATAAATGCCTCACCTCATGACATTTCTTGTATCGAAATGGCACACCATCATAATCAAGAACCTGCTGCCACACCATTCCATCAAAAAGAATGTTGAAAATGTCATGAAGACCATCACGAGTATCCAGGAAAATCAATATACGTGCAACAGCCCTGGTATTCATGGTCAAATATAATCTATCATGGTCCAAATACAACCCAAAATGGCTAGCAATATTCCTGAAAGTCGTTTCATTCCAAAAGTGCATGGGCAACCCAGGCAGTCGCATCCATATGGGTCTATCACTCGCATTTTCCTTGTTAGGATAAAAAAGCGGAACCCATCTCTTAAGATATACAGGGTTCATTTCGAGATGCCAATACTGCTTGAGAACCCAATCAGACTGTTCAAGCCTGTAAAATGTAAGGGAAAACCATCCTTTGGTCATCACAATAACCTCCGACAAAATGTTGAGAGAGTCACCCCAAATCTCCCTCGTCCACTGTTGCAGTCTCTCACAGGAATACTTTCGACCGCGCACTCTTCCAACCAGCATAGTCGCAGCAGTACGCGCCAAATCACCCATGCCGCTCACACTTTCGAAATTAGCAAATTTTTTGTGCTTGCATTTGGTGACTCTATGCTTCTTGCCTTTGATGACGCATCCCTGTCCTTGTTTTGTGGAGTACTCCGAGTCCGATGATGAGCTTGGTCGATCCGGTATAGAGGTGTCCGTAGGAATGTTTGAAAAAACACCAAATGCAGTTGTGGGCTCGCCCGCACTGAAGCCACCAGTCAACACCCCTTCGCAGACAGCACCACAAAACCCCGTAGCACAGAGAGGTATTGAACCCCCAATGTTGAGTTGCTCAAGTGAAAGAGATGCCTCCCCAATTCTCTGGTACACTGCTTCCGAGAAAAGCTCCGCACCATCGTCTAAATTCGTGTTCTTGGCAAGAGGAATTCCCCAAAGCCCATTATGCAAAGGATAGGGGGAGGCAACACTGAAAATATTGTGTCTGTCAAGTGGAGTCGAGTTGCCCGCCACCTCAATATGGTTTTTTCTATCTGGCATCGCTTCCGATGAAATCGGGTCCATATCCTCCATCCCAACCCCCTCCTCATGGGTAGGTAGGTTCCAGATGTCAACCCCATCTAGTGGATCCTCCATGAAGTCCACTTCATCATCGTAGTTACCCATAGTCTAGCGAGGCAGTAGTCAGCACGAGAAACGCATGTAGAGTAGACAAACCCACACTGTCTGACCAGTTTCGAACCCAGGAGCAGCAGATAGTCAGTGGGTATAAGCAAAGTTAGTAGCAGGTGTTGGACAAGGCGGTCCCTCACACCGAGAAGTCCGAAAGCTGCAAAGTCTAATGGCCTGTGAACAATGTCCACGAGACAGTCACAAGACCCCACAAACTGTGCATAAGCAAATAGCCCAAGATGTCAGGCAGTAACCATAGAAAACTCATAGAGACTAGCAAGTGAATCGCGACCCAGGGTTCAGAAGACACAGGGTCCCATAGCAGACAACAAAATCTCAAACTCAAATGCATAGGAGTCAACTAAATGACAAGAATTCTGGTCTACTGCACCTAATAATAGGACCCAAGACCCAGAAAGGCACAAAGCACCAAAAACCCCCAACAGATAGCAGTCCCATACATGTCTCCAAATAAACTGTCGCGAAAGATATTAACACCAGGTATAAAACAAATGACCAACAAACCGGTAGGTCCCGAAGTCAGTGAGCCCAAAATAAGCCATGAGGGGCCCCAACCGACCAAAACAGCACCCCAGTTCACAAAACGAGCCCTGATGATAAAAGGACCAATAGGTGCCAAGGAAACCAGTCCCCACACCAGTCATCTGCAAATAATCATGAGAAAACCAGTAGTTGCAGGTTGAATAGCCTCATTCTAACCAGATATGCCGCCACCGCCATGCTCGTGTAATATAATATGTCATATTTGGTTAACATAGAACCATCCAAATCATTACTCTTGATACTAGGAGGTTTGCATATCTCCATACAATAATGGGTACGAAATTATGAAAACATAACACTAGGCAATAAATGACATAATGACTATTATAGACTAAATAAAACATAAATTCAAAAGTCGTCTTGGCTAGGCGAAACCAAAACACAAAGGACGTAGAACTGCAAAGCAATTTAATAGGAAATTTGATCATTATCTGAGGAAAAAATTGTTGTTGGCACCCTCGCGTTCGAACCTAGTGGATATGTTAGATGTCAGTTATCAGATTCACATGCAATATGCCCCTCCAAATGAATAAGGCCATAATCAATACTATGCAAGCAAAAGCATTGATTTTTTAGCATCCTTTTTATGTATTCCATAGTGGTGAATATGTTATACTACTCCACTTGCTTATCTTTTATGACAAGTCCCAAAAAAGTCTTCATTTGCCAATGCAAGGCCACAAAATTTAGATATTTCTTCTTCCTACCCCTAGTGTGCCCACGATTAGGAACCCATGTCGAAATATCCTCCAATATTTCTAATTCAAATTGGGATTCTCTCTCCACCCTAGCTTGAGTCTCCAATATATGTATCTCATTCCTTTTTTTCAACGGAATTTCATTGAAATAAGTGGCAGTTGACTCATGAGTGAAAAGTATCACTCTTGTATGCCCCTGCAGACCACTGTCCCCTCCCCTATACCTAGAGTGCATTCATTATCTCGAAGACATGACTGAGACTGGGAGGGAACAACTGGAGAAATTACTATAAATACCTCTTCCTGTGGAAAAATAAGAGATAAATCCATACCTATCCACTACAAAACCAGATATCCAATGCAATAAATCATCCCCAAATCTTGTGACACAAACTGCAGACTCAATTGAAACACTTGAGCATTGAAAAAATGTCATGAAAAGCTTTGAGGAGGACCAATTACCCAAAACCATTAAGCAAATACTCACTCTAAAACAAAACAGTAAACCTAAGAAACAAAATTATCCCAGACACCCGAGAAAACCAACGAACAAGATCACTTCTGCCCAATCTTTACAATTCACAAGATGAAACAAACCATCGTTAACAATTCAAGGAAACCCCAGAACAAAGGACATGAACATGATTCTAAGCCTCTCCAAACTTGACAAGAATATTGAAACAAAACCTCCCAACCAAAAGAAATATGACCTATCACCTTAGACCCTACCATAGAGCTAAATATAAAACAAATTTCCAGACAAAGAGAGTAATCAACCTGAGATTCTACGTAGGGAGTTGCAAATGGTTCCCACACTATCCCAACATAATCCAAGGTTCCAAGCATCTAGACACAGACTAAACTCCAAGGAAAATCCACAGGTGCCTCCAACACCTTTGTGGGCTAGTGAATTCTATCTTCACCATCTCAATCATAGACCAAAGACCGAACACAAAAATCTCTTCACTACCAGCTAAAATAGAAAGCATGCACAAGGTGGTTGAAGACCTACCCTCTGTAACATCCCTCGTGAAAATAACATGTAATAAAAGTTAAAAATAATAACCACAGTTGATGGGACACTTATTCCGAGATGAATGTTGAGAGAAACTTCCTATGGGGTGTTAATTTGGTTTATTATGGCTAAGGAGTTGGCAAAGGAAAAGGCATTAAAGAGGAAAAATGAAAATTTTGACACATTTACCTATGAAAATAATGTAAATTAGGAGAAAAGTGAGATGAAAGGTCACAAGTTGCATGTGAGGAGGGAAATGGAGGAAAATAATGGAAAATGAAGAAAATAGAAGCATCTTCCATAAAAAGGATTCTGAGGATAAGTTGGTACCTTTTGTCAGTGCATTTATTTTGGAGCTCTCTCATTATTCTCTCTCTCTCACTCACTCTTGGACACTTAGAGAGATTTTGAAGCATTTTAGCTTGGAGAAAGAAAGGAAATAAAGTAGGAAAACGAAGGAAGAAAGGAAGGAGCAAGAATCTATAAGTTACAACAACATTATTGGAAGGTATATATTTGCATATGTATTTTCCTTGCTAGATTTGGCACACATGGCATTGCATGTGGTTTCTTGCTATCTTTGCATGGGTTTTGCAAGTTGTGACAATGTTTTCAGCCTAGCCTTTCCATTTCTGGATAGCCATGGTGTTGTGGAGTTCTCATGTTTTGTTTTAGCTGGATTACCAGATGGATTCGAAGCTGAGTGGTGTGGATCTATGAATTGATATAACACATGGCCTAGTAACCCCTAAAATAGACTATGGGTTGTGGTAAAGTCAGATAATGTGTTTCTTCGGTAGGCCTAGGAATCCTCGACTGATGAATGACGGGATATATGGTAAAGCCTAGAGGTGGTTTTCTCTTCATTCAGGCTCAGGAATCCCAGGTTTGGGATTGCGGTAAATCCTAGAGAGTATGTCTCAGTTTAGGGCCTAGTGACCCCTAATTCAAACCATGGGCTAAGGTAAATCCTGAGAGACTAGGAGACAGGAAAATTCTTCACGGTTTAGGTAGAGATAATCCAGTGATATCCATGCCTATGTTGGCCTAGTGATCAAGTGTAGATCATTGTAAAGCCTGGTTTATGATTTATGAGGGTGAGGTGGTTAAGCCTCGGGATGCCCTGGTTTGTTTTTCAGTTTGAGTCCCACATTCATGCTTTGAATATGACTGAGGGGTGATTAGTTGAAGAGATATTTGGCTTAGCCAATCTATGGTCGAGTGGAACGTGGAAGTCTCATCTCCGGTTATTTTTTACACTCATTAATTAGAGGCTAATTCATTTTGTATTTGGTATGAATATGTACTGGTTATTATGTGGATTTCATTGATGTTATATCCATGGTATTTCTGTTGTTATTATGCTGGTTATAAGAATGTATTTTATCAGTGATGATGTATGGATCTATCTATGTTTTTTCCTGTAAATTAATATACAATGTATCTATGGTTGAATAGATTGTACTGCAACTTATTATGTAAGGGAGAAATGATTCTTAGCGATTCTTAGATAATTATTTACGCCTATGTTTAATTCTCCTGTTTACACTCGTAGATGTAATGTTCATGACATGTTTGATGAAATGTCTGTCATGGATGGGTGGGGTTGGATGAGTTACTGATGATGTGATTAATTCCATGTATTTGTTTTAATGGTATTTATCCTCTCTTGAATTTACATGAAGTTTTGGGTAGTGCCCTGAGCTCAGGGGCTAAAAATGTGGCACAAATCCTGAAGTTGTAGGCACATAATTGATTGTTTGGGGCCATAGCCACTACCTTGCCAAGGCTAGCCCATGGCTAAGGTTCTATAGCCTCTCCCTTTCCCTCATATGCCTACGAATAAGGCTCATGAGGGTCAAAATTCAGTCTCCCTTCAAGTTTCAAGGGTCTATGAGGGTGGTTTACATCCTGGAGGTGTTGTTAATGTTGTGTAAGGTGTGTTTGTCATGTTTCCATTGGTTCCACTTCCTTAAGGTAATATAAGAGGTTGAATCTCATATCAGTATCCTCTCATCACATGTTTACCCTAGTTGGCCGGTTACTTGGGTAGATGTGGGAAGAGGGTGTTACAGAGTGGTATCCGAGTATGGTTCAACTCTCAGACTGGATGGGTATTGTGTTGGTCATGATTTTGTTGATTTCTTATGCGTTTCTCATACCTATGTTGTATGTGGTTGTTATGTCCACATTGTGTTGGCCATGGTGGCAGTGGTGTCGCCATGGAAGTGATGATGATGTTGTTTTTGACATGATGTCATGAATGTATGACTGATTGCGTGTTATTCTTGTTTATGTATTGTGTGTGCACTATTTCTTACATATTGATACATGTTGTATATGCATTGCTTGGTTATGTTACGTCACATATGGGTCATGCTTGTGTAGTGGTTGTGCATGTGTGCTTGTGTAATGTTATATGTTGAATATGCATTGGTCGGTCATGCTGGGTTACATGTTTCTTATACTTATGTATGGTTTGTGCTTATGGCTGTGTGTGTGGTCAAGCTTGCATTGGTGTGCATTTGGTATGGTCATGCATGGATGATTGGAATCCAACTAGAATGACATTTATATGTTTATATGACTATACAATATATGTTTACATGTTTCCATGATGATATTTATACATGTATTACGCTGATTGATTGATATTGCAGGAAGTATCCTCCCCAAATTACACCAAGGGATGTTGGTTTATTGTTATTTGGTTTAGTTGACATATTATATTTGGAAGGAGAAAGATCAACATGGATTGAAAGATGGTAGAATACAAGGACTCTCCCTATGAGTCATATGAGAAGCATGGTGGGCACTCTTTTGATTTTGCAGACACTTTGAGAAGCCTAAAGTAATAAATAAGGAGTTTTAAGGTGGATAATGACATAATCATACAGGCACAAGAGAAAAAAACGTAAGTGAATGCAATGCTTCTTTAGAGATTATCAGATTTGCAGAAACAAGGGCCATTATGGATTAGTTATAGACATGAGGACATAAATAATGAGGCATATGGAATTAGGTCTCCTAGTTGACACAGGTCATATAGAGCAGATACAATGGTAGATGGCAGGTTTTTGGACACTCCGGATAAGCAGGATGACGAGTACATGTACCATTCTAGTTCTAGTTCAGAAAGACATCATGATCATCATCGGTATCACCCTTATAGGAGGAGTGATAGGAGATACTTTCCAGATGAATTTAAGAAATAAAAACCACCTATTTTTGATGGATACTTGAAGAAACTAGAAGATGTAGAGGCTTGGATAATTGGAATGAAAAAGTTCTTTGAGTTGCATGAGTTCTCAGATAACATGAAGGCCATAATTTCTATTTTCAGTTTGAAAGTTAAAACAGACGTATGGTGAGAAGATGTGAAGTAGGCAAAAGATATTGGAATGGACGACTTGAGTTGGCATGAGTTTAAGAATATTTTCAAGAAGAAGTACTTGTCAGAGAGGTATTACAAGGGCAAGGCTAAAGAGTTCTATTAGCTAAGAATGAGATCTATGATATATGAATAGTACACGACCAATTTCTTGGAGATATTGAGGTATGTTCCATATATTACCAATGAGAATGCTAAAGTTCATCAATCTGTTAACGGTTTTCCATTAGGATTCAAAGATGAGATTGAGTATTATGAGCCTCGGTGACTAGAGGAAGTCATTGGGAAGTTGAGGCATTGCTATGAACAATCAAAGCGCAATAATGACTCTCAGCAAGGATGGAAAAGGAAAGGCCAAGGTAAAGGTAAATGGCATCCTAAGAGCAAGGCCTCAGAATGCAGATGAGAAAGAAAATGTGGCACCACAAAAGAATTTTAATACAACTCGATAATAACATAGGCCACAACAACAACATAGATCACAAAAAAAACATGGAGGTAATGTTATGAGATATTTGGAGTGTTGGACATGAGGTGAGGAGAATCTTAAGAGATATTGTCCACATAATCAGGGAGGCAGGCCTAATATATATAGTGCACAGGAGGTAAAAACTGTTGGGGATGTTGGGAAGAGCATTCCTCGCATTTATGCAACAATGGAAAACAAGTAGGAAAATCACCAGGCTTCTATCATTGAGATGGACAGTAAGCTTTGTGATCAAGTTATTTCTATTTTTATTAATCCTGGATCTAATTATAGTTATGTTAGTCCTGACTTGGTGAATAAGTGTGTCTTGAGTAAATAAATGCATGCAAAATCCTGGTTAGTCCAGTTCGCTACATGTACAAATAAAAGAGTTCACCATTGTGTAAGAGCGTGTGAATTTGAGTTAAATGGGATGCCTACAAAAACACACTTGAACATATTACCATTGGGTTCCTACAATATTCTATTGGGTATGGATTGGTTTATCTTCATAGTACTAAGGTAGATTTCTATGAAAAAACTATTGAATTCTTAGATGGCAATGGGGAACCAAGAGTCCTATAAGGAAACAAGAAAGCCACATCAGTTAGGATGGTTATAGCCATGCAGACCAAGCGCAGTCATAAAAAAGGATGTGTGCTATTTTCAGTTCATATCTCTAGTGACAAAGGTAAAGAAGTTGAGGATGCATATGTGTTGAACATGTATCTAGTTTTGCAACAGTTTCAGGATGTATTACCAGCAGAGATTTCAGAGTTACCGCAACATAGGGAAGTAGAATTTTATATTGAGTTGGTGCCAGGGGCAGCTCCAACATAAAAATCACCTTACATGACGAGTACACCAGATTTGGTAGAGTTGAAATTGTAGTTGAAGGAAATGTTGGACAAAGGGTACATTAGACCAAGTGTATCGCCATGGGGTGCACCAATACTATTCGTGAAGAAGAAGGATGGAACTATTAGACTATGCATCGACTATAAGAAATTGAACAAAGTGACCATCAATAACAGGTACCCATTACCAAGGATTGATCATTTGTTTGATTAGCTGAAGGGAGCAACGATGTTCTCTAAGATCTAATTGATATTGAGATATCATCAGGTAAGCATCAAAGAGAAGTATATATACAAGACCACATTCAGGACCAGCTACATGCATTATTAGTTTTTTATAGTTCCATTTGGTTTGACTAATGCCCCAGCTACATTTATGTGTTTGAGGAACAATGTTTTGCGTCCTTATTTGGACAATTTTGTGATTGTGTTTATTGATGACATATTGGTATATTATAAAAATGAGGAAGAGATTGAAGAGCATTTGGAGGTAGTGTTGAGGTTGTTGAGAGAGCATCAGTTGTATGCTAAGCTCATAAAATGCATCTTCTTCCAGAATGAGGTACACTACTTGGGACATGTTGTCTCCAAGGAAGGCATTGTAGTAAATCCAGAGAATATAAGGGCCATCATGGAGTGGGTAGCTCCTAAGAATGTAGATGAGATGAGATCATTCGATTGGAAGGTTACTACAGGAGGTTCATCAAGAAGTTTTCACAGATTGATTATCCAATTGCATCATTGTAGATGAAAGGTAAGAAGTTAGATTGTACAAAGGAGTGTGAGGCTAGTTTTGAGCAGCTCAAGCAGTTGTTGACACATGCTCTAGTTCTGAAGATTGCATATCCGAACAAGGAGTTTGTTGTGTGTACAGATGCTTGCAAGAGAGGAATTGGTGGGGTCCTTATGCATGATGGACAGGTGGTATGCTACGAGTCACGAAAGCGAAATGAACATGAGCAGAACTACCCAACACATGATCTTGAGGTAGTAGCGATCATACATGCACTAAAGATGTGGAGGCACTATATTATTGGTAGGCAGTTTGTATTGATGAGTGACCACATTGGGTTGAGGTACTTATTTGACCAACCAAATTTGAATGCCAGGTAAGCTAGATGGGTGGAAACTATCAGCGAGTTTGAATTTGAGATCGGGTGCATCAAAGGAAAGGAGACCAGGGTCTAAAATGCTCTTAGCAAGCCGGTACAGGTAAATCACTTAGAAATGATGTGCTCCTATGGGACAGAATTACAGGATAGTATCTTGCAGGTAGGTCAACAGGATCATAGGTATATGGAGATTGTTAACCCGTTGTAGCAGAGTATAGGTACAAGTGTTGGTATAGGTTTTGGCAAAGGTACCTGTACATGCAGTACAGGTACAGGTACACATGTACAATACTTGGATTATTGTCTCATAGCATATGGATTGGTTATATTTAGAGGCAGGATATATGTACTGGAAAAAAATGAACTCAAGAAGGTGATATTTAGAGAGTTTCATGCGAAACCATATTCGGGTCACCCAGGCTACTAGAAGACATTGACTTTAATGAAGATATTCTATTATTGGCCGAATTTAAAGAAAGATTTGGAAACGCTTATAGCCAAATGTTTGGATTGTCATATGGTTAATGGGGAGTGTAAACATCTAGGTGCACTACTACATCCGATTGCAATACCAGAGTGTAAATGAAGGTAATTTCAATGGAATTCATAATAGGTTTGTCGAGGACAGCTAGAAAACACGATCTCATTATGGTTTTTGTGGACAGGTTAACAAAGGTTGCACATTTTATACCAGTGAATACTACATAATCATATAGCGATGTATCACATGTGTTTATCAGAGTCATTGTCAGATTGCATGGTGTTCCAAAGAATATTGTGTCCGATAGGGATGCAAAGTTCACTTCCAATTTTTGGAAGGAGTTGTCTGCAGGTTTGGGCACTGAGTTGGCCTTCAACAAAAATTGTCATTTACAGATAGATGGATAGACTGAGAGGGTCAACATGATACTAGAGGATATATTGAGGATGTATGTGATGCATCAACATCGCAAGTGGAAAGAATATCTTCCACTGGTAGATTTCACCTACAACAACGGGTATTAGGAGTCATTGAGGATGAGTCCATTTTAGGTTATGTATGGGTGAAGTTCCATGAATCCTATCAGTTGGAGTGATCTGAATAACAGGGTACTGACTGGACGAGAGATGTTAGTAGAAATAGAACAACAAATGTAGGTGATCAAGAAGAACTTGAAGGAAGCACAAGATAGGAAGAACAGTTATGCAGATAGGAACATATTGTTCAATTAGTTTCAGGTTGGGGATCAGATGTACTTGTGTATCAATTCCAAGAATATCTCCTTGCAGATTGGATCATGTGCCAAGATGGCACCATGATTTTTTGGACCCTTCAAGATAATTGAGAGGATCGAAAAAGTGGCCTATCAACTTGCACTACCTTCCACATTGAAATTCCATGATGTTTTTCATACGTATTTTCTTAAGAAGTATGTTAAAGATGTTGTTCATGTGATTGAATGGTCTGTATTGCAGGTGAAACCCGATGGAGAATTCCTACTGGAGCCTCAGTGTGTATTGCAGAAAAAGGCACTTATGCTCTGGAATAAAGCAATAAAGAAAGTTAAAGTGCAATGGAAGCACTCTGGGCCCGATGAAGCTACATGGGAGATGGAAGATCAAATATGGGCCATGTATCCTTCCTTGTTTTTTTATTGAGGAAAAGAAATTTTGGTATGATGATTGGTTTTTGTTTAGCACATGTTTGGTGATGCTTTGGTAAATGTTTTGATGTGATGGTTGGATGTACGTACATATGTATATGGATGTAAATACTGCCATGAGCTATGTTATAAATATCCAATAAGTGGTATGATGTCATGTCATTATAGTTCTCATGTTGTTATGATGTCATGTTGGTTCTCTTTTGAGCAGGGTGATCATTGTAAATAATGCATTGAGATATGTTATAAAGCTCCATGGGAAGTATGGTTGATTTTCAACATTTTTGCTAAGGTATATGTGTGGTTGAACACCAAGGATGGTGTCCCTCAAGGGTGAGGGTGATGTAACAACCATGGTAAAAATTCCATGTAATAAAGTTAAAAATAATAGCCACGGTTGATGGGACACTTATTCCAAGCTAAACGTTGGGAAAAACATCCTAGGGGGTGTTAATTTGGTTTATTATGGCTAAGGAAATTGGAAAAGACAAAGGAATTAAAGAGGAGAAATGATGTTTTTGTCACATTATTTATGAAAATAATGGAAATTAGGAGAGAATGGAGATGAAATATATCATGTTGCATGTGAGGAAAATGAGGGAAAATAATGGAAAATGAAGAAAATAGAAGCCTCTTCCATAAAAAGGATTATGAGGATTAGTTGCTACCTTTTGTCAGTGCATTTGTTTTTGAGCTCTCTCTCTCTCTCTCTCTCTCTCAATATTGGGCACTTAGATTTTTTGGATCATTTTGGCTTGGAGCAAGAAAGGAAAGAAAGTAGGAAAAAGGAGGAAGCAAGAAAGGAGGAGTAGGAATCAAGAAACTACAACAGGATTATTGGTAGGTATCGATTTGCATGTGTATTTTCCTTGCTAGATTTGGCATGCATGGTATTGAATGTAGTTTCTTGCTGTCTTGGCATGGGTTTTTCTAGGTGTGACAGTGTTTTCAGACTAATGTTCTATTTCCCGTTAGCCATGGTGTCGTGGATTTCTCATGTTTTGGTTTAGCTGGATTACCGGATGGATTCGAAGCTGAGTGGGGTGGATCTCCGAATTGATATAACACATAGCCTAATAACCCCTAAACCAGACTGTGGGTTGTGGTAAATCTGGATAGTTTGTTGCCTCGGTAGGCCTAGGAATCCTCGACCGATGAATGGTGGGATATACGGTAAAGCCTAGAGGTTTTTTTCTCTCCATTCAGGCCTAGGAATCCTAGGTTTGGGATTACGATAATGCCTACAGAGTGTGTCTCAGTTTAGGGCCTAGTGATCCCTGATTCAAACTGTGGGTTGAAGTAAAGCCTGAGAGACTAGGAGACAGGAAAATTCCTCACCAGAGAGAATCCAATGATATCCATGTTTGTGTTGGCCTAGTGATCGGGTGTAGATCACGATAAAGCCTAGTTTATGATTGATGAGGGTGAGGTGGTTTAGCCTCGAGATGACCTAGTTGGTTTTTCATTTTGAGTCCCACATTCATGCTTGGAATATGGCATGAGTTTCATTAGCTGAAGAGAGATTTGGCTCAGCCAATCTATGGTCGGGTGGAATGTGGAAATCCCATATCTAGTTAATGAGAGGCTCATTTCTTTAGTATTTTGTATGAAAATGTACTGGTTATTATGTGGATTTCATTGATGTTATATCCATGGTATTTCTGTTGTTATTATGCTGGTTATAAGCATGTATTCTATCAGTGATGATGTATGGCTCTTTCTATGTTTTTTCCTGTAAATGAATATACAATGTATATATGGTCAAAAATATTGTACTACAACTTATGATGTAAGAATAAAATGCTTCTTAGCAATTCTCATATAAGTATTATACCCCTATGTTTAATTCTGATGTTTAGACATGTGGATGCAATGTTTGTGACATGTTTGACAAAATGGATGTCATAATTGGGTGGGGTCGGATGAGTTCTTGATGATGTGATTTCTTCCATGTATTTGTTTTAATGTTGTTTATCCTCTCTTGATGTTACAAGAAGTTCTGGGAAGTGACCTGGGCTCAGGGGCTAAAAATGTGGCACAAATCCTGGAGAGGTAGGCACATAATTAACTATTTGGCGCCCTAACTGCTACCTTGCCAAGGCTAGCCCATGGATAAGGGTCTATAGCCGCTCCCTTGCCATTATATTCCCATGGATAACGCTCAAAAGGGTCAAAATTAAACCCCCCTTCCAGTTCCAAGGGCCTGGGAGGGTGGTTTACATGTTGGAGGTGTTTTTGATGCTGTGTAAGGTGTGTTTGTTGTGTTTTCGACGGTTCCACTTCCTTAAGGTCATTTAGGAGCTTGAATATCATATTAGTAGCCTCTCATCACATGTTTACCCCGGTTGGCCGGTTACTTGGGTATATGTGGGAAGATGGTGTTACATCCTCGCCTCCACTCAAACCACTGCAATTGACTTCTGGAAACTTCATTTGCAAAGGTATATAATGAACGTTGCTAACTGGGTATATGCATGCTATTACATGCAGGGGGTTGTCCGCACCTCCCATACATTAATGCACATCATGTTTGAGGGTGGCAGGCATAGCCTCCAAATCCCCCTCTTTAAACAAATTAACACCCCCATCGAGGAATAAAACCTTAATTCTATTATGTATATCACATTAAAAAATTAAATTATAAAATTATAAAACATATATGTATTATCAAGATTTTAATAAAATTAAAAATAATAATACTTTTATAAATATAGATGCAAAATTTATGTAAATATAAATAATATTATTAACAATAATTATGTATTTATCTTAACTTTGGTGTTACCAAGCATCCAAATTTATCAAATTTTTCGAGGTGCAAACATTTCCTCAAATTTTGCACTAAAAAGGAGGTTTGCATCTTGAAATATTTGATCTCTCTATATACTTGGTAGATTCAAAATTAAGATAAATGTATAACAATATTAATACAATACAAGGTTATATCAATATATTGAAAGATATTTGAAATTTTATATAAAAGTGTTTTACAATTTTTAATTATGTTACTCTCTATCATGGTAAGTATGACGTAAAGTTCCTACTTATGTAGTCAATAACCTTAGAAAAATATATTTTTTCTAGAATAAGATAAAGAATATATATTAAACTTTATAACTAAGTATTAAAATATATTGATACTTATAGAATATATATGGATATAGTTTTAAGTAGTACAAGATAATGGTACCTTTTTTTCCATAGAAAAAGAGCCTTGAATTTCATTATATATATAACAAAAATACAATTTGTAGATGCCAATGGCATTCCACATGTTATGAGAATACTAAAACTGCCCATGTATAAACCAAGAAACATTTACAAAAATTGGAAGCCCAATATTCAGATTTCCTTTTACATATTCCTGCTCAACATATCAAGTGGTCTGTGGAAAACCAGATTTGACCACAAAATGCTTCATTTCAGTTTATTTTTATCAATCTAAGCATATACATAATTACTGTTTTATGTGTATATCATGAAGCTAGATAATAGTGAAAAAAAGAAACCTTCTACCATCGTAGTGTAAGTAGGGTCCAAAACTATGATACTACCTTCTCTCTCTCTCTCTCTCTCTCTCTCTCTCTATATATATATATATATATATATATATATAAAATAAAAATTCATCTCGATAATGAAAAAATAGAGAAGGGTCAACTAGTCCTAAGGGTAGCACTGGAGAAGGTTGAGCATGATTTCTTTACTTTCCTTGATTTCCGACTAGCCTTTAGCCAATGCAAATCACATTTCGCAAGAAAATCTTCTTCCTAGTTCATGTCCTTGTAAACATGAGAGAGGGTAATATGTAAGAAATTCTTGTTATGTTTTGGATGTTTCGAGATATTGCAAGGAGTGTGAATTTTTTTAGCCATGACTTCCCATTCATTCAATTTATCACATTCAAAGAGTTACCATATATATATATATATATATAGATATATATATCACTGATGTTTAAGAATGTTTCCAACTATAAAATAAGCTTTAGAGAAAATGATTCCACATAGTTGTTTGACACAGAGCCTCTACAACATGAGAAAGAGTAAAACTGTTGTTTAGAGAGATAGAGTATCCCCCTGAACCCTCTTAATGAGGGGGAGGATTTTTCAACCCCATCAAAGAAAGCCCAAGGCTTATGATTTTGAATAGGAGTATCATTATGTTTTAGTCCTGATGGTATTTGTATCTTTTTTGGCAAGGAATCCTGGATGGAAAAACTATTGAATACCACTCTAATATAATAATTTCATTAATATTCAAAGATAGTAGTGTTCTGCTAAAGCAAAATTACCTAGCAAACCACCAGAGGAAGTGCTTTTAGTGTTTCCTTTGGCTTCCTATTTAACTAGGGCAGTAGAAAATCCTCCATAGTGAGACCATTTCACGAGTATTCAACACCATGTATATGTTGGATCTCCTTCCATACTTGTTATGTAAAAGGGAAATATATGAAGAGACGTGTGTTGTTTTCTTATCCTTTATATATAAAAAACATCTATTGGGTCTGATACAATTTTTTTTTTGAAGAACCTCCCAACTTGGATCTTTATTTTTTAGAAGTATCCATATAAATATTTTAGATTTAGGATGATGAGAAAGTTTCTAATATTTTTTTGACCACCAATGAGGAGGAGCTCTATTTTCCCTTTGGGAAAGAGAAAGATAACTATATTTTGGGTTGTATTGTTCCAAAGGAGCTAAAGACCATACCAAAAAATCCTTCGATGGGGAGAGGGAGATGAGTCCTTGTGGTAATGAGTTTTTATATTGGGTCCAATCCTAAGAAAATAAGTCCTCGAGGTGGAGTTTAACTACATCCTTCCAGGTTTGTGCACCCAAGAAACTATATCTATTTGAGACATGATGTAGATAATACATCCCCTGGGAGTTTAGAACTTGAAGCAGTTTCTCAGATAGGATATGTGCTTCCCTGCTACCAATCCAAGGGCCTTTTCCAATGAGAATATTTTTACCATTTCCCACCTTCCATCTAATCCATTAGAGAAATTTTGTGGTCTAAAATGGGCCTCAAAACAAAAATGTACAACAAAAATAAACTTTATAAGAACCAATAGGATTCAAGATGATGTTGTTAACCATGGGGGATGATTACTATTTTTGGAGTAAAAAAGTACAAAGATTAAAAAATAAAAAAATAAAAAACCTAATATTTCAACTTGTATTTTCAACTCATCTCCCTATTATTTTGCTCAAATTAAAATGGGATATATTGTTGGATGCAGAATTTAATTCCTCATCCAAGGGGTGCCCATGTTGCATACTTTTGATGGACCCTTCTAAACGAAAAATGAGAAATACATGAAAAATGTGATTGCAATCACGTTTTTTCATATATTTCTCATTTTTCAAGTATTGAATGTATGAAACATGGGTACTTATTGGATGGGGAATTGAAATTTTCATCCAATGAGTGCTCCCACTCGAAATTTGAGTAAAACCATAGGGAGATAAGTTGAAAATACTAGGGGAGGGACACCATAACCTATGTGCCCTTCCTTCCACCTTGACATATGTCGTGCTGCGCTCCACATCAATAGTACGAAACTTACCTAGTGGACTTAGCCACCTGTCGTGGTTGGTGACAATCATTAATACACCCATTTTGCGTGGGTTTAGGGTTTCATATAGACAGTGTAAAACCATGACATCAAAGCCATGTGTAAAGTTGTTCGGGCCCGGAGTGTGGGAATTCTGCTATGCCGGTGATGGTCGCTGCTGATTCCAGAACCTGTGTGCCCTGTCCTCCATTGTTGTGAAGGTTAATCAACATTTTTTCCCGCCAGGGTTTCGTGACGGTCATAGCCAGTTCCATCTCCTGTTGGCAACTTCTGCCATTCATCTCCTACTGGTTTTTCATTGTTGTCAGTTAGGGTTTGTTGATGGTCGTTACCCATTCCATTTCCTGTTTTCCATGTCCACCATTGTTCTGATGCTATTTTGTCAGGTCCGCCATTGTTGTCTGCTAGGGTTTGGGTCCGTTTGCTCTATTTCTTCAGTTTTTTAATGAAACCTCCATTTTTTTGAAAATTTGGGCTTAGGTTTAAGAAAAAAAAAGTTTTTATGTGTTTTTCATAGGTATTTTCCATGGCCGGAATTGAATATCTCTATTGATGTTTGGGACAGTGTTGTCATGGCTTCTGCGGTTCTCTGGTAGGATTCATAATCCTACCAACCATACGCTGTGTTTTTTAACAGTTTTAGTCGTTTTTGGGAACAATTTAGCTCTTCTTGTTGTTCTATGACATGTTTTTTATGTTTTTGCTATTGTATGACATGTTTTTTATGTTTTTTAACTGGTGGTAGCATACGGTATGTTTTTTATGTTTAATGGCAACGGTAATGGGTTAATGGTTTGCACATGTGCACCTGTGGTTTTTGAGAGCCCTGCTTCCATTTGAAAATCCAAATGTGTGTGGTTTGGAGTCTTTATAGCCCAGATATGGGGAGGAGATATTGTGCATATTTAAGATTTTCAGTATTATGATATCTGAGCTATGTCGTGCATGGATTGATTATTGAAATAACTTCTTATCCCTTAATATTTGGCTACAGTAAAAATCCAACTTAAAGTTTTCCCAATGTGTTTGGTAGTGTTAGGTTTGAGAAACTTATGAGAAAACCAGTGTTTGATATCAATTAATGAGAGATTTTTTTATTCAAAATATTGTTCCTTTATTTTATGTTATGGTTTACACGAGACTTACACTGCCTGGCTCTTGTTTCTTATATATGACTAGATGAATTATATATAATTTGAGTGGAATAATTTCTTTCAGTATTGGTGACTTTGGTATAAAGGCTTCAACGATATTATACTTGCATCTAACAAGTATTTCCTATGAAATATCAACATGCTATGGGAACCAAATACTTAGGGCATATTGTCTTTTTATACATATTTTGTGATTAATAATATAAATGAAGTGATATTGAGGTCTCTAAACCCTAAGTTTTATAATGACACAAGTATTATTCAATATCATAATATATAATTGTAGGATTCGAACTATTGTATTCTTTGCCTGAGACTTGTTTGAACTTTGTTTTCAGGTTAAAAGCATATCCATACTAGGGTAAAAGCTTGCACAACATGGTGATAAAAGATTAGTTGGATTTAACAAGTTATCTTTGAATGCAGAGTGACTAAACAACAGATGTATTTTATATTACCTTGTAAAGTGATATTTTTAGTTGATATTTGTGTGGAACAAGTTTCTCTAGTGTTTCAAAGAAACTAGTGTGAAAAGGGTTTGCCAAGAGATGATTTATTGTTTTTCCATTTCCATTTGTTTTCTCTTGAAGATTATTTTCTTTAGACACAACTTTAGACCTTTGAATTGGGATGCTTTTTGATTTAATAGAGTAAGGTTTCTTTTTGGTTATGTGAGTTATACATTTGATCAGCACACCCAGATTTCCACATTTTGAATGCATAGAATGAGAGTGAGTAGTGCAGGAGTTAAAGGCATGAGAGCATGAGTAGTGCAGGAATTGAAATGACAAGAGAGTGAAAGTTGAGATAGTGCAGGAATGTTTTGATGACTTGTGTGAAATTTATTTAAGAACTATTTTGGAATTATTGGATTGAGGCTTGTGTTTTTTTGAGACTTATGATTATTTATCTAGTTTGCAATCTCAGATTGCCTGATGAGTTGGTGAGTGGAGTAGCCTGTGTCTATTGGTGCACTGATCTTAAAGGTCATGTTATTTATTTGTTTGTAGCCTTCAATTTTAAATTCTTAGCTAGCATTAGTCTAGATTGATATCATATGATTTTAGCAGAGAATTGAGTAGATAATGTGATAGAGTATGGAATATTTTAATTAACAGAGTTTATTGTAGGGTTATATGGTTCCATTTTGTATGTTGGCATTATTTTTTTTGCAAAGAAGTTATGGCATAGTGCTACATGTAACAAAGAGCTATATACATACTTTGCATTTGGAATGGGTTTCATTCCATTGCTACTGCTATGGGTTTCTATGATTTGAATTTTGAGTTCATTTTTCAGTAGTTAAATTCTCTCATTAGTTTTGAAGTTCAATTTTCAGCCATGTTTATTTCCCTGTTTCAACTTTTAAAGATGTTCAAGTTATTATTAGGGTAATTAAAACTATTCACTGTTTGTTCTATGTTGTTAGCTGAGTTATGTAGTGTGTAGTGATGTCATCCTATGTGTTCAGGAAAAACTGAAAACATACAGTATCAAATAACTAACAAAACTAGTACGAAGAGGTATGCTTTGCAACATGTTGTGTGTGGATAGATATGTGAGATATGGTTTGTGAAGTATGAATAAAACATTTAAATTCTACTTACTTTAGTAGACAAGAAATATGGGATCTATTAAGATAAAAAATTCCAAACATATAGAAAAACTTCATACATCATACAATATAAAAAACTAACAGAACTAACAACATTCTCATGTCATTCTGTCAGAATGTTCCATTATAATATACCATAGGTGTTCCTTCTAAGATAGATTTTGATTACAATGCCACATACAATATGGAATAAATCAACCTTCATGTCACAAGAAAAATAGATAATCCATCCAAAATCCACATCACAATGTGGTTACAAACAAAAACATATAACACCCCTATTCTTTATGGCCTTGAGAATATTCAGTGCCAAACTGTGAGTTGCCTGATTGAGCCAAGTAGGTTAGCCTTCCTAAGAAGGGTTGATTATGTTGAGGTTGTTTGCTGCTATATAATTGACACCAATTTATCACTTCCAACCATGGAGGAATTGAGTACCCATACCTCACACTTGCGCTAAGTGGAGGTGTGTGATGAGCATGCATTGAATTCACGCCTCCTGTGGTAGGAATAAGGTAAGTGGGTAAACCCCCATTTTGATAGTGAGGCACTTGAATGTTTATGAGGTCTTAGAATAATGGTGTATTATTTGCAATATTTTCCAATGTGTTAGACAAGACCCTAATTTCATCAACTGTGCTTGCATTTATCAGTCATGTCTTGTTCCTTTTCAAGCATTTGTTTAGCCTTTCTTGCTTCCTTTTCCTATCTTGCCATTTTTTTTTGTTGCTCCTTCTCTTACCTTGATCTCTGTCTTTCAAACCTTTCATCTGCTCGACGTTGTGCTGCAAAATCCCTTGCTACCTTCTTCTCCTTAGCTTGATCCTTTTTTTCTCTGTTTTAATTCTCGGATTTCAAATTTTTTATTTTCAGACTCAACTAAGACTTTTATATAGTCTTCTGAGGTGAGTAAATGTGAACTTTGGCCCAAACAAAGACTATCAGGTGTTCCTTGCTTCTTTTTCATTGACACTCTTTCTACTGGTAGCTTTAGGAACTGCCCAAGTAACTTCTCCACCCCCACCCGCACCCACATGTCATTGCTTGGAACTTTCCTTTAAGTATCCATGGAAATTGATTGAACTGTATTGTTATCTTCATCAAGTGCCTCATTATGTGCTTCATCTTCTTCCATTGATCTATTGTCCACAAAACAATGAACAATTTCACTATTAAATTCAGTTGGTTGTGAAGGCATTTTCATGCTTTGTTCATTGGTTCTTGAGACACTGTGTTCCTTCAAATTAATCATGGCTTCTACCAGCCATGATGGTGGGTTTACTTGGATTGGAAATTTCAATTGGTCATTTTCAATGCCATTACCAATATCAACAGTTTCATTTTCAACTACATCTGCATTAACAATATCAACAATTCCATTTTCAACTAGATCTGCATTGTCAACTGCATGTTTGGCAATGTCATTAAAAATATCAGTAGAAAAAGTTCCATGTGCTTGATTTGGTAGAACAACCTCCATGTTGCTATCAATTTGTTCATGAATATACTGTGTTTCACATACCTGCTCATCATCATCAGCATATATTTGTCCTTGAGAGAGGGAGATTATATTACCAGTTGCAACCACATCAACATGTTCATATACTTCTTCTTTCACTCCAACATCTGTTTGGACATGCTCTTATTCCTAACCATCCACATGAAATTCTTGCCTACAACTAGTATCATGCATAAGAGCATCATAATTCAGTGGCCATATCATTTCCTCCTAAAGCCAACCTTGATATTTGATGGTGTGAGAGCTCTTTTAAAAGCTTTACTTGCAAGCTCTTATAGCTTGAACCTTTTCACCTAAACTCCTGGATTATTTTCCATCCATGCAGCACAATCTGACCTAAAATAGTTCTTGAAAGGGACAAACACACTAACATCAAGGGGTTGGAATCTGTGAGTGGTATGAGTGGGAAATGTTAAAAGGTAAATGCCCAAATTGTTTGCTTACTAAATTGTTTTTAAAACCATGTGGCTTCCATGGCCATTTAATATAAATATGTGTCTGTTATTAGGTGAGACACCACCTAGCACATATGTAGCAAAGTGGAAAAAGCCAATTTAAAAAATATTCTTTGATCATCCATGCATGGGGATGTGAAGCCATGCATGCATCTGGTTCAAAATTTTGTATATAGTTTTTCAACTGATTTTTACCTCTGAATAGATAAAATCCTGGGATTGAAGCACCAATTTCATTGACACCACATAAAATGGTTATCCACTCCCTGATCTTAGGCAAAATATTTGGCTCATTTCGTCTCCCTCTCTCAGAAATTACCCGCATGCCAGAATTCCTTCTCGCCTGTAAACCTATTTCATCATAGTTCCTTACATGGTCTTCACCATAAGAATGTTTATCGTATGCACTAGAAAGAGTGTCATAGAACTTACTTACAACTACAAGGCACAAATTTAATGCTTTGTCTCTATCAAGGCCCTCAGTTGTACGCAATCCAAGGTTTGGATGCCTTTTTTTAAACCCAAACCACCATGATTTACTAGGAAACCCATCTTTGAATGGGTTTGGCCTCCCTTGACAAATTTGAGCAACTGTGAATTTGAGTTGTATCAAATCTAGCCCATGTCCCAATTGGGCCATTTATTTACACCACTCAACCACCTCGACCTCCTCCTCTTCAGCCATAACTGTAAGAGACCCTCTACGTTTGGTATGAGTGAGCCCATTTATCCAATAATATATTGATGAGAGAGGAATACCATGTTTCTTTTCATATTCTCAAACTGAATATACATTAAACTCTATGTTGTCAATTGAAACTAACATTTATTTTTTTCCAACCTCCTATAGGGCTGATATTTTTAGTTAAACTTTCCCCTTGGACCATGGTTAATAGTGGCTCTGTGAGTGGTGGTGTAACAACATCAGCTTCAACCACATGGTCATCCTTAACAACATTTCTTGGAGAATTGTTGACATTCACATCAATTGTCCTTTCCTCATCTGATGAAGTGCATCGCAGCTGGGCACCCCTAGCCACTCTTCTACCACTTCTTCTTGTATGAGCTACATAAATAACTCTTGCCATAGATGCAACTACTTGCAGAATTATTGCATGCATTTAGTTAAGAATATTTTGCTATTAATTTGTAGTCTATGTTGATAACAAAGTATCCAGAATCAATATGGTTAATAAAATTATGATTTAGAGCTCCTTTATAAGGAATAAATAGAATTATTTTGATTAAGATAAAACAATTTGAGTATAAAAATGTTAGGTTATTTTTATTAAGATAAAAAAATCTGTGTAGAAAATTCTAAGGAGCCCACCCAACATTAGAAATCAGAGCCCACCCAGCATTAGAAAAGTCCAGACGAGCATAACTCTGTAGAAGAACTTTAACCTTAGATTATTGTGTTCATGCCCTAGGTTTCTTAATGACTTTCCTTCTGTTACCCTTTTCTTCTTTTATGTCTTGTCATCTTTGATTCCTATCCTCAGCTATTGTAGAAAGATATGTTGACTTCAAGTTCAAATGATACATCTTCTATGCTCAGCTATTGCAGATAGATATGTTAACTTCAAATACTATAACTTCTATGCTCAGTTACTGAGATATTTTCTGCAGGCTGGCTTAATGATACAATTTTTTACACAAATGATGCAGTTCCTTACATATTATGAACGGTTTTCTTATGTTTTGTTTTTGGTTATTTTTTTCCAACTTCTATGCTCAACATGCATTTAGTTAAGAATAATTGAAAAATATGCTTTCATACAAGCTAGTTAGTATAAAAGCTAGTATTGTTTCCTGCTGTTTGGCTTTACAAATCAAAAGGGACATGTTTCATTTTCAGTTGACTACATGCCGAACCAGTTTTACTACTTTCAGGTTCAGGTTAATCCAAGATGCATATTAGATAAATATATGACTATTTTAGTGATTTATCAATAACTAATATTAGTGAACGGAAATTGGTCACAAGGATTTTAATTCTGGTATCTTGAGAGCATACTTTTGACAAAATATGATCATCTTTATGTCTGTCGAGGATGCCACGAATAGCCAAGCTTGTCAATACCCCATGACCTACTACAAGCACTATTATATTCACAATTTAAACCTTCATGTGCTTTCATCAAACACTTTGGGACTAGATATAAATATATAAATATGGGGTATATAGTGCAATTTAAGATAGCCTCATGACACCTTTTGATTATTTGAGTAGTTTCTCTGATTTAGAATTATTTCTTTGCAACTTTGTAAGATTGAAAATAATGTTCAATTTGGTAACATCATCTCTTCCAATTTATAACAATTTATAATAGTGTACAGTCTTGAGAGGTCTTGCTTATGCATAGATAAGGTCTCAGGTCTAGGGAGGTCTAACCTGAAGCTATAGTGAAGGCCCTATATGTTTTAGCTCTTGGAAGGTCTTACCTGAAGCAATAGTCATGGTTCTGTAATTTTTGTTAGTTATAGAATGAATAAATATTAAAAATATTTCAACACAGTTTGGGAAAAAAATGTCAAGATGACCAGTTGACAGTGCACAATAAAAAAATTGAAGTGAAAAGAATATGTCTCACATGTAGACAAGCATTTAGAAACACAATTTTCTCTAAGATGTGTCCAAACCCCTTTGCATATTTCTACTTTGCAGTTCCATTCACCATAAAACCCACTGCATTCTATACTCCAGAGGATCACTTAATTTTCCTCTTATAAGGATGCAGTTGTTGGGAAGCAATCCCAACAATGGACATTGCAACAACACTAGGTAATGTTTTCACTTAAAGAATTCTAATATTGATTCCCCTTGTAGTTCTCTTCTGATATATTATTATATCTTCTGGGTCTTTTTTGTCTTTAGCTCTGCATCCAACTACAATATTTTCTGGATTAAATAAATCTATCATTTTTCGTCAAGGTGAATATCTTCCTTAATATTCGAAAGAATGAAGATTTGTACCCATATGCTAGTATTCTAATGTTGAAGCCTAGGGGCTAGAATGAGATGCAAAATTGTTTTTTGAAAGCAACCCCTCATTTTTCGAGCTACTGCAATCACTGCATTGTGAATCTACAATCACTGTAATGTGAGGATGTATGACCTGATAATGATAATCATACTAAATTTTTTACTTCCTTGAATCCTTTTCGCATGCAATCAATCTGCTATTTTCTGTTGCACTTGCACCCAGAGATGCCTCTTTAATTTCTAATCTATGACATTTTTCTCTTGAATCCTTTTCACATGTAGTCAGTCTACTATTTATTTTTGCACCCACATATGCCTCTTTAATTTCTAATCTACGATATAACTGGATATCTTTAGGTTCTTTGTTGTCTTTAGCTCTGCATTCAACTACAATATTTTCTTGATGAAAGAAATCTATAATTTTTCATAAAGGTGAATATATTCCTTAATATTCGGAAGAATGAAGATTTGTACCCATATGCTGGTATTCTAATGTTGAAGCCTAAGGACTAGAATGTGATGCAAAATAGTTTTTTTGAAAGCAACCCCTCAGTTTTCGAGCTACTGCAATCACTGTAATGTGAAGGATGTATGACCTAATAATGATAGTCATACTAAATTTGTTATTTCCTTGAATCCTTTTCACATGCAGTCAATCTACTATTTTCTGTTGCACTTGCACCCATAGATGCCTCTTTAATTTCTAATGTATGACATTGTTCTCTTGAATCATTTTCACATGCAGTCAATATACTATTTTCTGTTGCACCCACAAATGCCTCTTTAATTTCTAATCTATGATATAACTGGACATCTTATGATATCTTCTGGGTAATTGTTTTCTTTAGCTCTGCATTCAACTACAATATTTTCTTGATCAAGGAAATCTACACAATGACTCTAAAGTCTTACAATGTTGGAGACATTCACAGAAATCCTAAGTTTGGATTGGGAAGACATGGTAATTTTTCAAGTTGTTTGGTAGTTAAGGGTAGCCTTAGCTCTGTTCTTGGACGTAGTTATAAAGTGCATTGCCTAGACATTAGAAGTTTTTGTTGAAATCCGGTTAATTTTGTTATACATTTTGTTAATTTTGTTGTTGTATATGTAAATTTTGTTATACATTTTGTTAATTTTTTTGTTTGATACGTTCAAACTTATAGATAATTGAGTTTCTGATGTTTTCAAATAGCATCACAGTGACAAAATTATTGTACAATAAATTATACATGATCTATGATAGATGGTAGCCAAAAATATTTGTGAAGACATTGCAATTTTGCAAGTTGTTTGGTTGCTAAGGGTAGCCTTAAAATTTTCAAGTTGTTTGGCTGCTGAGGGTAGCCTTAGCTCTGTTCTCGGACCTAGTTGTAAAGTGCACTCCCTAGAACTATTGATAGCATTCATCTCCTTAACTCAAATCAAAAGAGAGAATTGTAAGAAAACTGAAATAAAGACTCATAAATTAAAATAAAATTGTGCTGTAATTGAAAAAACTAGCCTGAATATACTGTGAAATGTTCTGGGGTGTGTTTTGTGATGGTTTATATCCAGGGTTGGTGAATAGTTTGAATGTGAAACATGTAACTTCAGTAGTGGTTGAACTTCTTCTATAGTTTTTTGCAGTTGAATTTAATTGGTGACAATGATGGACATGGATTGCAATGGCTTCATTTTTCATGTGTGATCAAGATTTAATTTTATGTGATCCAATGGCTGGGAATTTGTTTTTGTTGATCCATGTGCTTTGATCTATTTTAATGGGAAATAAAATATGTTGAATGTCATTTATTGAATTTATTGGGTGGGTGCCATTTATTGTACTCAGTGGGTTTATATTTTATTGGGTGGGTTTCATTTATTGAACACAATGGGTTTAAATGTTGAATAACATAGCAGTTATGGCTGACATACATTCTCTTTTATTATGTCCAAGTATGGATATTTAGTTGGGATAGACAACATCGGTTATGATAAGTGGGGATGGGGTGAATACCATATTGTACTTCTGGAATTGACCATTTTGGAAGGATAAATGGTTTTATGATTTTTCTGGTTGAGATAATGGGATTTGTACTCTTAATGCTTATTAAACTATTTATGGATAGTTGTGGGCCCAGTCAATGACTTGGGAAATTTTGGACATAATTTAATATATATTTGGACTTAAAATTATTTGTTTTTGTTTAATTAATGGTTGCACATATGTCAATTTTTGGTGGGTTGGTGGGACCAGTACTATAACAATTACTGGTCCCTGCACAACATTAGACATCTCTCCCCTAGTTGGAAAAATATTTTTTTCTTTTTTCCCTCTAAAATTTGATAATGTCATATAATATTATTTTATTATTTCCACTATTATTTTATAATATTCTTTATGAGGCCCATTTTATACCTCAAAATTTCTCTAATTCTGAGAGGATATTAGCTCTATATAATTATTGATAGCTCTCCAAAATACTGAGCCATTCCTTGCCAATTTTCTAGGAGATTTTAGCCAATCAAGGATCAAGGAAGGTAAATATATTTTGATTCTATAACATGTGCCCAAAGTCTTGTTCCATTTATTATCTTCCAAGCACCTTTTATTGCAAAATAATTTTAGAACCAAATGAGGTTATATAGTCCCCAACATCTAAGAGCCTTTGGAAATGCAATAGAGGACCAAGGAATTAGGGTGAAGGGTTTTTTTATCCTGTTAAACATCCCATAAGTATATTAGGGAGAGTTTCTTTATTTTTTTTTAGGGTGGACCTTTGGAATCAATGCCGAAGATGCCCAATAGACTATGATGGCTTCCAAACTGATTTTTAGAGGACTTCCTCCCAAGACTGGAGAGCCACTTATTACACCAACTCCATATTTTTAATTCATTTTTTTCTATAAGCCCGACCCAGCCCATTTTACTGTAGTTGTTTGGCTTCATCATAAAAACCAAGTATTTAGAGAGTCCTCAAGAGGGAGGGGGGGCTTTAAAAGGATCCTACTAACTGGAGTCATGTCCTATTGATCAAGAGCATTTTCGATGAGGGTATATTTTTCATGATTGATTTTCATTCTAATTGCAATAGAGAAGGTGTCCATGATCTATTTTATGGCTTGCATGATTCTGACGTCCAATGTAATAAATATTAAGATGACATCAACAAAAATAAAGTGCGAGAGGGAAAAATTATGAATGATAGAAATAAATTTTAGAGAGTGTATTATTTTTTCATTTTGAATGGCTCTGCTCAAGGCCTCCACAACTCTAAGAAAGAGGAGATGAGATAGTGCGAAACCTTGTCAAATTTCACTTTGAGGATTGAAGAAAGGGGAGGCTACACCATTTATTAAAATATCCACAAAGGTGTAGATAATATAACTCTATATCCATTCCACAAATTGTGAATAGAAACCCAAATGGATGAGCATTAGTTTTATGTATAGCCAATCCACCCTTTAAAGGAATTTGACAAGTCCACTTTGTAGATAAGGGATTTTTTTTCGTTGATGTATGGAGTGTATACCTTAATGAGCTAGGCCAATAGCCTCATGTATTCGATTATCTTTCAAGAACCCAATTTTTTCCTTGGAAATGTGTTACGAGACAATGGGCTTTAATCGAAGAGTGGTAGCTTTTGAAAATTTTTGTTATATTTTATTGAATAAGGATATAGGGAAAAAATTATCAAATGTGTTTGAAGAATCCAATTTAGGAATTATATCAAAGAAGGTGGAGTTAAAGGGGGCCAACATTCTCCATTTTTCTTGGAGTATTCAATGATCCCCGTTAGATCTTCCCCAATGAATTCAAAGCATGCCAAATAGAATTCACTAGCTAACACATCAGGAATAAGGATTTTGTCTTTCTCAAAGCTCTTTTATAAAATTTATCCTAATGTTTTCTTGGAACTAAATGGGAGGCAAGGAGTTTAAATATGGATCATAGGGATCACATGAGTCATTGATTATTTCCATCAAGGTGGGGTTCTCCAACCACTTAGGGTTCAAATTGAAAGGAACAATATGTTTTTTTGGGCTATTTCTCATGTCAAGGAGAATCGGGTTACGATCCAACTTTCCACTCAAGGCTACCCATTGTTTGATTTTCAAATTTTCCTCCAAGAGGCTCTTAGATATAAAAAATATATCTAGTATTTTTGCGATATATTCATTTCTAGTTTTGTTATTTTTCAAAGTGGGGAGCATTTTGGCAGGGAGAAAATCTACCATCCCCACTGAGTCAATGCAATCCACAAAATAATTTGCAAGAACATCTATAAAAAACCATGACCCCCACAACTTCGATTTTCCCATTTTGAAGTTTAAATACCTCTCGATACAAATGTAGCCAGAGTCGAAACAAGGAAATATGAAAATATTATGCCAGAATGTATTTCAATTAGAGTATGGTCCATATATATTAAGCCCATAGAAGGATAAATAATTGTCCCTTTAATTGAAGGATATTTATAAGCACAAATGGGAAGCCCAAGCATCGATGCAGTGTAGGAGGGGCCCTTCCATCCTGAGATGAGGCCACCTGATTTTCTCGAAGAATTCTAGTGTTGAAGGGACCAATTTGGTAGAAAAATAAAGAGGATTTGTTCTCATATATTTCCATCTAACATAGTTTATTTAAGGAATATCAATTGTGGAGAGTGCATGGAAATTAATATTTTTAGATCCATTAACTTACTATGGTTGGCTAGACCCTTGAAAAATCTCATTTTGAAACCTCCATATGGGCTGGAACTCTAAGCACCCCAATGATAGATTTCTATTTTCTCAATTTTATTTTTGAGTAATTTTTCATCTTAGCAAGTGAGAGAAATGATTTCCTTCCTCTGATAGATTTTAAGGGGAGAAGATCCTCCAGAACCCTTAAACCACCACCAAGTCCTAGGTTAAAAGTATCTGAGGGTGTACCCTTTGATGTAGGGATATTTCCCATCGATCATAACTTGCAAGTATGAGAGGTTGCGAGGGAGAGTTGAGAGGGAGTGAGGGCTGGTTTCAAGTCCAAGTTTGAGATAGGGAAGAAGTTATTAGACAGGGGGGGGATTGGGAACAAAGCGAAAAGGTGGGATTTGGGGGGAAGGGGGAAGAGAGATTTAGGAGTGTTGAAAGAGGACATGTTTCATATGATATTTAGAGGGGAAGAGATTGCTTGAGGCATTTAAAACAATTCAAAATTATAGGAAGGGAAGGGAAGGGATGTAATCATACTTGATGCCATATCCAAAGAAGTCATCCACTCCAATTCAACATCATTCAAATCATTCTTTAATCTGAGGATCACTAGGACATGTAGAGATGCTTGTGTTATAGCGTCCTTGTCATCCAAATCAGGATTTGGCATCCTAATACTTGCGACAAAAGTTATGATATCATCATGCATTATATATACATATTGTTTGGTCAATTTAGTGTGTCCTAAATTTCTAACATAAATTATCAACCAGGGATTCGTAAGCTAACGAAGTGTGGCGGACTATATGTGCAAGATAACCTATCTCTTACCTTTTTTTCGTTTTTGGTTTTCTAATGTGAGATGGAAATTCTAAAATAAAAACAAGTATGGTTATGATTGTTCAAGGCAATGATATCCTTTATAATGATTTACCAAACTTCAAACTTAAAAAGGAATTTGAAACATACAATGACAAAACTTGAAAGGAAATGAAAATGTGTTGCTAGCCTAATAAATCAAACAGTGAACTATTGAGCATGAAAACCAAATTATCCTTGCTGCTGTCTAAACACAAAAGAAACTATGCTTAAAGAAATCCAAGAATTGCAACAAAGTAAATCTAAATCAAATTACATCAACTTATATTCTGATCCCTCACCATTAGTCCAACTATGGCTTTCGGAGGTAATCATAAAAAACTTGAGCAATCTGATATCTAATTTGCAGAAAAAGAAACTAATATCAAACTACACACTCATACTTGAATCCCTCACCATCAGTCCAGCTGTGGCTTTCGGAGGTAACTGAAAATGACATGAGCAATTTAATATATCTAACTTGCAGAAAGTAAACTAATATCAACCTACACACTCATACTTCAATCCCTCACCATCAGTCCAGCTGTGGCTTTCGGAGGTAACTGAAAATGACATGAGCAATTTAATATATCTAACTTACAGAAAGTAAACTAATATCAAACTACACACTCATACTTCAATCCCTCACCATCAGTCCAGCTGTGGCTTTCGGAGGTAACTGAAAATGACATGAGTAGCTTAATATCTAATCTAACTAGTAAAGCAAATGTTCAAAACTAAAATGAATAAAACAGTGCTGGAATTAAAAACTAATAAAAATTGATTCCATGTCATTAGTCATTATAAAACTATGTGCAAATGCCCGGGCTGCCATGAAAAATTATGCTAAAAGCTATGATTTCAGAAAGCAATCTAAGTAAGGAAATATGACAAAACAAAATTGAAAGCAACTTATCTAGAAAACATGTAAAAGCCTCCTTGGATAGCAGGGGCCCTCTGCTACCAATTTGGTGAAGTCCTTCAGCTCCTTAAAGTTGTAATCAAAACAACATCAAAGAACTAAATTTCTCTATTAAAAAAAACTCACAAATCTACATCCCATCCCATCTTGAACTTTGTTACAAAAGACTTCTCTACTACTTTTTCATTACTTCCTCATTACTTTCTCATTACCTATGATAGGAGAAAGTTTCTCCTATTTATACAAAATATGATGAGTCATCTCATTAATGGGAGTCCATGAATCTCTCCCTCCATCTCTAGAGTTACAATCAAAATAGGAAATGATAAGACACATGTCTTTCTAGAGTTTCAACACAACTTGAGGAATGAGACACATATCCTCTTAGAGTTTCAATACAACAAGGAAGTGAGACACATATCCTCTTGATCCCATAATCTTCTCCAACCAAATTCAAATTTGGCTTTAGAGTGCCACATAAGGGTCTTCTAGAAGTCTCCTTTTGACCTACACATGTCACAAAACTCATAACACATATATAGATATATGAAACTATGTTATTTTTCTAGTTTCTAATCATAAATTCACTTAAAATACATAAAATAAATAACTTTGGAAAACAAGGATCCTAACCCATATATTTATGAAAATGGTTACTTGATGTGGGGTTTTAGGTCAAATGGCTATGAAATAAGAGCTAAATGGTTATGACATAATGGAAATATGTATGAATATGGAGAACACTTTTGAGACTCAACATACCCCCCAACTGAAGTTGTTGCATGTCCTCATGCAACTATTGCAATGATTCATTTGTCCATGAGTTGATCTTTTATGGGTTTTGACTCATATAGATTCATTCCAAACTTTGCTTCTTGATATTTTCCTTTTTGGCAAAGTATAATACATTTGATTGCAACATTCATATATATATATATATATATATATATATACATATATATATATATATATATATATATATTTTTTTTTTTTCAATGGTTGGTTCTTGTGTGACAACCATTTTTTTTTTTTTTTGAAGCATTGGTTCTTGTGTAACAATGCTTTATTTTCTTTGTTGCATCAAAGTTCATGAAAACATTTAGAATCAATTACTTCATCAATGAATTGATCATTTGCAAGGCATATAATCTTTTGGATTATGTTGCAACAATAGTTGGTTGGAAAGTATATGTGGGTGGAAACGAAATGAAAATGTGTGATAGTGTATGACATGTGGATATGAAATGATGTCCCTTCCCCCCAACTAAAGATATGACAATGTGAAAAAGGGAGTGAGGAATTTTTCCAAAGTTACAATTTTAGCATTCCAATGAATTACATGACTAAAAATTAGAAAACAACATACCTTCACTTACCTTAAATGTTGATGAGTTTTGTATGTGTGGTGGCTGCAAAATTCTGATCATATTCTTCTTCAAGTGGCTGAACAAGAGGAGTCATGGATAAAGAGATGAGATGAATTTTTATTGCTTCTACTAAAACTTGCTGAATCTGCCCCAAAATGCTGAAAATAATAGTCTTCATGTCTTCAAAACTCATTGGCGCAATTCCTACTATGTGAAAAGATGTTCTGATGTCGAACATAGTAGGAAATTGTTGAATTAGTGGCCATTAATGGATGCCACTAGTCAACACGAGAACTCTCACCATTGATGACAATGAGAGTCAAGATGCCCAAACACATCTTGCTAGGTAAGAATGATTTTGCTGATGTCGAGTCACCTAGAAGATCTGACGAACAAGGGACATTAATGTATTCCCATTGTTTCTCAGCATGAGAACTTGCCATTAAGGCATGCAAGCCTCAAGGTGTTTTTACAAAGAACTTAGACTCAAAGGACTATGGACTCAATAATTTGCATTGAAGCAGGGCTTATTTGCGGAATGAAAATGACAAGAAACGGAAGATGGAAATGGAAGATGAAAATGGAAATGGACAATAAGCATGTGAATGAGCCTCTTGCTTTTATTTGTGGGTTATGAATGGACAAAAAGAAATAGAAAGTGGATGTGAATGTAAATGGAAAATATGAATTGAAATGAGGTGAATGGTTTATTATGAGGTATGGATGTGATGGAGACAATAGTATCTGAAAGTTTTTCAAGTGTTTGGATCTGATTTTGCATCAGCATATTTCCTTTTTGTTGCTGATCATCCTCTTATGAAACAAATTGGTCTCTTAGAGAGACACCATTCTCTTGTAGTCATTTGTATTTCCTCCTGGAACCTGCAAAAAAACTAATACTTCTTCTGCAATGAAATGTAAGATTATCAAAGGAGAGAGGTGATCAATCTCTCTAGTTATGATATTTACACACAAAACTAAGAATTTGTATTAATAAAACAAGTTCTTAAAGGAAAAATCAAAAGAATTTATACTTGTTTTGGAACTAGTGCCTCAAGTTGAATGTAGCTTCTTTTCAGCAATTTATTTCATTATTTACCATTTCAAACTCTAATGATGGATTTCTCATTGTGTAGATCTTGTTGAGACCTTTCCAATGATACTTAAATCATCAAAATCTGATTTTGTATGAGAAAGTTAGGCTGATTTGAACAATGAGGTTTTTCAGCTGCGGAATTGGAGAACAGCTGCGGAATTGGTCTTTAGCTGCGGAATTGGAGAACAGCTGCGGAATTGGACTTTAGCTACGGAATTGGAGAACAGCTGCGGAATTGGACTTTAGCTGCAGAATGTCGACGGTTTCTGTAGCTAAAAATCTTGAATAAAAAGTTAGCCATTCATCCTTCATCATCAGTCCAAAATTAATCAATACCTTCAGAAAAAGTGAACAAATAACTTATTCATTTCATTGATTCAAAATTATTGATTTTTTTTTTTTTTTAAACAACAAAAGAGAAATGCAATTTTTTTTTTAAGTTTCAACAAATGATGCTAAATAAAGCAAACTCAGATACATTGACCAATCGTGACCTTGCAATGACCATAGAATGGTAAGTGAAGATCACATAAGATGAAAAATAATATACTGGTAAGCATTGAAGAACATAAAAGGGCATGATCGCTATTTCAAAATAAAATCTTTCATCTCTTCAAAATTTATTTTTGTATCTGTTTGATCCTTGAGGACTATCACAATCAGTAACCGTTCAGGACCACCCCCCTCAGTTGGAATTCCAATTGCAGCAGTTTCCAATACTCTTCCATCCACGCCATTACAGACACATTCAATCTCAATTGAACTTACATGTATGATTCTGTGATTCAGCAGACAAACATGAAAGGTGGTGCTAGGTTGGTTGATTGGCTTTAATAGAATTTGATTTCAACTTGGATTCTTCTTCCTGGAGATCAGGAAACCGAATTATGGCTGAAATCAAGCAAAGTGCCGTTCAAACTCTCCACTGTGCAAAAGAAAACCGTTTTTCCTCACGCGGCAGACAAAAATGGCCTTCAAAGAACCAATAAATTCTCCCAGACCGCCACGAATTTCATAAAACGATTTCTGGGTTATCTAATTGACCACGTTGGCGAAAAAACCCATGTTTTATTTTTTCCCAAATTCATCTCCGTTTGGCCAAATCGTGCTTTCAAAGTTTGACGTTTTTCTCTGTTTTGCGTTTTCCTGAATTGCTACATTCGGCTGTGAAATTGATTTTGAATTTTTTTTTAAGATTCGATCACAGCACAGACAGATAACTGAACAATACAATCATGGCATCCTCCTTTGATTTCAACTTGCCACTATTATCAACAGGGACAGGCATGAGAACAACAAAATTGAGAATATCGGGATCAGTGGCTAAGGCTTCTACTGCCAGCAGATTCTTTGCGTTTCAATCTAAGAATGTTGTTGATGATTTCGTTGATCTGCAGATTATTATCATGAGCTTCTTTTCTGAAACCTTCTCTCTCAAAAGGTTGAGGACAGGTTCTCCATATTGTGCCCAATATGATGCCACAAGTGCTTGGGCCTTTAACATGATTGCCTCAGCTATATGGAGAGCCTGTTCTGTTTGTCGAATCTGAATCCAGCGTCCAGCAACATAGTTTTCCATCTTTTCATATTTAGATAATTGCTCATGTGCTTTCATTTTTGCTTTATTTGCCCTCAACTCCAATGAACTAACTTCTTTTCTTATAGTTTCGATATTTAGGCTTCAGCACTCTTTGAATATAGAATATATTTTGGAATACTAAAGATGCAAGCCTTACGAACTCAGCAAGCACAAGATTCGTTGCAATTCGAACTAGTGACGTATCTAAATTTGTGTTTTCATCAATAATGCATTTCGAACTATGCTATCGGCTTTTTTCAAATGATGTATTTTTATTTGTTTTATTTTTGTTTTTGTTTGTTTTTTTTTTTTTTTTGCTCAAAGTTTTTCAAAAGGCCATGGTTTTTGTTTATTGATTTGTTTGTTTGTTTTTCAATTTTTTTTTAATTTGTTTTTGTTAATAAAACTATATGTTATATTTTTAAAAATTAAAAATACACATATATATTTTACTAAGCAAAATGATTTATTTATTTATTTATTTGTTTTGTTAATAAAATTACACATGTTAAATTTTGAAAAATTAAAAATATACATATGTAATTTACTAAACAAAACAATTTATTGAATTTTTTTTTATTTTTTTTAAATGATTTGTTATTAAAATTATATATATAGTTTCAAAAATAAAAATATACATATATATCTTAGTAACAAAACAATTTAATTTTTTTTATTTTTTTAATTGATTTGTTTAATAAAATTATGTATGTTATATTTTCAAAAATTTAAAAATACACATATATATTCATTAAACAAAACAATTTATTGAAATCAAAGTTTTTCATGAAAACAACTTTTTTTTTTTAAATTGTTGAATCAATTGAAATGATGAAGTTTTATTGTCTCCTATTTTTTTTTTTTTTCACATAACAATTCTTTTTCTGATCCTCCAGATCACACGAAGTGCAGGAGGAGAGCATACTCAAGAATTATTAATTTTTTTACATAACAATTCTTTTTCTGATCCTCCAGATCACACAAAGTGCAGGAGGAGAGCATACTCAAGAATTATTATTATTTTTAGATGTAAGAAATAAGGCTACCTAGTTACACTTACCCGGCAACGGCGCCAAAATGTTTGGTCAATTTAGTGTGTCCTAAATTGCTAACATAAATTATCAACCAGGGATTCGTAAGCTGACGAAGTGTGGCGCACTATATGTGCAAGATAACCTATCTCTTACCTTTTGTCGTTTTTGGATTTTTATGAAATTCTAAAAGACAAGTATGGTTATGGATATTCAAGGCAATGATGTCCTTTATAATGATTTACCAACTTCAAACTTAAAAAGGAATTTGAAACATACAATGACAAAACTTAAAAGGAAATGAAAATGTGCTGCTAGCTTAATAAATCAAACAGTGAACTATTGAGCATGAAAACCAAATTATCCTTGCTGTTGTCTAAACACAAAAGAAACTATGCTTAAATAAATCCAAGAATTGCAACAAAGTAAATCTAAATCAAATTACATCAACTTATATTCTGATCCCTCGCCATTAGTCCAGCTATGGCTTTCGGAGGTAACCATAAACAATTTGAGCAACATGATATCTAGTTTGCAGAAAAAGAAACTAATATCAAACTACACACTCATACTTCAATCCCTCACCATTAGTCCAGCTATGGCTTTCGGAGGTAACTGAAAATGACATGAGCAATTTAATATTTCTAACTTGCATAAAGTAAACTAATATCAAACTACACACTCATACTTCAATCCCTCACCATTAGTCCAGCTATGGTTTTCGGAGGTAACTGAAAATGACATGAGAAATTTAATATATCTAACTTGCAGAAAGTAAACTAATATCAAACTACACACTCATACTTCAATCCCTCACCATCAATCCAGCTGTGGCTTTCGGAGGTAACTGAAAATGACATGAACAACTTAATATCTAATCTAACTAGTAAAGCAAATGTTCAAAACTAAAATGAATAAAATAGTGCTGGAATTAAAAACTAAGAAAAATAAATCAGCAGAAGGACAATATTGATTCCATGTCATTAGTCATTATAAAACTATGTGCAAATGCCCGGGCTGCCATGAAAAATTATGCTAAAAGCTATGATTTCAGAAAGCAATCTAAGTAAGGAAATATGACAAAACAAAATTGAAAGCAACTTATCTAGAAAACATGTAAAAGCCTCCTTGGATAGCAGGGGCCCTCTGCTACCAATTTGGTGAAGTCCTTCAGCTCCTTAAAGTTGTAATCAAAACATCATCAAAGAACTGAATTTCTCTATTAAAAAGAACTCACAAATCTACATCCCATTCCATCTTGAACTTTGTTACAAAAGACTTCTCTACTACTTTTCATTACTTCCTCATTACTTTCTCATTACTTATGATAGGAGAAAGCTTCTCCTATTTATACAAAATATGATGAGTCATCTCATTAATGGGAGTCCATGAATCTCTCCCTCCATCTCTAGAGTTACAATCAAAATAGGAAATGATAAGACACATGTCTTTCTAGAGTTTTAACACAACTTGAGGAATGAGACACATATCCTCCTAGAGTTTCAATACAACAAGGAAGTGAGACACACATCCTTTTGATCCCATAATTTTCTCCAACCAAATTCGAATTTGGCTTTAGAGTGCCACATAAGGGTCTTCTAGAAGTCTCCTTTTGACCTACACATGTCACAAAACTCATAACACATATATAGATATATGAAACTATGTTAATTTTCTAGTTTCTAATCATAAATTCACTTAAAATACATAAAATAAATAACCTTGGAAAACAAGCATCCTAACCCATATATTTAAGAAAATGGTTACTTGATGTAGGGTTTTAGGTCAAATGGCTATGAAATAAGAGCTAAATGGTTGTGACATAATGGAAATATGTATGAATATGGAGAACACTTTTGAGACTCAACACATATGTGGATGCAAAAATACAAAAACAGTTTCAGTTATGGGTGGTCAATGCAGTGAAATTTTCACAAACTCCATAAAACACCATAAGGTATTTGCAACTAGATTTCTCCCTACTGGGTCTAAAATTCCAAGTTGTGATGTACCAATTTTTTTTTAGGGTTGGATTCTTTCTCAAAGGCCCACTCATATCATGTATTATGATTTTATAATTCACTAGTAGACTCTTTAGCCTCCCAAGCTACAAGGAGGCCCGTCATAACCTTGGGGGTTAATTCATGGTCATTCTTCCATTGATCCCATAGCTTCACATGGTTACAAATGGTTGATTGTCTGTGTGTCACCAATGGCTCTAGTGTCATATATTCGCTCTCATTGCCACAATTTAAAGAGGGATCATTATTAATGTAAGCAGGTGAAAGGGTGGTTCATATCATGTACTTGATGTGGAGGTCATGGATGTCTACACAATTGTTAATTTGAATTCATGGGATTACTTACAGTAATGGAATTTGATAGGAAAATTTTCCATCATAGGGTGATTTTGTTGTCAAATACAACCAAATTTTTTCCCCATCCATCAACATTTATTGCTAAAACAATAAAAATTGGTACTATTGTTGCAAAAACCATCAAATTTGATGGGTGTTTCAAATTTGAAATTCCCACCTTGATTTCTTATGGCTTTATTTTTTAGGTATTTTCACCTTTTTTCTCCCCTCTTTTGGCTCTTGAGAGTTTTAGTCTTTTCCTATGATTGTTGGAGTAGGTTTTGGCTATATGTTTTCTTAATGCAATTCTTTATTCAATAATTTCTTTTTAGCGGATGGAGGCCTAGGTGATTTTATCCATGTATGTAGATTGGAAGGTTCACATATGGTTCATCTAAATTCATTCTAAATAGTTCAACGAGACAATTGGTAACTTTATAGTACATCACCTAGATATTTTGGGGTTCACATTATTGTATTGGATACAATGAGGCATATGATGGCTATTAACTAACTCAATTAAGAATAATGGTGATTTGTCCCATCATTCAAGTGTGGAGGATATTACTGTGTGGGTCATTGTTAATGAGAGGTTATGGAGATTGCATATGGATTTTTTCAAGGGTTTTGTTTGCATGGGTCCTCCCTTTCTTATGCATTTTGAATGAGGAGGGTGGGGATGGGAGGAGGGACTTTTTCTCCCATATTCCCCCCTATCGCCACCCTGAGTGATGAGGGTGAGGGTGGCGGTGGGGGGAAATATGAGAGAAGAACTAATAAATTTTCTCTCATATTTCCTGCCACCCCCACATAAGTGATGAGGGTGGTAATGGAGGGAAATATGGGAGAAAACTTATTAAGTTGTATTTTCTCATATTCCCCCCACCCCCACTCCTAATTCCTTCTTTGCATGTTCTTCTTGGAGTTGGGTATGGTGGTTAATCAATATTTTTTAGGGAATTCTAAAATGGATTCTCATTGGTGGAGGAGTTCTTGTCACTTTTATTTGAGGCAGTGGACTTGTAGGAGCGTTTATGCCATCTTCTTATTCACACAAAGTAGCTATCAAATCAATTGGAATCTATGATGGAAATTTTGATAGAGCTATCTCTCCAAATTCAAAGAGCAGAGATTAAAAAATAGGCAACGTCAGAACCCAATTGGAAGATGTTAAAACAAGTCAAAATGCTTGTTTTGGACACTTTCCATCTCCTTCATCCTCAACCAATTTTGTTTTAACTACCATGTCTCTCTTCCCATACACGAAATTTGGACTCTCATCATCCTTTGGAGCTCGAGTTTGCATCTTGTCAACATAAGGATCTCTCTTCGGGTTACAATTGCATGCAAATCAAATTTTGTTTAATTTTGGGGTTTTTACAAGACATATACTTTTGGATTCCCTTGTGTGAATGGATCTCTATGTAGTTCTACTTTTAAAGGCCTAGCTACGATCCAACCTGTAGTAGTGTTAGAATTCACTCTCATTAAAATATTGTTGATTTCTTTATCACATTGTTGTGCATTTGGGCACACATTTTACTTAATACAATTTATAGTTAAGATTTATAAAAATTAAATTTTAATAATAGCAATTATTTATCTTTAAATTTCATATGTAGTTATCACATTGCAATTATTAGTATATTATTTATTCAATTTTAATATATTATTTTGATTAATTTTACAGAGACTAATACATAGATTTAAGATTCAATATAAAAAATTGTTATAATGTTTATTATAAATTTGTCACGTGGATAAAACTTATATAACAAATAATAGTAATATTATATATTAATCAAATGCAAATACATACAAAAACATAAATAACTATGTAGATATATTATTTTATATTAATCTCAAATCTTGATTAAGTGTCAAGAAGGATCAATTTTTTAAAAATATATATCATATAGAATTAAATGATTAAAAATATCATACATTAATAAATTTGATCTCTCTGAGTATTTGATAAATACAAATTTAGAATGGATTTAGGTTTTATTTATTTATTTATTAATATTGTCACATACATATGCATATATAATAGTTATTCACTTTTTATTTAATCTACTTATATAGTGTTACTTGACAACTTCCATATTCTCACAGACAAAAAACTTGTTTACTCTTCATGAGAGAGATTTGATATATATACTTAATCTAAACTCTTTTAGAGATATAGCAAATTTACTAATATATGATAGCAATGTTATTAATACAATATTTATAAAGAAAATTATTTCCTCTCTATTTTAAGTGATTAAAAATTTCATATAAATTTGATCCAATAAACATAAAATTATATATATATATATATATATATATATATATATATATATATATATGGGTGTAAATTTGGTAATTCTACTGATATAAGAAATATTTACATAATTATAGAGATGTTGTTTGTATCTAACGCGCCACAAGGGAAACTAGATTAGAGACTTAGTGTTTTATCCATTGCCCAAAAATTGACTATGTAAAACCATACTCGATATACATAGAGTTTGATAATAAATGATACCTCTATGAGGAGGAAACCAACAACCCAAGACATAAAAAACAATCGGACTTTTAAGATAGCTAGTATAGACTTGATGGTGAAAAAACCAGAAGTTGAACACATGGATAGGAGACCATGTCCTCGAAAAAACTAGCATGCAATGGAGAAAATTAGACAACATAAACATAATCATGAAGGAAATATAAGTGTCAAGGGTATAGGAAGGTATCCAAGTTGATGGGCTAGTCCAATCCCTTGTTGTGAAGAGGCAGGAAATATATTGGTGGAAACTCCATCTCTAGACATGTTAGATGATCCTCCTCATCCAACATAAGAAAATTAAATTCCTCTAACATGTACAAGAGGTTATCTGGTGCCTCTCTTTCATTGAAAATAACCTTTCATAGGAGATTTTTTATGTACCAATGTGCTGACACTCTTGCCTAACCTCCTCTTTGGTTTCATGAATTTCATATTGTACTTTATCTAGGGCATGAGTTTGGTAATTGTGAACCAAGTATTTGACTCAGCAAAGGGATCAAGAACCACCCTCCAAACTATGACCACCTCCTCCTCGATGGAATATGGTGTGTTTCCTCATCATGAAAGAAATGGGGGATGAGAGAAATTAGAGAGATTAAGAGGTTTTGCTGATGGTGTTGGACATTGCCAACATATAGGGGATATCCCCAAAAATAAGGTCCCAACAAGACCTCATACCGTTTGGTGTAGGAGTCCCATATAGAATAATGGTCTACTATTGTTTACTTAAATATATGCCTTAGCTTTAGCTTCGAACACGAGAGAGAAGCACAAATGTCTGTTTGAATGAACGAGTGGGTGTGCCTTGTGAATGTTCAATTGTAGATTTATCAGGTTTATCTTATTGCATAGGGGGGAAATAAAGCGAGCCTCTAAGAGAGAAGTAATAGTACTACCCTAATGGACACACACATAAATGAGGAAGACTTGTTTAACATCAAGAAAAATAGTTTACAAGGATGTGATGATCATTATAAGCATAACAACACATTTCCAAAAATAAGCACCGAAGTCACTGAAATAGGTCAATTAGTCCATTATAGACGAAAACAAACATGAACCATAAAAATTCAAAGAATATTATTAGAAAAATTCATAATCCATGTTTGAAAATGTGTTGGAATGAAAGGCTTTGATATTATGAAAAATTCCCAAGATACATAAATAAAATGAACACCACTAGCTCCAATAATTGACTTGCTCCCTTTGTTGAAAAATGCAACAAGAAATTCTCAATTTGATTTTGCCTTGATTAAATTGAGAAAAAATGAATTTCCACATTAGCATAAAACTTGGATGCATTTAGTTGAGGTGACATGGCTCTTTTCACTAAGTTAGCTCAGTAAATTCGAGTTAGAGGAGTTAGAGTTCAGTTAAGAATGTGTGATTGCTAATTTGTAGCAATCATGGTCAATTATTTCAAGTTATTTTCAGTTAAACTAGTTCTAACTATGGGAGGAACTAGTGGAAAGTTAGTTGTGCTCTGGAACTTCAGTCAAACTTAGTGATCATCTAGTTAACTAATCAATCAAACCAAAATAGCTAGTGCATGTAGATAATTTGAGTTCCCAAATTTTGGCGGAGATTCTAAGGCAGTGTAACATCAGTTGTAGACTAGTCTTGAGTGTACAGGTGTTGCATGAAGTTAGATGATCAACCAAGTATTTGATTTGGTAAAGGGATCAAGAACCACTCTATGAACTATGACCACCTCCTCCTCGATGGAATCAGGTGTTTCCTCATCATGAAATCAATGGGAAGGAGAGAAATTAGATAACTTAAGAGTTTTTGTTGATGGTGCTGGATACTGCCAACATACAGGGGATATCCCCAAAAATAAGGTCCCAACTAGACCTCACACTGTTTGGTGTAGGAGTCCCATACAGAATAAGGTTTGACTATTGTTTAATTAAATATATGCCTTAGCTTTAGCTTCTAACATGAGAGATAAGAACAAATTTCCTTTTGAATGAATGAGTGCTAGGTGTGTCTTGTGAATGTTCAATTGTATATGTATTCAGGTTCTCTTATTGCATGGGGGGAAATAAAGTGAGTCGCTAATATAGAAGTAATAGTACTACCCTAATGGACACACACATAAATGAGGAAGACTTGTCTAACATCAAGCGAAATAGTTCATAAGGGTGCGATTGTCATTATAAAAATAACAACACATTTCCAACAATAAGCACCGAAGTCACCGAAATAGGTCAATTAGTCCAATACAAATGAAAGAAAACATGAACCATAAAAATTCAAAGAATAGTATTAAAAACATTCACAATCCATGTTTCAAAATTTGTTGGCATGAAAGGCTTTGATATTAAGAAAAATTCCCAAGATACATAAATAAAATGAACACCACTAGCTCCAATACTAGAACATTATAACCACTACTTGCTCCCTTTTTTGAAAAATGCAACAAGAAATTCTCAATTTGATTTTGCCTTGATTAAATTGAGAAAATTTGAATTTTAACATTAGAAGACAAATTGGATGCAGTTAAGTGAGGTGACATGGATCTTTTCACTTAGTTAGCTTAGTGAATTTGAGTTAGAGGAGTTAGAGTTCAGTTAAGCATGTGCGATTGCTAATTTGTAGCAATCATGTTTAGTTATTTCAATTTGTTTTCAGTTAAACTAGTTCTAACTATTGGAGGAACTAGTGGAAAGTTAGTTGTGCAGTGGAACTTCATTCAAACTTAGTGATCATCCAGTTAATGGTCAATCAACTCAAAATAGCTAGTGCATGTAGATAATTTGAGTTCCCCAACTATGGTGGAGATTCCAAGGAAGTGTAACATCAGTTGTAGACTAGTCTTGAGTGTACAGGTGTTGCATGAAGTTAGATGATCAACCTTGGGAATTGCGCAATCAAATTGAGTAAATTCCTAAATAATAGTGTTCTAATTTCTCAAGGAATTGCATAAGTAAATAGGGGCTCAAGTAGAGGCATAATTTGATTAATTTTGGGTTAGAGCTTCTCAGTGAGCGGAGATATAGGTTATTCACGTGTAGGTTGAGCTTAGATTGAGCTAGCAATTGTAATACCTTTCTATTCATTAGATTAATGCAAGAAGACAAAGTGGTTTTTAGCAAATTTCTTTCCCCTGGAAAGATACTATGTGAATGTGTGTTATTTCTCATTGCATGTTTGTAATTGATGTTCTAAATTGTGAATTGAATTCTGGACAATAGTAGAGTAGGTTTTTGTCTTGTGATTTTGATTAAAACTTCATGAGAATTTGAAAATATACATCATAATTTCTACATGTAGGATTCATATTAGAGAAGGAATTTCGAAGTTGTTTCTCAAGGGAATCAAATTTTTAGTTTAGTGTAATAGGATCTCTTTAGATTTGAGAAGATGAATTTTAACAGGTTGAGGCTAGAGTATACCTTGGAAGGCAGCTCTAATTTCATCGCATGGAAGGATCACATGGAGGAAATAATGGATGGGAATGGATTTCTAGAATACATCAAGACAAATGTTGCAAAAACACAAGCATCTGATGCACATAACCTTGCTAAGTGGAAGAAATATGTAGCCAAGGTGAGGAGAATAATATTGGAGGGAGTATGGGATAATATTGTCTCAAATATCCATGGAAAATAAAAATTTTTCGCAATGTGGAAAGCATTGATATAATTTTTTGAGAATAGTAGTGACCACGAGAAGCTGGCACTCAAGTATAAAATTCAAAATATAAAGATGAAGAAGAATGACACTATTCTGCAGTATCTGAGTAGGGTTGGTGTTAATGTTGTATAATATGACTTGGTAAGTCTAGCCCTTCTATGCCTTCCCAAGAGTTGGCATAGCTACTAATATTCGGTGAACAAGAGGGAGAAACTACCAAATTTGGAATACTTATGGTCCGATTTGTTATAGGAGGAAATAAGGCGGAATACCAGAGATGGGACTCCATCCAAGGGCAAAGATGAAGAAAATTTTGGATTGGTTGGAAAGGGAAAGAAGGGAAAAAGGAATAAATATAAATCCAATTAGAGTCCATCCAAGGGGGCAAGAAGAAATATTTGTCCAAAATTAAATGCTTCCATTGTCATGAATTCAGGGATTATGCCATGAAGTGACCACACAAAAAGTCGAGCAAGAAGACTGCAGGAGGAGTAGCAAGTGAAGCCTTGCTTCCCAATTCAAGCTTGAATTTACCTTTATCGCATGCATGGACATCACAGTGATAGGGAGTGTTTGGTACTTGGACTAGGGTGCATCGTTCCACATGACAGAGTGTAGATACTTTTGAGTGACCTGTAGGAGAGAAATATCTAGATGCACATCGATTTGGGGGATGATGAAAGGTAGAACATGACTAGTATTGGTAAAATTACCTTTCATAGTGAGTCATGCTCCCCTCTCATGCTCAATTATGTCATTTTTGTTCTAGGCCTAAAGAAAAATTTCATCTCTATTGCAGTTTTGGAAGACTGTGGTTATGAAGCGATATTCAGCGAAGGAAAATAATTCCTGAGACACATAGCCACAAGACAGGTGGAGGATATTGGGGTTCGTGTCAAAAACCTATTTAAGCTAGATGTGGAATATTGTGGTGCATTAATCAATAAGGTGGAGAAGGTGCAAAGCTTCGATTTCAGTGAACTTTGGCACAAAAGACTTGTCCACTTGCATCATGGTGCCCTGAAGATTCTGTAGCAAATAACCACAAGCATCCCTAAAGGATCACTTGAGTCGTAATATGTATGAAAAGGATGTACTTTATGGAATCACACAAAATCCAAATTCTATGATTGGGACAACAAAAAACATGAAATCCTTGAAGGGATCCACTTTGATGTTTGTAGACCTTTCTCGACATCCTCCACTTCCAGACAAAAATATTTATCATTTTTGTTGATGACTTCTCATGGAAGTGTTGGATATTATTTATGCGGAAGAAATATGAGACATTATCCAAGTTCGTAGAATTCAAGGAACTGGTTGAGAAAGAAACCAACAAGAAGTTGAAGAATCTTAGGAGTAATAATGGAGGTGAGTATGTGTCGAATGAATTCAAAATTTCTATGTGAAAGAAGGAATTAAATGAGAGTTTACAACACCCCACAACCTACAACAGAATGGGGTGGTTGAGAGAAATAATCGTAGCATTGTGGGATATGCGAGGGCGATTTTGCATGACCAAGGCCTACCACTATATTTGTGGGAAGAGGCATGCAACACAATAATATATTTGCATAACTAGAATCCTCATCGGATTTTAGGCATGATTACACCAGAAGAGGATTTCTTGGGGAGAAAGTTGACTGTGTCGCAATTAAGGATTTTTGGAGCCTTTTTTTACTGCCATTTCTGCAAATAATCAATTTTTGGGTTACACGGAAACTCCCCACAACTACTGTGCGTACTTTCCATCCCTTAAAATGACAATTGTGCGAAGGGATGTAAAATTTGATGAGGAGAAAGAGATGTGGTGATCTCTTGAGAAGGAGCTTCAGATCGCACAAGAATAGGAGCTTTTAGGTCCAAAGGATGAGCCTCAAGAAGTTGTGGAGAAGACACAAATTGAGGAGTAGAGAGTGGACACATCCACTCAAGTAGAACCATGCAAAGAAGGCAGCAAATTAACCAGGGAAGCTGATAGACTTGTGCAGGATACGAGGGAGAATGTGGAAGCTCGTTCAAATTTGCGTAGGTAGATAAGGTCACTTGATCATTACACTGGCTACATGGATCTAATGACTTATATTATAGATACTAAACCATCCTCTTTCAAGAATGTAGTAGAGATACCTATATGGGTTAATGCAATGACATAGGAATATGAATCCATTTTAAATAATAATATTTGGGAAGTGGTCCCAAGACCAAAAAATAAATCAATTATGGGTTCGAGATGGATCTTCAAGGTTAAGAATTCATAAGAAATAAGCATATAGAATTATAAGGCTATATTTGTGGCGAAGGGGTACTCTCAAGTTGAAGGAATTGACTATGAGGATATGTTTGCTCCTATAGGAAGGTACTCATCCTTGAGATCAAGTATTTCTCTAGTTATATAGATGGGGTGGAAGATCCACTAGATGGATTTAAAAATAGAATTTCTCAATGGATTTATTGAGGAGGACGTGTACATTGAGCAAGTAAAAGGTTTTGAGACGTTTGAACGTGAGTCCCCTGTGTGCAGACTCAATAGAGCATTGTATGGTATCAAGCAAGTACCCCATGCTTGGTACACTAGGATCAACAACTAACTCACTAGTTTGGGATTCAACAAAAGTGAAGTGGATGAAAACCTCTATCACATCTTGGAAAAAGGTAAATTTCTAATTATTTTCCTATATGTTGATGATTTGATTTTAACTGGTGATGAGAAGCTAATAAGATTTTACATGGAGGACCTTGCAAGAAAAATTGAAATGAAGGACATGGGTCTCATGCACTACTTCCTCAGGTTGGAAGTATGGCAATGCGATGGGGAACTAAATGTCTCTCAAGGAAAGTATGAAAATGAGATACTACAAAGATTCTGCATGGAGAGTTGAAAACCCATGGAGACACCTCTAGTGACCAAATGGAGGAAGGAGGATGCCACTTCAGGTGAAGAAGTGTATGCTAACATTTATCGACAGCTAGTGGGTTCACTAATGCATATTGTGAACACACAACGAGATATGTGCTATGCAATCGACCAACTGAGCCAAGCTATGGTTAGGCTGACCAAATTATATTGGAAAGAAGGTAAGCATGTTTTATGGTATCTATGAGGGACCACCCAGATTGGAATATGGTACAAGCAGACATAGGGAGTGAAGATGTGTGGCTTCAAAATTGTAGATTGGGATACGATTCCATTAGAATGAAAGAGCACATCAGGTGGAATTTTAGTGTTGGGTATATAGTTGTTCCCTGGTACAACATGAAGCAAACATATGTGGCACTCAGCTTGGAAGAAGAAGAATACATGGCTGCAAGTCAAGCAAAATGTGAGGAAATACGGATGAGAAAGATAATTATGTGATTGTTTGGTCATACGATGGATCCAACTGTGATCTATTGTGATAATTAGAGTTTCATTAAGCTCTCTGAGAATCCATTATTTCACAATTGATCCAAGCATATAGATATTTTGTATCACAATTTACGAGGCTGTGTGCAAAGGCATATAATGTTGCTACAATACATTTCGATAGAGGAACAAGATGTTGAAATTTTGACAAAGGCCTTGTCAAGAGGGAAGTTTTAATTCCACAGGTGCAGGATAGGGGTGGTTGATAATCCATTTCTTACTGAGAAGGAGTGTTGAAAAATACAACACAAAATTCTCAATTTGATTTTTCCTTGATTAAATTGAGAAAATTCGAATTTCCACACCAGTAGACAACTTGGATGCAGTTAAGTAAGGTGAAATTTCTCTTTCCACTCAGTTATCTCAATAAATTTGAGTTATATGAGTTAGGGTTCTATTAATAATGCGTGATTGTTAATTTTTAGAAATCAAGTCAATTATTTGAAGTTGTTTTCAGTTAAACTAGTTATAACTGTTGGAGGAACTAGTGGAAGGTCAATTGTGCAGTGGGAATTCAGTCAAACTCACAGATCATCCAGTTAACTGATCAATCAACCAAAAATATCTAGTGCATGCAGATAATTCAAGCTCCCCAGCTGTGGTGGAGATTCCAAGGTAGTGTAACATTAGTTGTAGAATAGTTTTAAGTGTACAGGTATTGCATGTAGTCAAATGACCAAACTTGGGAATTGCACAATCAATTTGAGGAATTTCCTAAATAATAGGGGCCTAATTTCTCAAGGAATTGCGCAAGGAAATAAGGGCTCAAGAAGAGGCATAATTTGGCTAAGTCTGGGTCAAAGATTCTCAATGAGCAGAGAGATAGGTTATTCACTTGGATATTGAACACATAATGAGCTAGCAATTGTAATACATATCTATTATCATATTAATGCAAGTGGGCAAAGGGGTTTTTAGAATATTACTTTCCCCTGGAAAAATATTGTGTGGATGTGTATTATTTCTCTTTGCATGTTTGTGATTGATGTTCTAAATTGTGAATTGAATTCAACAGAGAAATAAAGTAGGTTTGTGTGTTGTGATTTTTATTAAAAATTCACGAGTAGTTCCAAACCTACATCATAATATCTACATCCCAAAAGTACTAACTCTCTCTCTCTCTCTCTAATGCCTTGTGGGAGAAGCCAAGGTTAAAAGTCCTTTACATGAGAAATGATGATGCTTTTATAACTTGAGACATGACCTTTCACATCCTCATGACCCTTGACTTTCCAAATCCTAATGACCTTTGGATTTATACAAACTTTGGGATTCCAAATGACTCTTGGAATTACATATGAATTTTGGTATTACATGTCTTTTGGAATTCCATGACTCTTTAGTTCATACATGACTCTTGTAATTCCACTTATTTGTCTTTCCAATGATTAGAATAATACATCGTGATGTTCCACATCATCATGCGATGAGAAAATGACATGTCACTATCTTGGATGACTGGGAATAAAAATTACTAATGTCATGGACTTCATTAAGTGGTGACATGGCTGCCACGCTTATCTTTGTTCTTCATGCAACTTCAGTTGTTGATGTCCTCACCCTCCAAAGGGTATTTGATCCAACAGAGTCTTTGGAGTGCTTTGATCATCAATATTCAAGTGTATTATTTGTTCTTTCCATGCTTCCTTTATTTGTTCTCTTTGCCCAATATTCGTCGTGTGTGATTTCCATGTTGCTCCTAGAATACCTGTATTTGCAATCACTCATGAAAAGAAACCATCAGCCTAAAAATATCCTTTTTTATCATGTTTTATGCACATTTTATGTTTTTTCCATTTTAGTGCACTCAAGAGTGACAAAAGATCTTATGGTCACATGGGTACACTTTCAACTGAAGGGATGAAGGAGAAAGGATTCTGGGATTTAGCATGCGTTCATGTACTCAAGAGAGGGAGGTAGTCAAGGCAGGGCGCATGGTGTAGGTCCAAAGGGGAAGGCTTCAGGCTCTTTTGACCCAGTTTTATACATAACATCCCACTTTACTCTTCTTGGTTTAACACATTAAAAATATTCACCATATCACAATTGTTTCAATCCAGGAAGGTTAATATGTGTGGTGATTTTTTGATATTCAGAGTATGAGTTTTCATATTTGGTGTTTCTCTATTGCTAGGAGGCCTGGATAGTACCCTGATGGAGTCACTTCAGGAGCAAAAATTTTTATTTGCTGCCAACGAGCCTTTACAATACCCTAGAGAAGTCATTTTCTTCACCTCCCTACATAGGAAGCTAAGTCTATTCTTTCACCCTTTATTTATTTATTTTAAAAGAAATATGCATCAACACTTATTATTTTCGATGGGTGGAAGAGGGATCTCGACTTATTGAGAGAAGAGGAGGTTTCTCCTTCAAAGAATTGTTTTAAGACCTCTGATAGTGGTTTTCTCACTTTATATTTTCCCTTTATCCCTTCTCTATTAGATTGGACACACGTTAACACACAAGTATATTTACTCCAAGTTGAGTAGTTTAGATACTAGCATAAGAAAAAATTCAATACGTTCCCTCAAAGTTATCTTATTGGTTGAATCATATTTTCCATATGGACCTAAGTCAACCTATGGTATTTTTCTAGAAAAAGAATGATAATAGCAGAAAGCCAAGCATTGTGGTTGTCACACTTCTATTTCATTACGCCAAAAATTATTTTGAGCCATAGGCTTTTACACAATGTAATATTCCAAAATGGAAAAGACAGGAATATAGAACAAAATAATGGAAAAGTAGCAGTGAATATCAATACACCAATACATGAGATAAATTTAAAGCCATATTTTTAAACATATCAGCAATAATGGGCACAAAATCTTGAGGATCAAGTCTCTCAAGCAATACAATACAAGCCTCCAATAAGAAAATATGCCAATACATGAAAAATAGCTTCTATAAAAATTCCAAGAACCAATACATCGCATTTTGAGTGAGCCTACTGCTATAGGATCTGTTCAATGATATGGATTTTCTATTGTATAGTTCAAAAGGTGTCAGGGAGAGAGATATAGTCTCCCAAACACATTTCCAAGACAACCCAGAAAGGGTTTCCGGAAATACCCAAAAGTACAAAATGTTGGAATGCAGCCCTAGGGATGAATAGCAGTTGCAACTGACTACTAGAAAGGAGGTGGCTAAAACTGATATATAAATTTATGGAACTCCTCCAATGGATCCTCCAAGTGAAAGGTTGATCCTAATACTAAAGATCTAACACTCCAACTGAAGCACTGAAACCTCCACTATATATGCTCACTCAAATCACGCAGTTTGAGAGTGAAAATGCATTTTAGGAGGTGGAAATATATTAGCTTGGTGCCAAGATATAAAATAAATATCAAGGAAATTCCTTTCTAGCCTCCCAATGGAAAGGATGCCACTCCACTAAAAACAAGCTCGGAAAATGGCCCTACAAACCCTCCACTGCAACACCCTACAACACAACACAACTCTAAATAGAAACTGCACTGTAGCTGAATACTGATGCTTGGTCTGATGCCGGAATGTGTACTATGAAGCTCAATAATACCTCTCCTGAGTAGGCACTTGAATTACCCCGAGGATGAGTGTGGGATTCCCACTCGGGAACACCCTTGTGCTAAACAAAACAACAACACCTGCTAAACAACAAAAGCATGCATATAAATGTCATCTAACAAATCCAGATCTAAAAAGATAAAAATAAATAATCATCTAACATTTCCTCTATGGCTAACTTGCCCTTCCTTATATGCATTCAAGTGAGCCTTCTCACCTTGGGTCCCACTCATTAAAGCCACTACTCTCATGGAGACTTTCTCCCATTAACACTGTGCTGTCTCTCATTGATGATCCACTCTCTCCATACCAGCACTATTGATTTGGTCAACATTGACCTTGTCCACATGCTTTATCCCCTGTTCACACATGGAGGTGATTTATCCAGCTATCAAGATGATCCATTTTCACATTAAGAGGGATTTAATTCCTACTAAATATATTTATGGTCTCCCTACCCACTTATTCATCTATCTAAATGACAAAAGAAAAAATTAATATTCCAATTAGTTGCATGCTAATTTTGGAATATTACATTCCTCCCCTCCCAAATGTTGCTTTTCCTCAAGAAACTGCAAGGATAGAAATGAAGAGCCTCCTCTCCTTGTAATATTCCAAAAATTTAGCTTCCAAGCTAAATGGAATATTATAGTTGTTTTATCACTAAGTTGGTAAATAAATGGGTGGGGAGGCCCATAAGTCTCTTGAGCAACAATAAAAAAACTTCAAGTGTGAAGGGAGACCTTTGTAGAAGCTAAATAACACTCCTCCAAGTGTCAACAGGGTTTGGGTCATGTTGGTTCAATCAACTTTGACCAAATAAACATCGCTAATAAGGAGGAGTGGAGCTCAATTAGAGAATAATGCAGTTTTGGAGGGAGAGGGATCTCATGGAGGAAATGACCTAATTGAGTGGGTCCAAGGGCAAGCAAGCTCACATTATATTTAAGAAATAGGATGGCAGCCATTTGAGTTTATGTTTTAGATTATTTTGAGATTGGTCTGCTTAGACTATTGCTTCCTCTTGCTGTTTAGCAGGGTAGCTGTGATGTTTAGCACCGGGTGTTCCCGAGTGGGAATCCCACCTCTTTCCTTGAGGAGCCCCTTGGAAGAGTATTTTATTCATTTCCACATTCATGTTTTTATGCCAAGCTACAACTTATTCATCAGCACATTTTCTGCAGGTTACTCTGCTGTGTTGCAGGGTGCAGCAGTGGAGGGGTTAGAACCCCACTTTCTGAGCTAATTTCTCATAGGAGGAAGGTTTCCTTCTCTTGGAATATTTGTTTGGAGAGTTCTTGGGCACATTTCAGATCCTTGGCATCAAGCCATACATTTCCCATCATTCCCAGCGCTGTCCCAGCTAGGGAATGTGCTATTTTTGAAGGCAGCTTTAGCAGATGTTCTGGTGGTTCCTTTGCAGTGTTTCCTTGTGATTGAGGGGTTAATCCTTTCATGGGAGGAGATATTTGAGGGGGTATACTTCAGATCTATCATACTTCAGCCTTATACACTCTTGTTCTTTAGTTTGCAATGTATCTTCAGCCATTGGGATTTATATCCCATCTTGTATAGAGTGTATTTCTGAAAACCCCTTTCCGGGTTCTTTGTAGGAGTTGATATTGAGAAATAGATCTGTATTGAGCATATCTTTTGAGGCTTATAACAGCCCTACATATTTTGTACATAATTTTTCTGTAGCAGTGTGTTTTCAATTGCACTGTAGTAGTCTCCGACATTCTTGTATTGTGACAGTAGTTCATTTGTAGAGTGATTTCTTAGGGGAGGCTTGTCCCTTCTTGGTATATGATCAATTCCTCATTGTTATATATGAATTTGATGATATAATAGATGGATCAATGTCTCCATTTTGGTCTCCCATGTTTATGATTTTAGTTACACTACTCTTTCATTAGTATGTTCATGGATTTTTGTAGCTCCAATTTTGGAATATCTTAAGATATTCCCATTATTGTAGATTTTCCCTATTTGGGGATATTACAGTAGTATCAGAGCATAATCTTGGCTCAGCCTGTGGAATCTCAGCCATTCTTCTATCAAGAGGAGAAGGAGAATAAGAGATGTACAAAATGCATAAAGAGAAGACTCCATTATTTGGAGAAATGAAGGAAGAGAGGATCTCCCAGCTTCTTTTCCAAACTATGAAAATTATCAAAGAAGATCTCAAGGAGATGAAAAGGGAGGAGTGTAGGAACATTCCAAGAGGGTTTGAAGGTGAAGCAAGCCCTAGTTATTCATATGAGTGGTGTGAGAATTTAGTCACACATGCAGATCCACAACGCAGTCTATTGCCCACATTCACTGCAAGAAGGAGGGAGGAAGGAGATGCACCAAGGGAGGAGACCTTGAGTGTTTATCTTCAAGAGTATGAGTCTCAATCATGGAGATTCAAAGAGCACTTGTACTTCCAAGGGTTTTTCCAACTCAAGGAAGGTAGAAGATCCAGCAACCATCATAAATGCAAGAGAGGTAGAATCTTTCTATCTAACTTTGATGAATCAAAAAAGTACATAGCCAAAGCTTGGGTGGAGGAGCTAGATTCCTATTTCCAGCTACACCAAGTTTCAGAAAAGGAGGCCATTAGAGTAGCGGCACTGCACCTCAAAGGTATGGCCCATGATTGGTGGTTTTATAGTTCTTCTTTATTTCATCATGTAAATGTAAACACTTATGCAGGGTTCACTAAGAAATTAGTGAGGAGATTTGATCTTAAACATTGTAAAACATCTCTTGTTGAACCCAAAAACTCAAAACCTTTGCATGAGTTGGAGAGATTTATTTTTCCAACTCCACTCCATAATTTTTTTGAAGGGGATAGAAACATGCATGATACCTTGCCAAGGGCAAGATACCCACTTCTTAAAAATCCCTCTTCTATAGATGAAGACATGGAGGTTCCTTCTTCAAGAGAAGACCAAGATCAAGGGTCTCTCATTAATGATGAGGCTTTCTCACATATTGATGAAGAGGATGAACAGAGAAGAGCTAACAGCGTTGTACCATTGGGAGAAGATCCATCACCACATGGAGATGGAAAGGGAGCCATTGCTTCCATTGGAGGAGCCCTTGTGTCTTTGCAAGGGGTCCCAAATGATTCAACATTTGGGAACCAAACCACAATTCCTGAGCAACATGCATCAGTTATTTTGGGTTGTGAACCTTGGCAGATCGAAGGAGAAGAAAGGAAGGATCAACATCAAGGGATGATGAGAATTCAACCTTATCTATTTCGGGAGGTTTCTACACAAAAGAAGGAGACTGTATTGTATAGTGAAGAGAGGGACAAATCAGTCCACACATGTATACAGTCCACTTCAGATTTTGATGTCTCACTACATGGGGGAATTCTACCTGGGAGGCCACCAGATCTAGAGTTGGTGGGAGAAATTTTACCATTTATTTCACCACTCTTAGATTCCGGAGAGGTGAAGACTTTTCAGGAATCCAGTACAGCACAGAGAGTTTGGGATAGACTCAAGGAGGAGAGAGGAACTCTTTCATTTTCTACATTACCCACTCTCTCTACATATACTACGCTGACAGAAGCTGTTGCAGTGATGGAGGATGGCACCTTTATGGTGCAAGGGAGCTGCTCCATGGATTTGGAGAAACAGAGGGTACTTCCTTTGAGGAAGGAATCCTCCATACATGGGAGTAGAGGGAGGCCACTCATTTTGCATTGGCCAAGATCAAGAGGTTCTTTTTGGATGGTAGCTTCTCATGGGAGGCCAACTTCCAAAATTCACCACTTCTATTTGAGCAGGAGCAGTTGCATGATGGGAATGGAAGAATTTTGGAGGAATAATTTGGCATGAGGGATGTCAAAGGAGAAGACAGCAACAGTTGGGGAGTTTCACATTTCAGATCTTTAGCGCTGTCTCTTAGGAGGGTTGATCCATATTGGAGGTCTCAAATTTTGGTAGAGTAATTCAAGGATCTTGGTGATTCCATGATACTTGATGACCTGGATGGAGATGATAGATACATGGTGGTTGGTGAGGTCATCTATTATTATGGGAGAGTATTCTTGACTAGAGTTTCTAAGCTCAAGAGGAAGCTACTGCATGCAGCACATGTGTACTTTCTTTCCATGCACATTGATGCATTTCATTCATTGATGGAGGAGTTCACTTGGGAGGGCATCCAACAAGATATAAATTAGCATATGGAAAGATGCATAGCCCGGATGGTGATGGATAGGTTGGCACAGCCACTTCCCTACTCATTGAGAGTGAGGGAGAATTTCTAGCTGAGAAATTTTAGCTCAATGACCGAAGTACATAGTAGAGGATGTACACTTATGCACCATGATTTGCATTCCTTTACCTTTTTTGAGCAACATATTGTACCAAGGAGGATATTTCCTTCTTGTATATTTTATTTTCATGTACTTGAGACCATTTTCAGCATTGATTTTGGCCATTCTATCGATATTTTGTGGGTGAGGCCACATGATTCTTGGTGTGCACCATTGACACCACATTGTACCTTCATGCTTCCGATCCCCTAGAATGATTGTGGAAGAAAAAAAGTGGTTGGGAGAGCACTTGTTCTTATTTTTTTGATGCAGGCAAGGGATGCACTGTGCTGGTTCCATGTGAGGAACTATGTTCCACTCTTCGGTTGTCATATGATAGCTTGTTTTCACTAGGTTTTGTTTCCATATTTTGCTGATACTCTTATGTTCATGGGGAGATTTGTTTGGAGAGTGCTAAATGAGTTGAAGATGCCCATTGGGAGTATGATTCTCCCTAATTTACATGTTGTATGTTTCAGGAGAAACAATGGGAAAACCATGATTTCCACACCACACTTCTTGTCTTCACATGGGAGGATCCATTTGAAGAATTTTCATTCTTGGAGGAGGCATTTCATGGCTGATTTTCTTTGTGGGGTAACTTGGGCCAATATTGGAGGCCATGATATTTCAGCCCAAGATTAGCAACAACCCCATACTTACCATAAGTGGAGAGAGAAACCACTTGAATGGAGAAATCTAATCTCTCCATGCAGCCCCAACACATTACATACACCGGGGGTTGAGGATTATTTTGTTGAGCTATCTAGGATGGCTCATTTCATTTGGATGATAGCATGGGTTTGGGAGTCTCTCATTGGTCATGATATCTCCTATTCTTGTCATAAATCCTATCTTGAGGAGGGCATTGGACAGTAAGAAGGTTTCCACTTACACCTTCCACCTTTTCATGATGTGAGCCATTTGGTTTTGCATGCTTGGGAAGGAATATTGGAGGACAGATTTATTGCAGATTGTTTTGAGTAGTGGTGGGAACTATTGATGAGGAGGCCACAAGAGGAGGAGGGGAGGAATTTTTCTCTCCTTATACAGTTTCTTGAGGACAAGCAACATTTTGGAGGGGATGACTGTAATATTCCAAAAATTTAGCCTCCAAGCTAAATGGAATATTATAGTTGTTTTATCACTAAGTCAATAAATAAATGGGTGGGGAGGCCCATAAGTCTCTTGAGCAGCAATTAAAACACTTCAAGTGTGAAGGGAGGCCTTTGTAGTAGCTAAATAAAGCTCCTCCAAGTGTGAAAAAGTTTTGGGTCAAGTTGATTCAGTCAACTTTGATCAAGTCAACAACGCCGATAAGGAGGAGTGGAGATCAATTAGAGAATAACGCAGTTTTGGAGGGAGAGGGATCTCATGGAGGAAATGACCTAATTGAGTGGGGCCAAGGGAAAGAAAGCTCACATTATATTTAAGAAATAGGATGGGAGCCATTTGAGTTTATGTTTTAGATTATTTTGAGATTGGTCTGCTTAGACTATTGCTTCCTCTTGCTGTTTAGCAGGGTAGTTGTGTTGTTTAGCACCGGGTGTTCCCGAGCGGGAATCCCACCTCTTTCCTTGAGGAGCCTCTTGTAAGAGTATTGTATTCATTTCCATATTTAGTTTTTTAGGCCAAGCTATAGCTTCTTCATCAGCGCAGTTTCTGCAGGTTATTGTGTTGTGTTGTAGGGTGCAGCAGTGGAGGGGTTAGAACCCCACTTTCTGAGCTACTTTCTCATAGGAGGAATGTTTCCTTCTCTTGGGAGATTTTTTTGGAGAGTTATTAGGCACATTTCAGATCCTTGGAATTAGGCCATACATTTCCCATCATTCCCAGCGCTATCCCAGCTAGGGAATGCGTTATTTTTTAAGGCAACTTCAGCAGATGTTCTGGTGGTTCCTTTGTAGCTGTTCCTTGTGATTGAGGGGTTCATCCTTTCATGGGAGGATATATTTGAGGGGGTATACTTCATATCTATCATAATTCAGCCTTATACACTCTTTTTCTTCAGTTTTCATTGTATCTTCAGCCATTAGGCTTTAGATCCCATCTTGTATAGAGTGTATTTCTGAAAACCCCTTTCCGGGTTCTTTGTAGGAGTTGATATTGAGCATAGATCTGTATTGAGCATATATTTTGAGGCTTATAACAGCCCTACATATTTTTTACATCATTTTTCTATAGCAGTGTGTTTTCAACTGCGCTGTAGCAGTCTTCGGCATTCTTGTATTGTGACAGCAGTTCATTTGTAGAGTAATTTCTTATGGGAGGCTTGTTCCTTCTTGGTATATGATCAATGCCTCATTGTTATGTATGAATTTTCTGATATGATACATGTATTAATGTATCCATTTTTGTCTCCCATGTTTATGATTTTAGTTACACTGCTCTTTCATTAGTATATTCATGGATTGTTGTAGCTCCAATTTTGGAATATCTTAAGATATTTCCATTATTGTATATTTTCCCTATTTGGGGATATTAAACTCCTCCTCATGTAGCATCCTCATATGATAAGCCCCTCCAATGAAAAATATGCTCTCTCATCAATATGTCCCCAAGTTTCTCCTCCCAAGTGTACAAGTTAGCCTTTGGTGACAAATCCAAATTTCTGTCATCATGAAGAAGTGGGATATCCATGGAGGCAACTATATGTTGTCTAGAGGCCTTCTTGAGGCATGGAATTTGAAATTTTTTCGAAACCCTCATTCCCATGTGAAGCTCCAATCCCTAAGCTATCATCCAAACAAAGTGAGTCACCCTCCAAAGTAGTAACTCATAAAGAAAATCTTCCACCTTTGGCTCTTGCAATGTAGGTGGGCTGCATAGCTTAACATGATAGACTAAATTGTCTACCCCACGCTGTCTCTCTGTCCACTTATGATATGTGTAGAGCTTCTGCTAAATTTGGGTTGCAATAATGTTTCCCTCAAGAGGAAAAAGGACAACTGGATCTTCAAAGACCCCCTCTTTAGTCTTTTCCCAAACCATCCCATATAAAGTGAATAGAAAATCATCACAATATGGAATACAAATGAGAAATTCATTGAGTGTTATATGAAATGTTCGATGGTACCAATAGTTTCCCAATTGGATACAACACAATTTTGTTACCTGTTATTTCAGAACATAATGTGGCAAGTTGTCTCCCAACCAATTGCTAGTTGTGCATGTTTTCTCATCTACTGGAAAGTAGTAAATGACATTGTGTATCAACTGAGCATACCAAGAATAGCACAATACTAGCACAAAGCCATACAAGAAATTGATATCTCCATCATAATTGTTGCTCTTAGAAAGACCATGAAGCCAAATAAAAAATTTCCCTCTTGTGGAGCAATGCACTATATATAAATGGCAAGAGAATGAAAATATTTTGTTAGATGATCAATAACTGCAACAACACAAATCTTACCGTACACTATGAGTAGGCTGAAAATGAAGTCCATGGATGAGCCCTCCCATGAGAATCTCCCCATAGAGTTCTGAAATGTGAAGGGATACATACTCCCTTTGGAACACTCCATCAATAGATACATACTCCCAAGTGAAAGCGTTGCTGGCCTTTGATATAAGGCTCCTGTCATCTCACAACTCCATCCTTTGACATGCCAAATGCCAAAGTCACATAACACAATGTTGCTACATGTGGGAGATTCCTTCCTATGTGAAAGTACCTCATGATCCTCCAATGCTAGAGAGTATCCCCTTTGCACCATGATTGTGCCACAATCTACTCCTAAAAAATCATGAAAGGTATGGGAGAAAACCAACCCATACTCTCTCAAGAGTAACCAAAGCAGCAATAGCCTTTGCTACTTCCTCATCTCCTCGTCATACAAGTCATAGAGTAACATCATGATGATTGACTTGTATAATTCCCCATACAACCAAATATTCTACTGCCATATCATATGGGTGCCATGAAATTCCTCAAACCATAACATACCTTTTAACATAGGATATGTCACATGATGGCCAAACTCTTTCAAGAGTAGCTAGCGAAGCCATGCCTCCTGCTGCCCTATGTCATAGATCTGCAAGTGACCAACCAACCTCTTGCTCACCATCCACACCCATTCATCCAAATGTGGGTGTCTCCTACCATGTTCCCAATTGGTATGACTCGAATGGAGAATAACATCCTCCCAAATCAGATCACTATATTTTCACTTCATGGGATGTTGAAGTGCAACCTCATGGAGATCTCCAAATGAAGACTACTCATCAATGACAAATTTGAACCCATAACGATCCAGATACGTTGTAGAAAAAAACTTCTCATTGAGTTGTGAAGTGCTCATCAAGAAGGATCCATCAAAATAATGGGAGATGTCATCCATCATAAGAGGTCTTCCATCAACCATCTTCCTATCCCCTGCTACACATGTAGAATGGTCATTGGAATTCTCCAATAATATTTGGGCCCACAACTCATCACTGCTACTCAATGACAGCGTTGTTGATCTCCATGATGGTGCATCTGTTGTCTCATGATCATGCACAATGCTGAACATACAGTTCTGCATTGGATTGACTAGGATTATGATCATCCTATCCTCCAAAATTCTACACTCCAACCCAAAGTGTTGTGTGCAGCTCATCAATGAGATACTAGGATGGCTATACATCTCCTCCTTGAACCAGTCAAGGGTCCTCTGCGCAGCGATAATCTGCTGCTCCAAATCAGTATTGTGCTTTGAACCTAGGTCATGCAACTTCCTTGATGGCATGTTCCCACAACTCTCCATATATGGTGCTAAAATAATAAGAGGTGGAAATTTTTGCATACCTTGGTAAAGTTGATCCTTGGGAACATCTTGTACTGCTACAAGGTTTCCTCCCACCGGTGTAATGACTCCTCCAATTGCTGGTGATGGTGATGCCTGATCCTCTGCTACTGCACCAGCACTAGTAAAATTATCCTCCTCCTCATGCATCTCTTGAATAATGCACGAGACTCTAAGTGTAAAGAGATCAAGACCACTTTGCAATGGTGCAATTGTTCCTTCTCCTAATGTAAGTACTTCTGTAGCAATTGGTGGTGGAAGTTGCTTTTGTTCTAGTTTCTTCTTATAAAAATTCTTGATCAACCTTTGAGTAAAATCTACATAAGTAGTCACTCTTGCTTGACTCAAATGGTTGAACCACCAAGTCTTTTCTTCACCCTCAAGGTACAGTGTTGCAATCTCAACAACTTATCTTTCTATTACTGGATGTAGCAGGAATAATGCATCTAACTTTCTTCTCCAAGCCCTCTCTATGCATATGGATGACCCATCAAATGTAGACAATAGAAATATATTGTGTTTTATTCTTCTATTGCTGCAAGGTATCTTCTCTTCCTTGATATGAATAAACTACTGGAGATTTAGATTCTCCTTGAAAGCCCTTGATTGAGATTTATATTCTGCAAGATACTCACTTATAATCTCGTGATCTAAGTTTCCTCCATCTCCATGCCTTTCACCTTCCTCTTCAAAGAAAGTGGACATAGTAGAATGCTTTGGAGCTCTATACAATCCAGGTTTCTTTTGCTGCTGATAGGAAGTGCATGGACCTTCCTCATCTTGAAACCCTTTTGAGGTCTCATAACATCTCTCCATTCTCCTTTGCTTTACCTCCTTGGAGAGGTCCTTCATAGATTTGAAAATATATGAGACAAAGCTCATTCCTTCCATCATTATAGATCTCTTCTTCTTCTTCTTCTGCTTCTTCTTCTTTTAGCATATTGGCTAAAACACACAGGCTAAGCGAAGATTATGCTATGATACCACTGTAATATTCCAAAATGGAAAATACAAGAATATAGAACAAAATAATGGAAAAGTAGCAGTGAATATCAATACACCAATACATGAGACAAACGTAAAGCCATATTATTAAACATATCAGCAATAATGGGCACAAAATCTTGAGGATCAAGTCACTCAAGAAATACAATACAAGCTTCCAATAAGAAAATATGCCAATACATGAAAAATAGTTGCTATACAAATGCCATGAGCCAATAAAATGCAGTTTTAGTGAGTATATTGTTACAGGATATGTAAAATGATATGGATCTGCTGTTATATAGCTCACAAGATGTCAGGGAGAGAGATCTAGGCTCCCAAACACATTTCCAAGACAACCCAGAAAGGGTTTCCAGAAATACCCAAAAGTACAAAATGCCAGAATGAAACCCTAGGGATGAATAATAGCTGCAACTGAATACTAGAAAGGAGGTGGATTAAACTGATATAGAAATGTATGGAACTTCTATAATGGATCCTCCAAGTGAAAGTCTGATCCTAACACTGAATATCTAACCCTCCAACTGAAGCACTGAAACCTCCATTGTATATGCTCACTCAAATAATGCAATTTGAGAGTGAAACTGCAATGTAGGAGGTGGAAATAGATTGTATTGGTGCCAAGATATGAAATAAAGCTCAAGGAACTTCCTTTCTAGCCTCCCAATGGAAAGGATTCCTCTCCACTAAAAACAAGCTCATAAAATGGCCCTACAAACCCTCCACTGCAACACCCTGCAACACAACACAACTCTGAACAGAAACTGCACTGTAGCTAAAGAATGAAGCTTGGCCTCATGCTGGAATGTGGAATATGCAGCTCAATAATATCTCTACTGAGTAGGAACTCGAAGTACCTCGAGGATGAGTGTGGGATTCCCTGTCGGGAACACCCTTGTGCTAAACAACACAAAAAACCCTGCTAAACAACAAAAGCATGCATAGAAATGTCACCTAACAAATCTAGATATAAAAAGATCAAAATCAATAATCATCTAACATATCATCTATGGCTGCCTTGCCCTTATATGCATTTTGAGCCTTCTCACCTTGGGTCCCACTCTTTAAAGTTACTACTCTCATGGAGACTTTCTCCCATTAACATTGCACTGTCTCTCATTGATGGTCCACTCTCTCCATACCAACATTGTTGATTTGGTCAACATTGACCTTGTCCACATGCTTTAGCCCATGTTCACACATGGAGGTTCTTTATCCAGCTATCAAGATGATCCCTTTTCACATTAAGAGGGATTTTATTCCTACTAAAGAGATTTATGGGTCTCCCTACCCACTTATTCATCTATCTAAATGACAAAAGCGAAAATTAATATTCCAATTAGATGCATGCTAATTTTGGAATATTACACACAAGGTATTATTTGTGTACAATGACCAACAAACATGAAAAAACGAGATATGATTAACACATGAACGAATAACACATACGAAAAGAGATACACCACAAAAACTGCACATGAAGTGCAACTTGTAGTTGTTATTGAAGGTAATGGTTTAAATCTCAGTCATTTACAGGAAGTGGTCAATCCTCCCCTTTAAGGATTTCGTCTTGAAAGTATTATGACTGATATTTTCATCGATAATGAATGGTTCAATCCCTAAAGGTTGAAATATTAAGTGTTTACCTTTGTCTTCGTGGGGTTTATCCCACTTCAGTACAAGGTCACCCACATCAAAGTTCTTTTCCCATGCAGACTTATTGTCAAACCAACGATTTAAATGGTTCTGATGCATAATAAATTTGTCCTTGGATTTGAGCCTTCCTTCCTCAAGTTTTAGTAAAGTTTCTATCTTACTTTGAACTAGAAGGAAAGGTATACCTTGTGACTCTTGAGAGAGTTGCAAATTGGAAGATACATGTTCGCAGGTAAGATAAATTCCTTAATGTAAACTGGAAAGTACGACGAGGTTCTCAGGGAAGGATTTGGAGTTACCCGATCAACCCAAAGTGCGTTGGTCAAAGATTTATGCTAGTTCCTTTGTTTAGAGAAGATAGTTTTCATGATTATGCGAATAAAATTCTTATTTGTTGATTCAACCAAACCATTTCCCCGTGGATAATAATTAGATGCATGTTTCAATACAATTCCATTTTCTAATGTGAATTCACAAAGTTTTAATGACGAAAAGTAAGTTTAATTATCAAAGACAAGTTACGTAGGAATGCCAAACCTAGTTATAATATTATGTTGCAAGAAATGAATGAATTCCTGGTCATTTACTAGTGTGAGAGGAACCACTTCTAACCACTAAGTGAATTGGTCTGTAGCTGTGAGAATATATCAGTGTTTCTTTGACGAATGGAGAAAAAATTCTCCAATAACATCTAGGCCCCACTCTTGGAATGGTTCCTCAACTGCTAGTGGTTGCAATGGGGTAGTTGACCTTTGATCATGACTGACACACCTCTGAAAATATTGGCACTTGTGTACATTTGCATGAGTATCCTTGAATAGAGTGGGCCAATAATAACCAACCCTCACAACTTTATGCGTTGTAGTGTCACTTACATAGTGGCCACCTGTCGGTCCATAATGTAAATATCTAAGGACCTTTTCTGTATCCTGTGACTCAAGGCACCTTAGTAGTCCACTACTTTGGTGCTTCCGAAAAATCACGACATGCACTAATTGATAAGATAGATATTTTAAATGGATTTTCCTTTTCTGATTCGATAAGTGGGTGGGAAAGGTGCTATGCTCTAGAAATTTTAGTAAATATGTGATCTAGGTGGATATTGGTGGCCACCCACCTATTCCACTTAGAAACCCACCATTGTTTCTTCCAGTTTTTCAGTTTCCTTAATTATAGCATAGTTTACTATTTTTGGCAGTTTTTTAGGTACCGAACTTCTGAAGCGGTTTTGAAGCCCTAAACAATATTTTTTTAGGAAAATATGGGCCAACATGGGTCTTTAATTGATGTTTGCCACTCAAAATTTGTAGTCCTCAGATATATATTTATAACGAGGTATTTTTCATGTCAAGCACATATCGTATGCCAATTTTACAACCTTGGGAAGTTGATGTACCAATTTACCAAAACGAAACCCATAGTTTTGGTGCTTCATCTCCTAGGGTAAGGCTTTTGGATGTTTAGGGTGTTCCATTATTTCTCAATAATAAATAGGCCTTTTAGCCTAATTTTAACATATTTCAGAGGCATGTCGCCACCACATATCATCTAAGAGATAAGCTACCATCGCCCGAGCTAGTTTATTTCAATTCTGTTTATAAGCATATTTCTGTTATTTGATAGTAACGAAATGAAGTTTTATTTCTTTGTGTCTATGTGTTTATGTTTATTATTTATTTTATTGCGTTTATGTATAAGTCTGGACTAGTTGTATCAGAGTGAGACTGCTCTTTCTCGTTATTTCTTTGCATGTCCCCAACGAGATCAGGGTATAAGGAGTTAGGGCTTGATCTGGTTGAACCTTTGTAAGATCAACCTTGCAAACCCTGACAAACTCCCATGGCGGAATAAAATAAATATGAGGGAGTATGAGATCTTATCAAAATATTTCTCGAGGAGGCCCTCGAGAAACAAAGGAATGCGGTGATGGATAAAATTTCTTAGATCCTTTGATGACTACCCACCGATGACGCATCTTCATCCGGCAGCCACACTAGAGGTGCCACTCCTGTTAAGGTACAAGTTAATTTCAACATTCCCATATTTTAGGGACAAATAGATGCAAACACTATAGATAGATGGCTGAATCTATTATAATGATATTTCTTGGTTCATGACTTTTCTAATCGGGAAAAAATTACTTTTGCACTCCTCAAATATGCCCCCCATGTCAAGGACTATTGGGAAACATACTATGAGAAAAAGGATGAGAGGGAATACTCCCTATTATTGGTCGCACTCACTTGGAATTATTTTCGAGATGACATAAAGGAAAAATATTACCATGTGGGGAGCTATAAGAACAAGTACATACAATGGGCTACGTTACGGCAGCAAAGGGATCAGGATGTGCATGAGCTGACGAATCTGTTCCATACCCCACACACACAGTTGAGTATAAAATATTTGGAGAAACATTTGGTGCTTAAGTACCAAAGTTGTCTACGGAGATACATCCAGGAGGAAATGGAGCTCCTCGACATCTCCTCGCTTGGTGCAACATACTGGTATGCTGCCAATATTGAGCAAAAATTCAAACAGAAGAATAAAGAATTTGGATCTTAGAATTAGAAGTAAGGGAAAGGCGCCCCAAAACCGCTGAATAAAGGAAAAATCCAAGGTGGGGTGGCCCAGAACAACTCACCGAAGCCACAAGTGAAGAACAACATCACACAGCCAAAGAAAGACACAGGAAAGTGGTGTGAGTTCCATTAGAGCACCACTCACAACACAAGTGAGTGTCGGGCCAAGAAGTCATTGGTGGTCGAGCTGAAGGCTTTCGAATCATATGCATGTTGTAACTCTGAGTTAGAACTTGAGGGGGATGAGCCCAGTGCCATCGTTTCTACCACCAAGATCTAGAAGGAGAAAGCCGAAGATCAAGAGGAGGGGCACACCTCTTCCATTCCCAGATGTGGGTAAAGGGTTCACTGTTGCAGTTCATTGTTGATAGCGGGAGCCAAAATAAACTCATTTTAGTAGAGGTCGTGAAGCTGTTGAGCCTACTGACCAACACACACCCACAACCATAAGCCATCTGGTGGCTTCACTAAGGAAGGGATGTCCATGTCAACCAACAGTGTTGCCTTCCATACATCATGAAACCCTTCACGAATGAGGTATTATGTGATGTTGCTCTGCTTGAAGTTTGTGATGTATTATTAGTCTTGTGAAAATTCCAAGTCCTATATCTGGAATCCTACTTCAAAAAACTAAACTACCTCTCCTATTTGTAAGTTATATTTAACAAGTTATTTCCCAGGTTACTTTTGAAAACATTGAAGCAGTTACTAAAACAACCTTCACTTACTTAAATATATGTGAAAACAATAAACTAAGCAATATAAATAACAGACATAGGACATCATTATTTTTGGAAAAATGTCCCCAAAAAACCCCAATGTAGGAAAATAGGTGCAATATATGTGAGGGTTTTATTATTAAGAAATAGTTATATATGAATACATCTTTGATTGTCTGACTAGAAAAATCAGTTACAAAGAATATTGACAGAGAAAAATAGTGATTTTACCTCACTCTAGAAGTCTGGGTTGATCCTGTAGCTGAATTGATGAAACCCCAACACCCTCTGTGTTGCCTCTGCGTAGTAATTTCTTAGGCCTACGTGGGGACTTATCTGGAACTACGTGAATTCCTCTGCTGGATAGAAATTCTCTCAGAAAATCTAATTCCATCTCTCTCGGCTCAAAATCATGATCTCCCAGCAAAATCTCAAACTATAACTTGGAATTGCTGCGTTGCCTCTGTGTGTGGCCTGCGTGGCCCTCCGTTACCCTCTCTGGGTGCAACATCATGCTCTATAGGCACTGCGCTGCTCCCTATGCATCTTTCTCTACCTCTCTGCTGATGATCCTTGGCTCCGAAGAAGATCCTCCTGCTAAAACTGCCTTTGCCCCTCAACTGCGCTGAAGAATCACTTAGATTTGTTTTTCCTCTTGAGCACTGCTCACTTCAAAAAATTTGATCACTTGATCCTTTTGGTGTCTCTCACAAATGACCCTCAAGCATTCCTTATAATCTTCTCACTGAGGCTTCAATGACCGAGATTAGATCTCCAATCAATGACATAGATTACATTTAGACTTGATATGCTTTTTATAGTCAGTTCACCCATAGTTTAAACTGATACCCATTAATTATTTTAATTTCCTAAGTTAGACTTAGGGTCCTCATTAAAAATAATAATTTATCAAATAAAACTATTTATGGGTGGAATTTCCCAAAAACATTTTGGGTTATCTATAATGCATGTGTCTAAGCCTCTTCAAAAAATTTGGGACTTAGATCACATCTGATGCTACCAAAAATAAAGACTCCCTCTTAGCGAGGAATGCACTCTAACATATATGCCTTGCTGCACGTTGCTCTAACTCTAAATCATATCCCTATGTGTTGTTGATGTATGACATGATGTCCACCAACAATTGCACTGCTACTGCAATTTTACTACTACTGATCCTACCATGATCAACATTGCATCCGTACTGCAACTCCCTCTCAAATGTTGCATCTGTTGTTATCACTACCATTGCTAACACTTCACTACAACTTAGCTGCTAAGAGAAGCAACTAAAAAACATCCATGAATCTGAACAAGTGTTCAGGATGCATCTCGATGCTAAAACTATGACTGTTGCTAGACCCACGTTGTCCCTCTAAAACGTTATGCTGTTGTTGCTCTGCACTGCGTCCCTCTGCGTTGTTGCAACTCCGCTCTACGTTGTTAACCACTGCATCTGTCTTTTCTGCATTTCCTCTACACTGACTGAAATCTCCTCTAGCCTACTATTGTTGATCTTGGGCACTCGTAGCAAGGTTATGGTCTGAGAGGTGGAAACCTCAAGATCCTACCCAACATAATTTCTTGCGAACTTACAACTCAATATCGCCCTATCTCCCTCCTGGAGATGCAAAGGCACTGATGGCATACTCATCTTCCTTGATCTTTGTGGTCACAGCCTTCTGTTCGTTCTTCTTGTCATTGTCCTTTTTCTTTAAGGGACACTGGGTAGTGTAGTGACCAAGTTCACCACACCTTGAGCACTTTATCTTTGAGATGTATTTCTTATGCCTTCGCTGCTTCTTCTTCCCTTTGGATGCGAGGGCTACATTTTATTCCTCCTCTTTCTTCAACTTCGATCCACTGCCACTTTTGCGATCAAGTTTACACTTGACTAGGTCCCTCAGCTCTTCTTGCTGAAGAGCATCCCACAACTCTTCCCAGCCCGAGAAGGTGGCTCTGCCCAATATGCTTTGGAAAAACACCTGCCATTATTCAAGGGATGCGTTAAGAGCTAGTATCACCATGATTGTAGAAGGGGTGTCCCCCACTGCTGCTAGCCAATCATGGATTTCCTAAAGTTTCGTCAGGAATGGAACAATAAGCTCCCCTTTCTGCATCTACATCATCATCAATTTCTGCTCTAAGTACATATTCTTCTATTTGGAAGAACCTTCATATAGTGTTGCCAAGGATTCCCACATCTGCCTGGCTATGTCCTTGCCAGCTATATGGGACACTATGTGACCTTTGACTCCATCAAGGAGTAGGCCTTCGCCATTTTAGTCGTGTCCTTCTTCAACGGATCTGGATCTGTAGGGACAATCACCGTGCTCATCAAGAAAAGCTTGAGATCGTAAGCATATAGAAGGAATATGATTTTTCCTTCCAAATAACGTAGCTAGAGGCTCCCTCCAACTGGTCCTGATATCTAAGCCTTTGAGCTTCCATGGACGTCAAGAATGTTGAATCCTCTCCTCTTCTCCCCCTTTTGTACAACACTGGACAAAATTACGCACTCCTTCATGAGTTTGTAGATTTTTTGCCTGGATTTGATGCTCAGATATTGGAAAAATGAAATTCCATGGCTAAGAACTTCCCGAGAAAGAAAATTCCCTCACTGTGTTGTTGCTTCCTCTTTTAATGACTTTTGGCCCATCAAAAAAAAAAAAATCTTGCAGAAAACTGTGTCCCATAATTTTTTCCTTGAGGCTCTGCGCTACTCCCTCTGGTTCGAAACAATTCTGATCTGGAAGCCATTCCTATCTGTCGACTCACTCATAGAGAGACTTTCCCAGAAATATCATCCCTCTAGGCTTGGATTGCACAATCCAATTGGGGATTCAATTTGCTTCTTTATGCAGCTCTTTGGACTCTGTCTCAATGTTGGATCTACTCTTCTTGTTCCACAATCAATGCTTTAAAATCATGTGAAAATTCCAAGTCCTAGATCTGGAATCCTACTACAACAAACTTAACTACTTCTCCTACTTTTAAATTAGATTTAACAAGTTATTTTGAAGATTAATTCTGAAAACATTGAATAAGTTACTGAAGTAGCCTTCACTTAAATTATATGTGAAAACAGTAAACTGAGTAAGGGAATTTACACACATAGGACACCGTTATTTTTGGACAAATGTCCCCGGAAAAACCCAAATCGGGAAAACCAGTGCAACAAATCTAGGCGTTTTATTATTAAGTATCAGTTATATATGAATACATCTCTGATTTTCTCACTAGAAAAATTAGTTACAAAGAATATTGACAGAGAAAAATAGTGAGTTTACCTCACTCTGCAAGTCCCGACTGATTTGGTAGCTGAACTGACAAAACCCCAACACCCTCTGCACATCAGTTACGTAGGCCTGTATGGGGGATGCTATGGAACTATGTCACCCCTTATGTTGGATCGATATACTCTTTGAAAATTTGATTCCAGCCCTCCCAGCTCATAATATCGATCTCCCAGCAAAATCTCAGACTGTAACTTCAAAATGTTGTGCTGCCTCTACGTGTGGCCTGCGTGGCCCTATGTCACCCGCTCTAGGTGCTGCATCACCCTCTCTGGGCACTGCACTACTCCCTCTGCATCTTTCTCTCCCTATCTTATGATGATCCTTGGCCTGGGAGAAGATCATCATGCAAAAGTTGCCTCTACCACTCAACTATGCTTAAGAATCACTTAGATCTGGTTTTCCTTTTGATAATTTCTCACTTCAGAAAATTTAATGACTTGATCCTTTTGGTGTCTCTTTCAAATGACCCTAAATCATTCCTTTATATTCTTCTCGTTGAGACTTTAACAACCGAGATTAGATATCCAATCAACTGCTACTATCACATTTAGTGATATTATTTTTCTAGAATATTCACCCACAATTTAAATTAATACCCATTAATTAATTTAATTTCCTAAGTTAGACTTAGGATCCTCATTAAAAATAATTAATTTATCAAATAAAATTGTTTATGGGTGGAATTTCCCAAAATAATTTATGGGTTATTTGTATTGCATGTGTCTAAGCCTCTTCACAAAGTTTGATACTTAGATCACATACGATGCTACCACAAATTAGCATGGCAACCATACTTGTGGAAGCAACATGCTGTGTATGAGTCTAGGCCTCACACTGTTATTGTTACTTTGGGTAATAAGTTGTACAGGATACCAGAGGTATCACTGCTTACTTCCATCTCTTGGATCACTGCGAAGCAATGCAATAAGCTCATTTCCCAAACCGTGATTTTTTTTCCTTATCATCTACCCTCAGGTAAATAAGAAGACTATGGCCACGACCTTCAGACAGGGCTCCTTCGCATGAAAAGAACAGATGGACAAGGTCATGGAGGAGTATGCGGACATCTTCACCTCACTTGTAGGGTGCCTCTGCACTCTTAGGTGAAGCACACCATTGATCTGACCCCAAGCATACCACTATCCAATGGACCAATCTATCGGTGCTCTATTCTAGAGAATGACGAAATCAAGAGGCAGATTCAGGAGCTGCTGCAGAAAGGTCACATTTGGTCAAGTTCATCGCCATGTGGGAGTCTGATCGTATTGATGCAGAAGACTCGATGGGACTTGGAGACTGTATATTCACTATCGGGTGCTAAACAAGATCACTATTTGTAATAGGTATATGATCCCACAGATCCATGATCTTCTGGATCAACTCAAGGGGGCCAAAATTTTTAGCAAGATTGACTTGAATTCTGGGTATCATCAGGTACTAATTGAACCCTATGATGTATGGAATACTTCCTTCAAATCCAAGGAGGGCCTCTTTGAATGGATGGTCATGCCTTTCGGGTTAATGAATTCTCCCACAACCTTCATGAGGCTGATGGATGACATCTTGCGACAATTCACCAACTCATTCGTGGTGGTGTATTTGGATGACATCCTAATCTTCAGCTAGAGCTGGGAAGAGCACCTCCACCACATTCGACATGCCCTCCAAACACTGCAAAAACACAAGTTGCATGCCAATTTGGAGAAATTAACTTTCTACATGACCCAGGTTCAATATATGGGATACATCATTGATGAATTGGAGGTGCATGTTGACCCAACCAAGATCTATGTCATTTGGGATTGGCCAGCCCCAACCACTCTAACATAGCTTCAAAACTTTCAAGGTCTTCCCAATTTCTACCGTCGGTTCGTGTTGGGGTTCTCTCATATAACTTGGCCTTTGATTCAGGTCACCAAAGGAGGAGTTAAAGAAAAATCATTTTGGTCTGAATCACAATAGAAGGCATTCAAACAGTTGAAGAAGTGCCTCTTCTGCACCAGTGCTCACATTACCAGACTTGCAGCAAGCATTTGAGATCGAGACAAATTCCTGTGACTATGCTATTGGGGCAGTTCTTACTCAGTAGGGGCATCCAGTGGCACATAAAAGTGAGACACTTTCAGACGCAACCTGGAAGTATCCCACTTATGAAAAATATATGTATTCCATTGTGCAGGCCTGTCGACTATGGAAGCATTACATTTTGGGGAAGGAAATGGTCATCCACAGAGATCACAACCCTATAACTCATACAAACATAAGGGAAGTTGTAGAATGATCACCATCAGAAATGGTCCACATACATGCAATAATTCCATTTGAACATCAAGTACAAGAAGGGTAGCACCAATAATGTTGCATAATTCCTCAGCCAACTGCTGATCGTGGTGCTAACCATTGTGCTTACTCTTGTGGGCATGAGACTTTGGGTTGGCCGCATCTCTACAAAAGTGATCCAGAATTTGGAAACACATACCAGATGATCTTGGAAGGGAAGAAAGTTTCAGATTTTCACCTCCAGGATGCACTGTTATGCCACCTAGGAACCCTATGTGTTCCTTCAGGTGAGCATTCCAAGATGATTTGAGAAGAACACTACATTTGGGTTGCTGGAAATTTCGGGGTCAAGAAAACAATGGCAGTAGTGTAGAAGTATTTCTATTGCTAGAACTTTCGACATGATATCAGGAAGTAAATCAGATCCTGCACTGCCTATGCCATTTCCAAACTGACCATCAAGAATCAAGGCCTATATACTCTATTTCCTACCATTAATCAACCTTGGGAATCCATCTCGATGGATCACATGTTAGGCCTTCCTTCTACCAAGCATGGAAACAACTACATTTTTGTGGTCGTCGACGGATTCTCTAAGATGACCATTATGGCGGCCTGCAAGAAGAATATCACAACAAAAGACACTGCTAAACTCTTCTTTTAACGAGTGTGGGTGCACTTTGGGATCCTATAGTCTATTATCTCAGAACGAGACAACAATTTCCTAAGTACATTTTGGTTGTCTCTGGTCGATGTTAGACACCAAGCTCACTAAGTCCACAACCTTCCACCACCAAAATAATGGTCAGAAAGAGGTCGTCAACAAGATGATTGTACACATTCTACACATGTGCAACTTGGAGAATCCACAAAAATGGGATGAAAGCCTTCCCTATGTCCAACACATCTATAACAGGGCTCTCCACAGCTCAACTGGACACAACCCCTTTCAGGTGGGCTTGGGATTCCAATAATTATGTCCCACTGATGTCACCATACCATTTGCAGCTACATTGAGTCTAAAGATGACAAGGTGAACAAATTAATTTAGTGCATTCAACACATCCGCCAATAGGTCCACGAAATTTTGTACAAAGCCAATGCTAATTACAAGGAGCGAAATGATTAGCATCGGGTGCCACACAAGTTCCAAGTGGGCGAAAAAATTTGGCTACATTTGCAGAAGGAGCGCTTCATTGGACCCCACCGAAATTTTCACCTGCTCTTATATGGGCCATACACAATTACCAAGGCTATCAGGGACAATGCCTTCGAGCTCAGTATTCCACCATTCCTTGTTCTGCACCCAGTGTTCAATGTGGACCACCTTCAACCCTACTTTATACCATTACTGGACACATCATACATTGCAAAAAAACTCAAACCAATAGAGATAAACCCTGACTGCATGGAATAATCCACAATTGGTTGAATCATGGACAAAAAGATCAAGAACACCCGCAAAAATAAGATCCAACTATATCTGGTTGTCAAAGCTAGACAACTCCTGCACCAAGGCAAGTGGCTCACCGGGGACCAAGTTCATCAGAAGTTTCATCATCTCATGGAGGAACTCAACGCAATGGGTACCATTGCTTCCCAATGGGGGAGGACTGATACAGATGGATATTGGTATCTACCCACCTATTCCAATTGGACCCCCACCATTGTTTCTTTCAGTTTTTTTGTTTCCTTAATTTTAGCAAAGTTTAATATTTTTTGTGGTTTTTTTGGGTCCAATTTCCAAATTTGTTCTGAGGCCCTAAACGATGTTTTTTGGGAAAATTGGGGCCAACATGGCTTAGTGATCAATGTTGGATACTTAAAAGTTTTATTCCTCAAATAAATCTTTCTAACTAGGTATTGTGCGCATCAAACAGATATCGTATGCAAAAGTTATGACCCCGGGAAGTTGATGTACCAAATTACCCAAATAGAGCCCATAGTTTTGGTGCTTCATCTCCTAGGGTTTGGGTTTTGGATTTTTAGGGTTTTCCAATTTTTCTCAATAATAAATAGGACTTCAAGCCTCATTGTAACAAAATTCAGAGGCATATAGCCGCCACATCTCTTCTTAGAGATAAGCTACCATCGACTGAGCTAGTTTATTTCCATTATGTTTGTAAGCATATTTCAGTTTTTTTATAGTAATGAAATGAATTTTTATTTTTGCTACGTCTCTACATTTATTTATGTATTTTATTGCATTCCTGTATAAGTCTGAATTAGTGGTATTAGAGTGGGACTGCTCTTTTTCATTTTTTCTTTGCATGTCCCCAACGAGATCAAGGTATAAGGAGTTAGGGCTCAATCTGGTTGAACATTTTCAAGATCAACCTCGCAAACCCTGAAGACCTCCCATGGTGGAAGAAAATAATGATGAGAGAGAAGTATATCCTATAAAAATATTGATCGAGGAGGCCCTCGAGAAACAAATGAACATGATGATGGATAACTTTGCCCAGATCCTTCGACAGCTACCCACCGATGACACATCTTCATTCGACAACCACTCTAAAGGTGCCACCCTTTCAATGCACAATTTAACTTCAACATTCCTATATTTTAAGGCCAAATATATGCATAAGCCATAGATAGACGGATGAATCCATTAGAAGAAAAAATTTTAGCTCATGAATTTTCCAATAGTGAAAATTTTACTTTTTCACTCCTCAAATTTGCCCACCATGTCAAGGACTGGTGGGAAACGTACTGTGAACAAAAGGACGAGAGGGAGTCCTCCCTGTTCTCGGCCACACCCACTTTCAATTATTTTTGAGATTCCATCAAGTAGAAATATTACCCCATAGGGAGCTATGAGGACAAGTACATACAATGGACTATGTTGCGTCGAGCAAAGGGATCGAGATGTGCATGAGCTGACGAATATGTTCCATACCCTGTGCACAAAGTTGGGTATCAAAGATTTGAATAAAAATTTGTTGCTTAAGTACAATAGTTGTAGGAAAAGATTCATATAGGAGGAAATGGAGTTCCTCAACATCTCCTTGCTTACTGCATCATACCAGTATGCTGCCAATATTGAGTAGAAATTCAAACAGAGGAAGCGAGACTTTGGAGCTATGAATCAGAAGTAAGGGAAAGACACCCCAAAACTGTAAAACAAAGGAAAAATCCAAGGCAGGGTGGCCCAAAACAACCCATCGAAGCTGCAAACGAATAACAACACCATGAAGCCAAATAAAGACACAAGAAAGTAGTGTGAGTTCCATAAGATCTCCTCTCACAACACAAGTGAGTGTTGGGCCAAGCAGTCACTAGTGGCTGAGCTGAAGGCTTCCGAATCAGATGCATGTTTCGATTCTAATTTAGAACTGGACAAGGGAAATGACAAAGGGAAGCTTATTATTGATGCGGATCTAAGTGGCATTGTTGCCACCACCAAGATCCAAAAGGAGGAACCCGAAGACCCAGAGGAGTGGGAGTGCCTCTTCCATTCTCAGATGTGGGTAAAGGGTTACCTGCTACAGTTCATTATCGATACCAGGAGCCAAAGTAACCTCATTTCAGTAGAGGTCGTGAAGCGGCTTGGCCTCCTGACCACCGCACACCCACAATCGTACACCATCTGGTGGCTTCACTAAGGATGAGATCTTCACGTCAGCCAACAGTGTTTCCTTCCCTACAACATCAATCCCTTCACGGATGGGGTATTATGTGATGTTTCTCTTCTTGAAGTTTGTTATCTATTATTAGGCCAACCATAATTGTGGAAGATACATGTTGTGTATGAGTCTAGGCCTTACACTGTTTTGTTACTTTGGGTAATAAGCTGTACATGATATTGGAGGTAGCAACGCCTACCACCATATATTTTATCACTGCAAAGAAATACAATAAACTCATTTCCCAAACTAGGAAATTTGTTTTCCTTATGATCCTCCCTTAGGGCAAGAGGAATATTGTGGACACGATCTGCAGATAGGGCTCCTTCAGACAACAACAATAGATGGAAAAGGTCATGGAGGAGTACGAGGACATCTTCACCTCACCCGTAGGTCTGCCTCTGCACTGTCAGGTCAAACACTCCATCGATATGACCCCAAGCACGACGCTACCTAGTGGACCAATCTATCGGCACTCACTAGGGGAATTTTGGGGCCTAAAATGGGCCTCTTAAGGAAAATGTACAATCAAAATTCACTTTATCAGAACCAAACACATTTTAGGGGATGAAATCATCCACAATGGTTGAGGTGGCATTTTTTGAGTTAAAAGTACTTGCTTGTTACATTCTCAATGGTGGACAAAAATTCATGGTTAACCATGGTAGTGTTTTAAGTACTTTTAAAGTCATAAAGTAAAGTACTAATAATAAATGTCATTTCTCACTTCTTGAATAAAATATTATTATTGTCATTTCGTGTTTTTTGAAAGAAACAATGCATATCCTTACATAATCTTCATGTCTTTACACATTTTTCAATAAATATTATATTTGTATATTTTCATATATTTATTTTTAAATTATATATTCATATAATTTTATTTAATATTATAATTTCAAATTAATTATAAGTTAATATCGATACATATATATTATACATATGACATAAAAATAAATAAAAATGCAATTTTGTAATTTTATGATAAATCAAATTATCAATAATATTATTATAATATTAATAACAATATAAACATATTAAAATTAAAGAAAAAATGTATATTAGTTTTTTATGATGAAAAAATGTACATTAGTTTTGTATGTTAAAAAAATGTATATTAGGTTCAATATAGCTTGGGGCAAAAAATTTTAAAACGTCAATATATATAAATCTTATATTATACTTATAAATATAAATTAAATCTATTTCAATACTTTTCTTTTTCTTTAATTTTAAATACAAATAAATTAATTTCATCGTGATTACATTAATATTATATATTATTATACATAATAATATGAAAAATAATCTATTATAAAATATATATTATATTCCTTTTTATATTATATCTTTTTTTTATTATGTTATAAATCAAATCAATTCAATATGCAATATAAAAAAAAATACATAAAATAATTATTATATTATATTATTATATTATATTATTTTACTTTTATTTAGTATATTAATTACATTTTATTATATAATTTAAATAATATAAATTTTAATTAAAAGTATATTATACAATTAAGAATTTATAATTATAATTTATTTTAAGTTATTTAAGCACAAAAGAAAAATGCATTAGTTGTTCAATGATAATGACATTTTATTGAAAATCTCATTTTTATTTATAGTCACATCAATACAGTTTTTTTATTAATTTTATTTTGATACACATTTTCAAATGAATTTAACCATGGTTACATATATTGTGATGAAAAAAGTAAATTGCAAATTCATAAATATTATTTTATTATTTCCTTATGAGGGTCATTTTAGACCTCAAAATTCCCCTAATGCTATTTTGGAGAACGATGAAATAGAAAGGAAAATTCAAGAGTTGTTGTAAAAATGTCACATCTGACCGAGTTCATTGCCCTATGGGAGCTCAATCATCTTAGTGTAGAATAAGGATGGGACTTGGAGACTTTGTATTGACTATCGAGTGCTAAACAAGGTCACTGTCCAAAATAGGTATCTGTTCCCACGAATTGATGATTCTCTAAACCAACTCAAGGGGCCAAATATTTCAACAAGATTGAATTGAAATCTGGGTATCACCAGCAACCAATCGAACCCTCTTATGTATGGAAGATTTCCTTCAAAGCTAAGGAGGGCCTCTTTGAATGGCTAGTGATGCCTTTTAGGTTGATGAATGCTTCGACAACCTTCATGAGGCTGATGGAATAAATATTGCGGAAATTCACCAGCTCATTCATGGTGGTGTATTTGGATGACATCCTGATCTTCAACTAGAGTTGGGAAGAGCATGTCCACCACATTTGATAGGTCCTCCAAACATTGCAACAACACAATTTGTGTGAAAATATGGAGAAATGCACTTTTGGCATGACCCAAGTTCAATATTTGGGATACATCATTGATGAGCGGGGGGTACACATGGACCCAACCAAGTTCCAGGTCATTCGAGATTGGCCAGCCCTAACTACTCTAAGAGAGCTCCACAACTTTCTGGGTCTTGTCAATTTCTACAGTTGGTTCGTGTTGGGGTTCTCTCATATAACTTGTCCTTTGAGTCAAGTCACCAAGGGAGGAGCGAAAACAAAACTATTTTGGTCCAAATCGAAATAGAAGGCATTCAAAAAGTTGAATCATTTCCTCTACTCTTCATCAATGCTCACATTACGAGACTTGCAACAACCATTTGAGATTAAGACAAATGGCTATGACTATGTTATTGGGGAAATTCTTACTTAGCAGGGGCATCCAATAGCATATAAAAAAGAGACACTTTAGTTCAGAAGCATTCCACCCATGAAAAATATATGCATTCCATCGTGAAATCCTACCAACAATGGAAGGATTAATTTTTGGGGAAGGAAACGATCATCCACATAGATCACCAACCCTTGTAGAACGATCATCGTAAAAAATGATCCACATACCTGCAACAATTCCATTTGAACATAAAGTATAGGAAGGGTAGAACCAATAATGTTTCATACTACCTCAACCCACCACCTTGTGGCACTAACCATTGTTCTCAAGTCTTGTGGGAACAAGACTTCAGGTTGGATGCATCTCTACAAAAGTGATCCAAAATTCGGCAGCATATACCAGGCGCTCTTGGAAGGGAAGAAAGTTTCATATTTTCACCTCCATGATGCATTTTTATGCCACCTGGGACACCTATGTGTTACTTCAAGTGAGCATTCCAAGATTATTTGGGAAGCACACTACAGTCAGGTCGCTGAAAATTTCAGGGTTGAGAAAAAAGTGGCAGTGTTGTAGAAGTATTTCTATTGGCCGAACCTTCGATAGGATGTTGGGATGTACATCAGATCCTACACTGCCTGCGCCATTTCCAAACCGACCATCAAGAAGCAAGGCCTATATAATCCGATGCTTACCCCTATTCGACCTTGGGAATCCATCTTGATGGATTACATGTCGGGCCTTCCTTATACCAAGCAAGGAAACAAATTCATTTTTGTGATCATCGATAGATTCACTAAGATGGCCATTATGGTGGCCTACAAGAAGAATATCACAATAGAAGCCACTGCTAAACTCTTCTTTGAAGGGATCCCACAATCCATTATCTCATATCGGGATAGCAAGTTCTTTAGTACATTTTGGTCAAGTCTCTAATCGATGCTGGACACCAATCTCACTAAGTCCATAAGTTTCCACCCCCAAATGGATGGCCAAACATAGTTCGTCAACATGATGATTGTACACATTATGCGCATGTACAACTCAAAGAATCCACACACATGGGATGAAAGCCTCCCCTATGTCCAACAAATATATAATCGGTCTCTTCACAACTCAACTGGCAACAACCCCTTTCAGGTGGGCTTTGGATTCCAACCACTATGTGTCATTGAAGTGGATATACCATTTGCAGCTACTTAGATGGATTCGGCTCATGTCTAGTCTGAAGGTGACAAGGAAAATAGCTTCATTGAGTGCATTCAATACGTCCGCCAATAGGTCCATGACATATTGGACAGAGACAATGCTAAGTACAAGCAACAACATGATTAACATCGGGTGCCACACAAGTTCTAAGTGGGCGATAAAGTTTGGCTACATTTTTAGAAGAAGTGCCTCACTAGACCCCACTGCAAGCTTCGCCCACTCCGATATGGGTCATACACCATCACCAAGTCTATCGAGGACAATTAATTCGAGCTCATTATTTCACCATTCGTTGGTCTACACTCAATGTTCAATGTGGACCACCTTCGGGCCTACTTTCCACCATTTCTGGACACATAAGACATTAGAGAACAATTCACACAAAAAAATCTAAACCCCAAAAGCATGGAACAAGAAAAAATGATTGGATCATGGTCATGCAGATCAAGAACACTCGCAAGTAGAAGATCCAGTTATATCAGGTTGTCAAAGTTGGCCAACTCCTGCACCAAGGCAAGTGGTTCACTAGGGACAAAGTTCAACAACAGTTTCCTCATCTCATGGAGGAACTCAATGCAATGGGGACTATTGCTTCTTAAGGGGGGAGGATTGATCTAGGTGGATATTGGTGTCCACCCACCTATTCCACTTGGACCCCCACCATTTTTTCTTTCATTTTTTCAGTTTCTTTAATTGCAGCAAAATTTACTATTTTTGGCAGTTTTTCGGATCCTGAACTTATGGAGCCGTTTTGAGGCCCTAAACAATTTTTTTGGGGAAAATAAGGTCCAACATGGGTCATTGACCAATTTTTGCTACTCGAAAGTTATAGTCCTCAGATATATCTTTCTAACGAGGTATTTTGCGCGTCAAATGAAGATCGTATGCCAAATTTATGACCTCGGGAAGTTGTTGAACCAATTTACCCAAACGGGGCTGGTTTTGGTGCTTCATCTCCTAGGGTTAGGTTTTTGGATGTTTAGGGTGTTCCATTGTTTCTCAATAATAAATAGGCCTTCGAGTCTTATTTTAACATAGTTCAGAGGCATGTAGCCACCACATCTCTTCTCAGAGATAAGCTACCATCGCCCAAGCTAGTTTATTTCATTCTGTTTGTAAGAATATTTCAGTTATTGATCTAGACCTTGGGGGGAAGCCCCCAAGATCTAATAAAATGAAATGGATTTGGCAAGATCTGCAAAATTAGAATGTGAGAAAAAAGGAGAGAACACATAGTAAATAAAACCACAAATATTAAAATAGAGAATAACTGTAGAACCTACATTGTGGTGGACACTCTGTCCTTTTACAATATGCGACTTGTTACTTATAACTTTTTTTTGTTACAATACCATAGGTAAATTCCATGGGTGGGTAAATACCATGGGTGGATCTCACTTACAATACCATGGGTGGATGCCACTTACAATACTATGGGTAAATTCCATGGGTGGATAAATACCATGGGTGGATGAATACCATGGGTCGATGCCATTTACAATACCATGGGTAAATTTTATGGGTGGATGGATAACATCGGTGGATGAATACCATGGGTGGATGTAATTTTCCATTTGGATCATTCCTTCCTCTTTAAGAAGCACTGGTTCTCATTGTGTGAAGTTCCCTCGTGATAAGCCTTTTTTTATATGAAGAGCCATTGAAGAGAAGGGTTTTGTGTGGTTAACCCATAACCGTGATGAACGAATATCTAAGGATAGAGATACCCTGTAATGCTTGTGACCAACTGTGATATTGATAGTGTGCGGCCTAGAAAATGGATTTTGATGAAGTGTGGGTTTTTGGATGACCCAAAACCATAACAAACGAAGATCTGAGGATATATGTACCATGTAGTGTTTGTGACCAACTGTGATACTAACAGTGTGCGACCTAGAAAATGGACTTCGATGAGAAGGATTTTGTGCGGTTGACCCATAACCATGATGTTTATTGTTGATGAAGTATCAGGTGCCTACATAGCCTGGGGTGGGAGGGCACGTCTCCAAATAACCCAAGCTGAACACTGCTATGCTGAAATTGATGAATGTGAAGTAGGGGCTTACTAAAGCGGGGTGGGAGGGAACATCTCCAAAGGGAACCTTCTCCGAATGATGCTCCAGATTCAAAATGGGCATAAATCAGTCAACATAGATCAAAATATTTATTATAAATTTTTTGGAAATAAAATTATCATTCTACATCTTCCCATGTGTTTTAAATCTCTATCTGGAGTCTCTAGACCCTTAGATTCGCACTGGAACTATCTTGTCGTCACAAAATTTTTGAAAAAATCGCTGATTTTAAATCAACAAGAAATCCCTCGTTTGGACTTCGATTCGACCGATTGTTTTTTTGAAATCGGGTGATTTTTCAAGGGGAGCTTAGATATATAACCATTTCTCTAAAATTTCTCACTAAAAACTGAAAAAAATGACATGAGATCTATCAGCCACGAATTTTCGTCAAAACAAATTCTGCAACATTGCTGATTTTGAATCAGCGATATCTCCCTCATCCAGACTCCGATTCGACTGATTTTTTTTTTTAAATTGAATATTTTTTTGCAAGGAATATAGATATGCTATTGTTTTATAAAAAAATTGCACGAATATTTTCATATATTCTCTACAAAATCATCGCCCAAAAAATTCCTACAAAAAAATGAAAAACAAAATAAGAATTCTTCTCGCTTTGTCCAAGAAAGTGCTCCATGGAGGTCCTGAAACTTGCATGGAGTTTTATCAATATGGATATAAAACCTTGAAACTTAAATATGATTCAAACCCTTATTACCATGGATTCGTAACCTGAATCTGATACCACTGATTTGGATCTTGGGGGATGGCCCCCAAGATCTAAAAAATTGAAATAGATTTGGCAAGATCTGCAAAATTAGAATGTGAGAAAAAAGGAGAGAACACACAATAAATAAAACCACAAACAATTTTTTATTTAAAATTGAGAATTACTTTAGAAGCTACATTGTGGTGGACAATCTATCCTTTTACAATATGCGACTTGTTACTTAAAGCATTTTTTTGTTACAATAACACAAGTAAATTCCATGGGTGGGTAAATACCATGGGTGGATCTCACTTACAATACCATGGGTGGATCTCACTTACAATACCATGGGTGAATGAATACCATGGGTCTATGCCATTTAAAATATCATGGGTAAATTCCATGGGTGGATGAATACCATGGGTGGATGAATACCATGGGTGGATGCCATTTTCCATTCGGATCAGTTATTTGATAGTAATGAAATGAAGTTTTATTTCTGTTGCATCTCTTCATTTATGTTTATTTATGTATTTTATTGTGTTCTTGCATAGGTTCGGATCAATGGTATCAGAGCGGGACTTATCTTTCTATGTATTTTTTTGCATGCCCCAAATGAGATCAAGGTATAACGAGTTAGAGCTTGATCTGGTTGAACCTTTGCAAGATCAACCTCACAAACCCCAACAACCTCCCGTGGCAGAAGTAAATAAATACAAGGGAGCAGGAGATCCTATCAATATATTGTTGGAGAAAAAGGAATTATTTCCAACTCAAGAATAAGGAAGGAGTTTGAACTATGCATCTAGTGGAACGGGTGATGGTTGTACCTGATAACACCTGAGGTTAGTTTCAAGGAAATAATTCCCAAATATTAGATAAGTAAACAAAGCAATATTTTTTGGCCCTCAAGTGGTGTCATAATGTGTTTAATAAATGATTCAATTTCCACTCGTGTCTGGTTAGTCCTACCCATATATGGAAGCCATAAATGTGACCAATCGGTCGCAAAATACCCTTGCAATTTTCTACAACAGTGTTTGTTGAGGAGTACACCATCGGCCTTTGAGATTTCCACAATTACAATATTTATAAACTAATGAACTCGATCATATTTTGATAATCTAATAAGCACATTCTTGAGTTCACCAATAGCTTGAACAAGAGATATATCCAGCTGAATAATTTGTGCATCGTTTTTGTCCCATTTAAGATTTATTTTCTTTGCAACAAATAATGACATCAGATTTATAGATGCACCAGAATCGACTAAAAAATTATGAAATTATAATTGAAAATTTCAAAAGTCAACAAAAACGGAGGGCAGAGTGTGTTATCTTCTAGTGTTACAACATTAATTATAGATTTGAGGGGATTAGATGACTTACTCTTACATAGTAAATTTTCACCCTGCTCACTTCTCGTCCCTGATCTTGAAGTGCCCTATGATAGGTCCTATGCATTATATCCACTTGGGAAAAATACACAAACATATCCTTTGAAGAATCAAAGAAAGATGCCTTGAAAGATGACTTGAGAGACTTGGTCAAAAACCTAAATTTCTGGGTAGGTGCGCTTCTCTAGTGGCCTGCCCATGCTAATGGCAGGTTGACAGTTTTGGCCTAGCGTTTTCAGCTCCCATTTTTCTGGGAAAACTGCGTTGATCCCTTTCTAGCAATGTTTCCTCAAAATGGAGGAGAAGCTTCGACCTCTAGAAGCTCTAGGGAGATGAGTTGGCTGTTATTCGGTGGTGATAGGGACTATCCCTATGATTTTAGAGATTTGATCTTATCTATGGGGATTTATCCCTTAGAAATTGGACCTTCCTCCTCCTTTCATGGGCTCCCAACCTCTTCTCCCTTCCTATAAATTGATGCCCATCCCCTCCACTACTAGTTGGTCATTGTTGGGCTGGTAAGATCATTCATTCCCTTTACACTCTTGTATCGTGATAATGCCTAAGCTATTCGGGAGAAGGAATGCTTTAGAGCTTCGGTGAAGGACTCGTACATCACCAAAGGGAGGCATCCAACATCAAGGCCTAGATTGTAATTTCTCTCTTCCATATTCATTAATAAAACATCTGGTGTTTGCTTTCTATATTTGTCTAATCATTTGCGCAAATATTCTAATGGTCCTTGATCTGTTAGATAACTGATGTTCATGAATATTATGTATTGAATTATGTTTTTTGTTGTCTATTGATCTCTTGTAGCTAATCATACGCCACTATTAGCGAGGAACGAGCTTGAGGGATCGTGGATCAATGCCACCATGGAAGTATTCAAGCATAGCATCAGGGAAAGGTAACCTTATCTCTTTTCTTGTCTCATTTTCAATATTAGCTAAGGAAGCTTTCATTATAAAGTATCATAAGTTTCTATACCCACTCTAGGGCTAGAGAGAACGCCTCTATCCTCAAAGGGTATTTATCTTCACAACATAATTGGCGACTCTACTGGGGATCTTTAGCCTATTAGCCTTCCTTTCCTGGGTTAATCTCTGATCAGTTTGACCGACCATCGAGATCTAAGTTTCCTTAGGTCTCTATAGGTTTCCATAAGGTTTGATAGTTAATCCAATGTGTCAGGTTTGGTTTTGGTGTGAAATTCTTTGTTCTTTTTCCATGTTTCTAGTGCTCATTGCATTTTTTGTTCTCACAGTAGTGATGTTTTATACAAAATAACCACATTGATATGCCTTTCATCACCCTTTTTCTCACCACTGAAGCATTGATCTCAGAGGTATGTTTTATCATTTTGTAATTTAAAAAATTGGCAGAATAAACACAAAGGACAACATCAAACCATTTTGGAAGCTGGGATCTAGCCCTGCCACCTTTAGAGAGGGATCTCTCTTTATGTTTTAACATTGTTTTGAATAAGTATTAGGCTAGCTATGACTGCACTTAGTTGTCTTTTTGTTTGATTTTGATTGATTTGGTTGATTAAATCTTTATATTCCCATTGGGAAATGGAGTGAAAATATAAAAATAGATGTTGCATCAATTTTTAAAAGAGTTATAACAGGGAAAGCTATGTTGGCAATATGATGTAATGTGTTGTCCTTGATGGCAACCTACTTGTTGAAGTTGTCCTTTATGGAAACCTACTTGATGAGTTGCCTATGATAAGCAACCTATGTGTTAAAGATGTAAGAATGATGTATCTACAGATCAGTTTAGATGTGACAGAGAAAATAATTCCAGTAAGTGCCAGAGAGATGATAAATATAATATGTCACAATGTATACGCTACTTTTGTGAAGGAAACCCGCGTATACATTCAGGGTTAGCATATACACAGTTTTTATGAAGATAAGTTGCATATACACGCGGAAACGAACTCTTCAAGTCGCGTATGCCTTTTGTGCTCTAAAATTATGATGCCAAGGGGAATTACCATGTTATTATCCCACAGTATTGAGCATTGCATTGTATATTTGATTCCGTCCAAGAATACCATCAGAAGCTGAGTGGTTTTGACTCATGGTATTGGTAAAAGCTAAATCTATTTAAGGAGAAGAAGATCATAGTGCAAGGGGTGCATGAGTAAGGGTTGTTAATGAATAAATTTCTCTAAGGAATATCTGCATAGATGAAATCTATTTTTAATTGATAGATCTGAATCTATGATGCACCCATGGATAAAATTATGGTTCAAGATATCTAGATCTTTTTGAATCTTTAATTAAACTGAGAGGGGGGGGGGGTGACTCAATTTAATACATACATAAGCCTTTTTCAAAATTTCACCAAACTTATTTACAGCTTACTATGTGAACAGTCTTAAAATGTTGCAGCTAATATTAAAGTAATGTGACACCATACTTATGTTGAGAGCAGCAAAAAATTAAGCAGATTGAAAGAATCACATCAACACATAAGAAACACACATAGAGACAACAAATGTAAGTGGAAACCCATAAAGGGAGAAAACCACATCTTATTATTATTGTGATGCAAAGGCAAGCTCCAACTCCCTCTCACCACTGTTTTTCTGCAGGCACCAACATACAGGAGGCTCCTACCTCAATTTTGCAAGCTACAACTTGCAAGGAAGCACCAACTCCCTTCAATTTTATGCAGGCACCAACCTACAGGAGGCTCCAACCTCAGTCAGCTACAACTGATAGCTATCAAGCTGCAACTTGATAGGGAAGCTCCAACTTCCTCAATTTATCAAACTGAATGTTTGCTGATTTACCTCAAATATCAGCTCTGTTCTGTAGCTTCTCTTTCTACTCTTCTTTTCTTAATCTTCTCTGCCTCACACTTCTATATTCTGCCTTCTCTAGATTTACTCTCTCTCACTTCATTTTGAATATCAAGATGATATTATTTATAAGGATTTTCTTGTGACTGTTAGCATTCCTCAATGAATTTGGAATGGACAGCCATGCCTCTTCGCTTTCTGCCTTTTCATTTCTTTCACTCGCTCATTCATAAAATATACCAACATGCATTAATTTCAATATTACAGTGGGAGCTTTTTTTTCCTCAGGAGACTTGCCAATGCATCACAAACAATAAAAAAATAAATTAAAAACATTTACATTCAAATTACAATGAGAATTCCAGCTCAACTCATTTAGTCTTTTGGCTCACTGTGCATTTGTCTTTTCTGTGACTGTGCTTTATCTCTTTTCAGCTCTGTTTGCTTTTCTGTCCTCTGTTGTGGTGTAACTGCTGCATACATGTAACTGAGCTTTTTATACCAGCTGACTGTAAATCGGGCATTTTCTAACGCTTTTGTACTTAGCAAGTGTCTTGTTGATGTGGAACGTTCCACAAGTGGAACATACATACACCTCAATTGTTTTATGTTCACAATTGCAATAATACCATCTCTTTACATGCGCACTGTAATATCTCGATACATATATATATGCACATTCGCTAATACAAACAACCCGACATCCATAAAATACTGGCCGCCACTTATAAATGTCATACCTGTGTTAAACCCACAGACCTTAACAACGAGTAATATAAATTAAACTAGGGCCCAGTGCTAACAATCGACCCAATCAGAGGGCTCACGTTCCATCACGCCGCAACATCCAATTCGACAGATATCGCTCGGGCAACTTGCACGAGAAATAACGCGCGATGGCGCGCCGTACTTGGGTTATCCTTCATGCACCTTCCGAACACAGCCACTGTCCGATGGCATCTTCCCAGATCAACAGTATGTATCAATATCGCACCGCGTCTTTGGTCGATGGTTAACGCACGATGGCACACAGTGGGAGGCGGTTTTCCATGGGTCCACCTCGCCACGTGTCGAATGATCTATGGAATCGCTCCCAACTCCTTAAATACTGCCCACCATGTAAAGGTGGTGCGATAAAAACCATAAACTTCCGTCACTGTTCATCTGGTCACGGTTCCGCTCTTCTACGCAGGGTTCCGGTCTCTTCATTATGTTTTATAAACCCATCAGGTCCAGAAATTAATCGCAATCGCAAGTTCCTGTATGGACATTCCGCTCCCTTTATATTCTCCGATGCGATTATATTGTTTCGATATGATCATTCCAAACTTCAAATACTTGTTACTCATGGTTTATAAGCCCATCGGGTCCAGGCTCTCAATAGCAATCGCAATTATTTGGTTTATGCATTCCGCTACCTTGTTTTTCTCCGATGCGATTTGGTAAGAGGTCCGACCATATAATACTTTGTTTTATGCGCTTATATAGGCTTTGAGTCGATGCGATTAAGCCAGATTTCAAACTTATCAAGCCACTGTTTATATGCCCATTGGATCCGGGCTCTCAATCGCAATCACAATTCTTTGGTTTATATGTTCCACTGCCCTTATAATCTCCGATGCGATTGGGTAAGGGGTCCCGCCTTATGGTACTTTTGTTCTTTGAATCTCGTGCTACATATGGCTATACATATGTATATATATATATATATGCTTTAGTCCTTTGTATATAAAGCATAATATATACTTTTCCACTGGAGTATACGATTCCCAGAATGAGATATATATATATATATATATATACTTTGTTGCTCCAATCTTTAGTGTATCTTCCAGTGGGGTATGCGATTCTTGGAATTTTATATATAACCTCCAGCTGGGATAGCGATTCTCAGAATAACGGCTGTGTCTCTGCCTCTGCTGCTTCTGTCGCTCTGCCTCTGCCTCTACTGCTGTGATAACGACTTTGCCTCTGCCTTTGACTCTGATAACGGTTCTGCCTCTATATTCGCTTCCACTGCCTTTGCCTGTCTCCTTTGCTTCCTTCGTTTTCTTCTTTGCTGCCTCCATTACCTATTTCTGTCTTTGCTGCCTCCTTTGCCTGTCTCTGTCTTTGTTGCCTCCTTTGCCATCAATGAAAACATTTACAACAGTCTCCCCCTTTGGCATTGATGGCAATACACTTCCTCTGTTTGCCTGAAAGGATCCTTTCTCCTGTTGCTTGCTCTTCTTACTTTTGTTTTCTCTTCCTCCCCCTTTGACATCAATGGAAAGGGGTTTGAATTTTTAGTGAAGCTTCTATTCTTTGATGCTGTGTTTTTATCCTTTTTCAACATTTCATGCATTTCCAGGTTAAATTTCCTGACTTCGTACGCTGCTGCTCCAAACTTTGGATTTGATACACGTTGGGTTCACTATTTTTCCGTGTTCAGTTCATGTCGGTTTCACCATTCTTCTTTTGCACCACTGACCCTTTTGCCTTTTTATTGATTATTTTATGCTGATTGTATTATTTCCATAATCCCTTTGATCCTGAGGACCAGTTTTCATGCTTCCCTTGCTGGTTGATCTTTCCCTGAGAATGATATTTTCATTTCTGTTCTCCCCCTGAAACTGTGCTTTCTCTTCATATTAGAGAGTAGCATCTACAGATACTACCCCTAGTTTGTCTCTCAAATATTCAAATGGCTCTCTAGCAAGTGGTTTGGTAAATATATCTGTTGTCTATTCTTTTGTTGGTACATACTCCAGTTTTACTATCTTCTGAGCCACTTGTTCTCGGAGGAAATGATACTTGATTGGGATATGTTTAGTTTTTGAGTGAAGCACAGGATTTTTAGATATACTTATAGCACTTGTATTATCACATTTAATTGAGATAGGTTCATTAATTCTTACCTTCATGTCTTGAAGAGTCTGCTTCATCCACATGACTTGTGTACAATATGCTACTGCTGCTATATATTCTGATTATGCTGTAGACAGAGAGATAGATGTTTGTTTCTTGCTTAACCATGCCACCAGAATTTCTCCTAGATAGAAAGCACCTCCACTTGTGCTTTTCCCATCATCCATACAGCTGGCCCAATCTGCATCTGTGTAGGCTGTCAAGGTGAAGCTTTTTCCTTTAGGATACCAAAGTCCATACTATACTATTCCTTGTAGATATCTAAATATTCTTTTGACTACCAGAAGATGGTTTTGTTTAGGTGTTGCTTGATATCTAGCCACTAGTCCTACTGCTAGCATGATGTCTGGTCTTGATGCTGTCAAGTACAGTAGGCTTCCTATCATGGATCTGTAGAGTTTTTGATCTATATCTGCAGACCCGTCATCAGCACACAATTTGCATCTCGTGATCATGGGAGTTGACACAGGTTTACAGTCCTCCATTTTGAATTTTTTCAACATTTCTTTTAAGTATTTTTCCTGTGAGATGAATGTACTTGTGTTCTTTTGCTGAATTTGAAGTCCTAAGTAGAAACTGAGCTCTCCAATCATAGACATCTCAAACTCAGTTTTCATCTCATCAACAAACCCTTTTGCTAGTTCTTCTCTGTTGCTTCCAAACATAATGTCATCAACATATAATACAACAATCAGGAGATCATTTTCATGGGCTTTTATGTACAGATTGATGTCTACTCCACCTCTCTTAAAGCCTTGTTTTTGCAAATATTTATCCAGTCTTGAGTACCAAGCTCGAGGAGCCTGTTTCAGTCCATAAAGAGCCTTTTTCAGTTTGCATACATAGTCTTCTTTGTCTGTTAGTGAGAAGCCTTCTGGTTGTTCCATGTAGACTTCTTCTTCTAAGTCTCCATTCAAAAATGCAGATTTTACATCCATTTGATATACTTTGAAGTTTTGGTAGCATGCAAATGCTAGAAACATTCTGATGGCTTCCATTCTGGCTACAGGGGCAAATGTTTCATCGTAATCAAGTCCTTCGATTTTTGAATATCATTTGCAGACCAGTCTGGCTTTATTCCTGATTACTTGTCCTTGCTCATTCATTTTTTTTTTGAATACCCATTTTGAACCAATGATATTTTTCTCAATTGGTCTAGGAACTAGTTCCCAGGTATTTTTCTTCTCAATTTGGTCCAATTATTCATTCATTGCCTTTACCCAAGACTTGTCCTTGCTGGCTTATTCGAATTTCTTTGGCTCTATTTGTGACAACATGGCTATGTATACCTCTTCAGTTTGTTCTGTTAGCTGCCTTCTTGTTTGGACCCCTACTCTCTTGTCTCCAATGATTTGATCTTCAGGATGGTTCTTCTGAGTATATCTTGAGGGAGCTTTAGAACTCAGCACTGTATCTTTTGTTGTCTTGCTTGTTTCCTCATCATCTCTGTTTTCTTCTTCATGGTTTTCTGATGGACTGCAGTAGTTTGTATCCCTTGTATTGTTTGGAAGTTCTTCATCAAATCTCACATCAATGCTTTCTACTATTTTTCGAAGAGTCTTGTTGTACCACCTGTACCCTTTGCTTTTGGATGCATATCCTAGAAATATTCCTTCATCTACTCTTGCATCAAATTTTCCAAGATTTTCATCATTATTCTTTATGTAACACTTGCTACCAAAGATTCTGAAATGTTTGATTGAAGATGGCTTTCCATGCCACAGTTCGTAGGGAGTCTTGTCACTGCTTGGCCTTAAGTGAGCTTTATTAAGGATATGTACTGTTGTGTGCACTGCTTCTGCCCAGAAGGTTTGAGCAATATTATTCTCTTGCATCATGGCTCTGGCAATTTGTTGAACAGATCTGTTTTGTATTTCTGCTACTCCATTCTGCTGAGGTGTCCCTGCAATAGTAAATTGTTGTTTTATGCCATGTTCATTGCATAGGTCAGCAAAGTCATAATATGTGAATTCACCTCCTTTGTCTGATCTGATGCATTTCAGTTTGCATCCTATCTGGTTTTCTGCTAAAGCTTTGAATATTTTGAATTTTTCTGGAGCTTCCTCTTTATTCTTGAGAAATGAAACCCATGTCATTCTAGAGAAATCATCTATTATCAGCATGAAGTATGATTCTCCACTTGGCATTTTAGTTCTTGCCGGTCCACACAGGTCCATGTGCACAATTTGTAGAGGTCTTCTTGTTGATAACTCATCTTTGGCCTTAAATGATGTACGGGTCTGTTTACCCAATTGACAAGATTTTCATATGGTATTAGAAGTCCTTTTTATTTCTGGCATGTCTCTGACTGCTTTCTTTTTACTCAGTCTGATGATATGATCGAAGCTGAGATGTCCCAATCTCCTATGCCATAACCATGACTCCTCAAGTTTGCTAAGATGGCATGCTTCATATTTCTCTTTCACGATGTAAACATTGCTCTCTGTTCGAACACCTTTGAGCAAAGTCTTACCTGTGGTGCTTGATCTGACTTCACAATCTTGTGCTCTAAAAAGAACTTCACAGCCTTTGTCACACATCTGACTGACACTTAGTAAATTTGCTTTCAGCCCATCTACAAATAGTACATCTTGGGCCTTTCCTCTGCCATTGTCTATGCTGACTGAGCCTTTTCCCTTGATATTACCTGATTTATCATTGCCAAAAGTAACATTGCCAGATTTCTTTTCATCAAGATTTATAAACTTGCTTCTGTCTCCAGTCATGTGTTTTGAGCAGCCACTATCCAAATACCACTGGCTTTTCAGGTCTTGAGCAGTTAGAGCCAAGACGCATTTATTCACCTTCTTTATCCACTGGAGGCATCCTTTTGTTTGGTATCTTTTGTGAGGTGATGAACTATATCTTCTTAGAGGACATTTGGAAGGTATATGTCCAATTTGATTGCATACACAACATTTGATCATAATTTTTGCAGAGTTATGAGTATGAAAAAAAATTCTTTGATTCATAAACCTCCATGAGGTGTTAAACATCAATCTTTGTCCATACTTTCTACACTCAATGATTTTATGGCCAAATTCCTTACAATTAAAACAGTAACCATAGAAATTGTTTGCATACCTGATGTAAGGTTGTCTTTTCCATTTTTTTGCTTGAGGCAGTCTCTTCACTGTTTGCATCTTTTGCAGGTTTGAATTACTCCTCCTTGTATGACAATATGCAGCAATGTGTCCTAGCTTGTGGCAGGCATAACAGGTGGCATTCTTCATAGGAGGGAAGACTCTCCTTTGATGGTTTCCAAATTTGACATACTCAGGAATCTTAGTATTCATCACATGATTAGCTACTAGTGGTTTCTTCTGATATCTATCTTCCTTATTACAGGTTTCTTCTTTTGTAGGAATTGTTTGAGCTGCTTCATCATTCATCTTTTCTTTTACAAAAATAATCTCTTTGTCAACCTTTTCTTTTCTTTTACTTGATTCTCCTTCATAACCTATTCCAGTTTTTATCATAGGAGATCTTTGAGCAACCAGAATTTCATTCAACTTACTAGAGCTTGTTGTTTGAGAAGAGTTTATGACCACTTTCCTTTGAGCATTTTCCAATTTCTTCCTGAGACATACTACTTCTTCTTCCAACTTTTCTTGTTCCTGAGTTTTTTCTTTGATTTGCTTAATTTTGTTCTTCTCATACATACTTGAAGAGAATGTCCTTTTGTTTTCTGCATTTCAGTTTGAGTCTATCAATCTCTTCCAGAGCACTTCTTAGCTCCCCCTCAAGGTCGACTTCACCTTCTTCTTCTCCATATTCTAATAGGAGACCTTCAAGATCTTCTATAGCCATCAATAAAAATTCAGAGGTTCCATCTTCACTTGAGAGTTCATCTGAATCTTCAGATGTACTGCTGTCTTGTTGAGCATAGAAGGATTTTCTGCTGAACTTCTTTCCTTTCTGCCAGTTCTTTGATTTATTTTTCTCTGACTCTTGAGCCTGATTTCTTACTTTCTTGTGAGGACACTTAGCAACATAGTGTCCAACTCTTCCACAGTTAAAGCATTTGAAGGGGAGTTTACCTTTGTATTTACCTGAGCCTCTATCCAATTTCTTGACAAACTTTGCCTCTTCTTCATCCGAGCAAGAGCATATGTCTCCCTCTTCTTCTTTCTTCTTTTCTGTTTTAAAGGATGCTTCCCTCGTACTTGGCTTCTTCTGTGGGAGCCTCATTTCACAGGCTATTAGATTTCCAAGTAGTTGGTTCATGGTCAAGGTCTCCCAATCAGCTGTTTCTTCTATTGCAGACACCTTTGGATTAAACCTGGATGGAAGAGATCTTAGAATCTTTTGCACAATTATACTTTCTGGCATTTTTTCTCCAAGAGCTTTCGTATTGTTAATAATTTCTGCAGCTTTTAGGAAGAAACTGGCAATGTCTTCATCATCATTCATTTTTAAGTTCTCAAACTGGGCTCTATAGACTTGAAGTTTGGCAGTCTTTACTTTCTTGTCTCCCTCATGTATGTTCTCAAGAGTATCCCATATTTCTTTGGCAGTGTCTTTTTGCATTACTTTAATAAACTATGCTTCACACAATCCATTCAGGATGGCATTCATGGCTTTTGCGTTAGCCACAAAATCTTGTTTTGTTTCTTTCTCTGTGTCAGTTGCCTTTGGGGCATATCCTAATTCCACAACAGCCTAGACTTGTATTCCTAGAGACATTATGTATGTCCTCATTCTGATTTTCCAGAAAGCATAATTTTCACCAGTGAAGAAAGGGGCTTTATTGGTTGAGCATCCTTCTTTACTAGCCATCTTGGAAACCTAGGATCTCCTTTCAGTTGTTAGACTTGTATAAAGGAACCGACTCTGATACCAATTGTTGAATCTTTAATTAAACTGAGAGGGGGGGGGTGAATCAGTTTAATACATACATAGGCCTTTTGAATTTTCACCAAACTTATTTACAGCTTACTATGTGAACAGTCTTAAGATGTTGCAGCTAATATTAAATTAATGTGACACCATACTTATGTTGAGAGCAGCAAAAAATTAAGTAGATTGAAAGAATCACATCAACACATAAGAAACACACATAGAGACAGCAATGTAAGTGGAAACCCATAAAGGGAGAAAACCACATATTATTATTGTTGTGATGAAAAAGCAAGCTCCAACTCCCTCTCACCACTGTTTTTCTGCAGGCACCAACCTACAGGAGGCTCCTACCTCAATTCTGCAAGCTACAACTTGCAAGGAAGCACCAACTCCCTTCAATTTTCTGCAGGCACCAACCTACAGGAGGCTCCAACCTTAGTCTGCTACAACTGACAGCTATCAAGCTGCAACTTGATAGGGAAGCTCTAACTTCCTCAATTTATCAAACTAAATGTTTGCTGATTTACCTCAGATATCAGCTCTATTCTGTAGCTTCTCTTTCTGCTCTTCTTTTCTTAATCTTCTCTGCCTCACACTTCTATATTCTACCTTCTCTATATTTGCTCTCTCTCACTTAATTTTGCATATCAAGATGATATTATTTATAAGGATTTTCTTGTGACTGTTAGCATTCCTCAATGAATTTGGAATGGACAGCCAAGCCTCTTCGCTTTCTGCCTTTTCATTTCTTTCACTCGCTCATTCAGAAAATATACCAACATGCATTAATTTCAATATTACAGTGGGAGCTTTGTTTTCCTCGGGAGACTTGCCAATGCATCACAAACAATAAAAAAATCAATTAAAAACATTTACATTCAAATTACAATGAGAATTCCAGCTCAACTCATTTAGTCTTTTGGTTTGCTGCGCATTTGTCTTTTCTGTGACTGTGCTTTATCTCTTTTCAGCTCTGTTTTCTTTTTTGTCCTCTGTTGTGGTGTAACTGCTGCATACATGTAACTGAGCTTTTTATACCAGCTGACTGTAAATCGGGCATTTTCTAACGCTTTTGTACTTAGCAAGTGTCTTGTTGATGTGGAACGTTCCGCAAGCGGAATATACATACACCAAAATTGTTTTATGTTCATAATCCCAATAATACCATCTCTTTACATGCGCACTGTAATATCTCGATACATATATATATGCACATTCGCTAATAAAAACAACCCGACATCCATAAAATATTGACCGCCACTTATAAATGTCATACCTTTGTTAAACCCACAGACCTTAACAACGAGCAATATAAATTAAACTGGGGCCCAGCACTAACAATCGACCCGATCGGAGGGCTCACGTTCCATCGCGCTGCGACATTCAACCCGATGGATATTGCTTGGGCAACTTGCACTATCAATAACGCGCAATGGCGCGCCGTACTTGGGTTATCCTTCGCGCACCTTCCGAACACAACCACCGTCCGATGGAATCTTCCCAGATCAACGGTATGTATCAGTATCGCACTGCGTCTTTGGTCGATGGTTAACGCGCGATGGCGCGCAGTGGGAGGCGGTTTTCTGTGGGTCCACCTCACCACGTGTCGAATGATCTATGGAATCGCTCCCAAATCCTCAAATACCGCCCACCATGTAAAGGTGGTGCGATGAAAACCATAAACTGACGTCACTGTTCATCTGGTCATGGTTCCGCTCTTCTACACAGGGTTCTGGTCTCTTCATTATGTTTTATAAACCCATCGGGTCCGGAACTTAATCGCAATCGCAAGTTCTTGTATGGACGTTCCGCTCCCTTTATATTCTCTGATGCGATTATATTGTTCTAATGCGATCATGCCAGACTTCAAATACTTGTTACTCATGGTTTATAAGCCCATCGGGTCCGGGCTTTCAATCGTAATCACAATTCTTTGGTTTATGCGTTCTGCTGCCTTATTTTTCTCCGATGCAATTTGGTAAGAGGTCCCACCATATAATACTTTTTTTTATGCGCTTATATAGGCTTTGAGTCAATGTGATTAAGCCAGATTTCAAAATTATCAAGCCACTATTTTTTGAAAATGCAGCAAGATGATGGAGCTTAGTGAAATGAAGTCGCCTTCACTAAGTGGGCCCGCAGGCAAATTCTGGCGCAAAATCTATTTTTAGACTATGTCTATTTTTAGACATATGGAGCATGGTTCGGGGATTCCGGTTTGAGATTCTTGAAGTATGTGTCATGTTGGTAAAAATAGATGAGACTCTATTTTTGAGGTCAAAGAGGTCGAAGTCTATTTTTTGACTGCCTCTCCTTAAAACAGGGAAGTCAAATATTATTTACCCTTAATAATATTTAGACTATAAACAACAGTTTATTCTCTTGGAGCACTTCAGTTTGAGCTACAGAAGTGGCTCATGCATCTGACAGAGGAATCATGTGGTTCCCAAGGGTTTGATGGCATCATGCATGGTTGACTTCAGTTGGACTTCAGTGGTAGAAGTTTGGAGGAGTTAATGAGACAGATAGTGGAGTTGTGTTCTGTTTATCTTAGTTGAACTAGTTGAGATTAGTTTAACTAGCTAATCAATTAGTTATGAGTGGAGTGAATTAAATATTATTTAATTCATTAATTAGTAACTCATTAGTCAGCTCAAGAACACATCAGTTCACTACAGTGCATGATCGATTCGGTGGAGACCGGTGAAAGAGGTAGATGAAAGGGTAGAGTTAGCTATCGGTTGTGACTATCTTGTTGCTATTTGCAACACAGAGATAGGTGGAGTAAGCCCATGAAAGTTGCACGGTTCGGACTGGTGGTTTATCTATATAAAGAGGCCATCCCATAGCATTGAAACAAGCAATGAAATGAGAAATTGGTGGTGAGTTTTGAACCGATGGCTGTTCAAAAAGGCGAGCTAGATTGTGAGTAGCTGTATGAAAGTACGTACTTGTGAGGAGTATTATGCGATGTATTGTCTTGATTTCTCCCATTATAATATAAACAATAAGTGGGGGTTTTCAGCTATAAGCTTTCCCCCATACATACTTTGTGTTAATGTGTATGATGATTTGATGTGTTATCGCTTGATTTTATTTCCGCATGTTTGATGATCTGAGTTGGTTGAGTGGAAGAGATTATGTGTTGTGTATGAAGTTCAAATAGTATGTGACCAGGATAGTCTCGGTGGATAATTAATCATTATTCAGCAAATTTCTACACTGTTTATATGCCCATCGGATCCGGGCTCTCAATCGCAATCGCAATTCTTTGGTTTATACGTTCCGCTGCTCTTATAATCTCCGATGCGATTGGGTAAGGGGTCCCGCCTTATGGTAATTTTTTTCTTTGAATCTCACGTGACATATGGCTATACATATGTATATATATATATATGCTTTACTCCTTTGTATATAAAGCACAATATATACTTTGCCACTGGAGTATACGATTCTCGGAATGATATATATATATATACTTTGCTGCTCCAATCTTTAGTGTATCTTCCAGTGGGGTATGCGATTCTCGGAATTTTATATATATCCTCCAGTTGGGGTAGCGATTCTCAGAATAACTACTGTGTCTCTGCCTCTGCTGCTTCTGTCGCTCTGCCTCTGCCTCTACTGCTGTGATAACGACTCTACCTCTGCCTCTGCCTGTCTCCTTTGCTTCCTTCGTTTGATTCTTTGCTGCCTCCATTGCATGTTTCTGTCTTTGCTGCCTCCTTTGCCTGTCTCTGTCTTTGCTGCCTCCTTTGCCATCAATGACAATATTTCCAACAGATCTGAAGATGATGAAGCTCTAGTATGATCTACTGAAGAAATGAGGAAGAAATGGCACAAGTCTGCTGAAGAAAAAGAAGAAATCTGGGTAATTTTTATAGATCTGGTCTGTTCTGCAAAATTTACTTTTATAGATCTATACGCTAGTTGGTCTCAGTAAAAGCGCGTATATACGCAGGTTCGCTTCATGAAAAGCACGTATGGCGGTTAGGGCTTTTTGAAGAATGTATACACAGAAGTATACGCGGGTTGGTGTGTAGCAAAGCGCGTATGTACGCGACTTCAGTGAAGCAAAGTAGCATATCTATTTGAATTAATGACTGTTCAGGGTTGAGTTTGTAGTTGCATATCTATTCTGAAGTCTGGGTATTGAATGAATACTTCACTCTGAAGTATATCTATATGGAGTGGGTTGTAGTTATTGATATATTTGAATTAATAATGCACCTATGAATAAAATGATGGATTAGGATCTCTAGACCTGAAATGATTATATATCTTCTAGATATGTTTATGGAATGTTTAGATCTGAGATGTGGTGAATGTTTTTTGAAGTAAAGGGTAAGATCTAAGCTGTTTATCTAGTCTGAAGAATTGCGTAGACCTGCAATGTTTGCAGATCTATACGCAGGTCAGTCGCAGCAAAAGAGGGTATATACGTGGGTTAGTTTCAGCAAAAGCACGTATGGAATCAAAGGTTAGTCCTGAATAGTTGCAGATATATACGTAGGTTTTTCCCTGTGAAAGCACGTATATACGTGGATTCAGTGAAGTAAAAGTGTGTATGGAATCTAGGGTTTTGTTGAAGTGTGCAGAAGGAAATATCTGATTTGTTTTGTTGTATTACTTTTGTCTGTCAATGATGTCTTCATATAGATCTGAGTTGTTTGAATACTGATTATGCTGCTAGTTTATTATGATTAAAGATCAGTGGTTGGTTGGTTGATTGGTTGATGATTCAATGAATGAATTGAATGGGTTATAAGTTTCAGTTGATGAATGTTCTTTGAGCTTAAATGTGAGGAGTGGGTCCAGTATAAAAATATGATGAAAAGAGGCCTACAAGGTGTGTTGTGTGGAAGCTATGGGATCCAGTATGAAAATTGATGAAATGTGGTCCATGGTGGTGCTGAGGGTTGAAGCCTTCAGTGAGGGGGTTGTAGTTCCCTTCCAGTGGTCACTGGTAAACGAGGTCAGGGGGTAGTATCTCCCTTCCAGGAGTGGCTAGTAAACGAGATCAGGGAGTTGAAGCTCCCTTCCAGTAGTAGCTGGAGAACGAGAGAAGGTTGTAGCCTTCTGTAGGTGGGTGCCTGCATGCTGGTATGAGTCTGTGACAGTACATGATTGTAAGCAGTTTTCTTTATAATAAATATTGAAGACAGAGACAACAACAACGGTGGTTTTCTCCCGAATTGGGTTTCCACCTTAAATCTTGGTGTTCATGTGTGTTGCTTATGTGTGATGATTTATTCTATTCTTACTGCACATGCTTACTGCTTACTAAACATCTGATGAATGAATGATGCACTGGTCTAAGTAAAGAATTATATGCATAATAATATCTTTGGTAATACACAAGTTTTCTTAAGGATATCCGCGTGTATACACGAGTTGGATTCATTAAACTCACGTATGGAATTTAGTAAAGAAAAAGTAAATTTTTTGAGTAAGCTCTAAATATTGATTCACCCCCCCCCCCCCCCCACCCTCTTAGTATTTTTCCCAACAATTGGTATCAGAGTAGGTCCTTATGAAGGAGCTTGATCACTTGAATGAGATCCGTCACAATGGGAAGGAAGCAAAAGAAGAAGGCTACTCAAAGAAAGAAAACATGTACAACAGAAAATGAAGAAGATAAAACATGTATTTCTTATTGTTCTTGTGATTCACTTTCTTGTGCATGCAATGGTGAAGATAGTGAAAACCAAAGTGAAATTAATGTTATGGATCTAGAAGCAGTATTTGCAAATCTCAAGAATAAAGTTGAAGATCAACAAAGATTATTTAATGAGAGGGAATCTATCTACAAAGATATGATCTCTAGAATGAATGGACAGATAAAAAAGTATCAAAGGCTGTAGGATGAAGTAACCAATCACAGTGAAGGACTTAAAGCAAAAATCATCTCTCTCAAAGTAGATCTGGAAACATCAAATAATAAGAATGAAGAACTTCTACAATCATTTGAAGAACAAGAAAATGGGTTGAAAGAAGAGATTCTAAAACTGAATGAATAAGTAGGAGAAGGGAGAAGGGTCGAAGAAAGTATGAAGAAGAAATGCCAAAAGTTGGAGGTTGAGGAAAACATTTTAAAAGATAAATTAGAAGAAAAGGATAAATTCTTGAGTTTTCAAGATAGTACTAAGATTCTGGATAATATTCTCAGTAGTCAAAGGTCTCCCTCTATTAAATTTGGTCTTGGTTTTCATGAAACTTTGAAAGGAGAATCTAGTTCACAAGACAAAGCTAAAGACTCAAAGGATATCAATGCAAAACCTGGAGTGTTTAAAGAGACAAAAAGGCAACCAACAATCATGAATTCTCAAAGGAAACCATTCGCTCCTAAATATAGAAGTATCAATTGATTCTCTCCTTTGATCAATAATGTTGAATGCTTTATATCTCATAATTATGGACATATTGCAGCCAAGTGCAAAAGCAAATTGTTTCAGTCAAAGACAGATAGACACTACACAAAAAGACAGTCAGCTCACAGGTACTCAGGTTTCTTTAAGGGATATTCTTTTTCGTGCAGCAATTTTGGTCATAAAGCAGTTGATTGCAAAAGAGGAAAGATTAGAAAAACATATTATGATCCCTATGCTCCCTTTTCTGGTCACATAAGATGTTATGCTTGTAACAAGTATGGGCATGTAGAAAAAAAATGCAGTATGAATAATAGATCTGAGAAATTGGAGAATTTCCAGCAAAGCTGGAAAAAGAAGAAGCTCCAGTAAAAAACATAGGGAATGTTGACCCTACTGTAGTCATCCGCTTCTAAAGTGTACCTCTCATAATGATTGCAGGAGTGATGTGAGATACATTATAGGAATCAGTAATGTATCATCACAGAGGGAGCAATATATGGTGATTCCCATGGTTGGTTTGGTAATTTTGGTTGTGTTTATTTCTAACAGTGCATCTGATGTGTCAAGAGAAGATAGGTACAGGTGGTATAAGTTCAGGGGAAGATGAAGTTGTGAATTTTTTTTGTATTTCACTTTCTATACGTGAGTTTCATGACCTAAAGCTACGTATACACACGAGTTCCATTGGAAACAGTTGCGTATGTTTTTCTCTGATAAGAAAAATAGTGAATCAGACTCAAGATCGATTTCTAATAGGTTGCTGACAATTGTAATTTTCTTGATCTAATGTTTATGTTTTCAGTCTTCTGATATGATATGGTCATACTTGACTATGAACATGTAACACTGGTTAAGGGGGAGCATTAGCCTAACTACTAAAGTTGCATTGTTGGCATGATGTTTTCATGATACATAGATTTCTTATGATGAGATTATGGATGAGCCCTGATCGCGTTTTGCAGAAGAGTATCTTTATTTTCACAAATGGATTTGATGCAAGTCCAATGATTCAGATATAAGGAAAAAACATGCAGATTTTGTTGTTGATGAACATCATGATTATATAATACCTTTGTAATAAAATATCACATGATTGCTTGATACATATTGACTATGATGAAGTTGTTCCAGTATGATAATTACTCTTGGCAAGAATATGATGTTGCTACAAATATCCTGATGTTGGTTATTGATGTGCTTATGCTACAACTATTGTTTGACACTTGAATACATGGATACATTATCTTATCTTTCTTCTCTCAGATATTTGATGATACAAGTCTATGATGTTTCTCATGCTATATGGTGCCACTCTACTCTATTTCATGATGATTCCCACATATGTTTCTACAAAGAGGAAATGGAAAGTTCACCTTGATAAACAAAAGAGATTGAGTTGATAGCTGATTTCTACAGAAAGACACTATGATGCTGGAAACATAGACCCGGTCACAGGTTGATGATAAAAAAAGCACTAGTGGTGGTGCATTCTTTATGGGGCCCTGATTAGTATCTTGGTTCAGCAAGAAAAAAATTTCTATTTCCTTATCTACAGTAGAAGCAGAATATGTGGCTACCGCATCATGATGCACACAACTACTTTGGATGATGCAGACTTTACAAGACATTCAAATCAAATGTTCTCCTCCCATCTCCATTTTGTGTGATAATACAAGTGCCATTAGTATCTCAAAGAATCCTGTTATGCATTCCAAGACCAAGCATATTCCTATCAAGTGTCACTTCTTTACGTGAACAAGTGCTTGAACAAAAGGTGAAATTGGAGTATGTTCCCTCCAAAGAACAAGTTGTTGATATATTTACTAAACCTCTTCCCAGGGAAGCATTTGAATATCTCAGATAAAGGCTAGGATTTGTCTCTGTTGTTCAGAAGATCAGATCAGAATAAATTCAGAAGATTAAATTGGATACGCAGATTTCATAAAGGACAGTCGCATATATACGCGAGTTTATATACAGAAAGCCACGTATGGGTTTTTGCTGGGATAATTGTCTGGGTTAGCATTTTCAGAACAGTTGCGGTGATGTTGGGTATCTCTGGTGATGTTCCAGTTCTTACATCTCTATTTCATTCTCTAATATATTGTTGATAAAGATGCATTGATTATTTGCTGTTGAAAGTGTTCAGGATGCACAAGCTAAGGGGGAGCACTTTTCTTGTGGGAAAGGATGCATTGTTGGCATTCTAAGTGTTTTGCTATGGTCTAATATCATGATTGAGATTCATTGGTCTTGTTTATAAAATTCATTTGATGAACAGGTCATGTTGAGACCTATGATGTAAAATTGTTATATTCAGTCATGTAAGGACTTGGTCAAATTTGTAAACCCACTTGGTTGGGTAGTTGAGTTAAAATTTGTAAGCCCACTTGGTTGGGTAGTTCAGTCAAATATGTAATTCCACTTGGTTGGATCATTGATGTAAGTATGAGTCCTTGGCGATAGGAATGGTAATACTTGGTTGAGTTATAGAGTCATGTACTTCATTGAAAAATCTGTCTAAAGATTCAACATGAACTCAGGGGGAGCATGGTAAATTCAGTGCACTTCAGATCTACAGAGCTCATCCTTCTACAAGGGAAGAGAAACCTTGTTTTTGGTTTTGATCTACCCTTTTCCCTTGATGTCAAAGGGGGAGAGTATCATGGTGTTTGAATAATTGTTATTATTAATGTATCTATCTTTTGTGGTGATCAAACACCATTATGGTTGCCATCAACTCCAAAGGGGGATATTGTTGGCAATATGATGTAATGTGTTGTCCTTGATGAAAAAATACTTGATGAGTTGCCTATGATAATCAACCTATGTGTTAAAGATGTAAGAATGATGTATCTACAGATTAGTTCAGATGTGACAGAGAAAATAATTCTAGTAAGTGCTAGAGAAATAATAAATATAATATGTCACAATGTATACGCTACTTTTGTGAGGGAAACCCGCGTATGGATGCAATGTATACGCTAATTTTGTGAAGGAAACCCATGTATACATTCAGGGTTAGGATATATGCAGTATTTATGAAGATAAGTTGCGTATACACCCGAAAACGAATGCTCCAAGTCGCGTATGCCTTTTGTGTTCTAAAATTATGATATCAAGGGGCATTACCATGGTATTAGCCCACAGTATTGAGCATTTCATTGTCTATTTGATTCCATCCAAGAATACCATTGGAAGTTGAGTGGTTTTGACTCATGGTATTGGTAAAAGTTAAATCTATTTAAGGAGAAGAAGATCATAGTGCAAGGGGTGCATGAGTAAGGGTTGTTAATGAATAAATTTCTCTAAGCAATATCTGCATGGATGAAATCTGTTTTTAATTGATAGATCTGAATATATGATGCACCCATGGATATAATGATGGTTCAAGATCTCTAGATCTGAAGATGATGAAGCTATAGTATGATCTACTGAAGAAATGAGGAAGAACTGGCGCAAGTCTGCTGAAGAAAATGAATAAATCTGGGTAACTTTTATAGATCTGGTCTATTCTGAAAAATTTAATTTTACATATCTATACGCTAGTTGGTCTCAGTAAAAGTGCGGATGTATGCAGGTTCCCTTCATGAAAAGTGCATATGGTAGTTAGGGTTTTCTGAAGAATGTATACACAGAAGTATACGCGGGTTGGTGTGCAGGAAAGCACGTATGTACGTGGCTTCAATTAAGCAAAGTAGCATATGCTATTTGAATTAATGACTGTTCAGGGTTGATTTTGTAGCTGCATATCTATTCTAAAGTTTGGGTATTGAATGGATACTTCACTCTGAAGTATATCTATATGGAGTGGTTTGCAGTTATTGATAGATATGAATTAGTAATGCACCTATGAATAAAATGATGGATGAGGATCTCTAGACCTGAAATGACGATATATCTTTTAGGTATTTTTATGGAATGTTTAAATCTGAGATGTGGCGAATGTTTTCTAAAGTAAAGGGTAAGATCTGAGCTGTTTATCTGTTCTGAAGAATTGCGCAGCCCTGCAATGTTTGCAGATCTATACGCAGGTTAGTCGCAGCAAAAGAGGGTATATACGCGGGTTAGTTTCAGCAAAATCATGTATGGAATCAAAGGTTAGTCCTGAAATAGTTGCAGATATATACGTAGGTTTGTCTCTGTGAAAGCACATATATATACGGGTTCAGTGAAGTAAAAGTGCATATGGAATCTAGGGTTTTACTGAAGTGTGCAGAAGGAAATCTTTGATGTGTTTTGTTGTATTATTGTTGTTTGTCAATGACGTCTTCATACAGATCTGAGTTGTTTGAATACTGATTATGTTTCTAGTTTATTATGATTAAAGATCAGTGGTTGGTTGGTTGATTGGTTGATGATTCAATGAATGAATTGAATGGGTTATAAGTTTCAGTTTGATGAATGTTCTTTGAGCTTAAATGTGAGGAGTGGGTCCAGTATGAAAATATAATGAAAAGAGGCCTACAAGGTGTGTTGTGTGGAAGTTGTGGGATCAAGTGTGAAAATTGATGAAACGTGGTCCATGGTGGTGCTGAGGGTTGAAGCCTTCAGTGAGGGGGTTGTAGCTCCCTTCCAGTGGTAGTTGGTAAACAAGATCAGGGGGTAGTAGCTCCCTTCCAGGAGTGGCTGGTAAACGAGATCAGGGGGTTGAAGCTCCCTTCCAGTAGTAGCTAGAGAACGAGAGAAGGTTGTAGCCTTCTATAGGTGGGTGCCTTCGTGCCAGTATGAGTCTGCGCCAATACATGATTGTAAGCAGTTTTCTTTATAATAAATATTGAAGACAGAGACAACAACAGCGGTGGTTTTCTCCCGAATTGGGTTTCCACCTTAAATCCTGGTGTTCATGTGTGTTGCTTATGTGTGATGATTTATTCTGTTCTTACTGCACATGCTTACTACTTACTAAACATCTGATGAATGAATGATGCACTGGTCTAAGTAAAGAATTATATGCATAATAAGATCTCTAGTAATACGCAAGTTTTCTTAAGGATATCTACGTGTATATGCGAGTTGGATTCATTAAAGTCGCGTATGGAATTTAGTAAAGAAAAAGTAAAAGTTTTGAGTAAGCTCTAAATAATGATTCACCCCCCCCCCCCCCCCCCTTAGTATTTTTCCCAACAAGCTAGGTTGTATTCACTGGATTCTTTTAGATTTTTAAATGAATAATGGATATGACAGAACAGTGAATTTCAGTTGATACTGAAAAGTAATTAAGTATTTTTTAATCTGAATTCGGTGGAAAACATTTAAATTGTAAAAGCAGCCAGAAAAAGGTGTTTTAAATAACATGTCCTATTCATCGCACTTTCTTTTTTACAATTAAGAATTTCTAATACTTAGAGAAAAAGGAAAAACAATGGAAAACACAGAAACAATAGAAGTACTTCACCCATAATTACACCACATGAATCCTGAAAGAATTCTTTGTATTATTGATGCTCCAACAAAACTTGGAATTCACAATTGTGCAGTAGGAAAAATATGTTCTAAAATCAACCTAGAATACTTCAAACAATGACGTATTTATACTAAAAATATTACAAAACTAATTACAATCAATGTTGTCTCAACAGACAGAGTATTATTAGCCTAAATCTAACAATAAACTCTAAATGTGACAAAATATTTGCTCGATGGGGGTGATCTAGCATGTTGGAACTGCTTTTAAGGAATCAATTGTTGAGTAGGCCTATTTGTAGGATGCGCTGGTTGTAGTTCTGGTTTATGTGTTGTCCTATGTGTTGGTTGCATCTAACCATTCTTTGTTACTTTTTACTACTGAAGCTCACTTAACTTATCCCATCGATCTTCATCTGGGATAGTTAACTTAATGACCTTTCTATAGATTTCATCCACTATGGTATATTTAGCAAAAGTAGGTTTTACCACAAAGATGTGATTTACCTCATGTTGGATGAAAATTTCATGACTTAATGCCTCCAAGAATGCTTTCCCGGTCATGGTGCCTTTAATATTTCAAAATTTAGTTGTGTCTCTGGAAATCTCATTCAACTTCTTCACATAATCTTGTTTGTTCATTAGCTTATCATTCATTACAAATAGAAAAGGTAGACCCTTATGTGTTAAGGGTTCAATTCTACTGCACAATCTGTTTACAACTATTTGTAAGTTGTGGCACTTCTCTTCCAGCTGTACAATCAGGTTATTCCTAGTAAGAACCTTCTTTACCTATAAAATTGTCTCTATCCTATCATCCACTCCCAAGTAATCTAGCTCATATCTGTTCTTAGAGTTTAAGAGCTTGATGATGTTGTTGGAAGTAGTTTCCATGTCTCCAAGCTCCTCATTGATGGTTTTGATGGCATCAATGGATTTTTCTGTCAACTCCTTCTACTCAAATATAATCTGGATGCACGGCCAGGTTTCATTAATGGATTCAATGATATATGTTCAGATTATATCTTTGACTTGGCTTAATGTATTTCCAATGGATGACTCCGTCTCAGACTTCTGCAACCTTTCTACTAGATTTTGTTCTCTTTGTGCTTCAACTGCATGCGAGCTTTCACTTCTGGACTTTTGATCCTGCAACAACTTAGCTTGATGCTAAAGTTTCTTGATTTCTTCTGTCTGGATTGACAGATTCTGCACTACCTTTGTTAGTTGTTCTACTCCATTTGTTGTACTTGTTGTCGAAGGTGGGGCTGTGGGAATGGTCATAAGGGGTACGAACTCCAAAGGGACTAATGAAATCTTAGCAACCTGCTCCTTTTATTTTATCATCTCCTCCATTCCTGATTTCATCTTTCTCAACTGAGCATTCTGCTCCATGATGAGCTTCATCATGTCTGACTTCTGAGACTCTGTTTCTTCAATTTCTTTAGTCAAAAGGTCTTATGTAGCTGATAGTTTTAGCTGCTTCCTTGATGCTGCTATGTCAACATTTTTATTCTTTATTATCTCGTCTGCAGCTTTGATATTGGAAGGAGCATACCCAACTATGACCACTAAGTCTTCCAAAGACTTAATTCTTGAATCCTTGGCCATATAAGAGATTTACTCCATGTTGAGCTGTGAATGGATGTTTTCTAAGGAAACTTGTAGTTTAGAAAAAATCATAAGAGTATTAGTTAGTATGGATGAAATCATTTCACTTGTTTTCTTGTGCATCTCCATTTGATCAATGGGGTGGATGTCTTTGATGTAAAATTCAAATTCAGTCTTCTTGTAGTCTTCTGCTGCCTTGGGTTGTGCAATTTGTGCTTGGAGAAAGACCATTTTCATTTTTCCTTTCTCAGAGTCAAAGGATGACACCAATCTACTCTGGGAACTGGAAGTCTACTCCCAGAATTGATTATAGGTGTTGGTCTTCAAAAATTCATTCTTCAAATTAATTTCCCTGAGTGTGTCAAATATGGTTTTCTATTTCTTCCCTGTGACAAATGTACTTGTCTGAATTGCCTGTTTTTGATCCTGTGAAGCTGTTGAAGTGGTATAAGAGAGTGTAGTTTGACCACCGGATTGTGAATAAGTAGATGTATCTTTGGAGATTATGATGACTTCCTTCTCTAAATATTTTCTTGGGTTCACTTTGGGATTGAGCTTGGTCCTCTTCCTGTACATAATTTTGAATTTTTTGTTGGAAGTTTCAATCACTAAAGATGACCCTTCTTCCCTCATTTTTTTCCTGCTTTCTCTTATGGGACATGAGTCTGTGATGTTGACGTGGAGACCAATTTTTCCTCAGCCTCTTGCAAAGTGTTTTCAATCCACTCTAATTGGTTCATATACCTCTCAATTTCTAGCCTATGTGTATGGATGTAAGGTGTAGAATTTTTTTCTACCCTTAGCTTGGAGATGGTTCCTAATGGATCATAGGACCATGTGTAAAGTGAGGCTGAATTTCATTTCCTTTAAAAATCCTTTTGCTTCCTCCCCTGCTGTCCTGTTGTTGCAAATGAAAGTTCGTATTTGTGTTTTAATTCTGAACTGTGATTTCTTCTTTGCAGACACAAAGTGGACTTCATTAGCATTGAGCATTTTCCTGATGAATTCTAGAGAAAAAATCCTCATTGGGAGGAATTTTGGGAGCTTATAGGGGGCAATATCATAGCCACAAAACCTCAATTATGTGTAGTTATGGTATAAATACGAGTCACCTATCTTTTTTTGGTTTTATAACTGTAAAATCTTCCTGATGTCCTCATTGATTCTTGGCTGAGAGGTGCTTCTTAGAAGACTCATTGCTAGAAGTACAAACAGTTCAATGAACTGTTTGTATGAATACTCTTTTTGTTCCTTCATCACCATTGTATCCAGAAGATGACAGAGTGTTTATTTCCATCATCATCCAATTTCTGCATTGCAAATTTTAATCTGTCTCCCTGAAAATACAAAAACATATATACTAAGATAGAGACATATTTAAACACCTCTTCTATTTGGAATCTGACAAATTAGTCATGGATGGCATCTGCTAAGAATTGGCTAAAATTGAACAGGATGGAAGGCTTAGAATATATAGAGAAAATAGAAAGGAATCCTATAATTTCCTCATCTACCCACTGATTAGAGTAATATCCAAGGAGGTAGGAGATAACGGTGATAATCTTCCTGGATGTATTAGGGAAAATTGAGGATGAGTAAGGATGATTCTTCTTGGGTAATGGGGTATCTTTAGCTAGAAAAAGATCAATGGTTTTAGCCCTTTTTGCAAAATCCAGCTTCTGATACAGTTCATTAAGTGCTTCCTGTGAGAAAGGGGTTGCATTTTCTGTGATTGGGGCCTACATCATTTGTTCTATAGATTGGGTAGCTATGGTAAAAAACAATTATCTTGTAGGAGAAATTATAGCTCTTTGGCTGGGTACGGTGGGTATGGGGAAAAATGTGATGGGGTAAATTAGACTCCCACAGTCCAATATCATCAAACTTATCAATGTACTTGTCTTCTAGCCAATAGTACATCTCAAACAACTCGAATTCACAAAGGGTTTCATGGATTTTATAGTCTCTATCAGCTAATGGTTTGTGATCAAGGTCAACAGGAGGATGGAGTAATGGATTTACATGGTCCTTCTATCCCCTCTTTTTAGGAGGCATGATTGGATCTGGTTTTATGGTAAACAAATGTTTCTGAGAGAAAAATGGTCGTCGAGACTATGTAAAACTCTAGGACTGGGGAAGAAGGTGGGGCAGTTGTAGAGAAAGCTTTGATAATGATCATATTAGATGTTCTGGCGTTCTTTAAACCTGCAAAAAATATGCACAGAGAAGAGAAAAAGACAAGGTAAAGGTTTAGCAGTTGATTATGTATGGATTTATACATAAATTTATGAATTTTATGTTGATTGTGGCATGGATCCGTTGGATTAACGATCATTATGAATTAAATGTTCAACGAGTGCTTTTTCGTGGGAAGGCAGTGAATTGGCAACAATAATGGAAGAGCTGGCATGACATGATAGGCACTCAACAGGTAGAATGGTGGTTTTTAGTATGGCAGAGAAACAAATATTTTCAGAGGGAGTATGAAGCGGTAAGATGTTTAAGCGGGGGCGGGGCAGGGTGAAAATGACGAGGAGGCACCATGTTAGTGTGGGCCCAAAAAGAAAAACAATTTTTTTCGGACACCCCCCCCCCCCCCGACGGTAAAGATCAGATGGAGAGGGGGGGCCGAAAAGGGATGATGGGCGTCAGATGAGGGTGCAGAAGATCGGATGGGTGGATAGATGGTGTTACTTTAAAGCGATGTGATAAGATGCTTTTTTGAGTAGCAGGAGGGTTATAAAGTAATGAAACTTTATATATGTGATTTATATATCAAACTTTCGTTTTCATGTGCCCAACCATTTTAGACTTAGGATTAAAAAATGTACCCTTTTTCCTTTGATATGTATGAAATAACTTTGAAAACTTAACTTAGGATAAGGATTTTAATGCTTTAAAAACTTCAACACCACCTCTACCTACCCTTTAAATTTCATTTCTTTTTCTAAGCTAACATTTTTCATCTTCTTTCCTTAGGGCGCATTTAAGCTGGAAAACCCACAAAACCTTTTTTTTTTATAGAAATCTAACCTACTCTATCACTTATTTCTCCTATTGATTCAGATTAAATAATTGAATCAATCTCATTTTCTACCTAACTATTGATTTTCCAAGATTAAATTGTTTGAAAAATTTTTATTCACTATCTTAATTAACATGAAATTCACAATTTGTTCAATCATGATTAAGATGTATGATTTGAACAAAAATCTAGTCATTGTGGAATTTAAGACAAGCTGCACACAATCTTATTGGATTTTGACATAAAGGAAACTAATTTAATAGTAGTGGAATTTAAATTTGCAACACTTTACTATTATTTCTATTTTTGTTTTGTGGGTTTATTATTCTCTTTTATTCTTTTTTCAACTTCTTTCTTTTTGTCTTTTTCTTCATATTCATTTTTTTTAACATACGCTCTTTTGATTTTCTTATATATATATATATATATATATATATATATATATATATATATATATATATATATATATATATTTGGGAAATCATTTGCATATTGAAAATTATTTACAATGTAAAATTACAAATATGAAATACTCAATCTCCTTGAGATCCTATAAAATATAGGACCTTAACAGTAGGAAAATTTAGGGTTTCCCCTTACCTTTCAAGTGTGTCCTAACCCCTGAATAACATCTGTCAAGTCTGAATGACCTCCTGCCTTCGTGATTAGCTTGTTTGTGTAGTTGGTTTTGTTTCATTGACTTGCTTGTGAATTAGAGTGAAGTTTAGTTTCTTTCTAGGTATTCTAGGTCAATTACCCTTCGCTGGCCACTTGTGCTTGTTGTCAAAGAATTGATAGGATCTGTTTTAGGATTCTATTCAAGTAATTTCAAAATTCTTTGTGCATTACTTCTGGCTTGTTTTTGAAGTTTCTTTCTGTTGCACTTAGAAATCACCTTTTATTTAATATCAAACATAAGATCACAATTTGTTTGATTTGCAAGTTTAGGAAAATGTGCCTTCTTTAGTTCATGAATATAAAACAGTATATTTAAAGTGATTTTCCTTATGAAGTTTGGATTTGGTTTGTTCTCTTTGAAAAAAAAATTGAAAGTGGTTTTCATTCGTGCATTTTTTGAAGCGATCTTGTTTTCCATTTGATAGAAAGAAGAGTGAAAATAATTATTTTCCATTTATTTGTTTGTTTTGTTGATTTTACTTTATTTCATTGATTTAATTTTCATTTTGAGCTTTCAAAAGTAAAAGAAAAACAAAAAAATGTTATGCATCTTAGTGGAAATAAAAGTAATTTAATTTTTCAATAAGCTTGCATTTTGGGGAATGGTGAAAGTGAATTTGATATTTAAAAGCAATATTTCAGTAGTTTTGAACTAGTTGGGGGTATCATTGTTTGTTACATTAATTTCACTCTTGTTTGTGTTTTTTCCCTCATTAGTTTAGAATTCATTGAAATGGAAATAATATCTTTTAGCATTTAGCTGCATTATAGGGTTCACGTGACATCGATATTGAACCTTAAACTGAGACTTAACTGAAGATTAACTTTAAAATTGATCCAATAAACCTTAAGGAGCATTTGAAATCAAAGAAAAAATTTAGAGGTCTAGTCTAGAGATGAGTTCCAACGTCATTAAACGTAGGAGTTGTTGCTAACAATATGTGTTACATTCCAGAGGTGAAACCTCGTCCCACGTATGGAAGTATATAGGACTATTCTCCACGTATGAAAAGTATAAGGGGATGATCTCATCATATGGTTACACATTAGACAACACTACTATGGTCTGGACTCCCACGTACCATCGATTATCTATGGGGAGACACTACTAGGTTGCAAGGCTAGGTAACCGAGTCGGCTGCCTTGTAGACGTGATACACTGAACACAACATTCAGGGAGATCGACTATAGTACGTTAAGTCCTTGATAATTTTTTATACCATTTATCACCAAGGTGCATATTACAGTTCACAGATACTTGGTAGTCCTTTATGGCTAATTCATCCTTTTTTATCTATTTTTTGTTTAATTTATAAAATCAACTGCCTGCAATAGCACCTTTCCTGTGTAGTTCTCCGGACTCATATTTTCTTGGTTAATTGTAAATTTTAAATTACTCAAAATTGATTCACCTTTTCTCTCTTTGAACTTTTCTTCAAGGTCATCGTGGTGGAATCATCGGATTCACCTCTTTCCTCTTCTGAAGGATGTCAGGACCCTTCTCCTGAGGTCCTCTAATTTCTAGTTGGACCCCTTGAATCTCAACATGTTGAACCTGGAATTGTCATAAGTGTACAACCTATTTTGTCGTGTCCACCACCTAGAGATTTTCTTTCATCGTCATCTGAAGATCCTGAGTTGGAAAGTCGCGAACCGTTTGCACAATTTATGGTATTTCCTCCAAATCAACTCTTTGATCTGATAGTGGTCTCACCTCAATATTCTTATAGTCCTTTTGACGCACCCGATTTTACCTTTGTTGCTTCTCTAGTAGCATCTCACACTAATGCTCGTCAGTCATTTCTTCCTGAAATGGCATCCAACAATGATGGCATTCCATTTGTGAGTGTCTCTCAGAGAACTTTATAGGAAACCACTGCAACTCATATTCCAAAAGACATTTCATCCATGTTTCCTCCTGAAGGCTATCCTTACATCACCACTCCTCAAGATACAAGAAGTGGGACTGGAATACCCTCTAGTCATGTCATATATTCCCTTCCCCATGGGTATACCTCTCTTGAAAGCCTTGATTTAGGAGATTTGGGAGCTACATATTTATTTCAAATTCTATTTGGCCAACGGGAATTCCCCCATATTTCAGCCCATTCATTTTGAATATAGCTGCCATATCTCAACCTGTTGTTCGACCTACAATGACTATAGCTCAAATGGCCATTTCAATAGGATCGTATACCCCCTATCTCTATCTACGATTACTACGGTTCCACTATTGAGTGGGAAATATACGGTTTTGTTTGTGCATGGGGGGCAATCCAATCCTATTTATGCATCGCCCCTTTCGAGTGGGGGGGATATGAACTCTGTACCCATTTCAGGGGTAGGACAACCTAATGCTAGTATAGGTGGAACATTTTTTTCACAGCCCACAAAAACTATTGTAGGAATTTCTCTGCTGAGTGGTAAACCTAATTTAGCCGCATTTTTCTATCAGTGGCCCCACGTTCAGTATTCTTAGGTTCAACAACGCCATATCCAACAATAAAATGTACAATATCCAGATGTTCGGCAACCCAACATACCTCATAAATATGTTTAACAATCGAATATGTAGTATCAATATGTTCCTCGACCAAACATCTCACAACAATACGTTAAAAAAACCTAACATCCAGTGGGTATTGTTGTGAATAACCCTTAGTTTGGTCCTTACACCCAAATTGGTTCGAACATCACTTTGGGTCAACCCGGTTCTCACCCAAATGAACATGGTGTCCAATACTGGAAAATTACGCAGGGTCAGTACTAACAACCCCAACAGAGGCCTGTCGTCGTCTCACCCTGGTACTCAATATCAACAGATCCCTTAGTACCAGTAGACGCAACTGAGACCCCAAGATGGACCTCATGTTCAACAAGGACCTCAAGCTAGATCCTATTTTCAGTAAGGACCACAGTTTCAAACCCAGAAGGGGCCTTATTAAAAGCCCCAACAAGATCCCTATGTTCAGCAGCAGCTGCAACAAGGTCCTTACTAACCATGGGGCAGTATGCGTATCCAGGTCAAAATATTCCCTGTTGGGGGAATAATCTATATCAACCAGGTTGGAACCCTCAGATGGGTATAAACTTCCAACAATTTTTTTCTCATCACCATCCCCCCTTGCCATTTCTCGCTATGGTGGAGCTGTGAGATTTTTATAAGCTCAAAAATGACCCCATCCAACATATGTTTCATTGGCTGCCAGTTCCAACCAATATTCCATGAGATTTCCGAAATTTTGAAGGTAAGTCTTCGGGAAGACCCCCAAGCCCATGTCATGACGTACCACCTATGGTGCTCCTCCAATTCTTGGCTTGACGATTCAATTCGTCTACATCTTTTGCAACGCACTCTCATATGTGTCATGGCTAAATAGTATATTGAAATCCCTCAAGGTGTCTTATTCGATTTTAACACCTTTTCCATGACCTTCCTCAATCATTTCTAGTTACATGTTTGGTATGAAACCGACACCCAACTTCTCACATCATTGCAATAGTCAACTGCAACCCATAGTTCGGATCATATCCATGAATGGAGGCACTGGCGTCATCTCATAAATTTTGAGATCCTCAATCAGTTGTTGATTTAATGGTTCGCAAAATATTTTGTTCTACAAATTGCAAAAGATATCTCCATGGGTGGTGGCATGATGGAAGAGGAATTCATCATTTGCGCTCGATATCTGGATTTGGTTTATTCCCAATATGGAACCTTGTATGAGATCCTACCTGACGCACCGTGACCTTCAACCAATCTGACATCATCTCAACCTCCTGCTATGCCTCCTGTTGATGGCGGTATTGGGTCAGTGGCCCATGCTAATAGTAGTGCACCCAAGGTTTCTTCAAATTCTAAATCCACTATTGCACTGCACCCTCTAAACCTTCAAATAACTAGAAGAATCCTGGTAAAACCTCTTAGGTAAATGTTGTCCAAACTACCGTAGGAGAAAAATACTCAAAAGGTAAGAAAAAGAGAAAAGGAAAATCCAAATATGATAACCCTAAACAGGATTCAAAGAAATCATCTGCTGATGACGCTTCCAAACGTAAGCCTAAATATCCTTGTTTTATATGTGATGATGACCATAACACCAAGGATTGTCCTCGATGTGTCGAAGTTGCCTATACCTTGAAGGGTGCACCCGGGACTCCGGCTATATTGAAAGAAAAATTCCCATCCCAATAGAAACAAATGGTAGATCAACCCCAATCATACAAAAGCTCCCAAGTTTTTATGGTTGGCACAGAACCTATATATGTTTCCACGCGAATGAAATATTACCTGAATCCATTGAAAGCTCCTATGGAATAGGATGCCAAAGATAATCCTTCCTCTTCCATACCTCCTAATTCTGGTCCTCTCTTGATTGAGAGACCTAGTAGTTATTCCATAATCCAACCACCTCTAAAAGGTATTCTTTGGAAATCATCTTATAATCCGAACGTCCGAACTACTCAACATTATAACAATGTAGAGGATTTATCTTAGGCACCTTCAACGATGTCAACATTGGAAGTCCTTCAATCGTGTCCATCACAATAGAAGGCACTAATATCTACCATTGGAGGCATTGATTAGGTGGATTCTAACCTTATCACTTTCGATCTTGAAAAATTTGTTCCGTGCCTCCCATATTAGGTGGAATTCTTGGGATTTAGTTTATCCCTTGAAATATACATTCCCCACTGATGAGAGTATCATGGAGGTTATGTATCTCGAAGAAAATCCATGGTACGATGGTCATCATCATTCCTCGTTTCTCCCAAACCTCTATGAGATATCCACTTGTATTGAATCCCGTATTTATTCTGAATCGATTGGCCTACTTCAGAATCCCTTCTTGATTCATGAAGTGTTTTCTGAAGGAAACATGGTGAATATCTTCACCACCATTCTCATCGACATCTCTGTCAAACCAAGGATTGTCGAGAATTTTCACTTCAGTGCGTGTTGTTCTCCTGATGAGATCAATATTTACACTGAGATTTTTAAGGAACTCTGTGATTTCTTCACATGGTCTTACGATGAAATTCCTGGCATAGACCCTAGTATCGTAGTGCAAAGAATTCATACATATCTGGACTCGAAGCCCATTCATCAGCAGCTTCGTCCTGTGCACCCAAGAAAGGCTGCTTCCATAAAAGGGGAAGTTGAGAAACTTCTTAAGGTTGGTTTCATATATCCCATACCATTGACAGATTGGGTCTCCAATATCTTTTCGTTACTAAGAAACAAGTGACCATCCAGGTTTGTGTTGACTACCATGATATCAGTCGAGCATGTCCTAAAGATAATTAACCCATGCCCTTTATCGATCAAATAATTGACAAATGTGCTGGGAGTGAGATATTTTATTTTATGGACAGTTTTTCGGGCTATAACCAGATCAACATCAGTCCTGATAATCAACATAAAACTACTTTTATCTATCCATGGGGCACCTTTTCCCACAAGAAACTCCCTTTTGGTTTGAAAAATGTCAGTGCCACTTTCTAAAGAGTTATTCCATATGCCTTTCATGATATTAAACACATAGTTCAACCATATCTTGTCAACCTTCTGACTCATTTCGCGAAACATCGAGATCACCCCGACCATCTAAGAGCAATATTTATTCACTATCGACACTATAATATCTAGCTAAATCCTCATAAATGTTTCTTCTACGTAGAATCCGGTCGTCTCTTAGGTTTCGTAGTGTCTAAAGAAGGCATTCAGATAGACCATCTTAAAGTTGAGGCAATCATAAATTTTCCTCCCTCTTCCGTGCATCAACTGAAAAGCTTGGAGGGGAAGACCAATTTTCTTCATCGGTTCGTCCCTAACTACACCAAGCTTTCTAAAGGATTCAATCGCTTATTTAAAAATAGAATCCCATTCTTTGGGGATGAAATTTCCCAAAACTATTTTGATGCTTTGAATAAATCCCTGATTAGTGCTCATTTATTGCATCCTTCCAACTATCATTGCGATTATTTCCTGTATCATTAGGGGAATTTTGAGGTCTAAAATGGGCCTCCTAAGGAAATTATAAAATAATGGTGGAAATAATAAAACAATATTTGATTACATCATCAATTTTTAGAGGGAAAAAAGAAAAAACTACTTTTTCAACTCATATTTTCAACTTATCTCCCAATGTTTTTACTCAAACTTCGAGCAGGAGTGCTCGTTGGATGAAAATTTTAATTCCTCATCTAAGGAGCACCCATGTTGCATACTTTTGATGGATCCTGCTACATGAAAATTGAGAAATACATGAAAAACGTGATTGCAATCACATTTTTTCATGTATTTCTCATTTTTCGTGTAGCAGGGTCCATAAGAAGTATGCAACATGGGTACTCCTTGGATGAGGAATTAAATTTTGGATCCAACAAGTACTCATGCTCGAAATTTGAGTAAACAATTTGGGAGATAAGTTGAAAATACAAGTTGAAAAATTAGTTTTATTATTTTATTTTTTTTTATCTTTTTACCCTTTTACTTAAAAAATGGTGAAGCATCCCCCATGGTTGAAATCATCATCTTGAATCCTATTGGTTCTTATAATGCTTATTTTGGTTGTACATTTTTCTTAAGAGGTCCATTTTAGACCTCAAAATTCCCCTAATGTTAGCCACCGCAGAGAGCAGTATCGGTATGGTACTAGTTCAAGAAAATGATGACGGACAGGAACATGTAGATTACTACTTGAGCCACAATCCCTTCAATGTTGAGACCCGCCATGCTCATTTTCAGAAACTCGCATTGGTTGCTTTTAATGCTCTTCAATGTTTTCGTCATTACATTCTCCTGTGTAAAACTCTAGTGATTTTTGACTGCAACCCCATGACTTACATTCTTACACATCAGTTGCTTGGGGGAAAATACTCAAAATGGATTTTTATTCTAAAAGAGTTTGAATTATAATTTTCTACAGCCAAATCGAAGAAATCACTTATCTTTGCTGAGATGATATGTGATCTTCCCAGTATGGTTGATGCCACTCCCTTTGAAGAATCGATTCCAGATGAATCACTCTTTCTCATCAATACTATAGACCCTTGGTATGGAAATCTCATCATTTATCTCTAAACCCAAACCTTTTAATAGAGCTATCTCACTTTGAGAGACGATGGATTCTCCACCAGTCCCATCCCTATCGCATTATTGGAGATACTTTGTATCACACTAGTGTTGACTCTGTCCTCCATTGATGTCTAACACTAGAGGAAGTTGAGAAATTTCTTAACGAATGCCACTTTGGGGCCTGTGGTGGTCAAATGTTCTGTTATTCTACCGCCCAAAAATCCTTCAATTATGATACTTTTGGCTGTCTATTTTTAAGGATTGCATTCTTTTTGTTCGAAAATGTCATGAATGCCAAATCCATTCTCGGAAAGAACGTGCCCTACCCTCACCCTTGCACCCAGTTGTGACTGCCGAGCCATTTGAAAAATGGGGCATGGATTTGATGACTTGTAACCCTCTCTCAGATGGGGGGCATGGTTATATAATCATCGTTGTTGATTATTTTACAAAGTGGGCCGATGCGATGCCTACATATGATAATTAAGGTCAAACTATGACACAATTCCTATTTAATCATGTCATAGCTCGGTTTAGTTTCCCCATAACCATTGTCACTAACCATGGGTCTCATTTTCAAAATCATATGGGTCTCAGTTGGGGCTACTCCGTGATAACTCCACTCCTTACTATCCACAGGAAAATGGCCAAGTAGAAGTCGTTAACAAGGTTTTGGTGACAATGTTTCAACGAACCATTGGGAGACACAAATGAGATTGGCATCTCATGATTTTCTCAGCTCTGTGGGCTTACCAAACATTCGCTAAGACTGCTACTAGATTTACACCATTTCAACCCGTGTATGGTCTGGAAGGAACACTCTTTATTGAGCATTAAATCACTTCTCTGAAGCTAGCCTTCGAGATACTTCTTGGTACTTTGTGAGAATAGGAATGTTTTCTTTACCTCGAGTGTTGTTGGGTGCCAATTTTTCACTTATTTCCTACATTTGTTTCCCCTATTTTACCTCATGACTATAACCATTTGGAATATCTTTGTCTCTTTTCCTACCGTTCTATCTTAGCTTGTGCTGTTTCACTTTATTTTCATTACCTTGCCATTTCATCAATTATTATGATGTATCGTGTATTTTTATGAATAACTAAGGATGAATGTTTGGAGAAGATCTATGGTCTTTTGTTGTCTTTCCAAATGCTATTTTTAGTACAGAATATCTCGAGTATGAGGTGTACATGAGCAGTTAAAGGTGTGTTGTTACACCATGCTATTACAGACCCGCCGATGAACTGTTGTTACAATTGTATCGATGACAGGATATCATCAACTTTTGATGCTGACCTATCCTCTAGATGTTACACTACAATTGTGACTTATCACGATAGCTGTAGAAGTTATTACGTATTGTATTTTTGGATAACAACCTCTAGGCGGTTTTGAATGTAATATAAAATTTTCCAATTAGAATTTTTATTAAGAAGTGGTTGTAACCATATATATTCTATTTTGATCAACATGAGAATCATAAGATTATCATGACTGATCCATTCCTCTTTTTTCTGAGATGTAACCACTATATAGTTCTCGACCCTTGAGGTCGAAGGGTTAGCAGAGAACAACATTACTTTGGCTCTGTAATTTTGATCATATCAATACAAGTTATCCTGCTGTTGATGTTACATGCATCATCTGATTTAGTTTTCGTTAATTTATTTTTTTTCCTATGCCCTGCTAGGGAGGAAGGGCACTCCTCTTTAGCAGGGAGCAATGGTTAAGGTAGTTGTGTATATATATTTCTATTTAATTTATGTATCAGTGGAAGTGTTGTTGCTACTGTTATTAGATGTGAATACATCTGCTTCAATTCCAATATTTTATATGTTGGACTAGAGATACCAGCTAGGTAATTTTTGTGTGGCGTGCTAGGATAGATTAATTGAGGTGTGATCACAGTATTGTAGATCATTTTATTTCTGCATGAGTGATTTCTTTCCAAAATTTACTTCAGCAACTATTTCTGTTATTTTGATTTTCTTCTGGTTTGATGTATCGACACAGACAGTGGAGCTGTCATTGAAATATAAAACATCCTTGGATTTATAATTTATGTGTACTGTTTTAGTAATTTAGCCATGATTAATACAGTCCAACATTTTGGTGTCATTTCTGGGGATGGAAATGATGATCCAATCAACCAAATTTGTTTGTTAGAAGATAGAGTGTACCCAGTCTGCAATTGTCGGGCTGTAAGACGAGAGGTAAGAACGTGCGCATTGCTCTAACATGCCTAAGCGGACTCACCAATGCTAAAATTGGGCACTTAGAGGTGCAATTTTCGTGTGTTTTTTAAGCATGTCTCTAGGGACACAATTGTCGGCTGGTAAAATGAGAGGTAAGAACCTACATATCGCTCTAACATACTTGAGCGGGATCACCAATGTCTCGCTGGGACACTTAGAAGTGTGAATTTTAGGGTGTTTTCTTTAGGGTGTCTTCAGCTATAAAGTTTTTGGGTGGTAAGATGAGAGGTAAGAACTTGCACATCGCTCTAATGTACCTGGGTGGGCTCACTACTATATAAATTGAAGCACTTGTAGGATGAATTGATACACATATGGTCCATGTGTGCCAGTAGGATGATAGAAAAATCCACAAACAACCCCCACTCTACTAACTACAGGAAATACGAGTTGTAAGAAGGAAATGAATAGTGCAGACTTGGGAAGAAATATATTATTTGGAGATTTTGTCTCAAGGGAAGAAAAGGAACAGTCTACTTCAATCAGAGATAATAGGAAGACAAGACCACAAAAAGCGGCTACTATATCAAATCCTTAGGCATCGGTGCCTTCCGTGTCTAGGCCTCACCACCATTCGAACAACATATCCACTCCAGATATCAAGACTACAAATCTAAAATAGTAGTGGGAAATCATTGATCAAGATCTGAGAATCAAAGGACACGGGGAGACTAATGGGGAGCATTAGGAAATCATTGATCAGGATCTGAGAATCAAAGGACATGGGGAGACCAATGGGGAGAATTAGGGACCTGAGGAACAACATTTAATTGATCATCATTTGGACGCTGGTAGTGCAGTCAAACGACTAGTCTTGGAACAGTCTGATCCTTTTATTTATCAATCTCCTGCATACTCCAATGATAGTTCATCCCATAAGGAAGAATCAACCATGGGGGATGAGAATGTCAAGACAGATAGCTCTGTAAATTTTGAATTCCCAATAGTAGTAACACGGGATGAGGCTCCCATGAAAAATATTCCTTTCTCATCCCTACAATCCTTTCAAGGGATGGCTGTTGAAGGTCATGATAGTTTTTTGTTCGAATTTGACATGCTCCTGTAGAGGATATGACTACACTTCAGACGCCCAGACGATGAAATTGTTTCCTACTACTCTAAAAGGAGCAGCATTAAGATGGTTCATGAGACTGGGTGTTGGCACAATTCGAACCTAGAATGACATGAGGGAGGCCTTTCTCTTTAAGTATCAGGATTATTGTTGAACCATGGATTTGAAGGAAGAGATCTCTATAATTTCACAGAAGGAGGAGGAGAGCTTGGAAGACTATATGGAGCGATTCCATTACAATTTACAAAGGTCTAAGTTCAATAACTTAGCCCCAGAAATTCTGAAACCAATATTCTTAAGAGGTATAAGAGATGACTGTCTCGAGAATTTGAATCTATTGGGAAAAGGAGACATATTGCAAGAGCTGCTTGAAGAAATAATGAATATTTACCTTCAGAGATCAAGAGGATCGGTCAAAGGGAGAATTTCAGTTTGGGATATTTCATTTTGAATATAGAATTCCACAAGTGGAGGAGTAACGAGAGCAGGGATCAGAAATCTATTTGAAGATTTTAAAATCGGCCTCCTTAGCACTCTCTCTACCCAGATCACTATGGTACAAGTTAAGAAAGCACAAGAAGAAGTTGAAGAAGCCTTAGAAATATTCTTTTGCCGATGCAAAAAGAAACATTTGGAAAGAAAATGTGGACTGAGTAGCATCAGCCTGTGCAATATCTGTGAATTGGCACATTCTACGAATCAATGTCCTGAATTGCCGAGACTGAAGGTCATACTTCAAGAATCAAGTGAGGATGTCCAGTCTTCTTATTTCGTCGGATCAAAGAGACCATGGTAGCCACGATCTACAGGCATGCCTCTAGATTTTTCCTCTTTTTATCCTTGTAATAATGTTTATAATAGTCAGCAATTTCCATGGCAATATCCTACTCCAGCCTCAACACAATTTTCTTCACCATGGAACTAGTGGTCTTCCCCTCCACCAATGCAATATCCTCCATCACAACCTCATCCTTGGAGCTATAATTGGAGAGGTAATGGCCAAGGTCCAGTACCCCCTGCAATACTAATGCATCAATAGTTACAACTATCTTCTCTTCAAAATCCTACACCTTCTGTTCGACCCCTATTACCTGTGCAACCTAACCCCAATCCAAGTAATAAGGCAACCCAAAGCATAGATTCTTTGGTCACCTTCCAGAATTATATTATTACTCCTGTTAGACTCAATGAGGTTCAAATTTGTTTGGGAAAAGTAATTAGACTTGTACATACTCGCATTATCACAGAAGAAGAGTGTGAGTCACCTAGGAAGAATATGGACGATTTTGAGACAATTGTTACACATGTAACAAATGATACAACACCTGTAGCAGCCAACTCGGGAGGGTTTTTTGTTTCTACATCAACCAACCTCAGAAAGGCTGGTGCATCTATGAAAACTAACTAAGTTGTCAAAATTCAGGATCCTCCATACCCTCAACGATTAACTGAAACTGGGCCAGCCTCACAACCTGAATTTGAATTCCTCAAGGAAATGAAAAATTTGTATGTGTGAATTCCACTATTACAGGCTCTTAAGGAAGTACCTATCTATGCTAAAACAGTGAGGGATATGTGTGTCAAAAATCCCGAAAGAAAACCAAAAGACCTTGCTACTATCCATGTTATGGGGAAACTATCTAATCTTATGATCAATCGGCCTTTGTTGACTAAAAATAATGACCTAGGGAATCCTCCAGTGAATTTCCATATTGATGACTAACTCATAACCAACACTTTGATTAATTTAAGGGCATCCATCAATGTCATGAATAAATACCTCTTTATCTCCCTAGGACTTCATGGACTTAGACCTAAACCCACAGTGCTTGAATTAGCGGATAGGTCTACAGTGTCAAGCTTGAGGGAATGATAGAATATGTGGTTATCATTGTGGCTTCTTGGAATTATCTAGCTTATTTTCTCATTTTACAAAACAAATCCAACATGGGGGGTCATTCTTTAATCTTGGGAAGACCCTGGCTAGCCACTACAAACACATATATCGGATGTAGGTCCATATCTATGGTGATCTCAGATGGGCAGGCCACTCAGAACCTGAACCTTTACCCCCCAGAAAAAACTCACATAGATTTGAGTAGTCCCTGGTGGGACAAATTTGAACTTGAATCTAATCTTTCCCTACCTCTCCTCATGCTTGGAAAATCACAATACTTTAAGGATGAAACAAAGGATGATATCATTAATGGTTTTATTAGAAATTCACTCTATGTTTCCTCCATTAGAGATCTGGGGGAAGAAGATGAGGTAGATGATGTAATCACTGAACATTTGAAAACTACTCCACATACTAACAACAGTACCGTTGAAATTGAACCTGGAAAATGTCTAAACATTAATCCTAACTTGACAGATGAATAAAACAGATTTTTGATACAAATGTTACAGAAATATAAAAAGGAATTTGCATGGGACTATACTGATATGAAAGGAATCCATCCTGGTCTATGCACTCACCGCATTTATCTTGAAGAGGACTGCAAACCAGTTAGACAACTGCAGTGCCAAATGAACCACGCACTTAAGGAGATAGTGAAAGGAGAATTGCAGAAACTCCTTAATGCTAATTTCATCTACTCCATTTTTGCAAGCCAATGGGTTTATCCACTTGTCATAGTTCTGAAAAAGAATGACAAATGGAGAGTTTATGTAGACTATAGAGAGCTTAACAAGGCCACTCAAAAGGGCCATTTCCCTTTACAATTCATTGACTAGGTCTTGGGTATTCTCTCTAGGAAAAAAAAATTCATTCCTAGATGGGTTCAGTGGCTATAATCAAATACAGATTTCCATAGAAGACCAAGACGAGACAACCTTCACTTGACCGTGGGGTACATTTTCATACAAAGTCCTTCCCTTTGGCCTCTGTAATGCGCCAACATATTTTTAGAGGGTAATATTGGGTATTTTTTATGATCTCTTGAATGACTGCCTTGAAATATTTATGGATGATTTTACACCCCACGAGGATGCCTTTGAGACAACATTAGTCAATTTGGAAAAGGTGTTGGAACGTTGTGAACAAACTAATGTTGCTCCGAGCACAAAGAAATGCCATATGATGATGACCGAGGGAATTGTGCTGGGACATTTCATTTCAGTAGATGGAATCAAGATAGATCATACAAAAATTGAGGTAATCTAAAAAATCCAAACTCCTAAGGCTCCAAAAGAGGTACGTAATTTCTTAGGAAATGCAAGGTACTACAGGATATTTATATAGATTTTTTTAAAGATTGCATCTCCTCTGTTTTATTTTCTCATGAAATATGCGGAATTTGTGTGGACAGGAAAGTGTGAGCAAGCCTTTATGAAGTTAAAGAAATATGAAACGGAAACACCCATTTTACGAGGACCAAATTGGATATTGCCATTCCATATCGCTACGGATGTATCTGACATAGCTATGGGTGTTGTTTTGGGGTAGTCGGAGGAGAAGAAACCTTATGCCATTTATTACATCAGCAAGAATTTAACCTTAGCAGAACTCAAGTGCACAGTGACTGAGAAGGAATTCCTAGCAGTAGTGCATGCTATCAACAAATTTCGGCACTACAGCACTAGGTATCAAGTATTTGTACACACTGACCATGCTGCAATTTGATTTTTAACCTGTTACTAATGGTAGAGTTACACGATGGTTATTGTTGTTACAGGAATTTGATATCACTATTTTAGATAAACCTGGAAAGGAAAATGTAGCTGATGATTTTCCTTCTAGATTAACCATAAGTGATGATTGCACTCCCATTGAAGATTCTTTTCTAGATTAATATCTTTTTGCCATCTCTACTCACTCACCATGGTATGCAGATATAGCCAATTATCTTGCTGCAGGAAAATTTCCACACCAGTTATCTTCCAAAGAAAAGAGGAAGATTATACAACAGAGTGCTACCTACTCCTAGATAGAGGGAAATCTCTATCACACTATGCCAGACTTTAAGATTAGGAAATGTGTTAGAGAAGATGAGGTATTTGAGATCTTAAAAGCTTGTCATGAAGAACCCTATGGAGGGCACTTCACTGACCAAAGGACGATATATATATTACTGTCAACAAGGTACTACTGGCCAACCATATTCCAGAATGCCAAGAATTTTTTGAAGGGATGTGATAGCTGCGAAAGGATGGGCCAACCTCTGAAATTAGACTAGTTTCCATTACAACCCTAGATAGTGATAGAACCATTTGAGAAATGGGCCCTGGACTTTGTAGGGCCAATTAATACTTCATCAAAGAAAAATTCATACATACTAGTCTGCACTGACTATGTCAAAAAGTGGGTCGAAGAAAAGGCACTAATTAGATCTATAGAGCAGGTTGTTTCAAAATTCCTATTTGAAGATATCTTTGCTGGCTTCGGAATACCTAGGGAGATAGTGACAGATGGAGCACTTCAGTTCACATCTCATTTGATCAAGAAGATAGTTGAGAAGTATGGAATTCATCACAGGATTACTTCACCTTATCACCCACAATCAAATGGTCAAGTAGAAAGCACCAAAAAATTCATTGAGGGAATCTTAACAAAGATAGTAGCCAGCCACCAAAGAAATTAGGCCGAGAAACTTCTAGAAGTGTTTTGGGCTTATAGATCAAAATGGAGGAATATTATAGGATTCTCACCATATGAATTGGTGTATGGTAAGAATCCTTTATTCCCCATAGAGTTCGAGATAAATACATTAAGAACAACATTGCAGGTCAATATGGACATAAGCACAACACAAAAACAAAGATTGAACCAGCTCAATGAGTTGGAAGAGAAGTGACTGGCTGTTATTTATCCGATAGAGATCATTTATCAGAAAAGAGCTAGATGGCATGATGGGTTTATTAAGAAGAAGAAGTTCTAGAAAGGAGATTGAGCTCTCCTATATGATTCAAGGTTCAAGGATTTCAAAGGCAAGCTATGCACTAGATGGCTAGGTCCTTACGAAGTAGACACGGTATTTGACAATGGGACTGTACAATTGGTCACCATCGATAGTGCTAAGACACTGTTACTAGTTAATGGGCACTATCTAAGGTTATATCATCAACCCGCTTCAAAGGAATCATTTGTTAACATTGTCACAAACTCTGATATTCACTTTATAGTAGCAGGGGAAAATTCCCCTGTGCAGCCTGAAATTTGAAATTCCAATAAGTGCAACAGCTGAAAACCATCTTTGTGGCAGTTGTTACACCTATTTAAAAAAAAAAAACATAAAATAATAATAATAATAATAAAATAACAAATCTGACTGTGAAAACCTCTTTCTTGGGCACAGTCAACCAATTTGTAACAGCTGAAAACCACTCATGTGGCGGTTGTTACACCCATTTGTTTCCTTCCTAAAACATCATCCCTCCTTCTTGATACATTTTACAAGATGATGTTATTCATTTGATTTTATTTCTGTACCTATTTCTCCTAATCATCATGTTTTCTGAAGAATAATCTGAAGGTTGTCTTGGTTGTTACACATGTAACAACTAACATCCATGAACACTGTTTCTCATGTTTCGTCGCATGACAAAAACAATTGTGCCAGCCAAATATGACCACCAGGATCATTGCAAGCAGTACGCCATAAATTCAAAATCCTCCTCCACTTTGCTTCAGGAATGTCATCATTTATAATTTGGTGATTAATGGAAAAAGTAATGATATTCCCATGATGGTGGGCAGACGTCACCATTAAAGCAGGGGGGGATATATCTTATAATCATTGAAAACATTCGTATTCATAAACCATTATCAACCCCGCATGCATCCAATTAATAGCACAATCACTAATAATGACAAAATCAGGCCGGAAAGAGCATGTGTACGTATAACCCATTACTTTCCATAATAGGACATTTATGAAGAGTTTTGGGGGGTACGATCCGGTAATTCGTAAATCATGTCACCTCCCATCGCCCTCCTCGACTGAAGCCTTTTATCCTGATGCCTCAAACTCGTCATCTGGGATAAGCAAATTAAGGAGCCGAGAGGAAGTAAACAACGCAGTAAGGAGATAATTAAGAAACAACAACAAGATAGGTGGAGTAGTAGTTAGGCATGAGTCGGATTCCATGAACACCTTGCAGAACTGTCTAGAAGCCTACCAAGTATTCAGAGACATCAAATGGATTGAGTATTTCCAGAAGTTGGAAGGCTCAGACGAGGTGGTTGCAATCGAATTCAGTCAGAATTTGAACAACCACCATACCCGAGTCAGGGTCCTGCAAATTGAGGTGACTGAAGAAGTAATCACCCAAGTAACTACATTTCCAGTTGAGGGATAGAGGTGATTTTAAAAAAAAATCAATGAACCCTCTTTGAAAGAAGACTTCCTAGAAGGAAGAAAAGTTGGAGAAGAAAGGGAGAGGAATTGATAGGTTATCACTCCCTCAGCCATGGGAAGATGTTGCCTTGGGTTTAATAAAATACATCACTTGTGAGGGAAGATCCACGATTGTGTTTAATTATCACTTCCCTCTACTCAATCACCTTCGACACCAAAATTTTTTTAACCTTCCATTCTACTTATTGGGGAACATTAAGCATATGGCGGTGGCAGAGAAGACAACAACACATTCAGAAGCATGTGTGACCGATCAAGAAATCATAAAATTGATCGTGTTGGATACCCTAAGCCAGCGAGGAAGGAGCTGGGAAAAATTCAAGCGAAATAGGCCGAGGAAAAGTAGGGGAAAACATGTTGCGACTTCAGAAGTAAGTCAGGCAAAAGCTGAAACCCAGACTCGACCTGCTAAGGTCAGAATTGGGAAAGAACCCACTGATAAACCAATTGGGGATAGATGGCTAAAAAGGAGGGTGAAAGTTAACTTTTCCCACAGTCGAAAAATAGATAGAAGCACAAGTATCAAAAGAAGAAAGAGAACCCTCCTCATCAGGTAAGGACGAAACCCATGTCTTGCTTCTAGAACTTGAAAATCTAAGAAAGGAAAATGAAGAATTGAAACAAATATTATCTAAGGGGAAAAAAATCTTGGTACCTGTATGCACGTCATGTTTTCAAGAACTAATAGCAGCAAGGTATAAGGTCTGTGGGGAAAACACTAGCCCAATGGAAACATAAATAGAACTTTAGGAGGTTGTTACACAAGAACCAATAGTTAAAGCAGAGCCTCCTATAGTAATTGACCTAGAGGCTGATACACAAGAACTTGTGGAGGCCACTGCTGTTATAGAAGAAACAGAAATGGACACACAAGGTACTCTAGGTGGAAACAAAGGGGCTGATACACAAGAACTCACTGATGAAGTTGTTGTTACACAAGAACCAAAAACAGAGGTGGAGAAAACCCATTCAACAGAAGGTGTTACACCCATTATTGATGTTGATATTGAATGCAGAAGAATGTTAGGTCTCATCTCGAGATGGAGTTATGAGAAAGTCTTGTTAATTTCCAAATTACAGAAGTGGAAACAGGAAGAAATCTCCCTTCGGGAGGGGATGATTTCACTGAGAGAGCATCAGAAGGAGATAAGCGCTCTACATGACAATTGGATGAAACAAGAGTTGAAGAAAGGATGGGAGAATTATAAGAGGAAGGAAGCTATGAAGAAGCAAGAGGAACAGTTGTTGCTGTTACAATAGTAGGTTCAAGGTATTACCATGGATAAGAAAAAACTTCATGACCTTGCCCTCAATCTACTCAGGTGCAGGAAGCCTTCCCCATCCTATCCCATTTTTCTATGGGAACACTACTTCCTGTTCCAGATGAATTTTTTTATGGAGGAAAAAACCTATTTTTGTTCTTCCACTCACACATTCTTAGATGTCTTTCATGCCTCCGATTTTGATGAACAAATCCTGCTGTGTGAGTTATTATTGCACAATATCATTTGCGAGAACGTGAGTATTCAAATGGTGGTGACGATATTCTCCTATATGGGGGATCCGCAGTTGCGAGCTTTTGTGTCCTTCATGAAGAATAATATTGAGTGGTGTTTGTCAAAAAAATCTATGGATGCTAATGAAGAGAAGATGGCATTTTGGATCTAGGCAGAACCAGGACCGTTGAGATAAGGCGGGAATTTAGAATAATTTTGAGCACTCTTGGGATAAGGGAACCCGCTGCCACTTACATAAGAAGGATTGTAAACTTCTGTCTCAAACAGTTCTCATTGATGAAGAGTCGAGCCTTGACTGGGTGCTTGAAACGCACAGAAGCCAACAGTGTTGAGCTGTTGAAGGGGGACCCATTTTCATTCCATAATTTTGTGGTGGCTGTTACACATGTACCAACATATGCACAGATAGTAAAAACCCTTGGTGCTTCTTGGCTTGGGTTAAGGTTCAAGTTCCCTTTGATCTAGCTGCCAATTGAGGATTATCAGAGTAATTATGAATTGAACAAGTATGAATCAAAGTCTTGGGTATGAAACCTAATGGCTAATCAAGGGTACAAGTCTTCAGATGAAGATAAAGTTGGCGCTTATGATCTCATTAACCGACACCGGAGATATTCCCATGAGAGATGAGATTTTTCATGAGGACATGCAAGTGCTTCAGTTGGGGGAGATGTTGGGCTCCAGTTTTTCACTTATTTCCTACATTTGTTTCCCCTATTTTACCTCATGAATATAACCATTGGGATTATCTTTGTCTCTTTTCCTACCATTCTATCTTAACTTGGGTTTTTTCACCTTATTTTCATTACCTTGCCATTTCATCAATTATTATGATGTATCATGTATTTTTATGACTAACTGAGGATCAATGTTTGGAGAAGATCTATGGTCTTTTGTTGTCTTCCCAAATGCACGAGGCGTATAGGAGCAGTTAAAGGTGTTTTTTTTATAGTGAGCTGTTACACCACGATGATGTTACACCATGGTGTTACAGACCCGCTGACGAACTGCTATTACATCTGTATCGATGAATCGATCTCGTCATCTTCTGATGCTGGCCCGTCCTCTAGATGTTACGCTACAGTTGAGAGTTATCACGATAACTGTAGAATTTTTACATATTGTATTTTTGGATAACAACCTCTAGGAAGTTTTGATTGTAATCTATAATATTGCAGTCAGAATTTTTATTAAGAAGTGGTTGTAACCATATGTATTCTATTTTGATTAGCATGAGAATCATAAGATTATCATGACTAATCCATTCCTTGTTTTTCTGAGATGCAACCACTATATAGTTCTCGACCCTTGAGGTCGAAGGGTTAGCGGAGAACAACATTATTTTGGATCTGTAATTTTGATTATATTAATACAAGTTATCCTACTGTTGTTTTTGCATGCATCATCTAATTTAGTTTCCGTTAGGTTCTTTTTATTCCTGCACCCTGCTAGGGAGGAAGAGCCCTCCTCTTTAGCAGGGATGTAGTGGTTAAGGTAGTTGTGTATATATATTTCTATTTACTTTATGTATTAGTGGAAGTTTTTTTACTGATGTTATTAGTTGTGAATAGATCTGCTTCAATTCCAATATTTTATATGCTGGACTATAGATACCAGTTGGGTAATTTTTGTGTGGCACGTTAAGACAGATTAATTGAGTTGTGATCACAGTCTTGTAGATGATTTTATTTCTGCATGAGTGATTTATTTCCAGCATTTACTTCAACAATGATTTTTTTTATTTGGATTTGCTTCTGTTTTGATGTATCGACTCAGACAGTTCAGCTGTCATTGAAATAAAAGACGTCCATGGATTGATAATTTATGTGTACTTTTTTAGTCATTTAGCCTTGATTAATACAGTCCAACAAGCACCTCGATGAGACCGGAAGAATTGCTTCTTTAGTCATTGAAGCAGAAAAGAAATGAGTTATGGCTGAGTATGACAAATCCGTCAACCCTTGTCTTTTATCTTAAGGCAAATTGGTCCTCCTCTATGATCAAGCCCATGATAATTTGGGAGCCGGGAAGCTCGAGCCCTATATCATTCAAGGTGTATTGGAAAGAGGTGCTTATGAGCTACTAGATTATGAAGGTAATAAATTGGCTGAGCCTCAAAATGGGCTCTATTTGAAAATATTATTATGCATCATCGCAAGTATGGTACCTTATACATTAATGTGTTATTCATTAGTCTTATTTTTAGATTTTTGGTGTGATTTTTTGCTTCGCAGACATTTTTCCCCTACTTACCTAGTGTTCCACTTGGTTTGAAGATGTCGTCAAACCATTATATTGGTTGGTGCTTTCCGTAGCACACAAAGCTTATCTTATGCAATATGGGCACTTTTTTCCCCTAATGGCGAGTTGATCAATCTACAAGATATTTTTTTGGGTCAAACAACTAATAATACCATCGAATATAGTGCGGTCATCGAACTATTTTCATATGAAATTGATCTTGGTATAATATATTTGGTTGTCAATTTAGACTCACAACTCATTGTGTTACAATTAAATGGTCATTATTCAGTTAGAAACCCAAGTGTTTTGTGTATGTATTTACATGTTCGATTATTCGAAAGAAATTTTGATTACATTACATATCAACACATTCCAAGAAATTTGAATACATTGACAAATGCATTAGCAAACTATGTATTAGATAGACATCTGTGTAACATGTGAAAAAAAACCAATACATCATCGTGATACATGAACACTTAGTCGCCATAGAAACATGCATATATATATATATATATATATATATATATATATATATATATATATATATCGAGTATGTCAAGTGTGTTACATCAAAATATCTAAAAATATTGTGTTCCATGACACAATGGCTCTATGAGCCTACATCAGTGCAAGAAACAAAAAACTAAAGGTTGTTATCCGCCCACATGATGCTCGTGATAGCATGTGACTACTCGGATCACTCACCATATTAAGTGACACAGTTCGCCTGGGACCCCCACAATATGCCTTTGATAGCAAAGTGGGATATCGTCAAAGTTTGTGTATTCTGGTATGCCCATGGTCAGGTTGTCCGATTGCACTGCATATATGCTACTAGATCCAACCACTCCTCATAGGGAGCATCCTCAACCTGGCATACCACTCTCCTGGAAATCAGAGACATATTAGCCAGTATTACTAATCCTGCATCTGTAAATCGTAAGTTTAGATCTCTGAATACATACCAAAAAATTTAAAAAGTAAAAAATCCAAAAAAAAAAATTTACCTGCATTGGACCAATGTTCGCCTGGTGGAAGAGGTAGATTTGGGTCACCTCTAAAGTCAATGCCTATGTATGTGTAGTATTTGACCATGATCTTCTGACAGCGCAGCCAGTTGAAGAACACGGTCGAGAAATGCATCTACTGGCCCCCTCCCTGACGGGGCATGATTTCACACCATCTGATACTGAAACAAAAAAACCCTCTCTAGAAATAAGGAAACCAAGATGGACCCATACCCAAACTGTTTCAGCCGACTTTTTTTGTACTTGGTAAATTTTCATATTAGCCAATAACCCCTCACACCAGTTAAATGTAGCAGGAGCTAGACAGTCTACTGCGTACTGGAAATGAGACTTTGTTGCCTCATGAAATTCCTAGGCTCTGGCCACTCGATCCATGCAATTCAATTTTGTGTTTAAGGGAAGATTTTCGATAGAGGATATCTCTACCTCCCCTCTATGAGTCCTTTTAGCCCCGCGATAGTGTCTCTAGATGAGCATACTGTTACTCTCACCTCCAGCACGAGATCCAAAGAGTTGGATTCAATCCCCTCTCATGGATAACCCTATAATGAAATAGATGTCCATGACGTCCAACTCAAGTTCCTGGTCTCCAATTATGAATCTTTGGTGATCCACATCCCATATTCCAATCAAATACTCAAGTAGCTCTAGCTAAGCTCTTAACCCTAATGTTTGGAATAATTTCAGTAGCCCACAATTCCACAATGCGTTTACACAATTTGGGTCCTGGAGTGCTTGGTGATTTTTCACCTCATGGTCTCTATCTTTCCATTCAATGACCATCTTCACTGAAACCACCGGCAAAACATGTTCAATTGACATTTTAGGGACTTTCATCGGAGTAGTTTTGGAAATAAACCATTAAAAATTGGATATTTTATTATTTTAGTTTATTCCCCGTGGCCATAACATTTTTGAAATTTGAAATAGCGCTAATGGCACTATCACCTTTCGAGCTAAGAGTGACCAACGTGAATTGAAGCTCAGATCCACATTGGTCGCAACGATAATAAAATTTTGAAATTCTCCCCCGAATCACAAAATTTCTGAGATAAACTACTTAAGAATGGAATTGAAATGAAGAAGAGAGTTTGAGCTCTTACCTATAGTTGAAAGATCACTGAACAGTGTCTTCGATCGACCGCATCACTGATCTAAAGTTCAAAGGGAAAATGGGTGAAAATGAATTTACTTTTTGTCTAGTTATAGATTATTGAAGATATATTCGCCATTATTTTATTATTTTTCCTCAATATCAGTGATGTTTGTCATTTTTTGTGTAGTAACAGGATATTTACATCAATAGTGATTATTTTTTATGCAAACGAGTTTTATTTTATCTCTTTTTCGGAAGCAGTAAAAAATAAACGAAAAAAGAACCCCCTAGAGTCACCTTTCAGCTCTTTTGTGATTCTCAAAAAATGAAAATATTACCGAGTAATTATCATGTCAAACTCGTTAAATTAAATGAATTGGTGTGGTATCAGTATACATTTACCCCTTTTTTGGGTTGAGATTCATTATTTATGAAAATGAAATACCTTGATAAAACATGTTCAAGAGGTTCTCTCTGATATTGTTTTATACCTTTTCAGATTTGAGGGACGATTTACGAAAAGAGACATGATGGAGTTTTATTTTTTGTTTCTTTTTCAAAATCCTTAAACATTAAACAGACATCGAGTTATCCTTCCGTCAGACTCGTTAAATATTAAACGATGAAAGACTTGTCACCATGACAAGACCGAGTTAATCCTTCCTATGGCTCATTAAAATTACTAGGATGGATTCATTCAAAGAATGAACTTATATGCTCAGCATATGCTATCCTCTTCACGTTTCCTATAAAAAATAAAGAGGTACTCGTTAGAAATAACGGGGGAAAAATTGAAAGTGAACATCCTATGTGTATTTTGGGTTGCTTGTTGCTCTTGAATATGACACTTGTATGTAGTTCATGTCGGGTTGGGGATATCCTTCATTCGTCATTTTTCCTCCATGTGTTTGGGAAATCCATTTACCTCCTATTCCATCGTCATTTTTGTCATCATGACCTTTGATCCCATTTGAGTCAAATTTTACCACACTCCGGAGTCATGTCGCCGATATGTTCAAGAGAATTCATTTTTGTCGAATTCCAACATCCCCTGCTTGTCTGACCTTCTTTGTTACGGTCCTAAATCACTCCTATCATCTTGAGATATCCGTTGTTTCATGTTGATGATTTAGGAATCATTATGACCCTCCTTTTACAGATCACTTCATGTCGACCTAAACTCATTATCCAGGAAGATGATTTAGAAACTTGGAGGTTGCATGCCTCAATGGCAAGCTCTTCGTATTCAACGACAGGTTCACATTACTAACCTTCAATCGAATGATTATGCAAGTGTTTGACTTCAACACATTTATTCACACTTGTGGATAGTGATGTTGTACCTTGATGGCCATCATCATTATTGATGGTTTCTCTCATGCCTGTTAACGTTTTTCATCATTGACCGGTAATCAAGTGGTTTCTACCATATTCGACATCCGATCATCTATTCACATGGCTAGATTTGTACGTTGGGTAGATTGAGATTGCGGTGAAGACCTTGGATCACCTTTGTCATTATCCAACTTGCATGGAGTTATTGAGTATTCCTAATTGTACAAATGATCCTGTCTATATGGATGGTTGTGACCATACTGTGGATCTGTTTTCATGATCTCTTTCAGATGGATGGTTGCGACCATGTCATGGTTTCATATGTTATTTGATGCCTAGTACACAGATATGTTATTAGGAATATTCACATCTAAGATTTCATGTATTGTATTGTGTTTTATTTGGTAGGTTTCCTAGCTATATTCCGAGTTATTTTTCCTTGGTTCGTAAAGAATTTCACCCATCACTCGTTCTTCCTTCAAGCTTTAGGGGGTCTCTATTAAAAATTAATTTGTCACTATGCTCACTTCCCATCCCTGATCTTGAAGTTCCCTATGATAGGTCCTGTGCACTATATCCACATGGGAAAAATACACAAAGATATCCTCTGAAGAATCAAAGAAAGCTTCCTTTAAAGATCACTGGAGAGACTTGGTTAAAACCTAAATCTATGGGTCAATGTGCTTCTCTAGTGGCTTGCCCATGATGATGGCAGGTTGATAGTTCCGTCCTAGCGCTATTAGTGCCATTTTTCTGGGAAAACCATGCTGATCCCATTCTAGCAATGTTTCCTCAAAATGGAGGAGAAGCTTCGACGTCTAGAAGCTCCAAGGCGGCAAGTTGGTTGTTATTCAGTGGTGATACGATTGAGCTCTCTGATTTTAGAGCTTTTATCTTATCAATGGGGGTTTATCCCTTAGAAATTGGACCTTCCTCCTCCTTTCATTGGCTCCCAACCTCTTCTCCCTGCCTATAAATTGATCCCCATCCCTCCACTACTGGTTGTTCATTGTTGGGCTAGTAAGATCATTCATTCACTTTACTCTCCTATATGTGATAATGCTTAAGCTATTCGAGGGAAGGAATGCTTTAGAGTTTCGATTAAGGACTCATATATCTTCAAAGGGAGGCCTCCAACATCAAGGCCTGGGTTGTAAGCTCTCTCTTCTATATTCATGAATAAAATGTCTGGTGTTTTCTTTCTATATTTGTCTAATAATTTGTGCAAATAGTATAATGTTCCTTGATTTTTTAGATAGTTGATTTTCATGAATACTATGTATTGAATTACATTTTTTTTTGCCTCTTGATCTCCTATAGGTAATGATACAACACTAGCAGCGAGGAATAAGCTTGAGGGATTATGGATCAAGGTCAACATCAAAGTGTTCAAGCATAGCATCAAGAAAAGGTAACCCCATCTCTTTTCTTCTATCATTTTTAATATTAGCTAAGAAAGCTTGCATTAGAAAGTCTCATAAATTTCTAGACCCACTCTAGGGCTAAAGAGATCGCCTATCTCCGCAAAGGAGATTTATATTCACAACATTTAATAGACACATTTTGAGAGAAAGGAGATCTATCACCTAACAAAGGTTGCAAAAAGGATTGGATGATAAGTTCATGTTGGTCTGTAATATTTGCGAGCTCATAGATAGAGATATTGGCTCATGTTTTCTTCAAATATTCAACAATATTATAATCAATCATTTCACCTCTATCCGGAAATGTTGAAGTGTCTGAAGGAGTGGCTCTATTCGACACTTTCAGAGTGGAGGACTTACTCTTGGTGTTAGAGGAAGTTTTCTTGGAATTAGTTTCATTTACAAACTTTCTCTGTGCACTATGAGAAAGTTTGACCAGTGGCTAGATTCTTCTTAACAATTTCTCCCTCAGTTTTGTCTTGTCACTTCTTGATCAGAAATGGGCCCTTTACTCAAAATGTATCGACCATTTTATTCTAAGGAGGGGCCCCACTCTGTGTTGTCTCTTCAAAATTATTATTTTTCGCGTCATAGATACAATCAAATGCATTCACTGCATGTCCAATACCCTTGATTTCTTCAAAAACTGCATGTTCCTTTGTTTCTTATGTCTATTCCACCTGCTCATCTGCTAATATGGAATCCACAATGTGTGAAGCCAGAGTGTTCATGTTGTGGTTCCACTAAGGGCATGTATTTTCTGAGTGATATTCCTTCTAGAAAGAACAATAATTATCCATGTTGATACTTTCAATATTCATCACAACATTCGATCTTTAGGCAGACTTGGCGGGCTGGTTGTTGTTTTTATTATTATTCCTTTGAAAAGGGAAGGACTTGGGAGGCTTGCTTATATTAGAAGTATCACTTGACCTTTTCTTTAGCTTTGAGATTCCATTGGTAAGTGTTTTCACCATCTTGTTAAAGCTTTCAATATCCGATGATTCCTTTTCCTTAGCCTTACTTGAAGAAATATGAGACTTCCTACTAGTTTCCTTGGAGTCCTTTGATTCATCATCATCGGTAATAACTCCAATCATGTGAAAGTACTTCTCGACGATGATCACTTCATTAAAATTTAGTTACAATTTTTGCTTTGCGACACTTTTGATGAATTGGGAAATGCTAGTGGGAAAGGCAATTGCGTAATAATAAATAGTGATTGAATCATGTGGTTGCATGCCTAGGGGAAATGTGTTCAATATGCGATTAAAATTTTGGAAAAAATATTTCACTTTCTCCATTTACCCCATATTGATGTTTTCTATCTCTTTCAGTAATATGGCGAGAGTCTTGTCATCAACAAATTTCTCGACAAATAATTTTTTAAACTTCCTCCAAGTGTGGAATGAATTGACCGAAAGACTATAGTACCATTTTTCTTCTCTACCTTCCAATGTACAAGGGAAAATTTTGCAAGCAACATCATCATAACCCACCTCCAAAATTTGTAGATGCATCTAAAAATTTTCGAGGTGATGTTCCACCTTTTTCTTCTTGTCTGGATCATACTTTGATAATAAATTTTCCGGATGTCTAGGAATCTTATGAAGATTTTCTGGAAGAGTGAGAGGCCCTTGGGCCATCCAATACAATTCCTAGATGGCCATGTTCTCATCTCTGTGTTCCTCCTCTTTTTTAGAATCTGAGGAATCTTCTCCTTCACTGTCTAAACTGTAAACAATGTTGTCAGAAAGAACAACGTCGTCCTTGTACCCTCTTTTAAGAGGTGGAAGATGATCTTGATGCACCATATCATCATTGCATTATGCTAACTATTCAAGAGTGGAAAAAAACATATAGTCCACTGTAGAAACTAATATATTGCTACGAGTTCTTTCTTTCTTCTTCAGAAAATTTGCGAGATTATGTGCTCCAGGAATTAATCTGATAGGCTTTGTGTACCAATGGGTTATAGGTCAAAGTTTCTGGATCTGATTGTAGGTAACCTTTGAATTCAATTCCATGCTAGGATCAGAAAATCCTCCTACTTCAATAATAGGAGTTGGAATTGTGCTCGGAAATTTTCTACCTTTTCCAGAGGAGGAATGATTTTGGAGTGCGTATTTATCAGCGATAAAAAAATGGTTTCCCTCTTTCTCGTGCCAAAATGTTGACAATGTTGGATACCACCAACATATAGGGGATCTCCTCGATATAAGGTCCCAACTAGATCTCACATTTTTTGGTGTAGGAGTCATGTTTATAATACAACCTGACTGTTGTTTACTTAAATATATGCCTTGGCATTAGCTTTCAACATGAGAGAGAAGTGAAAATGTCCTTTTGAATGAGCAAGCAAGTGTGCCTTGTGAATGTTCGATTATAGATGTATCAAGGTTATCTTACTACAGAAGGGGGATATAAAGTGAGCCTCTAAGAGAGAAGTAATAATACTACCCTAATGGAGACACACATAAATGATGAAGACTCGTATAACATCAAGTGAAATAGTTCACAAGGATGTGACGATAATTATAACCATAACAACACATTTCCAACAATAAGCACCAAATTCACCGAAATAGTTCAATTACTCCAGTACACATGAAAGAAAAAATGAACCATAAACATTCAAAAAACAGTCTTAGAAACATTCACAATCTATGTGTGAAAATGCGTTGGCGTGAAAGGCTTTGATATCAAGAAAAAGTCCCAAGATACATAAATACAATTAAAACCACTAGCTCTAATATTGGAGTGTTAGAGCCACTACTTTCTCCCCAAAAGTACTAACTCTATCTCTCTAATTCCTTGTGGGAAAATCCAAGGTTAAAACTCTTTTACATGAGAAATGAGGATCCTTTCATAACTTGAGACATGACCTTTCACATCCCGATAATTTCCAACTCCTAATTACCTTTGGACTTCTACACCCTTTGGGATTCCAATTGACTCCTGGAATTACATATGAATTTTTGTATTACATGTATTTTGGAATTCCATGACTCTTTAGTTCATACACGACTCTTGGACTTCCACTTATTTGTCTTTACAATGATTACAATAATACATCATGAATTTCCACATCATCATGTGATGAGAACGAGACATGTTTGTTAGGTCCCTATATTACTAGTGTAGTCCCTTATTGTTGTTAGAGTAACCCCCTTATTTTTATTTTTGTACCCCTGTAACCCCCATATTGTTATTATTGTGCCCTTACATTATTATTGTTAGGTCGGCTAGGATTATATTGTGACCCCATGGATTCCTATATATAGAAAGGAGGTTTTTTCATTTGTATCATCCAAGAATTGTTAATTTATATAATGTAAAGGAGGTTTCCCCCTCAAAGTGGCTGATTTATAAGGAGTTGATATCTATTTTCTTCTATTTTTGGAGCTGGTTTTATAACATTTGGTATCAGAGCTTTGGATTCTAGGGTTTTGTTCCTTCAAACATGTCATCGTGGAATGTTCGCTATAATATTTTTTCTACGAAGTTTCATACAAAAAAAAAAACCCATTTTGAAGAAATCCTGAGGAACTTCATGTAAAAAGCTCAAAGCTTGGTTAGCAATATTTTTGGAAATATTATCTGTGGAAGTTGGGTTTTTGTAGGCTCCTGAATTTCATCTAAAAGAGGTGACTTTGGGAAAATCGTCATAACTATCTCTCTTAGCATCGGATTGGAATTGTGTAAAAGGAGGCCGAACGTACAAATAATTTAGTTTCTTGTGTATCAATTTCAGAGCCGAAGGAGGAAACAGTGACACATGGAACTTTATACAAGTTCGCTCTACTGAATCGGTCCATAATTAGGTCATTGTGGGAGATTGGGCATAAATTTGCCTTGAAGAATCCAAATCAGGTCAGAACGGTGGCATTCGAAAGAAGATTCAAAGGGCTACTATAGGAAATAATTTCAAATATTGAAGATCCAAAATAATAGGGACAGTTCAGTTTCAATATTGAGCTCCTCAAAATCAAGAAAAAGGTGTGTATTTTTTTTTCAAATTGCATAAGTCTTGTTTGAAAAATCAGTTTGAAGTGATTCCATGGGAATATTGAATCATAGATATCAATATTGAGTTCTAAAATTCCTCCTAAAAATAATTCAACACCCATTAAGCCCTCGGAATACCCTACTATGACTCATGAAGAGGAAGAAGTGCAACATGATATATCAAAATTACAAGAGCAAGTGCACCAAATATTTCTCTCGCAAAGAGCAGAAAAAAATGAAATGGAAGTTTTGAAGAAAGGCGTGGAAGCTAAGATGGATGGTTTGAAGAAGGGCGTGGAAGCTAATATGAATGGTTTGAAGAAATACATGGAAGCTAAGAAGGATGGTTTGAAGAATGATATGGAAGAAAAAATGAAAGACAACAAGGAAGACATGAAGAATGATCTAAAAGTAGACATGGAAGGTTTGAAGGAAGGTTTGAAAATTTTGATTCAAGAAATGATTAATAATGGCAAAAAGGTAGTAGAGGAAACTCATTATGAGAACAAAATAAATGTTAATCTTGATTTCATAAGCTCTAATTTTGGATTGAAGACCGACCATATTCCAAATATCAATATGAGGAAGTTTGATGGTAAGGATCCCGTAACATGGATACTACATATGGAGCAATATTTTGATCTCAATAATGTGCAAAAAACACAAAAGGTATGCCTTGAAACTTTATATTTAGAAAAAAATACATTTGTATGGTATCGATGGCTTTTCTCTCGTAAAAAAATTGTCACTTGGTCAATTTTTACAGAGGAAAAGATAGCACATTATGAAGATACAAAGAGAAACACCTTATTTATCCAATTGATAAATCTCAAACAAAAGGGTTCAGTGGTGGCGCACATTGAGGACTTCCAAAAATTGAATATAAGGGTAGCTGATATTCTAGAGGAACATAGGATTGATATCTTCATAGGGACTTTAAAGGATAAAATCCAACATGAGGTTCACCTTTTGGAACCTGATTCATTGGAGAAGGCATTTAGGCTGGCAAGAAAAATTGAATGTAAAATTATGGCGAATAGGAAGCCTACCACTCACATCTATAAATATGGAAGTGTTGTTACTCCTAAACTTCCACAACCTACAAGGTTGACACCATAACAATTGGAAGAAAAAATAGCAAAAGGGATTTACTACAGTTGTGATAGAAAATACACTAAAGGTCATAAATGTGCTGAGAAGAAATTATTTTACATATATTATGAAGAGGAGGAAGAAAATGAACAATAAACTTCAAAAGAAGAGGATATACACCAGGAACCAACCCTAGCGAAGGAAGAAATGAGTCCGACCATATCTTTTAATGCATTTGCAGGAATTACCACTCCTCAAACTCTCAAGATAGATGGACATATCAAGAAGGAAAAGGTAATAATGTTGATTGACTCGGGTAGTACCCATAATTTTATTCATGGTAAGGTAGCCAAGGAATTGAATTGCTTCCTATACCCAGCACCAGAATGTCAAGTGATGGTTGAAAATGGAGGAACTATAAATTTCTTTGGAAAATGCCATAATATCAAGCTAACCATGGGGGAATATGTATTGAATAGTCGAATTCTTTCCATTCCAATGGGAGGTTCTAATGTTGTACTAGGAATACAATTCTTACAATCTTTGGGGATAGTGGCTTTTAATTTTCAAGAATTTTTCAAGAATTTTTTTCAGACGGAAAGGAAGTTGAATTACGGGCTATCATAGGAAAGCCGAGAAATATAATAAGCTATAATTTCATGAAAAAGATTCTGAAGAAAGAACAACAAGACGTAATTACACAATTATTCTCAATATAAGTTCCAACATCAAAATCATTTATTTCTCCAGATCTCCAAAAAGTATTGGACAATCATTCCAAGGTTTTTGAAACTACCAAAGGAATCCCACCTATTCGTGATCATGATCATGCTATTCATTTGATTCTAGGAAGTGTTCCTCCAAACATCAGGCCTTACAAATATCCTTATGTCCAAAAGAGTGAAATTGAATGTATGATAGCAGAAATGTTAGAGGCTGGTATAATTCAACCAAGTCAAAGTTCTTTCTCTGCTCCAATAGTATTGGTGCACAAGAAGGATGGATCATGGAGCATGTGTCCAGATCATAGGGAGCTCAATATTCTCACTATTAGAGATAAATTTCCCATTCCTATGATTGATGAATTATTGGATCAATTACATGGAGAAATTTATTTTACCAAGTTGGATCTTCATTCAGGATATCATCAAATTAGAATGAAGACTGGAGATATTCTGAAAAAAAAAGCATTTCGAAATCAAGGGTCATTATGAGTTTTTGGTCATGCCTTTTGGCCTTACCAATGCACCTTCTACAATTCAAGTGTTGATGAATTCCATTTTCAAACCCTTCCTTAGAAAATTTGTGTTAGTATTTTTTGATGATATACTAATCTACAACACGTCTTGGAAGGATCATGTTCAACATTTTAACAGGGTGCTAAAACTATTGCAGGAGAAACAATTATATGAAAAAACATCCAAATGTTTCTTTGGAGTAAAAGAGGTGGAATATCTGGGTTATATTTTATCTCATGAGGGTGTTAAGGTAGACCCTAACAAAATTAAAGCCATTAAGTAATGGAAAGTCCCCACAACAATAAAGCAGTTGCAATGATTTCTAAGGTTAACAAGGTATTATCACAAGTTTCTTAAGAATTATGGGAGAATAGTAGTACCTATAACAACATTATTGAAGAAAGGTGCATTTTCATGGACTCCTGAAGAAACTAAGGCCTTTGAACATCTTAAAAAGACAATGTGGCTAGCACCAGTCTTAGCTATGCCAGACTTCACAAAAACCTTTATTGTGGAATGTGATGCCTCAGGAAATGGAATTGGTGTTATTTTAATGCAAGAAGGAATACCCATTGATTTTGAAAGTCATCCAATCAAAGGAAAGTATTTACAGAAATCTATATATCAGAAGGAAATGTTGGAAATACTACATGCACTAAGGAAATGGTGACCCTAACTAATAGGAATACACTTCTAGGTAAAAAATAATCATGATAGTCTTAAATACTTTTTGGAACAAAGACTATCTTCAGAAGAGCAGCAAAAATGGGTCACAAATATGTTGTGTTATGAAATTGAAATCATCTACAAAAAAAGGAAGCTAAACGTTGTTGTAGATGCACTCTCAAGAAAGGATGAAGAGGTGGAAGCATTTCTTTGTGCCATTTCTATTATCCAACCAAATTGGATAACTGAAGTAAGGGATGAATGGAAGAAGGACGAAGAAGTGTGGACACTCATTCAAAAATTCCAGTAAGATTCTAGAACATCTAATACATTTAATTGGAAAAATGATTCCTTATGGTACAAAGATCGCTTATATCTTTGTAATAATTCCCAACTAAAACAAAAGATTCTTTTGCAATTGCACACTTCTCCCTTAGGAGGAAACTCATGATTTTTAAAAACTTACCACAGGATGAAGAAACAATTTTTTTGGGATGGCCTTAAATCTTATATTCAAAATTTTGTGGTGGAATGTTTGGTTTTCCATCAAAATAAAGTTGAGACAATTAATACCTCGGGTCTTATACAATATTTATCCATTCCAAGTCAATGTTGGGAGGAGATTTCAATGGATTTTATCACAGGTTTACCTAAGTCCAAAGGAAAGAGTGTCATCATGGTGGTAGTTGATAGACTTACCAAGTATGCACACTTTTGTGCATTATCTCATCCATTTAGAGCAAGTACAATTTCTATTGCATTTATGGAAACAATTCAAAAGCTACATGTAAACCCAAAGATTATTGTAAGCGATAGAGATCCCATTTTTACTGGAAATTTTTGGATGGAATTATTTTCTTGTTTGGGTACTCAAATAGCTCATAGCTTATCTTATCATCCTCAATCCGATGGGAAAACTGAGATAGTGAACAAATGTTTGGAAGGATATATTCGTTTTTTTGTATCTAATAACAAACATAATGGGTCAAGTAGTTATCTCTGTATGAATGGTGGTATAACACTTCCTTCCATACTGTAGAAAAAATGACCCCATTTATGGAACTTTATGGATATCATCCACTGTCCAACACATCATATTTAAGAGAAAATTCTAAGGTTCAAGAAGTGGAAGATCACATCGAGCATCAACAACAAGTTCTCCAACTCTTAAAGGATAACCTTAATTTGGCACAAAATCGAATGAAACAACATGAAGATCAAAATCGCAGCAAGAGAAGTTTTAAAGTAGGAGACTTGGTATTTTTACAGCTACAACCATACAAACACATGTCCCTCAAGCAAGCTAAGAAGGATAATAAATTATAACCAAAGTATTATGGTCCTTTCAAGGAGTTGGAAAAGATTGGTACTATGGCATACATATTGGAGCTTCCTGCTTCTTCTCGAGTGCATCCAGTTTTCCATGCTTCATGCTTAAATAAGGTTATAGGTGACAAAATTCCAATTCAAACAATATTTACAGAACTTGATGAGGAAGGAAAATTCATATTGGAACCTAAAGCAATCACGAAAACAAGAACTTGACAGCTACAAAATCGACCAATTTCAGAGTATCTCATCAAGTGGAAGAACATACCCACTGAAGATTCTACATGGGAGGATGAGAATTTTATAGAGAAGCATCCAGAGCTACTCAAGTGTTGAGGACAACACTTTTTTGAAGGAGAGGGGCATGTTAGGTCCCTATATTACTAGTGTAGTCCCTTATTGTTGTTAGTGTATCCCCCTTATTGTTATTGTTGTATCATCCAATAATTTTTCATTTATTTAATGTAAAGGAGGTTTCCCCCTCGAAGTGGCTTATTTCTAAGATGTTGATATCTATTTTATTCTATTTTTGGAGGGTGTTTCATAACAATGTCACTATCTTTGATGGCTGGTACTAACAATGTCTGATGATATGGACTTCCTCCAGTGGTGAAATGGCTTCCACTTGTATCTTCTTTCTTCATGAAAATTCAATTGTTGATGTCCTCACTCTTTGGTCCAATGGATTCTTTGGAGTGCTTTGATTATCAAGATTGAAGTGTGTACTTTGTTCTTTCCATGCTTCCTTTGTTTGTTCTATTTTCCCATTCTTCCTCATGCGTTCTTTCCATGTTTCTCCTAGAATACATGTATCTACAATCCCTCATGACCAAAAACCATCAACCTAAAAATATCCTATTCTACCATTTTTTATGTATATTTTATGTTCATGCCTTTTTAATGTGCTCAAGAGGGACAAAAGAGCTTTTGGGTGCATGGGTGCACTTTGAAAGGATAAAGGGCTAAAGGGGAAAGGATTTGGGGCTTTGACATGGGCTCATGTGCTCAAGAGAGGGATGTAGTCAAGCCAGGCCACATGGTGAAGGTCTGAAGGACGAAGGGGGAGGCTTCAAGCCTCCCAAGTGCACTCTACACTCAAGGGAGAGATGGAGGGCATAGACCGCACACCTGAATGATTAAGGATGAAGGCTTCATACCTTTGGGGTGCGCTCATGCACTCAAGAAGCATAGGAGGGTGCATGGAACAAGTATGAAGGCTGGAGGTAATATATTGGTGCCTTCAAAGTTCGCTCATGCGCTCAAAGGGTCTAGAGGTCACATGACATATTGGGGAAGGTTGAAGGGGGAATTATAATTCCTTTAGGGTGTGCTCATGATGGTCCGGGTCTGTCAGCTACCGGATTTACCCATGATATGTTACTTGTGTGATGTGGTTAGAATTTCACTAAAAAGAGAATTAAAATAATACATATGCATGATTTAATCAAGAGGAGACAAGACAAAAATCAACAACATAAGAACATGAGATGTTGGTAACAGAGTTCGTCCAATTTGGACTACATCTCTGGGCCCGGTGTCAAGATGGGGTAGGCCGCTTCATATAGTGCTAGAAATGGGATGATGTATATGGACTATATTTTCTATAATACAAGGATATATGCCCCCAACATGAGTGGATTCTCTCTCCAAGAGATGTTCCACTACAGGAACTCTCACTCACAATATGCCTCCTATCAACATAACATAATTTCATACAAAATGACGATGAGGATCCCTTCAACAAGGTTACATAGGGATCATAACAATCCATGGCGAATACATCTTATAGGAAGTAGAAACATAGATCCCGTAGCATACATCAAGCAAGGATCTAAACAACATATTACATATCATAGCAAATGATAAAAGAGGCACATGAAATCAATAATGCATATACCTCAACCCCTGAAGTTGGCTAAAGAAGTGGATGCTCAACTGCTAAATCTGGTTGCACCATCGAATTCGTGGTGTCGAGAGGCATAAAATCGACTATCCACACTTGATAATATGACACATTCACTCTGATCTGGAAAATGGCCATAAAATGGGAAGCACTACTGCTGAAACATACATCCCCATTGAGTTCCTGTCACCGAGAGGTGTAAAATTGAAATAATTTTTTTCAAATTTTGATTCTGGAAAGTTCTGGGCCTCAAGGAATCTTTTTGATGCCCCTAAATATTCCCTGGGCAAGGTTCTGCCCCTATGGCCACTCATGGTTCTGCACCTGCAATAAAAAAATATTATTTTGGAAATTCGCGCCGATCTGCCCCTCCCCCGTCGCACTGCAGAATGAGTTTATATAGGATTTGGTTGGCGTAACTTTCAAGGTATGCTAGTTTGGCACGTTGGTAAAAATGGAAAATGGTTGGAGAGGGGTCGGGGGATCAAATCCCACGCCTCTCATATTTTGTCGCTATTTGATTTATTGTTAGTGTTGGTTGTGATTTATATGGTTCGTATTATTTTTTGTGTCGCTCGCTCGGGGGCCGACCATGTGGGCTGGGTGAGTTCGACCCCCACCGACACTGTGATATATGTTGCATTGTGTATGGTATGGGTGGTGGGAGGGTCTGCTCCATGCGGCCCGACCCAACCACACCTCTGTTGTGCTCCATGTAGTGGTTCCGGGGGTGGCGGGGTTGATAGCGTATGCCCCAAAAATTTGCTATATATAATGTGGATCCATGCAGGGGGTGGCGAGGGAGGCATCCCTCCACCCCTATATTTATATTTTTTTTGTTTTTAAAAAAAAATTGGTTATTTTCAAAATTTTCAAAAATAAGGGTTATTGGGAAATTTAAAGAGGCCACAATTTCACCCGATCTCGGGTGCTATGTTCCCTACCAGTTGACAGTGAAATTGTAGGACATTTAAACCTATCCCACTACCCAAATTTGACCACAACTTTGACTTGCTCTAATTCTCCATACGGGCTCATATTGGAGATCCTTTTGCACCATTGGAATCAGGGCGACAAGCAATTCAATCTGAAATTGGTTCGAGAGCAATCAGACCACTTTGAATTTTGACCATTTTTTAGCCCTCTTGGTCTCCTGAGGATGTCTGGAGCCACCTGGATCAATCCTCCCCACTGAGGAGATTTTGGCCCACCAAAAGCATGAAAACAATCTGCAGCTGCTTTTTACCTTGTCTACACCACAAGCGTCCTGAAATGTCACCCTTCATTCTTCTTCACCTTTTCCCTTCGAAGCCATAAGCGATGAGAAGACATCTGCATCCCCTGCAAACTTGTAGTACAATCTTCTTACAAATTTCATGCTTAATTACATTACCAACTATGACCCAAGAATCCCATTTTTGCCACGATTTTATAACTCATACTCTGTGGTCAAGTTTGCAGCAAAATGGAATCAATACCCCAGCTATATATACAAGGCCAAAACATCATTGTTGCTTCACAAGTGATGGAAAAAACATCATCACTTTTACATTTTAAATTGCAACACATGATTTACAAATTAAGGCCATGACACACTACCACACCTATAAAAACCACCTCTCACTTATCAAGTGAATGGGTCATCTCTCTGTGGCGCATTCACTAGTCGAACAACTGTTTCAACTTGTTCATGTATGGACACTTTGTCCTTGAGACGTTGCTTTGGATGGAGCCGCCAACACATGGCTCTTTGATGACCACTCCTATCGCAATGACTGCAATGAGTATTCTTCCTCCATACCTGCTTTTCCTTATTCTTTGCCTGCGGTGGAGAAGGCATTTCAGGCCTCATCCTCTTTCGTGCTTCCATTCTTTTCCAGCACTCAGCAAATACATGGTTATGTAATCCAAAAAAAATACATGTTTTTTGATGCCATGATTTATGTTCATTTTTAGTGACATGCTTGTAATCAAAATGAGACTAGAATACTGAGACTTGTTATACCTTTCTTGTTGGTCTCTAGTGCAATCATGGTGACAAGAGCTTGCCTCAACTCTTTCTCTACAATGTGTACTATTATAGGATGATGGTGAAGAGTTCCCACCATTCTATTTCCCCAATGGTTTCAACCATGTATTGGAAGCTTCTGAAACCTTCAATCACTGTCCTTTAGTGTATCCCAAACCTTTGAATCAAGTTCTCTGCACAACCTCCAATGGTTGAGTTATGCCTTGGCCATTAACACCAACTCCTCCTCCTTTGTACCCCATTTTGGTAAGGAGTCTAATGTTGGTTCCTGTAATGGTTATCTCCACATTTCCAACAAAAATAATAGCATGTGAAGATGAAACTGAAGAGAAATCAACATTGTTTACCTAAACTGTTGATTCGGCCACAGGTGATGATGGTTTCTTTAAGCCTTCGTTGTGCTTCAACTTCTCCATGGCCTCTTCTGTGGCCCATAACTGAAGTTGCGTTCTCTTCTTCTCCTCTTTCTCTTCTCGTAGTAGCCTCCTTAATTTAGCATTATCTTCACGAAGACTTTGGTTGATCTCCTCATTAAAATGATGAGAAGATGATGAAGGTGACAAAGAAGATGCATAAGCACTGGAAGATGTGGATGAAGCATCGTTCTCTGATATTTATTTCTCCTCTTCCTCTATTCTCTTCTCATAAGCATCATAAATTATGTCCAGCATTTTGGACATCCTCAGCATGGCCTGATACATGTATTTTTCATCCTACATTGTTGCGCGTTCAATCGTTGTTCAGGCTCGCAATTCACATTAGTGAGAAGACCGATTTGATACCACTTGATCCGGGTCCATTAGCTACCAGATTTACCCATGATATTTTACTTCTGTGATGTGGTTAGAATTTCACTCAAAAGAGCATTAAACTTAACACATATGCATGCTTTAAGCAAGAGGAAACAAGAAAACAATCAGCAACATAAGAACACGAGACGTTGATAACGGAATTCATCAAGTTTGGACTACGTCTCTAGGCCTGGTGTCAAGATGGGGTAGGCTGCTTCATATAGTGTTGGAAATGGTGATGATGTACATGGAATATGTTTTCTATCATACAAGGATATATGCCCTCAAGATGAGTGGATTCTCTCTCCATGAGACATTCCACTACAGTAACTCTCACTCATGGTTCTGCAACTGCAATAAAAAAAAATTATTCTGGAAATGTGTGTCGGTCCGCCCCTCCCCCGTCGCACTACAGAATGAGTTTATATAAGATTTGTTTGGCAGAAATTTCAAGGTCTGATATTTTGGTGCATTTCTAAATATGGAAAATGGTTGGAGAGGGGTCGGGGGATCAAATCTCTCCCCTATCATATTTGGTCACTATTTTTTTATTCTAGGTGTTGGTTGTGATATACATGGTTTGTATTATTTTTGGTGACGCCCGCTCGGGGGCTGGCCACGTGGGCTAGGCGGGTTCAACCCCCGCCGACACTGTGATATTTGTTGCATTGTGTATGGTGAATGCGGTGAGCGGGTCCACTCCATGCGACCCGACCCAACTGCGCCTCCGTTGTGCTCCATGGTAGTGCTTCCAGGGGAGGCGGGGTTTACAGTTCGCCCCCCAAAAATTTACTATATATAATGTGGATCCATACGGGGGGTGGCGGGGGTGGCAGCCCGCCACTCCTATATTTATATTTATTTCATTTTTTAAAACAAATTGGTTATTTTCATTTTTTTCCAAAATAAGGGTTATTGGGAAATTTTAAAAGGCCACAATTTTTCCCACTTTCGGGTGTTGGGTTCCCTGCTAGTGGATGGCGAAATTGTAGGACATTTAAACCTAGCCTAGTCCCCAACTTTGACCACAAATTTGACTTGCTCTAAATTCTCCATACAGGCTTAGATTGGAGATTTGTTCACACCGTTGGAATTAGGGTGACAAGCACTTCAATCTGAACCCAATTTGAAATCAATCCGACCACTTTGAATTTTGACCATTTCTGAGCCCTCTTGGTCTCCTGAGGGTGTTTGGAGCCACCTAGATCACATGAGCTCAAAGAGGGTGCACTTCTTCAAGTCATAGGAGTGTTCTCAAGGAATAATTTGTAGAAATTATACAACATGCATGTATATCTTGGATTCACCCGATCTAACAATGTACTAAAGTTAAATACTGAATCGCTTCTATAAATATTTTGTCAAATTAAAAACACAATTGCTAATCACATGAACATGAAGAAAGATCAATCACGTGCAACACAGATAATTTCTCGAGTAAATATTATAGCTAAAAACCCCACTATATTCTATTGTATATTTAGCATGGATCATGAAACAATTACATACAAAAATATTCTCACAAGAGCCCTCCAGTACTTAGCTAATTGTCTCACACTATCATATGCAAAACTGACCAACACATAGCCAATTCTCAGCCTCCAGACAACCTACCTTGCTTGTGCAATCCATGATGGTATAGATCCCTAAAAGATTGGAATTCATGCCTTCCTTGACTGCGTAAGTATAATGGGCACTCCAATGGGTGTTTGGTTGCATGTGTGCAACCCAATAATCCTACAACTGATAGTCAACTTCCCTTTCACCTAGAAATCGGATGGGTCTCCATTGGATCTAACATGCATGCAACTAATAATAGTAAATCCTGAGTTGCATGTGAGATTACTGATTGTGAATTAATTAATATTTAATTCACTTAATCTCTCACTAGTGTATCTCTAGTTACAACTAGCACAACTGAGTTAAAATTATTACAACCTTCATTAACTAATGCACCACTTCACTTCGAACTCTGTTACAACTAGAATCTTTACAAGCCTCACCAACTACCTCTAACTCGAAATCCACTAGCTAACTAAATATATCACTTTCATTTAATTGTTTCAAGTCAACATTGAGAATAGATTACAGTTTACTGTCCATCTTAATTAAGGGATAACCAAAATAGACATGCACCCAAAAATAGCACCGTGGACCCCACCGTAGTTTGGGTGCTTAATGCAACTAGGCATGGGTGGTGAAATTTTCTTGTTGAATCTCAACATTCCCTCTCGACAAGAAAGGAATTATCATTCACCCTGATCATGTTTCTATGGTATTCGAATTTTCTCATGGTGAGTGCCTTCGTCAGAATAACTACATCCTGATCTTCCGTGGGAATGTACTGAATCAACATTATCCTTCTCTGCACACAATCTCTAAGATGATGTTACCGGATACCTACATGCTTGGACCTATCATGAACACAATATTAATCAAGAGTTTAATGCAACTCTGATTATCACAATGAATCAATGTCGGATCCATCTGAGAACCAAACAATCCAACCAATATCCTTCTCATCCAGATAGCCTCACATGCAGCTTGAATTGCTGCCATGTATTCTGATTCCACTGAACTGAGTGCCATGGATCATTGTTTCCTGCTATACGAGGAAATTGTTGTCGATCCAATGCTAAATATCCCTCCTGATGTGATCTTTCTATTCGATGGACTACGCGCCCAATCGGCATCCGTGAAGCCATGCAGCTTCACTCCCTCTTTCCATCTGTACCATAGATCATACTCCGATGTGCCCCTAAGGTATCTTGGGACATGCTTCCTTGCCTTCCAAAAGAGCTTGTTAGGCTTAACCATAACTTGAATTAGCTGGTGAACCGCGTAGCAAATGTCTGGTCTCGTTTTTACCAAAAACATTAGTGAACCCACCAATTGCCAATAGACAGTAGCATCCACTACCTCTCTAGAAGTGCAACATGTTTCCTCCAATTTCCTGAAAGAGGAGTATCCATGGGTTTACAGATCTCGATGTTAAACTTACCCAGTGTCTCCTTAGCATACTTTCCTTGAGACACAAAAATTTCACCATCCCGCTCCCATATTTCCAATCCAAGGAAATAATGAAGGAGTCCCATGTCCTTCATTTCGAAATCCCTTGCAAGATCCTCCTTGCATGATTGTATCAGTTGCTCATCACCAATCAAACTTAGATCATCAACATAAAGAACAATAATAAATAGCATACCCTCAACCACAATCTAGTACAGGTTTTCATCTACTTCAATTTTGGTGAAGCCTAGTCTAGTGAAATAATTGTCTATCTGAGTGTACCAAGTAGGAGGTTCTTGCTTCAACCCATACAGTGCTCTTTTGAGTCATAACACATGTGACTCGCTGTTGAAGATATCGAAATATTCAGTATGCTCTATGTACACCTCTTCCTCAATGATCCCATTGAGAAACACATTTTTCACATCCATCTAATGAATGCGTAAGCCAATCTATGCTAAGAGTGCAAGGATGGATCTTATGGAAGAGTACCTTGCAATAGGTGCAAAAGTCTCATCATAATCTATCCCCTCAATCTGTGAGAATCCTCGGGCCAAAAATCTGGCCTTGTATTTCTCCACACTCCCATCAACAACTATCTTTACCTTGTACATCCATCTCAATCCAACCACTGATTTGTCGACTGGTCTTGGGACTATCTCCCATGCACTGTTCTTAACAATGGAGGCATACTCCTCCACCATTGCATCAACCCAATTTGGTTGCTGCACTGCTTCCTAAAAGGAAGATGGTTCATTCACAATACATTTTCTCATAAGATCCATGTATCCAGTAAATCGGTCAGGATATTTTATATGTCTACACTGTGAAGTAGGGGCTCCTACATTCTCTGCAACATCAAGTCTCAATCTATCAGCTTCCGTGGTATGCCTTCTATTATTTCTGATGGATGGCTCTGCATGAGTGTTTTCCTCCACTCCATGAACCTTCTCATGTGGTTGATCCACATCTTGAGACTCATCATTGGGAACCAGCAGTTCCTCCTCTGCATGCAAGTCCAACTCCCTCTTAAGGGACAACCGCATGGATTTCTCCTCATCAAATTTTTTATCTTGTCGCACAAAATTCATTCTTCTATTTAGAAAATACACACGATAATTATGAGATGTTTCAATGCACCCCACAAAAATCCCAACCTCAGCTGTTGGTTCCAACTTCTTCCTGGCATCCTTGGTCACATTCACATAAACAGATGAGCCAAAAATCTTAAAGTGTGAAACATCAGGTTTCTTACCAATGAAAGCCTCTTCAGGTGTACTCATGCCAAGTACTCTATGAGGACAACGATTATGCACATGTACCATTGTGTTGCATGCTTATGCCCACATATGCATTGGTAGGCATTGATCATGCAACATCGCTCGTGCTGCACCTACAATAGTTCTATTATTCCTCTCTGCGACCCCATTCTGCTGTGGGTTATGAGGCGCTATGAGTTCTCTTCGAATTCCTTATTTTCTTCAGAATTTCTTTAATTCGTTAGAGATGTATTCTCCACCATTATCGCTCCCAAGGGCCTTCAATTTCTTCCCTGACTCTTTCTCCACCAGTGCTTTAAACTCACATAACTTAGAGAATGTTTGATCTTTCTTCTACATGAATAATATCCAGCACTTACGATAAAATTCATCAACAAATATTACATAGTACTTATGTTTTGCTGTCAAAGCAACAGATAAAGGACCACACACCTCAGTGTGAACTCTCTCAAGGATCCCCGAAACTCGGTTTTCCTTCTCATGAAAGGTGGCCTTTACATACTTTCCCATAGTACATCCTTTTCATGTGTCTGGCTGTGCAAGTGTACCCCTGGGAAAATCAACAGAAATATGATGCATGACTTTCAAGGCTCCATTGTGAAGATGGCCCAATCGCCCGTGCCATAATTCACCGTCATCCCGGCTCACCATTTGATCTGCCTTGCCCATCATTGCTACACAACCATCTACCTCCAGCTTGTAGATATTACTATCTAGAATCCATATCCTCTTGTCTTGTCTCATTGTTTTATGTCGCAGGAAAGATTTTCCATCACTAAAAACAACATCATAGCCTCTATCCTCCAACATTGTGACTGAGACCAAATTTTTCTTTAGACCTGGTACATGCATTACATATTTTAATTGAAAGGGTTTACTTGACAGCCTCTGAAAGGTAATGGTAGCAATCCTGATAGCACTATACCATATGTCATCACCCATTTAAATATGCATCTAGAGATCCTTCTCCTCCAAGTCACTGAAAAGTTACTTATCTCCCATCATGTGAAAGGAAGCACCACTATACAAATACCACACAGATTCCAATGCACTGGACACCATGCATGCGATCAATGAGAAGTCAAGCTCAAATTTCTAGGCAAGGGCCTCATTGGATGCAAATCCTCCAGCATTCTTGTTCTTCTTCTTTTGTGGACAGTTAGTAGTAAAATGCCCATGCTCGTGATAGTGAAAACACTTCACCTTGGACATGTCCTGCTTCTTTCCATCCTTGGACTCATATTTAGAATCAAATTTCTTCCCCTTCCTCTTCCTCACCTTGGCAGCAAAGGCAAAATCCTCTTCATCCTCATTCTTAGATGAAGATCCATCTCTGGTGTTCCATTTGAACTCCTCCTGCACCAAATTCGACCACAGTCATTCCCAATATAGAAATATTTCCCTTCCATTGACAAAGTCTTGATAACTGTGCCAACTCTTGGGAAGTCCTGGGAGAGCCAAGCTCACCAAATAATCATCATCAACTCTTATTCCAATTCTCCCTAGTTCATCCCGACATTGGAAAAAATTTGTTAGATATTTTGGAATGGTGTCTCCCTTTTCCATCTTGATCTTCCAAATTTTATCTTTGAGCGCCAATTTCCTATGGTCGTTGCTGCTTTAGAATAGATCCATAAAATACTTCCACATTTCATATGGTGTGGCTTTCCCTTGGAGGTTTTAGACAATGTGGTATCATACTCCCTCCAACAGGATCCTCCTCACCTTTGCCACTTTCTTTTACCATGAATCAAGGTTTGCAACATCTTCCATAGCAGTTTTAGGGACATCATTGTCAATGAATTCCTTCAAGCCATTGTCTTCGATTACTGCCTCCATCCTGTCCTTCCAAGAAATATGGTTCAATTTTCCCTTGAATGCATACTCTAACCTCAATCCATTGAAAGCCATTTCGATCTTGAATCAGCTGTAGCACCAAGAAAGTATTTTTGCAAACTCGAATTCTATCTAGTCACAAAATCAGCTCCTGCTTCACTTCTATAATTTCCTGTGCTATGATGCCATGTAGAAATTATACAACATGCATGTATATCTTGGATTCACCCGATCTAAAAATTTAATAAAGTTAAATACTGAATCGCTTCTACAAATATTTTGCGGAATTAAAAACAAAATCGATAATCACATGAACATGAAGAAAGATCAATCACACACAACACAGATAATTTCCAGAGGAAAGCTTATAGCTAAAAACCCCACTATATTCTATTGTATATTTAGCATGGATCACGAAACAATTACATAAAAAAATCTTCTCACAAGATCCCTCCAGTACTCAGCTAATTTTCTGACATTTTCATATGAAAAACTGATCAACACATAGCCAATTCTTAGCCTCCAGAAAAACTACCTTGCTTTGGAAATCCCTGATGGTATATATCCCTAAAAGATAGGAATTCTTGCCTACCTTGACTGCATAAGTATCATGGGCACTCCAATGGGTGTTTGGTTGCATGTGTGCAACCCAATAATCCTATAGCTGATAGTCAACTTCCCTTTCACTTGGAACTCAACTGGGTCTCCACTGGATCTGACATGCATGCAACTAATAATAGGTAATCCTCAGTTGCATGTGAAATCACTGATTGTGAATTGATTAATATTTAATTCACTTGATCTCTCACTAGTGTATCTTCGGTTACAACTAGAACAACTGATTTTAACTCACTTAATTGAGTTAAATTTATTACAACCTCCATTAACCAATGCACCACTGCACTTTGAACTCTGTTCCAACATGAATTACTCTGCATGCCTCACCAACTACCTCTAACTCGAAATCCACTAGCTAACTGAATTTATCACTTTCAGTTAACTGATTCAAGTAAACATTGAGAATAGAATACAGTTTAATGTCCATCTTAGTTAAGGGATAACCAAAATAGACATGCACCCAAAAATAGCACTGTGGGCCCCACCCTAGTTTGGGTGCTTAATGTAATTAGGCATGGGTGCTGAAATTTTCTTCTTGAATCTCAACATAATTAGTCCCTTGAAGGGTGCCATTCATAAAAAGGAAGGGGAAATATGCTTAAGGAGTGTTCTTTGCTCTATTGGAGGGTGCATTGCGCACTTCGAAACAATAAAGGATTCCCCATCAAGGCTTCAGAGTGTGCTCATGTGCTCTTGGTCTCAATGGGTTTGCATTCAAACCAAAGATTTGTCTAAGTCACGATGATAGGAAAAGGGGTGAACATGATGAGTTTAGACAAAAAACCATGTTCGAAACATACCAACTCATCAGGAAAAGTTAGAAAAACTTGAACAATGATAAATATACATGAAAATTCCACTTTATACACATTCCCCAAGCACGACGAGTGGAGTGTGTGTGACTGTGACCCAAAGGTGTCGTTTTACAACAACAAAGATGTTACGATCATGAAATGCACCAAATATGTTCTAATCAATGCGATGATACTTGAGACCATTCAAGGATACTTGAAACACATATCATAACATGAGACACCATTTAATGATCAAAGTGACACCAGGTACGACTGTGATGGTAGGCTTAAAAATTTGAATGTAGTAAAATTTGGAGGGTGTTGAAGCACCAACAACATGTTCATAACAGAGAGTATGTGGAAGTGAAGGTTTAAAAATAAAGATAAGTTATCATGTAATAATGAGGATGAGGTAGAGGAAGCCAAAGCAAGACCCTCTACTTCTAATAAGCAATGTAGGCGAGAGAAAAGACGAGAGCATATAACCATGCAGAGTCATGCATGAATTTGGTCAACTGTTGACAATGATTTTTCGGTGGGGGAGTGCCCAAAAAGGAAGGAAATTGGATATGAAAATCCATAGCAACTAACACTAGGAGAAATCTTATCTAAGAGAGATTTTGGATTGGCTAGCATGAGTGGGAGTAATATCCACTATAGTGTGCTAAGGGAGGCTCCCAAATTAAGAAGTTTGCATTAATGCTAGACCTAAATAATTGCATTCAGATGGGGTTGTGTAGTAAACCACTTGTCATGTTGATTAAACCATGTTTTCATTAATAGTTGGTTCTACCCTATTCAAGGAAAGAGAGATCTTGAGCATATAGAGATAGAAAATCCTCCTAATTGAGTTGGGAAGCAAGTAAATATTCCCTATAAGTGTTGAAAATGGGGAAAGAGATGTTACAAAATTTGTGAGTGAGTCAGTTAGCAAGCTTATTGCATTGTTTTTTGTTATAATAGGGAAGAACCACATGTAGTTTGGGAAGGAGGAGATAAATGTATGAAATATCGTTTTCTAGTTGCTAGCTCTGGGTGATTTTAAGGGATGAGGAAATTTTTAGGAGATTAGTTATAAGTGTGATAACTAAGCGAGAGTCTCTTATTCCTAACTTGGAGAACTTACTTGTGATGCCATACTTCAAGCCAAATTAAATCATAAATGGCTCAAGAATTTTGCTAGTATTGAATCCCATATAGCCATCATAGAGATGCAGAAAAATTCTTGTTTTAGAGTGAAATACACCCTTGAATCCTACCTGCGTAGGTATTCCTTTGGAGGCACCATAAAAGTTAATATTTATGAAGCCTAAAAGAGGGTTTGACCATTGATTTAGAGATCTAGATAGGAAATCAGGGTCATAATGGTGAGAGGAGATAGTCTTAGGATGAAGTTGTAGGGGTTTAGGGATTGGTGCTTTAGTTTCATGGGCTTCCTAGTTTGAAGTGGACCAATTGGAGATGAATCAAATAGAGTTAAACCTTCGAAATTATTTGATGATACAACTTTTCACCGTCCTTCATATCCCCTCGACTGCAAGGATAAAGATGAAGGGTGATATAAGGTCACCTTGTTTGAGGCCTCATGAGGGGTTGAAAGTGATAGTAGGGGAACCACTATCAAGATGGAAAATGAGAAGGTAAAGATAAGGAAGTTGATCCAGGAGTCCCTAGAGGACAAAAACCAAAATAAATAAGAATTTTATGAAGATAGGATGAATTAATTTATCAAATTATTTTGAAATATCTAGATTCATAATCATACCTATATTTTTTTATTTGTGGAGATAATGAATTACCTCATGTGCTACCACTATGCCATCTAGAATTTGTTTGCATTCCACGTACCCTGACTGGTCTTCATAGATGAGTAATGGCAGAATATGTTTGACTTAATTATACATTACCATGGAGATGATTTTTTACATGGTATTAGATATTTCTATGGGTCAAAATCCACTAGGATCCTCTACCTTTCCTTTATTTGAGGCTAATGTTAGAAAGGTCGTATTTAGAGCTGGTAAACTTAAATTGACATTTTATTGATTCCTTAGCTACCTCCAAAAGATATTGGACAGGTAAAGGCATATATGCTTCATAACTTTTTTTGGTGAATCCATTTGGTCATAGTATTTTTTTGGCATTCCGACGATAGCTTGTTCCACCTCCTCCATAGTAATGGGTTGCATTCAAAACTGGATTTTTTTTGTGCTACCAAAGAGGGGATGTGTCTAAGAATTAAATTAATATTATAATCCTAATATCTTTTGGGTTCAGTTAATATTTATTTAAAGTATATCATTAGTTCACCTTCAATGTCTTTATCCTCTAGAAAATTTGAGCCTTCAAGGCTTTTTAGAGAAGGGATTATGCTCCTAATGTGATGGTTTATCATGGAATTATGGAAGAATTTTGTGTTTTTTTTTCTCCTTTTAACCATCTAATTTTATATTTTTTGTGCCATATAATTTCCTCCTAAATTATTCACTCTCCAATTGGCTAACGATATTTTCTTCCTCGGAATTACAATCCTTCATTCGTGCTTCTAATAATATTTTTTGTAGCAACTTAGCAATCCTTTCTTCTAAATTCTAGGCTTGGAAGATTCTTCAAACTATGTCTTATTCTAAATTTTGATATGAGATTTTAACTATTTTAAGTTTTGTTTTAAAGATCACATCACTGAACTTAAACTTGGAAAATCTGAAGTCCACCATCCTTTTTCTCTATCTAAAAAGGTGAGATATTGGAGCCAAAAGCTTTCAAAGTGGAATAACCTATTCTTTGAGAAATATTTGATGTCTATTCTCATGCTAATCAAAAAATGGTTTGATCCCCTATATGGGAGGATGGAAGCTTCTACGAATAAATCATTTTCCAATAGTGATCTAGATACAAGGGAACAATCAAGGAGAAATACTACTTGATGGGATCCTCTATGCCAGCTATTCCAAGTAAAGACTATGTTGTTTGTTTCTAGATCCAATTACTTTAGATTTTGTATTTACTCATTGAAGCTATATAATTTTTGTTCTAGGTGTCTTATACCTTCACACTTTTCCATGGATTTAATCAAGTTGAAGTCCCCTACATGGGAGCTTGACCATAAGATAGTGCAAATCACTGATCATGCACAAGAATCCTTGTTTCTCCTGGGGGATGTCTGGACCATATATATTGGAACTGAAGCATTCCTCCAATGAACCCATAGGTTTGTAATGGGTTATCATAATTCTCGGGGCTACCCAAAAATATGTTAGATTAACTTATTTAATATTCCATATGATAAAAAATTAACTAGTTTTCCAATTGGAATCTATGCTAATGCTTTGAGCTCCCACCCAACACCTTGAAATGATGGAAGACAATATTTCAAATTTACAGTTGTTTTAATGGAGCATAATGATATAAAGTTGATATTGACAGATTCTTCTTCTGAGGAACCTAAATTTTCCCTTGCAATTTATGCCTCTCAGGTTCCAAGATAAAATTTTCATTGAGAATAAGTATTAGTGGAAGAAAACACCTCCATCATTGAAGTGATTCTACCAGATTGTATAAGAATATATCCTATATTTTGAAGGAGTTTCTTGTTTCTTTGATGAAATCTACATATTTCTTCTTTGGCTAGCTTGGGTTGATACTTGGGGTGTCTTAGATTGCTTCCTAGATTAGAGGAAGGAGAATTACTTACGATTGTAAGAGTTGGTCATATCTTGGCCTTAAGCACCACATTATTAAGTATTTTGATAGGTATTGGATAATTATATTGTTTTTCATCCATATTGATAATTTTAAAGGGAAAAAGTGGAGGAATTAGCTCACATGACTATTTTTATTAGCTGGACCTAGTTTGGAAAAACTGGGTCTGAAACCTTCTAGGAGCATTTTGAGGCATCAAATGAAATTTATTTGGGGTTAATTTATTTATTTATTTAGTGTCAAACTTTTTTTCCTATTCCACACACAAATAAATTTCCAGCGGCACAAGAATTATGTCAATAGGATTTTGTATGTGAAATTTATGCACTTAAAAGTTGACCTTCTTGTTTTCACCACCATAATTCGAAAGGATGCCAATATAACCTCCATTATCCTTTAAAAATGGTTTAGACACATTATTATGATGAATAATACTCTACAAGATTCTCTATTATAACTCTGGTTTAAGAGTTAAGGTATTAAAACCTAACCACTAATAGACTATCAGTCTGTGTTATAATCGATCCACTAAGAGGAAAAAGGGTTCCATTATTTTGAGCACATTTGTTCCATATTTGAGAAAAAATTAGATGAGAGGGATAGGAGATAAAAAAAACATAGAGGCTTTGTGCAATGTAGTAGCCCATGAGCCACAAGCCATAATTATTTATATTGGAAACCATTTTCTATTCAGAGAAAGAGAGAAGAACAACCTCACCTTCTAGCTAGGTTTTTCTTTCGAAAGGGTTTCCGAGGTCATATCTTGTGCCAAATGTACTTATGAGATTTTTATTTTGTCATTCTCTATTTTATACATAATTTTAATTCACATTCATACAATATTTACAATAATATACAAATACATAAATCTAAAAATAAATGAAATTTTAATAGTGTAGAATTTTAGATTTTAATATAAGTTCATTAGATCTGTTGTGACAAACCGTCTAGTGGAATATCCATGAAAATTTACAGATCAAATTTGGATCTATGCTCTAGAGTAGATGAGAGGTCCTTTCCTTTCCATTTTTCTACAGTTTCTTGGAGACTAAGGGATTTTAAGTCCATCTCCTGTAATCCTTATTGTCCCTCATGTTGTGACGCTTTCATCATTATAACATGATTTTCAAGGACATGATATATTTCTAGATGCTATTGAATGACTAATGGCTAGGGTATATTTGTGGAGTCTTCTTTAGGACACTTAATTTTTGCTTTAGGTGAACTTCCTAACTATTCCCTAGGCCCTTTATCCTTATCCCTTGTATTAGGATGAACTAGGGATTCAAAGATATTTTGACTAGAAAAACTTTGATCCAGATCATTCATGTTATAGGAGCATTGTGTTTTTTTTCATAGGGTTTGATTGGGTAAAACCATCCTTGTACTTAATAGGGTCCTGCCTTTGAGGTAGATCTAGTTGAATGAGGGATTAGTCTCTAAAGATATTCCCATATTCATGAGATTTTTTGCATATAATAATTATGTATTTGTAGTCTAATTGTTGCTTCCACAATTCATCCTAATAATAAATATCAATAGATGCTAGGAGAGGCTAAGAGATATCCATGTACACAAATCCTAGATTATGAGGTGTATATGCATCTTTTAGTCACTTCTGATGCCTTGAAATAGTGGACCAATGCATTGCAAATTCCCTCAAGGGTATATTCCTCCCAAAATTCCATCGATAGGGAGAATAGGTGGATCTAGAATGGAGTAGCTATGAATTTTTCTTTATTAGAGCTCAATATATACATCAAGAAGTAGAGATGTAACCCAGCTAAGTTGAAAAGGTATGGGCCTCCATCAAATATCTAGGTGTAATACTCTAGGTTGGAAAAAAATAAGCGTGAAAAATCCTTTAGCTCTGAGCTCCTGATCAATTTGTCCTTTTCGCTTCCATTTGTTCTGGATCCAAGTGATTAGGGCCTCTTTAGTCAACCAAAACTTTAGGAATTTCCCAATGAGGGAATGATCTGAAATGAATTGACCGTATTGTCCAATTTTTGGGGATTTGATCTCAAATTTGGGATCCTTTCCTGCCTTGGTAACATCAGCTAGATCTTTGGGACTGACAAGCTACTCTAGCTGACGACTCCAATACGATTTCTCTTGTTCGATCTCCTAACTATATTCCACTAGTTCCTCCTCTTCAGAATGACTACTTTGTGAATTTCTTGTGGTAACATTGCAATAGGAGAGGGATGGGACACCTCCTCCTACTCGTCTCATGAGAAGATTCAGGGAAAAAATGTTGATTGTCTTAACCCTACATTGTAGCGGAATTATTTTTTATATTAAAATTAATTTGATTTTTTTCGTATCTAGAGGTATCAAAAACTATGTTGGTTTCATAATTTTGTGACAGAGAGTCGATTTCAACCGCTACCACTATAACCTCTAGGTGCCTATGTATGCCCCTTCTGTAGGCACATGTGTATTAGGGGGATTTTAACCTTGAAAGCATAACACTTTATTTTCACGGTAATCACCAATTGAGCTTCCCCCTAGAGGTTTTAAAATTATATATATATATATATATCTTTAAATTTTAGAAAAAAACCAAATTTTTTCTTAACAAGAATGGGAATTTAAGGAGAATCAGTAACTTTGAAATATCAACTAGCGCTATTACCCTAGTTACAACTATTTCATAAATGCAATAAATGAGCCATTTATAACATGATTTTGGAAACTTGAATCCACATAATTGGGAAAATGAATTATTCACCAAACCACTTGTGTTAAAACCCTTTGACAAAAAGCCAAAATTTTTTAATTAACAAACAAATTATCAAATATTTTTCATATTTATTAAATATAAAATAAATAGATTTAATAAATATATTATTGCGCCGAGAGGCTCTCTACAGCCCACTATGGGGGTAGATTTCACGTAAAAACCTAAACATAAACACATAAACATGTAAACATATAAACATGTAAACGTAAACATACATATAAACATAAAGGTAATTTTTAACATTTAACATTCAACCCAGTATCGGGGTAGATCTCTGATCTAAAAGGACTGTATTAATTTTGTTGTGCTAAGTGTCTTTTCAGTTATAAAACATGTGCATACTTGTATCTTTAGTTTGCTTAAGGATTGAAGATTTAAACCATGAATTGTAGATGATTTTAGTGAATTAGAAGCATGAAATAAGCACAAAATACACAGAACAACAGTGAAAAATAGAGAAATAAGTGACCACATAAAATTTACACAACAAGCATGATGAAGCAGTTCACCCCTCCTGGGCTACATCTGTTGGTCCAGCTCCCAAAGGCATGTACATATTTCATTATGCTAAAAAATTTGCAAATACATGTAGTTACAAGCCTCTAATGGTCATTTTCTATGCACCAATGGCTCTAGAATGCTCCAATTAGTCTAAAATGACTCTTCATTCACTAATTAGAATGGGTGAAAATTGAGTCTCCTACTCATTTTCCCAATAACACCTAGAAAAACTCCACTAAATGTGGAGGACTCCACTTAACAGGAGTAAAAAATGGTGGAATCCGCCCAAAAATGCGCCCTTCAAAACAACCCACCGAAATAGCCATTTAAATTAAATGTTATTGGTTGGGCACATGACCCACACCACACGGTTACATAACCGTTGGTAGAACTAAGGCACAAACCACGGTTACAAGGTGGAAACTCCAGTTGGAGTGGTGTTAATGCTAATGGTCGGACTAAATTGCACGGAGTTATAACCATGAAACATGCGACACATAATGCGGAGAATGCTGGCAGTTAAAACTGTCGGGTTTAACATTTTATTTTGTGGGTCCATTGTATTACTATGTGTCCACCCATGGGGACCACTAGTGGGTTGGGACTGTCGATGGTCCCCCACCCCCACTCCACATTGTATTCAAACTTAAATACAACTCGCAATCTTTGTATGTTAAGATCCACCAAGTAGCTCGGGTGGTTAAGTCGTGGGCGTGCTCTACTAGAGGTCCAGGGTTCGACTCATGTGACCTCAACAAAATTTTAATGCACCACTAAGGGGACACGTGGCAGCCTCAGGGCTGGCCACGTGCCACCCTTTGATTATCCCATAAAAACACAACGTACAACCATTCATCAAATCATATCGCACCACTTGTCATTCAATGATTGGCCCAGAGAAAAGGAATATTCTTCAAAATATTCCTGTTTACTGACTGTACATCCACCATGCTAACTCGGCATCCCAGTCAACCCTGTCACAAAATTTATTTGTTTAGGATTTCGATTAGAACGTGATATCTCCCTCATATGACATCAGTTTTTCAAACCGTTCACGGTGCTGGAATCAGGAAGACGAGATATATGCAACCATCCTGGTTTCAACCTAATCTTGTAACTTTCAATTTTGAGCAAAATTTATGAACTCCCTATCACTCCTCATTGGGAAGCTTTTGGAACTCAAAAGACTTGATTACCTATTCAGTAGATGAGGGTACAACTCCCTCACCTTTCCAACATCCATCCACTTTGCCTTACTTGGTTTAATGCTTTTGAGCCCAAATCAAAGGTAGTCAACACTTCCTCTCTTGGATGCTCTTGTCCTCCTATCAAGAATTGTATTTTCTTTGAGGTCATCTAGAAATTCTGGAGAAAAATATTCAATAGATGGTAGCTAAACATCATTTCATTGATCATCAATCAGAGGTGGCTTGTACAAACGTAAGTTTTTAACATTAACACCTAAATACATTTGCATATATGAAGGCAAGTCTAGTTGAAATGCATTTTTACCAACTTGCTTTATGATCCTGAATGGACCATAGCGAATGTGTTTGAGATTTTTACCTTGTCCTTGCATCCTTTCTTTGCTAATGTGCAACCATACCTCATCTCCCTCTTGAAACTTGTGATCAAATCTATGTTTTTCATGCCTCTCTTTGTATTTTCTTTGAATTTTCTCAAGCTATTCTTGAACTTGTTGATGTATAACCTGAATTTTCTCAATTAACTTTTGAGCCTTGTCAATATCACTATGGCCATCAATTGCAACATCCTTACCAAAGATGAATTCTAATGGCGATTTTGGAAAATACCCAAAGCACACTTCAAAAGGTGATGTATGAGTTGAAGAGTGCTTTGCCCAATTGTAAGCGCGCTTAATGTAATGCAGTTGCTCATCCCACAACTTAGGATGTTTACTGCAATATCCTCTCAATAGATGCACAACGGTTTTGTTCACCACCTCGGTTTTTCCATCGGTTTGTGGATGAAAAACATTACTCTTTTTCAACTTTGTGTCCATCATACTCCAAATATTGGACCAAAAATTCCCAGTGAACCTGGAATCCCTGTCACTAACAATAAAAGTTGGAAATCCAAAATGAACCCATACATGTTGAAAATAAAGTTCACAGTTTGTTCAATAGTAATTTTTTTCTTACATGGCATAAGTATACACATTTGACTGAATCTATCCACAACTACATAAAGATAATCATGTTATTTTCTTGACATAGGTAGCGCTCCAACAAAGTCCATGGAGACACACTCCCATGGCCTTGATGGTACCGGTAGTGGCGTGTACCACCCAAGATTCCTATTACTAGGCTTGCTTGTTTCACACATAGAACAACCTCTTATAAAACGCGACACACTATCTATCATGTGAGGCCAATAGCAATACCTCTATAGACGCGCCACTATTTTTCTTACCCCAAAGTGTCCAGCAATAAGAGATGAATGAGATTCTCTCATGACACTTAACCTCTCTCCTTGTGGTATACACAACTTTCCCAAATGAAACAACAAATTTTTATGCATGTGATAATCTTTCTCTTCAACTTGATTCCCTTCACTCAAACTAGCATACACATCTTGAAAATCAGTATCATGTCCATATTGTTCTATGTAACTCTCATGTACAATATAATCATTTTTGAGTAAAGTAGATGCACCAATGATTGGTCTTGAAATCATATCAGCAAATTTATTCAAAATACCTTTCTTGTACCTTATAACCAAGTGAAACTGTTAATGAAATCCCATCCACCTGAAATGTTTTGATTGCTGCAATTTTGTTTGTGACTACAAGTACTATAATGGTTGGTGATTGGTATGCAAAATCGTCTCTTTACCCATCAAGTAGTGTTTCCATCTTAACGCTTTGTACAAACACATATATTTCTTTGTCATATGTAGGATAACTAGTTACAACACCATTAAATGTTTCAAAATGAAAAACGATAGGCTTACCATGCTACAAAAGAATTGCGCCCATGGCATAATCACTAGCTTCGGTTTGAATTTTGAATGGATGTCTCAAATTCGGTGGTTGTTGGAACAGGGTCTCCTACGAGTTGTGAAATTGGTCTCCTCTAGCACAGGGGTTTGGGGTGGGTCAAAGCCCCGAAAGAATTGTAATGGGTCAAAGGGTAAACCGGGGGTCCGAAAATCACGATTTGCAGACCATAGGAAAGATTAGGTTAGATTGTTATAAATAAAGGAACATTTTGAATTTTAAGGCAGGGAAATAAGGAGCTATTGATGCAAACTGTGGTTTAGTAAATCTTTCTGGGTTTTTGGGGAAAGGACTCTTGCTAGCTGTGTGAGGAGATCTAGAGTCCTGCTGTGTGTGGACCCTGCTGCTGTGTGCGCAGGTTGGGACGGGTATAGTAAGAGGGAATTGATGAATTGATGAGTAAGAAAGGTTGTTTGAGAACTAAATCTATGTGTACTGTTTGTGTGAATCATTGGTAATTGCTATATTATGCGTATTCTGTATTCAGCTGCAAAAGTTCTGTGTAAGTGTGTTTGCTGTATCTGAATCTATCTTGTTATGTTTTATGCAATACTATGCTACTGTCATAGAAGTATATAATTATAAAACACTGTAGTATAGTTGGCCTTGCGCAAGTGGATGTGAAAAGAGACCTATAGATCCTGTGCAGAAAGAGGCAATTTGAGTATCACAGGGCCGGACACAACTCTTCCAGTACCCACCCATACTACTTCAGGTGAGACTTTGACCTACGCAAGCGGGTCACTGCTGAAAGGGCCAGTAGTATAGGGGGTTGTTGGCAAACCTTGAACTCCGAACCTGGGTCAGGACCCCTTGAGCCAACAAATGGTTCCGTTTCCGAGATCTGGAGCATTTTGAGGAAGGGATCGGGTAATGACAAGAGAATACTAGAAGCCTGAAAGAAAGGAAATTGAGAAGTGGTTCGAAAAGAAAATTCAAGAGTTTGTGGTAAAAGAAAATCGCTGCATGAAGTTAACGGCGGAAAAGTGGAAAAATAGGTACATTCTTACAGAAAGCTACGAAATTTTCTTTGTGACATTTGCAATCGAGCTCCAGGAGGGGCTGGCTAGGCTTGTAGAATTCCATAAGTGTTGGAAGGACGAAAGAGTCACTCAGTGGACTCCAGAGATGATCTAGTAGCTGGAAAAGACTGATAATACCATCACTCGCATGGTCGATCACTGGGTGGACAGTGTGCTAGGAGGATTTGTGATGGAATTTTCTATTGATCATTTTGTCTCCTACTCTGAGGCCGAGCGGAGATTCTCTACAGGATTTCAGGGCAAGTTCCTGAAGACGTTACCATTGTTGATTAATATATTACTGTGCAAGAAAAGTATTCTATGTATTCATACCGACTGAATGACCTCAGATCCCGACGAGAGCGTGACGCACAGTGGTAAATACTATCGGACCAACCTCGACGGGGAAAGATCTGCATATAACCCTCTGAGAGAAATGGATGTGCAAGACCCCCGGCTACATCGTCCTCCAGGCCGCACAAAGGTAAGAAATCACCCATAACACCACCCGCGCCGGACAGTGATATGGTTGCGCACCTGAAACTACCTACCTTCAAGGGGGTAGGGGATGAGGATATGGACCGATTTTGGTTTGTTGCAGATTCTGTATGGACTATGCAAAATGTGACAAACGATACGGTGAAGAGGGCGCAGCTGTCCCTGGCGTTCGAAGACAGAGAATTGGACTGGTATATGCGATAAATCTCCCAGAACGGAAGTGCATCTATTCAAGATATTAAGGACGCCTTGAAGCAACAATTTCAAAATCCAAAATCTTACTCTCAGTTGGTAGCAGAAGTGAAGGACTTCAAGTAACATGCGTCTAAGTCTGTATGGGAGGCTGATCAATGACTAAAGAAAGCAATCAGGGAAGGAGGATTTGAGTATGATGATAGACAACATACGGTTTCATCGCTATGTTATTATCCCACCTGCATATGCCAATGAGTCACCAAACCTTTGAGTTGCAGGAAACAGATGTGGAAGTCGCTATGAAACTAGAAGCTGAACCCAGAGAAGATACTTCGTTAGGAGTACAGAAAATTCAGGAGTAGCTTGGAGCTATGCACATGGAAATTCAGAACCTATGAAAGGAACAAGGAAAAGGCGCCAGTGCAGATCTATGGTGCATACGATGTCAGGTATCTGGCCATACGAAGGATCAGTGCCCTCTATTAGCAAATTACATGTAGGTAGGAGGACCTAGTCTGGTCTGCCCAGGAGAGAGTGGGAAACCCATCCTATCATGACTAGGCTCGAGCGGACCTGCGCTATGGTGCGGTGACTGCCGTGTAGTGGGGATTCATGATACAAACCATTGCCCTTGGCTAGGTGCGTATGTCCCCGAACTGAAGCAACATTGGTGTAGGTTCTGCCGGTCGGTAGGACACGATGAGCAGAACTGTCGCACTTACGACTTGATGATAGATCATGGGAACTTGGATAGGGTACAATCAGACCCTGCGTCGCCGAGATCTCCCGCGAGCTTTGGTGGCTCTCTAGCAAGGGGCAGGGGAGGTCAGGGAGGAAGCGCAAGACGAGGACGTGGGCAGCTAATCTGTTATAACTGCGAGGAGTTATGACACTTTGCCAGGGACTACCCAAATCCCACAAGGAAATCTTGCAAATATTGTAGATAGCTGGACCATGTGGTTGAAGATTGCCCAATTTTAATAGCCAAAATGTAGGAAAAGTAGCCCACCCCCACGCAGAATGTGCAAAGAGTTAAAGCTGAGCTAAAGAACATAGACCCAAGTGTTAAATTCATAACGCGTAGTGGGATGGTCACCCAGGGATCGAAGGAAGAGGCTGCCAGAGATCCTCTGACCTATCAAGAAGGATCGAACATAAAAAAGGGACAAGAGACAATGGAAGCTACTGCACAGGTACCAACACACCTCAAGACAGATGAGGGGGTTGAGCCCTTTCTGCAGGCATGTCTGAAGCTGCTACGTAACCCAAAGGATGTAGAGAGCCTTCAGGAATTAATGAATAGCTGTGCATCACAGCCCGATCCGACTCCCGGGACCAGGGATGTACACAAACTATATAGGTATAAAAGACGCATCGGAAGAGAAATGCGGCTAACTACGTAGATTGGTGACTACGAGATGGATCAAGTTATTTTGGACCTTGGATCAGATGTGAACGTATTACCGAAGCAAACATGGCAACGAATAGGAGAACCTAAATTGGAATGGTCCACCATCTAGCTGTGCATGGCGAACCAACAAAATATCGTCCCTCTTGGAAGGCTGCCAAAAATCATGGTAGATATCACAGGAGTAAAGATCCAAGCTAACTTTGAGGTAATAGAAATCGTGGAAGATGCGGATCCCTACCCTGCACTCCTAGGAATAGACTAGGCTATAGATATGGGGGGTGTTATCAATCTCAAAAAGCATAGCATGGTGTTTGAAAATAACAGCACACGAGTAATAATATCGTTGGATCCCGTGGAAGGCACGTGGTATACAGAGCTAGCGCAAGATGGGGAGGAAGTGGATCACATCTACAAGCTCACCATGCAGGATGAAAATTGGATTAACCCCACGGCGGAAGGAGTACTCTGTTGGGAAAAGGATAGTGAATGCCTTTCCGACTTCGATGGAAAACTAGAGAATTGGCAGGGCCGGTTGCATGAGGTTTTGGCGCTATGATGTCTTCAGGTCACGAGGAACTTCTGCTGCATCTCCATCGAGGTAAGAGGCTTGCCCTACTTTTGGGACTCAGATAACATTAAGGAATTTTTACGTGCATTCAAAGCGGAAATTCCCAAGGGACGCAGGCTATGGGCCCTTAAGCTAGCCCTGCGCGGCATGCCTACGTTCTGGTGGAATAAGCATGGGAAGGTATTTCGCAATTGGGAGGAATGTCAGGATAAGATGATCCTGCGATTTAAAGCTCCAACTGGGAGACAGATCCAAGAATTCCTTGGATCATAAGACCCACGCCGATATTTTCTTGCATGGGAAACACAATGGTGCGACAAAACCCCAAACGAATGAGTTCACCTGTTTATCCATGGCCTAGGACTGCGTCCAGCTGTGTGGTATTTAGATGTAGAGCTGCATCAGCGCACGCACCATTGGGAGAATTTGTGGGATGAATTTCTGGGAACATTTTGGGTGGATGATGGCACAAGGGCACTCGACATAGCTCTGCAGAACACGGATGCCTTGACTAAGGGAAAATTTCGCCTTTACATTACACCCTGATCAAGGGGACGCCGATACCACACACGATGGAATATTGGAGCATTAGCCCGACAGAAGGAGCGAGTGATCCCCAAACTGTCCCAACCACGGTGCTGGATGGGATGCGTACAGTTTCCAATTTGTGTGAGTTGTACCTGAATCACATTACAACACACCCAATGTCAGCTTTAATTCGGGATGTGCGAATAACACGGACGCTTCATCCAAAGTCAGTAGATCCATGGGAAAGCCATTAGGTGCGAGCGATGACTGTCAGAACACTGCATTCTGCTGAAAAGGGAATCTTACCATTACAGCAAACAGGCGGCTGGCCATCAATGCGGCAATTTATGGTGAGTTTTTTCTAGATGATTGATGGTAGGTTTCAAGTTAGATTTACTCTACCATTGGATAACCCTGGGCATTATAAGGAAGAAAGGATAACTCCGATCAAGGCTCCATATTGTCTCTGTCATCTGCATCTGTTATTCTACTGCTTGATTGTCTGGACCTATAGCGTTTGGGTCATACCCCATCAACCTACCTCCGCTGTCTGCAAGTTTCCAAAGTTGGAAGCCTATCCTTTTGCTGCTATGACAGCCCTTAACCTTCTGAGTGCCTCAGCACCCACCAATCCAACGCCTGCATAAATTGTGTTAAGAGGGTTTGGGGATGCCGAGATTGATAAGTTGATTGCCCTCTGGCTCCCTGTAGGAAAAATTAACTTTGAACCCTATGCAGAATGGTGCCACAACTACACGACGGAAGTTCACGCCCATCCCAAATCTGGGATGATCGCAGGCCCCAACCGGATGGGCTCTGAAGATGCTATGTGGGATGATATGAAACTGCCACAGCGCACCATGAGAACTGACGCAGTCGAGTCGTAGCTAGTCTTGCGCATAGAAGGGCTGACCAACAGGGATACTCCATCCCCCCGGGGTAGGAAGTGGTATAGGGATACGCTGCGACTTCTCCGCAGTTCCAAGCTACCTACCAACGAAGGCCATATTTTTTCACTACCTAGCACTGTCTTGGTTGGCGACCACCTCCCAACAGCTACGGAAATACGAGTGGATTTGGCACACCTGCCCCGTGAGGCATTACAGGGATTACACACCGCCGTGCTGCAAGAGGTCCATTATCGCCACCAGACCATGAAAAAACACATCAATGTGGCCATACCACTCCTCACACACCAGACCAAAGATATCTCCCTTATGGCGCAGCTTGAAACAGTGGTTCACCGGCTCAACACAGAGATCCCTGATGAACTCTCGGCCTTAGCTCCGCTTCGGGCTACCCTATAAGGCTTGGTTACAGCACTCAGGGCATCCCGAACATAAGTGCAGGCCCTCAAGACCCAAATGGCCCACCAATTCACCACGTACCAGGCCCAAGCACAACCTACCATATCCCCGGAGGTACAGGCACAACGAGCTGCGTTGATAACAGAAGCTACATACATTATTAAAGGATAGCTTACTCTGGGTACTCAATTGCTCGAAGCGGCCATGCAGCTTTGGACAGTGGTCCAGTTCAACCCAATGCTTCGGTGTGTCAGAGAGGACTTACGCTAGAAGGAAGTTGCTTTCGATCAGATCGAAGCTACCTTTCCTTCCCTCGCCCCTGCATAGCATCTGGCGCTCTTGAAAACTAGCAATGCTTTCCAAGACATGGTTGCAGATCTCTGACGCACCAAGAATGCCATCAGAAAGTGCTTGAAGCCATGGGGTGATACCACCTTCCAGATATATTAGGATGCTCACAACGCCATTGCACGACTCAACCAGATTTTGGAGCGGGTTACCACGGCCCCTAAAGGACCTACCTCCCTGAAGCTTGTCGATATCGCACAAAGTACTGCTGCCCAGAGTCAGGAAGTGTTACCTTCGCCTTCAATACCTTACGTGCACAGATAGAGACCGCACCACCACAGTGACTCGGGATGAGTCACAAGATTGTGTTGGGGGACTGTTGGAACAGGGTCTCCTACAAGCTGCGAAACTGGTCCGATTTTGTATATTTTTTATTATATTTAGTCTATCGCAGGGGTTTGGGGTGGGTCAAAGCCTCGAAAGCATTGTAATGGGTCAAAGGGTAAACCTGGGGTCCAAAAACCATGGTTTGCAGACCATAGAAAATATTAGGCTAGATTGTTATAAATAGAGGAACATTTTGAATTGTAAGGTAGGGAAATAAGGAGCTATTGATGTGAACTGTGGTTTAGTAAATCTGTCTAGGTTTTTGGGGAAAGGACTCCTGCTGGTTGTGTGCGCAGAGATCCAGAGTCTTGCTGTGTGTGGACCCTACTGCTGTGTGCATAGGCTGGGATGGGTATTGTAAGAGGGAATTGATGAATTGATGAGTAAGAAAGGCTATTTGAGAACTAAATCTATGTGTACTATTTATGCGAATCATTGGTAATTGTTGTATTATGCGTATTCTATATTCAGCTGCGAAAGTTCTGTGTAAGTGTGTTTACTGTATCTAAATCTGTTCTATTTTGTTTTATGCAATATTGTGCTACTGTCATAAAATTATATAATTATCAAACACTGTAGTATAGTTTTCCTTGCGCACGTTGATGCGAAAAGAGACCTACAGATCCTGCACAGAAAGAGGCGATCTGGGTATCACAGGGCCGAACGCAGCTCTACTTGCCTTACCTACCCTTTCTCAGGGTGCGGAAACCTGGTTCTAGCACCCACCCATACTACTTCGGGTGAGACTTTGACCTGCGCAAGCGGGTCATTGCCGAAAGGGCCAGTAGTATAGGGGTTTTTTGGCAAACCTTAAACTCCAAACCTGGGTCAGGACCCCTTGAGCCAACAATAATGCAAGTACTGGAGCTCAACTGATCTTGTGTTTTAAAGCTTTGAAATCTTATTGTTTTTTGCCTCCCCATTGGAAGCCTTTCTTCACACTTATTACTGCATGCATAGGAGCTGCTATGGCAGAAAAATTGGTAATATAATTTCTCCAATACTGAGCTGCACCTAAGAAACTTCTTACCTTGGTTACTGTTTTGGGTGTGGGCCAATTCACAATGGCTTCCAATTTAGAAGGATCAATTCTCAACTCTCCTCTTCCTACAATGTGTCCCAAATAAACCAAATAAGTCTTTCCAAACTCACACTTTGACATCTTAAGAAACAATTTCTCTTTCTTCAAAACATCAAGCACTCTATTCACATGAAAGACATGTTCTTCTCTTGTTTTGCTGAAAATCAATATGTCATCTAAGTACATGATCACAAAGTAATCAAGGAATGGATGCAAAACACTATCCATAACACACATGAAAGTTTCCAGTGCATTACAAAAACCAAATGGCACAACTAACCACTCAAAGAGTCCTTGTTTGGTTTTGAATGCAGTTTTCCATATATCACTTTCTGCAATTCTTACTTGATGATATCCACTTCGTAAATATAACTTAGTGAAAAAATTTTCTTCTTTCATCTGATCAAGTAAATCATCTATCCTTGGGAGTGGGTAATGATTCTTTACTGTAATCTTGTTCAAAGCTCTGAAGTCTACACACATGCGCCAAGTCCCATATTTCTTTGGTATCAAGACTATGGGTGAACCGCATGGCAAGGTGCTTGGACTTATGATTCATTTGTCCAACATCTCTTTTATTTGCCTCTTTATTTCATAATTATCCATTATCTACATGGGATACATGCCGATGTTTGGAAGAGAACAATCTTGTTGCAACTGAATCTCATGTTGAATCTCTCTTTTTGGAGGTAATCCTATTGGCTCCTGAAACATCTTATGATGTGCATCAAATACATCATATAAATCTGATTTCAACTTAGGATCACATCCCTCAAATTATTCATGATTAAAATCATATTTAGGATTAATCATTAGAAGAAAAAAATTCTTACTTGAATTCACCAGCCTCTTTACCTGTCTAGCATTTACCATATCAATGTTTGTCTTCTTCCAATGTGCTCTAACAATGTACTCCTTGCCATCTTTGAATAAATTATATTTGTTCTCATGGCGATAGAAGATCGCTTTCCTATCATACAAGTAAGGACTATCCAACACAATACCTGTTATGTTAAGGGGAACCACATCTAATTCAACTGTGTCAACAAAATGTGCAGTGATTGCAAACCGCAATATACACTTCTTTGAAACCTGTAAATTTTCATCCTTACAAATCCAACCCAAAGGATATGGTTTTGGATGTGATATGGTCTCAAGGTTAAGTTTCTTCACCAAGTATTCAGAGATTAAGTTTTCTTATGACCCATTGTCAAACAATGTGTCAATCTTGGTATGCTTGGATATGACCCTCACATGAAACAATTCAATTATTTCTTCTTCATTTGGAGCATGTATGTGACAGTTTGATGTACTAGTACTGGGTTTAGTTTCAATTTATTTTCCCTTCATGTTCTTCAATCCCATGGTTGTAATCTTAGATTCATCACCTGAATCGTCTTTTAAATCATGTTGAGTTGTAGCTGCAGTTTTATGTTTCCCTTTGTTGTTGTATTTCTTGGGCCTCATTTTAGGATGTAATTTCCAACAATGAGTTTCATCATGGCCTTATTTTGAAAAATGTTTACAAACTAATTTTTCTCCCTCTTTCTTAACAGATGGATTCTTTTTTCTTTTACCTTTTGAGGTATTCTCTTTGTTTTTACCCTTAAATGGTTTCTTTCTACCCTCTTCAGAAATTTTCTTCCCTCTGGCTTCTAGATGTGTGGTCCAAACACATACTTCATCCAGACTTGTGGTTTAAACATGAGAATAGTATATTTTAGGTAGCTATGTAAGCATCCTATGTACTTGAGAAAAGTATCTTGGCTCTGCAAATCTACCCCTAATAAGAGAGTTGTTCTCCTAAATTCTTGGGTGTATTCTTGCACATTCTGTCCCTTCAATTATCTAAAGTTTTTCTAGTTCATTATGGCTTTCTGCATATCAGGTAATGGATAAAACTGTTGTTTTATTGCAGTAATGAAATCAGTCCATGATAGAATTATCTTACCATGCTTCTTGATCTCCTCCTTTGTCTTGGCTTCCCACCAAACAAGTGTTGCACCTTCCATTATCAATGAAGCTAATTGGATTTTGGTATCATCACCTTGAAGGTTTTGGATTCTCAAATAGACCTCCAATTTCCTAATCCAATTATCAATCTTTTCTGCATTGACTTCACCATTAAACATTGGCAATTCAAACTTAACATCAATTTTTAAAAAAGGACTTTTACCAGTCTTCTTTGACTTGTGTGGCTGATGTATTGAAGATGAAGTAGAGGATGATGATGATGAGGGTGAGGATGATGGCTCTCCATTGCCCCAATTTCCTCCATTTCCCTTCTTTGAATTATCTTCATCATTGTGACCTCCTGAAGATCCTTGTCCTTCCTTGTGAAGTTTGGATCCTTCTCCTTCTTGTCTCTCGTTCCTTTCTTGATAAATGATTCTAACCATCTCAGTCATGTCAACGAATTCTTTCTTGAACACCCTTTCTTCCTCTTTGGGATCAACTTACACCACATAAAATTTACATAATAGGCATGGTGAAGCAGTTCACCCCTCCTGGGCTACATCTGCTAGTCCAGCTCCCAATGGCATGTCCATGTTTCATTATGCTCAAAATTTTGCAAATACATGTAGTTACATGCCTCTAATGGCTGTTTTCTCTGCACCAATGGCTCCAGAATGCTCCAATCAGTATAGAATGACTCTTCATTCACTTAGAATGGGCTAAAATTGATTCTCCTACTCATTTTACCAATAACACCTAGAAAGACTCCACTAAATGTGGAGGACTCCACTTAACTAGAGTAAAAAATAGTGGAATCCGCCCAAAAAGGCGCACTACCAAACAACCCACCGAAATAGCCGTTTAAATTAAATTTTAGTGGTTGGGAACATGACCAACACCACACAGTTACATAACGGTTGGCGGAACTAAGGCACAAACCACGATTACAAGGCGGAAACTCCGGTTGGAGTGGTGTTAACGCTAATGGTCGAAGTAAACCACGCATAGTTATAACCGTGAAACATGTGACACATAACGCGGAGAATGTTGGGGGTTAAAACTGTTAGTTTTAACATTTTATGTTGTGGTTCTGTTGTATTACCATGTTTCCACCCACGGGGACCACTGGCGGGTTGGGATCGTTGGCGGTCCCCAACCCCCACTCTGCATTGTAGTCAAACTTAAATACAACTCGCAACCATTGTATGTTAAGATCCACCATGCAGCTCGGGTCGTTAAGTCATGGGCATGCTCTATTGGAGGTCCAGGGTTCAACTCCTACGGCCTCATTTTTTTTTTAATGCACCACTAAGGGGACACGTGGCAGCCTCAGGGTTGGCCACGTGTCACCATCTGATTAGCCCATAAAAACACAACATACAACCATTCATCAAATCATATCACGCCACTTGTCATTCACTGATTGGCCCAGAGAAAAGGAATATTATTCAGAATATTCATTTTTTTTTACTGTACATACACCATGTTGACTGGGCATCCCAGTCAACCTTGCCGCAAAATTTAGATGTTTGAGATTTCGATCAGAACGTGATATCTCCTTCATACTACATCGGTTTTTCAAACCGTTCGCGACGCTGGAATCAGGAAGATGAGATATACACAACCATCCTAGTTTCAACCCAATCCTGTGACTTTCAATTTTGAGCAAAATTTATGAACTCTTGATCAATCTCACATAAAAACGTAAACACGTAAATGTCTAAAATTTAACATTTTTAATCAAATGTCAGCCCTATTTAAAAATAAATCTAATTATTATTATTGCGTTGAGAGGCACTCTACAACCCAGTATGGGGGTAGATCATCTCACGTAAAATCGTAAACACGTAAACATGTAAACATAAACGTAAATATAAACATAAAGGCAATGTTTAACATTTAACATTTAACCCAATATCAAGGTAAATATCACATAAAAACGTAAATTTAAACATAAATATAAACGTAAATGTTTAAAATTTAACATTTTTAATCTAATGTCGACCCTATTTAAAAATAAATTTAATTATTATTATGTATAAACACGTAAATGTAAATTGTTAGCATGAGTAAGTTGTTTAGAATCGAGAGTGACAATTAGGGTAAAGGGGAAGTCACACCCACGTTTAAGGAATTGTTACATCACTTGTTGGGCTTCCTAAATGACATTTTCTGGATTATTTGCCTACGTAATTCACTAATATGCACGAGACATTGACATTTTACATAAATACGATTTCTAAAATTTTGATTTGTTATTTTTTAACTAGTCTCATACACACATAATTTATGAATAACATTCATTTAACCAGCGTCCTTCATTTGGTTGGGACTTAGGGTCCCTTCTAACAGTTTAGTTTCATAAACACTAATTTCCTAAGGATTAATACTAATTAGTCAATTTTGTTCCACTTGCTTAATTATTTTTAAAATTCTTACCTTTGGAGTTCATTATTTTGGAATTTTTAAAAGCATTTTTATTTTCTTCATTCCCTGATAGCCTATATGGAAATTTGCATCCATTTTGAAAGTTTATTTTCTTGAGCACCTAACACTTAGCTAAAGTGTACTTGTGCAAGTTTATACCATGTCAATATTTTTAGCTAAATTTTGATCCTTGAGTACTACAACACCTACTTTTTCATCCCTGGACACTTAGTGATTTTTTTGTCTTACTTGTTTAGTATTTTAAATGCTTGTGATTCTAGATCTCCTCTTAAATGCTTAATTTTTGAAATAAATTAGTAAGTTTTATGATTATTTGGTTTGAATTACTTAAACCCGAGGGCCTATATATAGCTTATTATTCCCTAAAATTCAATTTCTTTAACATGTCATGCTTAGCCAAATTTTAACTTGACGTCATCCTCATAGTGACAATTTAAAAAAGAGGACATAAGGGAGACCATTACCAAAAACCACACTCATGTTCTAGGTAAATGATTTCACTAGTTCAAGTAAACATCTATCATTGGATTTGTCTATCCCAATTCCACCAAATGTGTTTTCAACTTCACCAAACTATACTAAACAATCCTTTATTGTGGTAGCAATTCTACACATTTTTTATCAAGTATGTAACAACCATGAAAGACACCTTCTATCAATAACTAATTTTTCCCTCAATCAACCCTTCCTTTCACTTGACTATCATACTCCTTTAAATGACAAATGTTCATATATTTATACATTCAAACAATACCTTCTATTTATCAATTTACATGTCCTTTCTAAAAATAAGATACTTTTACCATCATCCTATAATATACTTTATTCAAGCATGGTAATTTAGGTGGCCATCAATGGTCATCTCAAAGTTAGTCTTAATACTAACAATTTCAGGTTTTAGTAATGCAATTATTTAGCCTTCCCATGCATTTTTTAAGGTATTTATCCCTTGATACTAGAGACCCAACACAATGTTCTTCCAATATTCTTTCCAAAAAGATAAATAAGACCCAAAATGGAATACAAAGTGAAAAGTTATGATCTCGCGAAGGTTCTTGCTTCTTTTTCGACAACTCAAATTCATCTAGCATAGTTTTCCCACTCAATCCTAATTATGTTAGGGTTAGAATTCTTGCATTTTGGGGCTTAATTCTATTTGGTATCATTTTAAATGTAACTTCAACCTCTTGTTATGGTATTTTTGAAAATGAGGATATTTTTCACATCTTTTCCTGTATGTAAGTTGCCACCATTCTAGTCACTTTGTATTGCCATGCATATTGTAATGTTTTTCACCATTTAATTCATTACTGTTGGCAGAAAATTTATTGTAGAGATCAAGGTTATTCTTTTGGGGCCAACAAAGTTTTTTTTTATAATCTAGCTTAGCGCCAACATTTTCGATCTTCCACAAGGAAGAAAGTCTCACCCGAAGTGCAACCTGGACTTAGGTGTGATTGTTAGGGTTTAGATGGTGAAAGGATGCAATTTATCAGTTAAATATATATCAATGACCATTAAGCACTCTAAAATTATTAAAGAACCTTTACTCAGGAAATTAATGGAAGCATATAGCACAAGAACTCGACACATGAATTTAAAACTTTTAAATGAGCACATAATACCACATAAATATGCACAATTTGTCACATAATTTCTTGCTACTAGTCTCTATTTATATTATCAAGCCAAATGATATTTACAACTATAGATCTGCAATTTCTCAGTTATATATTTCAAATACCATCCCCAAACATCCTTGTTATAGATACAAAATTACAACAATAGGGTATGAGTCAAAAATTTAGCAACATGTCAACCTTTCTCTTCTATCTCTCCTCTAGGAAACTTGATTTGCACCTCTTTATATAAATTTGGCCTATTAATCTTGTCAAGTTTAACTCCTTTGATGCTGCCAACTTTAACCACTTTGATGAGATCAATCCACTTCACCCTCACTTTGTCTACGCTCGCTTGATTCCTTAAAATTGTAACATCTTGTTCCTTGTTTTGTGCCCACTTCGTTAATTCAAAAATAACCTCTTGCTCCACTGATTTTTGCTTCCTTTTTTCCACTTCTACCTTCTGGCCAATTAACCGTTTTTTTCTTTTTTTCTTTTTCCGTACACTTTTTTTTTTTTTTTTTGCAGCTGTTTTCTGATCAAAATTATCCAAAAATGAAGATCCAACAAGTATCGACCATAGCCTATTGAATCACCCTTGATTCAATATTTTTATTGATTAACTGATCCTTCCTTTTCTTGCTCAAATTATCCTTCTTCAAATGAAGGACCCAACCCAAGAATAATCTGCAAAACTTATTGACATAAGAAACTATACATATCTCAGTGATCTAGCCATGTTATCATCAATGTGCCACTCTAATTAACAAAGTGTTGGGTTGAGGTGACATCTGATGCCTCGGGAAAAGCTGTAAGTAATTTATTCTATTTAGTGTCTGAAGCAAAATTGAGCTAATTAAATTGTGAATACTATGCCTAGACCGTAGGATTAAGGTCTACATTTGTTTTTTTTTCTTGATGCGAGTCATCCTCCAAAGCAGTATTATGGCCATGATTTTCGGATATTTTTGTAAAAAACTTCTACTACTCGATGAGATAATAGATGGAGATAACATAGTCCATGAGCTTATTTACTTTCTCTCGCAAACCATATACTGGTTTCTTATATTTAGCATTAAGACATGACCAATCTTGCACTTGACTAATTTTTTTTGGAAAACCTATGTCTACTTCTAGAGTTTGGAGTGAATAGTAATATCTTGCTCCACAACATGATCGATCTGCTAGATAAATTATACTATTAGGTTGGGAAACTTCTCTTGCAACTTAGAAATAATGTCCTAAAGGGATTTATTCTCCACTACTAAAATGGTCCAAGCATCCTTGAGAAACTAGAGACACTAAGGTAAATCTTTCCTCCAATAATGTAGACCACATTTGAATGATTTTAGCATTGGTATCAACTATCTCTTGCTCAAATTTATGATGTTAGAGCTGATATTTTGCCTCTATGAATTGAGCAAGTTGTTTTTGTAATGAATCTTAATCCTACATTAGCCGAGTGATATTTTTTTGATGTTGCTTGTGAGCTTGGGTGAACTCAAGTTGCTTCTTGTTTTTAAAAGTCATTTTCTCCTCCAATTGAAGTCAAGAAACCCCCAGAAATTGAAACAACTGCACAAAATACCAATGTTTAATGTCTTTTGTAGAGAGAGTATTTGTGGGTGGAATCTTGGATTACAAGGGTTGATCACTTGCAATGGAATTATTTGAGTGACTATGCGTATAAAACTCTGGAGCGTTATTTTGTTCCTATTGTATATACTTCCTGACAATCTTGTGAACCTCAAAAGGTAACAAAGGAATAATGTCAAGAAACTGGACACACAACTGCAATACATGTTTGCATTTTTCTAGATCTCTAATGAAGGCAGATAATGTATCTGGAAACGAAACGTTTCAAGATAGAAGAGAATTGGTAATATTCTATGGAGGCTTACTATTGTGTGCATAAGTAGAGTGAGTGGATGATGCATCAAAATCAATATATGGATGGTCATTATCTGGCATAGAAGAAATTGTTTGAGGTTGACTAGTGGAAGGAAGTGTAGAGGGTGGCATTTCCTCCACGACTAAAGTGGGTACATTGGGTACAAGAGGCTCATCATCGTCAACCTAAATCAATTTAGAAATGTCTATGTTATCCATATTTGTTGAAGTAATGAGATAAGGAACAATAGATGCAAGTTTCATTCTAGATGAAGTGGCTAAAGATGCCATAGGGAGAATAGGAGGCAGAAACATGTTGATTTTGTAAAGGAACGACATCGGGGATTGAGGTACATGTGGGTGGTGCAATTGTGGTAGGGGCATACGTGTTACTAGGAGTTGGAATAACATGAGAGTAAAATGTCTTGATTAGGAGATGATATTATTCTGGGTTAGAAGTAGGAGATGATGGAAAATTTTGGTGCCTGTGGGATGAGGATGAACCATTGGTTGGTGAATTTCGCTGAGATAAGTTGGTGAATTTCATTGAGAGAGGTTGCTGAGAGCATAATAAATGCCATCATGCCATTGAAGTTGCCGGAATCTAGGCCAAATTATTACCTCCTTATGGAAATCATCTTCTGATAGGTAATATGGTAGAGGGAAGGAAGGCATGAAATTTGTCCTTATTTACATCCTTAGGATAGAGATAACAATGGTTGTGGTCAATCCAAAACCAATCCTCGTAAACATGTTTATCAAGAAAGGACAGAGGAATTTTCATGTTTTGGGTGGCTTTGATAAGCTTATTGTATGATGCAGTAAATGCATTATCATTAAAGGAAACATTAGCAGAGTCATAACAAGTTTTTTAGGTGTCATAAGTGAGGGAAAATTTACAGTGTAAAGGGGCATGGAAATCACGACCTAAGGGAGGTTTCCATTTTAGCATGGAAATGGAAGCAATCAAATAGCTATAAATAAAATAACCTACCTTACGATAAGATTCCTCATATGTGTGAAATAATTCATCAAGAAAATACTTACACCAGTTGAGATCGTCACCTTGAACATAGAATTCAACCACAAATATGGTGTCCAAGGTACATTATCCCTTTGTATATTATATGGTGATCTTCCCAGCAATTACGTATCACACAAATTTAATTTTGGTCTTATTAATCGGGTCGATGGTAGGTCCATGTCCCCAACTCTTGGTACCATATTATAGTATAAATTAGTAGTACCCATCTCCTTGTTGTGCTTATCTCTTCCTTAGATTGTGGTAGAGATGTCTTTCCCCTCCATCGACAATCCCATCAATTTATGAATGTCATGCAAATGAATTGGATACTCTTTTTCAAGTTAGAGTAAACCATTATGAATTTGATTAATAAGAAACTTTGTGTAATGAAAAATTTCTCCAATAATCCCAAACAGTGCCAAGTGTGGGTTTTATCTAAGGAAAAATACTTCCACAAATTGTAGGAGTGAATTCCATATATACTTCAGGCTTAATGGAAAGGAACAAACCACCATCAGTAAAATCATTATAAAAAAATATAACCTTCCCATACTTTCCATAGAGGTTGTCTAATGGTTGGACACACAGGTCAGATAATTCAAACTGAATAGCAAATTTGAGAGAGAGAACCATAGTTTAATGCCTACATTAATAAAATTTACATATAGGGGGATACTAGAATAAATTTGAAATGAAAGACACATAATTAGATGTCATGGCGAAAGCTAAAACAAGACCTAAAAATAGATAAATAAAAATGACACATTACTTAATACTTTTAGACTCGCGTATTAAATCTCAAAAATGAATTTCCAATTTTGCCATTGAGTGAAGTAGGTGATGAAAGGAAATACAAAATAAAACTCAATTTTGGAAATTAATTCCAACAAAAACTCATATACCAAAGTAAGGCGCCATTTATTAGGAAGGGTAACAAGACAAACTTAATAGGGAAATAATACTTCTAGTGAAACCATAAAGCAATAACCAACTCAATGATTTTGACTATTAATGTAGGGATGAATAAGCATAAGGGTTAAACAATGAAAATACAACCACTAAAAATTATGTAACACATTGAATCTACCTTCTTGACCACAATTGGTAGCATTATAATACAACATGAAAATAAGACCAAACTGTCATAGGTAAAGTAAATGACTAGAACTAAAAAGATAGACTGACTCTAACCTAAAACCTAATCTATGCTTCGAGATAGAGAGAAGTGAGTAATAAAAGAGTTAGGGACCATATTATGGCTTCAGGTGAGCACCATTCACCTAACTAGGTCAAAGTGTGCCATCAATTGTGCAAGTTTGAAAACTCCTAAATCTCTAATTTTTGTAACTATAAATGGTCCTAGCCAATGTATTTGAAGTTTTCTAGGATTCCTAAGGTACTTACTTTCATAAATAAGGACTTGGTCTCCAATAGAAAAATATTTCCTTTTGATATGGAGTTCATACTAAGCCTTTTGTCTTTTCTTCTCCATAATTTGGTGAAAATATGCCATAAATCTGTACTCATCTAATTCCCATACCTCCTGAAGCATTTCCGCAACAAAGTCATTGTCAATCATCTTAGAAGGTTGCATGATATACAAGTTAATGATGAAAAATTATATATTAACTACAACCTCTTTCCCATACATAAGTTGGAATGGGGTGTACTTATGCAACCACTTAGTAGTAGTCCTATATGCCCAAATTTTAGTAGGAATTCTTACATCCCTCATCCTGGTTAACATAACATATCTTGGTAAGGCCTTTATCCAATATTTTGTTGAATGCTTCTTTGGTTCCATTAGCTTGAGTATGATTAAGACTTCTCTTATGATGCCGAATAAGGAAATCCTGAATTAAATATCCAACAATATAATTAATGAAGTGAGCTCCTTGATCATTGGTTAAGCTTCTTGGACAACCAAACCTGGTGTTAATGTTCTAAAAAATGAATAGAGCTACAATATAGGAAGTGAAATATTTTACAAGAGAAAATTATGCCCACCTTACTAGATAGTTGGTTGTGGTAATAATATATATAGCATGTGAATGCTGTGTAGGAGGAATGATGGTTCCAATAAAATCAACCGCCCACTTCTACAGGTTGAGCAAGTATAACTCTAAGAGAATTGCTGAAAGAATCAATGTGAACATGGATCTGTTTATTCTAGTAAGTGTAGAATAGAATTAGAGTACTTACTAATTTTTCCTTAACTGTCTGTTGGCACAAAAATATTAACAGGGTTGAGACCCTATGTTTGGGTATAGGGGCCAACAAAGCTCCACTATAGTCTAGGACAACACCGACATTTTCACCTTATCTCGGGAAGTTAAGGAGTCTCACTTGAGGCGTGTCGTGGCCTTAGTCAGATAAGGGTTGAAATCCGGTATCAGGAGGAAGCACATGATAGATGCTAGGGTAAAATAATCTTGAACTATACCAAGTAGAAGACTAATCACAACCGATCATGAACATACAGAAAATAAATACCATACATATACAACCATATTAAAAAATTTAAGAAACCATGTAGCCACCCATACAATATTTAGGTATCGCAATAAACTCATTTTCTATTAATCCATGCAGTAGTACAAAATTACATACAGCTCAAGAACTTGATAATAAACATTAGAAAATACCATGAGAGATCAATACAAAACCAAGATAACCAATATAGCAAGAACTATGCGGGCTCAAATGACTCTGCAACAACATTTCAATACTCTTCTCTCTTTTCCTTTTCCCCTCACCCTTATTTATATTCCTACACCTGCTTGGACTGCTACTTCTCCCTCAGAAGCTCTGCCTTCTTCTTTGTTCAGTTGATTCTACTGTTCAGTTTTTAGTATTCCTTTATGATCGGTTGTGGCTTCCTTCTTCCGTCGTTCCTATGGAATTGATTTTCCTCAACGGATTCCTTCCTCCTTTCCAACTGTCTCCCCCAAAGATTCTCAATGGTTATATTTGGAAAAATTTCATCAGCCTTCCAGTGTGTCACCTTGGTTCCCCAAAACGAAGGACCCAATAAGCCTCAGCCACAATCCATTGACTCATCCCCGAGTCAATCCTTTACTGGTGTTGTTGGTTCTACTAATTCTCCTTCTTGCGTTGCTTCCCCTTGGCTGGTCCCTTCAAACAAATAACTTAACTCAGGAACAAATTCGATGGTTTCATTTATGAACTCAGTGTAGGAGTTAAGCACTTCCTACTATGCGCCTATGAGGGTAGCTTCCTCGGAAACGAATTGATTTTCAATGTCGATAGTAGGCTGGGTCGAGTATGTTATCAACAAAAAATTACACTATGTGTTTGTTTCTTCCATGAGTTGCTGAGGTGTTTCCAAATGAGCCTGTTCCAGGGGCCGGAGTTCCCAGAGTATATGCTTGGTTCTGTATAATTCATCTTCAATATGTTGTATTTGGGTCTCGAGGTTGTTGATATGTACTAGAAGCTCCTTTCGATGTCTCTTATCTTGGGTACCCCTAGCCTCATTAAGAAGATGATTGAAGTGGTTGTGAAAAAGGTAGACATGTTTATTCTTCATTTATAGATAACCAAACCAATCATGAAATTGATGCAAGAGGGTGTGAGCCTTTCAGGTTCGTAGCACCTACTATTTTATGCTTGAAATCGGTTGTATATTGGGTGGTGGGGTCTGGGAGTGCCCTTTGGGTGGCAGTGAGATTTCACTTGAGCTGGTGATTGGTCGAGACCAGATCAGTACATGCTTCTTTAATGTGATCACAACATTCAACAAGGGTACATGTAGAGAAATATTATAGGGCATTTGACACTACTTCTGTGACCAAAGGCCATAGTACCTAGAATTTTTCCGTTATCAGGTCAAGATGACCCTGGAGATGCTGATTTTATTCAATAATTAGAGCCATTTCCGAACCCTCTAGTGGGCACTATTTCCACATGGCCATTGTAATGACAATATATCCATAAATGAATTTGGTGACTCTCTTATATACATCCTCACAAGTCTGAAACAATTCTTGAACTAGAAAGTTGCACCAATTCAATTGCACGCCCTCCACATAGTTATTCATGGCTAAAATAGTATCCAACGTGCACTCGCTCCTCAAGAAATGTCACATAAGCTTCTCAACAATTATATAACAAATGAATTTGATGTTGGGCTTGTTGATTGTCTCTATTAGAGCACCCTTTCCCTCTCTCTAGGTATTATACATGTTATAGTAATTGTCATTCCCTATCTTCTTTGCACGCTTGGAATCTGTTTGGAATGCAGTGGATAAAACAACCCCAACAATAGATAGGGTTTTTGATCATATTTGGATCAAGGACCTAAGTGATAGCTCAAATTTAAAATTGTTTGGAAGAGTTTCAAAATTGAGCGACTGGATAGATCTCGTCTTCCTGATTCTGGCGCCATGAACAGTTCGAAAAACCGACACCGTATGAAGAAGTTATCGTGATTTGAAAAGTTCGGTAAACTGAAAATTTTGAGAGTTGTCTGGGAAAAGGTAAAATCAGCAAAAAGAATATTCGAGGGAATATTCTTGCAATATTTCTGAGAATATTCCCCAAAATATTCCTTCCAGGCCAGTGCATGGTGACAAGTGGCAGGGTATTATTTTTTTAATAGTTATACGTTGTGGTTTTCGGGCCGATCAAAGGGTGACACATGGCCAGCCCTAAGGCCGCCACGTTTCCCCTTAGTGGTGGAGTAATTTTTTTTTATGTCTGCAGGATTCAACCCCGTGACCTCCTCGCCAGCATGCTCATGCTTTACCATCTCCCCTATGGTTTGGTTCTTAACCTACATAGGTTGTGCATTTTATTTAAGGTTTGTTACATTTGACAGTGGGGGTTGGGGACCGCTAGCGGTCCCAACCCGCCAACGGTCCCATAATCATGTTCACATGGAGATGGTACAACTGGCTGTTATCAACTCTGCTAACACAATGTTTAACCGTAGTTTTAAAACTTATCCATAGTGCTTATCACATGCAAAATTTCACCGTTAACTTCCTAGTCTTCATTTTACACTTAAAACCCGCCAACAGTTGTCAACAGGTGTCACATGGAGTTGTCTTACAGCATGGTTAATGCACCAGTTAATGCTAACCCATCACTCCAACTAGAGTTCAACCATGGGTTCCGCCTTGGGTTCCGCCTACGGTTGCGAGTAGATCACGTGGTTTGGGTTGGCATGTGGCCACCAAACCACTAACATTAAACGTAAACGGTTAGTCTTGGCGGGAATCTTTGAGGAGCGCCATTTTTGTGCGGATTTGGCCAAATTTGACTCCAGCTACTTGAAGTCCTCCACAATTAATGGAATTTTTATAATAGTAATTTTTAGATGTTTCAGAAATTATGGAGCCATTGGTGAGGTTTGTAGAGCCAACAGAGGACTTCTGAAGGCTGAGATGCTTCAGAGAAGTTCCAATGACCACCAGGGCCACCAGGGGCCAACAAGAGAATGAGGCCTAGCCAGGGCAGCCAGAGTCTATTCCCAACAAACCAATAGGCTATTGTGACTATCTTGAACCTTCTGAATCCAATGGAAGTATTTTCAAAATATTTTGAATACTTCTAAAGGGCGAGATGATTTAGGGAAGTTTTTAGTGAGCCTAGAGCCACAGGGTGCCACCAGGTGTTGGGGGCATAACCGGAGAAGCCATACTTGCCGTTTCAGCAAGTGAATAGTCTATTCTGACTATTTTGGACATTATGAATCCAATTAAATTATTTTCAAAGACATTTGGATACTTCTAGAGCCAAAAGAAGCCACAGGGAATTTTCGGGCAACCTAGGGCCAACAGGGGTTGGAGGCCTAGATTGGGGAGCCATAGCTCATCTGGAACAAGTAAACTGTCTATTTTGGATGAATGATATATGCTGAAGATAGTAGAAAAGGTTTCATGGAAAGAAAATGATTTCTTAAGGAGTTAATGCCACAGAGAAGCTTAGGGAAGCTTAAGGGCACCGACAGAAGAGGTCAAGTATAAGGGAGCCTAGGTCCATCTTTAGAGAGATAATATCCATTACAGGGGTATGATGGTATTCTAAACCCAATGGTATAGTCCAAATAACCATTGGAGTTGATTTAGTAGCTTGTCATAGAAATTTTTCATCATAATCCCAAAGATCCAAGTAAGTTGACATAGGCTCAAGGAGACATAGCCCATGACATTCGGGTGAAATCCTTTATTAAATTTGTTGTTATGTGTTGATGATTATTTGATGAAATTTATGGTTTTTTTACATGATTAATATCAGCAAAAACAAATGTTTAATTCCTCACACTCACAACATTAAAACAATTTAAAACTCATACACCTGAATCAAGAATTCAATTGTAGACATTCAAGTATAAGCTAGATATTAATTTGTTTAACTAAGTGGGAGGTTCTTGCAAAGAATGCAAATTTATCTACCCATTTCATATCAGGTGGTATCAGAGCAATAGGTTTCTTTCTTGACAAAGCACTAGGTTTCTTGCTTTTTTGACTTGAAAAGTGCTTAACAGTGTAAAGAATTTAACTGTTTGCAAATTGACTGATGCTTACAAGTTTGAGTTTTCTATAGGTGAAGGAGAGATACTGTTAGCTAATTCCATAAGAGGACAATAAGGAAGAAGGGCTGAATACATATTCCTTACCCAAAGGACCTCAAGGCAACCCTTGAAGCACAAGAGGGATTGTTTGCAAAAGAGGTTGCTTGAAGAAGAGATAGAAGCTGCAGAAAAGAGCTTGAATCTACAGCCATATTGTTTAGAAGCTTTATAATTTTTTTTTGAAGATTTGTGAATTATTGTTGAAGTTATTTAATTCATTTACATAATGATGAAAAATTGATCAAGTGAGGTTTCTAAATCCTCCTCTTTTACAAGACTCTTTGATGAAGAGATGAAGTGAGACTTCTACATACTGAAGGATATGGTGAAAATTATGTTTGAAGATGGAATGGAAAGAACTAGACTTCATGAGGAATTGGTTTCTATGAAGCAATAGAAAGAAGGAATACTTCAAATAATGCATGAGATGGGGATGCAGCTCCATCATTCCCAAGAGGCCTTAACCAAAAACATGCTTGAAGCAGAGGTAAATCACTCAAATTTTTCTTCAATTTTCTCTTCAGATAGATATGTAGGTTCATTTGAAAAGCACACTAGAGGTATATGGTCCAAATTAATGTTAAAAATGGGCTATGAAGGCAAGGGTTTAGGCAAACATGCACAAGGCATGATTGATCCTATTTTGGTTGAGGAAAGGCCTAAGAATTTTGGTCTAGGCTACGTTCAATCTTATGGAGAAAACTCTACAGCCATGAAGGCACTTGAGACAACTCCGAGAAGAACTTTTGTTACAAGTTCAAATCCACAAACATGTCAAGTTTTTTTTCAAGTTGAATGCCATTGTTTAAAGACTATGTTGTATCAATATGTGTGTATACATGCAGCTTATGGCAAGCAAGAGAGTTATGACAACTTTCATGACATGAAAACTGATGTTGTTGGAATCACGATTTCCATTAGTCCAAAACCCGCAGGCGTTAGTCTCCACTACAATCGCCAGAGTTAGGATCCACGAGAGGCAGTTATTCCATGTCACGAAACACACAGGGAGTGTTGAACCCAATTTCCAACAATCTCCCCCCAACGTGAGCCAAGTGAGTTGAGAACTCGAGACCTATCACTCTGATACCAATTGTTGGAATCACAATTGCCGTTAGACCAAAAAATGCATGCGTTAGTCTCCGCTACAATAGCCAGAGTTAGGATCCACGAGAGGCAGTTAGTCCATGTCATGAAACACACAGGGAGTGTTGAACCCAATGTCCAACAGATTTTTGTCTTCAAAATAAAGATGGAACCTCTTCAAGTTCATCTCCTCAAGAAGGTAAAAAATATGGACATGCAAAGCAACATTCGAGGTATAATTCTTCCCATAGTCAAGTTGATTATGTTTATGTTAAGCATAGAAAATTTGCATGCATGCATGGAATAAAGAGTTGTTGTTCCTATTGTAGTATGTGTAACCATGAAGTTTCAAAGTGATGGAAGAGGATGAAGTCATACAAGAAATAGTTGAAGCGAAGGCAACTTGCACAAAAGGTGTAAAAGACTTGCACACATTGCCAAAAGAAGGGACATCTTATTGCCCAATGTTGGACATTGCATCCAACTAATCATCCCAATCATTTTAAGCAAGAGGATAAAAATACTGGCGAAAATGGAACCAAATATTCCATCATATATGTGAGACCAGATGTTTCACATGAAAAATATTTTCAGTAGAAAAAATCACCATGGAAGTGGCTTGGTATGAAATGTTTTGACTTCTTGACCCAGTAAGACATACATTCATTTGTACATGTGCAAATTTCAGTCATTTATGCATGTATTCTATTGAAACTTACATTTGTTTGAGCCACCTTTGATCTATGATCAAGGACATGATGTTCAGCTACCTTCAATTAAATATTTCTTGCCAGACATTTCTGGATGAGCTCAAAGAGGATACAATTTTTGACAGGAGGATAAGAGCATCCAAGAGGGGCAGCCTTGACTACCTTCGAGTTGGGCTCAAAGGCACTAAGCCAAGAAAGGAAAAGTGTAAGGAGGCTGGAAATGTGAGGGTGTTGTACTCTTCTACTGAATAGGTATTCAGTATTTTGGGGTCCAAAATATTTGTAATGGGGAGGAGTGATCAGATTTAGATCAAGGACTGAAGTGATAGCTCAAATTTCAAAGAGTTTGAAAGAGTGTCGAACTTTAGTTACTGGATATATCTCATCTTCTTGATTTTGGCGCCACAAACAGTTCGAAAAACTAACACCATATGAAGAAGTTATTGCGACTTGAAAAGTCCAGTAAACTACAAATTTTGATAGTTGACTAGGGTTGACTGGGAAAAGGTACAGTCAGCAAAAAGAATATTCCAGGGAATATTCCTCAAAAAATTTCCCATAATATTCCTTCCGAGCTAGTCGCATGGTGACAAGTGGCAGGGTATTATTTGCTGAATGGTTATACATTGTGGTTTTTGGGCCAATTAGAGGGTGAAACGTGGCCATCCCTGAGTCTGCCACGTGTCCCCTTAGTGGTGGAGTAAAATTTTTGTGCATCCATAGGAGTCGACCTCATGACCTCCTTGCCAGCATGCTCATGCTTTACCATCTCCCCTATGGTTTCGTTCTTAACCTACATAGGTTGCGTGTTTTATTTAAGGTTTGTTACATTTGACAATGGGTGTTGGGGACCACTGGCGGTCCCAACCAGCCAGCGTCCCCATAAGCACGTTCACATGGATATGTTACAACCGACTATTATCAACTCTGCTAACACAACTTTTAGCCACATTTTTAAAAAATTTCCGCAGTGCTTATCACATGCGGCATTTCACCATTAACTTCATGGTCTTCCTTCGAAATTTAGAACCTGCCAAAATTTGTCAACAGGTGTTACATGGATTTGTCTTACCGTGCGGTTAATGCGTCAATTAATGCTAACCCATCACTCCAATTGGAGTTCAACTATGTGTTCCACTTGTCGTTGCGGGTAGACCAGGTGGTATGGGTTGGCATGTGGCGACCCAACCACTAACATTAAACGTAAATGGTTAGTCCTGGCAAGTATCTAGGAGGAGCACCATTTTTGTGCGGAGTTGGATAAATTTGACTCCAGCTAACTGAAGTCTTCCACAATTAGTGGAGTTTTTCTAGGTGAAATTGGACAAAATTGATTATGCTCTATATTGAACATTATTCGACCATTCTGAGAGTGTGAATAGTCAAATTTTACATTCTTGGGCATCCCAGACTCATTGGTGAGGGTTTCAAATCCATCAAATAAATTCTGAGCATGATTTTGGTTCAAAGAAGTTCTAAGGGCCACTAGGGCCATCAGGAGAAAACAACAGAATGAGGCCTAGCTAGGGAATCTAGATGCCTTTCTCAGGAAACCAATACTCATTTTTTGGATGTTTCAAAAATTATGGAGCCATTGATGAGGTTTTTAGAGCCAACTAAGGACTTCTGAAGGTCGAGATGCTCCAGAGAAGTTCCAATGGCCACCAAGGGTCAATAGGAGAATGAGGCCTAGCGAGGGAAGTCAGAGGCCATTCTCAGCAAAACCATAGTCTATTCTAACTATATTGAACCTTCTAAATCCAATGGAAGGATTTTCATAAGCTTTTGAAGACTTCTGAAGGCCAAGATGCTTCAAGGAATTTTTCAATGAGCTTAGAGCCACAGGGTGCCACCAGGTGTTGGGGGCATAACTAGAGCAGATAGAGGCCTTTTTCAGCATGTGAATAATATATTCTGACTATTTTGGAAATTATGAATCTAATTAATGGATTTTCAGAGCCATTTTGAAACTTATAGAGCCAAAGAAGCAACAAGGAATTTTCGGGGAGCCTAGGGCCAACGAGGGTTGGAGGCCTAGATTGGGGAGCCAAAGCTCATTTGGAGCAAATGAACAGTCTATTTTGGATGAATGATATATGATGGAGATATTAGAAAATTTTTCAAGGACAAAAAAGGATTTCTTAAGGAGTTAGTGCCCCAGAGAAGCTCGGGGAAGCTTAAGGGCACCGACAAAAGAGCTCCAGTCTAAGGGAGCCTAGGTCCATCTTCAGAGAGATAGAAGCCATTCCAGGGGTATGATGGTATTCTAAACCCAATGGTATAGTCAAAATAACCATTGGAGTTGAGTTAGTAACTTGTAAAATAAATTTTCCATCATAATCCCAAAGAGCCAAGTCAGTTGACATAGGCTCAAAGAGACATAGCCCATGACATTTGGGTGAAATCCTTTATTAAATTTGTTTTTATGTGTTGAAGATTATTTGCTGCACTTTATGGTTGTTGTACATGCTTAATATAAGAATTTTTTTTTTTAATTCCTCACACTTACAGCATTAAAACAATTTAAAACTCATACACCTAAATCAAGAATTCAATTTTTCACAGTCAAGTATAAGATAGATCTTAATTTGTTTAACTAAGTGGGAGGTGCTTGCAAAGCATAAAAATTTATCCACCCATTTCAGATCAGTTGTGAGTCTCTAAAGGTCAACATCATGTATCAGATATTCCTTGTCAATCCATAACAATCATCCATGCATCCGACTTATGATGAGATTTGTACATTGCATGGTGGATCCTATTGTCCCAAATATGAGAAGAATCTTCAGGTTTAGTAGTGTCGACCTATGAAATCATCTGAAGTCCTTTGTAACCTTGATTGATTTACTTCCATAAGCCTTGACTACTAGTTCGGTGTGTAGCTCTCACTCAAGTGCTGAAAATTGGAAGGAGTTTGAAAGGTCGTTTTTGACGAGCACTACTTTATCATATTTGTTGTAGAGGGGCTCTCTCTTCATGATTATTCAATAGAATTTTACCTATGGGAAAAATATCACAGTCCTCGTCATTTTTCTAGAATCAATGTTGATATACAAAAAACACAGTTGGCTTGAAATTGGGCTTGGAACAAGGGAAATTGAAAACAGACTCCAGACTCAAAAATTCTACCACCTCAACTCTTGGTTCTGAGAAAATTATCATTGCCATGCAAATTAAATATAAAATATCGTCAAAAAATTTCTAACTAGATCTCTTAACAAATTAATACATAAACTTTCCCCACTCGGTCTCAATTATGGAAATACTGACGACGGTTGAGCCAAACCTGACTCAGATGACGCAAAACTGAAAAAGGAGGGTGGAATTGATGGGTTATTATGGTTTTTTGATGGGAGGTTCTTAGAAGTTGGTGGCAGGTATTACAGGAAATATTTAGCCCAAATTCGAACTGGCATATGAATTATTTCCTAATTATTATAGATACAAATTATAACATGTGTGGCTCCCTGAACACAAGTAGTTGAGGTGAGTGTAAATACCTCCGCAACTGGAAGATACCTCATGATTTTAGAATACCTTTGAATTGAATTGGCCAACTAAGTTAAATTATGCAACTAATATATGACAAAGAACTAACTGACACTACCTAATCCTGCCTACAATTCTCCTTTCGGAGATGCAATCAATTGGCTGCAGAATTGTTCGATCCTTGGAAGGGTTTCAAGTGTGCACCATTCACCCATCCTAACAATAAGAAACCATCGAGTTGCCCAATATTGACATCTCCTAATTCCTTCACTTCCACAACAATAAAGGGTCTCAAATAATGCATTTGTAGATTCCCAGGAAACTTCAAGAATTTGTTGTCGTAGAGTATAGTAAAATATTTCCTCCAACTGTAAATGATTTTCACTTGATATTCCTATCGTGCCATGCCTTTTGCCTCTGATTTTTTACTTTTTGACGGAAATATGCCATGAATATAGCCTCATTTATATCCCAAATTTCTTCCAACCAATTCAGAATTGAACCTTCTTCCGTCATGTGAGTGTCCTGTGCAATAAAAAGGCTAGGGATATTGAACTCAATGAATACTACAACTTCTCATTCATATAATAACTGGAAGGGTGTATACTTGTGGAAGAATTTAACACTTTTGCGATAGGCCCATAGAGTAGCTAGAACCCACTCATCGTAATCCTCCCTGTTGGCTAAGCGTATCTTAGTTATTCCCCTCTCTAAGATTTTGTTGAAAACTTCCATAATGCTATTTGCTTGAGGGTGATATGGGCTGCTCCTATGATGTTGTATCATGAAGTTATTGAGTAAAGAGGCAACTGTTTCATTAATGAAATGGGTCCCTTGATCACTAGTGAGGATCCGGGGGCACCCAAATCAGGTGATGATATTCTATAAAATGGATATGGCGATGGTATCTACAATGCAATATTTAACTGGTGCGGCCTCAACCCATATGGTAAGGTACTCTATGGCAGTGATAATATTTCTAGCATGGGAGTGTCATGAAGACAGATTGATAGTAACTACAAAGTTGATTTCACACTTCTAAAAAACCTGTAGTGCTTGTACTGGTTGCAAACGTAATTCATCCTAATGTGATGGATTTCCAACCCTTGGTAAAACATCACACATTCTGGCATACTCATTCACATCTCAAAATACTGTGGGGCACCATAGCCTTGCATGTAGTACCTTCCTTGTGGTGTAATTCCCCCCAACGTGTCCTCCCCCAATGCCTGAATGACACTCCCATAACACATCTTGTCTCTCATGATTAAGGACACATCTACGCAATATTTGATCAAGGCCCAAATTGTGTAGCTGCCTTGCAACCAATTGATAATCTGCAATGTAGACTGCCATGTTTATTTGTTGCTTTTTTTTTTATCCCTATGAGAATTTACTTGAGGCTAGAAATTCTTCTATATCATCCGATTAGTATAGTACGACTTCAAATCGGAATAGATCGGTGTCTGACAACTGATTATCAACGAATCCTCCAATTTTTCTTGAATCTAGATGAGAGAGGTGATCAAGCCCCACATTCAGTCATCCATGCTTGAAAATTACTTCAAATGTGAATTCATGGAATAACATAAGCCATCTGCAAATCCTACCTTCAAGCACATGCCTTATCACTAAATAATTCAAGGTAGAATGATTAGTGAAAAACTTGAACATACCCCCTAGAAGGTAATTCCAGAAATTTTGAAGCTAATACACCATCGCAAGCACTTCGCGATTAGTTGTGATATAATTATTCTTTTTTCATGGATAAATTTATACTAGTGAAATAAATGGGGCGATCAATATTACCCTCCCTGGGCTAAGCAAGAATGAATCCCAAGGAAATACCTGAGGCATTGATATGAACATGGAATTTTTTATTCCAATATGGATAAAGAGGATGAGTGCACTTGAAAATTTATCCTTCAGTATATTAAGAGTAGCGTCACATTCCTCTAACCTAGTGAATTGTTCAACTTTCTTTAAAAACTTCTCCATTGGTGTCGTGATCAAGGCGTAGTTGTGGATGAACCTACTGTAATACCCTATGTGGCCTAGGGTGGACTTTAGTTGTTTAATGCTTATTGGTGGGTCCATTTTAAATATCACCGTGACCATATCCAGATCTACACACACTCCCTCCTTGCATACGATATGGCCCAAGAGCGTTCCAAAGGGGACAAAAAAATATGCACTTCTTCAGGTTTAGTGATATTTGCAGCTGTATACAATAGTCAAGGATTAATTTGAGTAGACTGGAATGTTTATTTAACAAAATATAAAAAATCCAATCATCCACATAAGCTTCTAAGAACCCTTGGATATAATGTCTAAAGGAAACAATCACAATACTTGAAAACACCACTGGTGCATTTTTGAGTCCAAACGACATGACATGGTACGCATAGGATCCCCATTCTGTGGTGAATGTGGTTTTTTTCTTATCCTCCTCTGCAATCCAAAATTGATGATAACCAGAGAATCCATTGGTAAAGGAGTAAGCTTCATTGCCCACCACATTGTCTAGAAATTCGTCACTGAAAGGGGTGGGGAAACAGTCATGAATGCAGGAATTTTTTAGACTTCGGTAGTCCACACAGACTCAAATTTCATTATCATCCTTTTGATTCTATATAAAAATTGGGCAAACCCATTCCGCTTCATCCAATGCAAAGATAATCCATGTTGTTAACATTTTATCTATTTATTTCTTTACCTTCTCCTTAACCTCGGGGTTCAGTCAGTACGGTTGATGCTTCAATGGGTTTGCATATGGATTAAGCACAATATTCATCTCCCGTAATTCTCCTTTAATCCCCTTAAGTTCCACAACAAATGAATGGAACATGTCCTCATATTATTTTAATAGGTTGAATATTTCTTTGGTAGTATCTTGTCCCAACAATATCCAATCGAGACCAACTTCAGCTTTTCATTAGTCCTGATGTTTTGTTTCCACAACTTTAATGGTAGTAGATGTAGACCATTAATCACAAGCCCATCCTCATGCCCCATTCCCCCTTAGTTTCCTTGAATGTCAGATGTTGCAGTTTTTCCAGACCATCCTCATATGGTTCTTTGTCTACCCTTTCACATGATAAAACCTCGTGATATCCTGATTCATATATATGTGTTGTGCAGGTAAATCCCCTCTGCCGAAAGAGGAGATCCCTCTAGCCCTAGGGTGGTTCTAGAAACTACAAGAACATACTAACATCTACCTTCTAGATTATAAATGAAATTCAGAGAAAGGAATATGACCTACCTTATTATGATGCTATGTTGTCGTTTTCCATCGAAGCTTCTTGATGTGTCGCTCTCCTCAAGATCGATACATGCTGCTACCAATGTTCGATTACCTGTAAAGAAAGTTAAGACACCACGACAAGCGTAAAATCACGACAAAAATAAAACAATTACAATCTATCTAACTGATCAAGGAATGCTACAAATATCATTATAAATGTAAACAAGAGTGGAAGATAAACATCAGTTGCATTTTATTATGATAAAGACAAGGGGATTTTACAACCAAGCCTTGATGTTGAGGCTCTCCTTCGACAGGTCCGTATCCAAGCACGTTTGTGACACCCTCACACACAAAGGTCCAAGATCTCACTATGTTCCTAACACAAAAAAATAATCACACTCTCCTCTATTCTCCCAAATCTATGATTTCTTCTCCTCTCTATGACTGATGCTTCTAACCAGCTAGCTGTAACTCTCTAAATAAGGCCAGCAGGGGTGAAAGAGGTCTCCTTATATAGCAATGGAGGAGGAGGATATGGGCCCTCAAATAATGGAAAAAGACATTATTCTTTGCAGTAGTTCCTATTTCTTGTGAACAAGAAGCCCAAAGGGGAATTCCTCGACCATATCCTCAAAACAAACTTCCAGCTCGCCGCCTCGCAAAGCTTCTAGTCGTGGAAACTTCATTTCTATTTTAAAAAATTTCTAAAAGAGGATCAGCATGGGTCTGAAATTAGGACAGAGAACTAATCAATGTGGGTCTCAGTGAAAATCTCTGCTATCGGTGCGGGTCAGAAACTGAGATAAAGCGTCGACATTGAAAACTAGGTTTTTATGAGGATCTTCCAGAAAAGTTGTAAAGGAAGATGAATTGGCAGACAAAGTGTGGTTCAGGGGTATGTATTCCATGCTTGGAAAGTACACAAGGGTCACTGTATGGGTCCTCCATGATCAAGGAACGGGGAGTACAAGGACAGTGACAAATTTCTGTGTAATAGATGCCCCCTAAAGTATGAAGTATGAATATGAGTGAGGGGTGAAATTCTTTACAAGTACGTGCAAGGAACTAGACACTGTCGTCGGGAGACCTGAAAATCAAGCATAGATACATATACATAATTGAAATATCTTATTAAAATACATGAATCAAGGTATGGATGCAGCCATCCGTAAAAGAGACCATGGTATGGTCGCAACCATCCATCTAAAAGAAACATGTATCCAATCATGGAAAAATCATATTGCCTCACAACCTAGAATCTAGAGAATAAAATCCAAGGTCTTGTGCTCCGTCACGACCTGATCAAGAACAATTTCAAGCATGCGAATAAATGAGCTGAAGTCGGACATGCAATAAAATCACCTGATTACCTGCCAATGATGAAAGTTGTTAATAGGCGCAAGAGAGACCACCTATAATGACAATGGTTCTCAAGGTACGACTAGTACAATCCATAGAATGTGAACAATGAGCTGGATTCAAACACCCACGAAATAAATCGATCGAAGGCTAATGATGATAAACTATCATCGAATGCAAAGAACTTTCCATTAGGGCATGCAAGATCTAAGGTACCAGAAAGGAGTCTCTAGATCGACTTCCCGAATAATGAGTTGAAGTCGACTGGAAACGATCCGTCGAAGGAGGGTCACAATGAATCCGACATCAACACGAAATAGAAAATTTAATACGAGTGTTAATCAAGACTGGAATAAAGGATCCAAGAATCTACGAACTACAGAAGTATTTTCTCTTGAACATATCAGCGACGCGACTCTGGAATTTGAAAACATTTGAATCAAATAGGATCAGAGGTCATGTTGACAAGATTGGTAATCGAATGAGAGGCAAACAGATTTCCTAAACCCATGGAGGCAAAGTGACAGAGTGAAGATATCCCTACCTGACATGAACTACAAATAAGTGTCATGTTCATGAGTGACATACTTCCAACACAACTGACGAATAACATCCATTTTCCCCCACCATTTCTGGAGAGTACCTCTGTATTTTTACACAAGCTTGAAGAGGATAGCATATGCTTGTCATACAAGGTTGTCCTTCAGACAAATCCATGCTAGTACATTTTACAAGCCCTAGGAAGGAGGAACTTGGTAACACCATGGTGACGATTTCATTAGGTTTTAACAAGTCTGACAAAGGAAGAACTCGACGTCTTTTCATATTTAGATATTTTGAAAAGAGGTGAAAAGAAAACTCCAGCAAGATCTTTTTATAAATATTCCCTCATACCCGAAAAGGTAGAAAACAAAATATGAGAGAACCTTTTAGTCGTGATTGGCTAAGGTATTCCTTTTTCGTAAATAGTTTATCCCAACCCGAAAAAGGGGTAAACGTATATTGGGTAAACGACGTTTCACAGCCTTTAACAAGTTCATAAGGACAAGATTCTCGACAATATTTTCAATTTTTGAGTTAGAAAAGAGATGAAAGTAGACTCCACCTGGAGGAACAAGTGGCATTAAGGGTAGCAACTAGTTTTGATGATGGTGGAATTGATAAAAACATAATAAACGTGAAGAGGCTAGCTAACAAGACCACTCATTGTAGCTGTTCCTTGGGAATGGGTATAACAATCAATTGAAGGCATATGATTATCAAAGCAGATGGTGATGATGGAATAAGAAAACCAAGGTTGATCTGTCAAAAAAGGCTGATAAAATGGCAATCACGAGAGGTAAAATAAGAATTGTTTCATTTTTACACAATCTTGAAATCAGGAAACTCTGCTTGAAGTTGGTTTCATATTTACACAAGCTTGAAATTTTTTAGAAAACTATGCTTGAAACCGGTTTCATTTTTACACAAGCTTGAAACAATAACAAACTATGCTTGAAATAAGTTGGCATGACTCCAGCATGGTGACTCAATTCGAGTTACACATCAATTTGTCACTGTCTTTGTACTCCCCGTTCCTTGATCCTGGAGGACCCATACAGTGACCCTTGTGCACTTTCTAAGCATGGAATACATACCCCTGAACCACACCTTGTCTGCCAATTCATCTCCCTTTACAACTTTTCTGGAAGATCCTTTTAAAAACCTGGTTTTCAAGGTCGGCACTTTATCTGAGTGTCTGACCCGTGCCGATAGCAGAGATTTTCACTGAGACCCGCACCGATCGACGCTTTGTCTTAATTTTGGACCCGTGTCGATCCTTTTTTAAATTTTTTTAAAAATAGAAACGAAGTTTCCAAGACTAGAAGCTTTGTGAGGCGGTGAGCTAGAAGTTTGTTTTAAGGATATGGCTGAGGAATTCCCCTTTGGGCTTCTTGTTCCCAAGAAATAGGAACTACTCCAAAGGATTAGCTCTTTTTCCATTATTTGAGGGCCCATATCCTCCTCCTCCATTGTTATATAAGGAGACCTCTTTCACCTCTGCTGGCCTTAGTTAGAGAGTTAGAGCTAGCTGGTTAGAAGAAAAAATCATAAAGAGGAGAAACAATCATAGCTTTGGGAGAATAGAGAAGAGTGTGATTGTTTTTGTGTGTTAGGAACATAGTGAGATCTTGGAACTTTGTGTGTGAGGGTGTCACAAACGTGCTTGGATACGGACTTTTCGAAGGAGAGCCTCAACATCAAGGCTTGGTTGTAAACTCCCCTTGTCTTTATCATAATAAAAATGCAAGTGATGTTTATCTTCCACTATTGTTTACATTTATAATGAGATTTCTAGAATTCCTTGATCATTTATATATATTGTAATTGTTTTAAATTTGTCATGATTTTACGCTTGTCGTGGTGTCTTGACTATCTGTACATGTAATCGAACGTTGGTAGTAGCGTGTATTGAGCTTGAGGAGAGCGACACATCAAGAAGCTTCGATGGAAGACGACAACATAGCATCAGAACAAGGTAGGTAATCTTCATTGCTTGGAATTTCATTTACAATCTAGGAAGGTCAATGTTAGTATGTTCCTGTAGTTGCTAGACCCACCCTAGGGCTAGATGGATCGCTTCTATCCACAGAGGGGATTTACCTGCACAACAAATTGGCGACTCCACTAGGGAGTTTCCTTTGAGGTTTTCACTCTTTGAGGTCTTAGTCATTCAATGAGTTTAGTTGAACAACCATTTACCTATTTGTTCCTATGTTTTTCATCAATTACAATATTTTAGTTTTTTCTTGAAGTGGTGAGTCTGGTCTTGGTTAGGAGAAATTATTTTATTTTTCCTTTTTAGGAATTGGCGCTTTTATTTGTCTGACAGTCGTGCCGATTGGTGATAGTTTTCATTTATAAAGCCGCACCATTGGGCTGTTGGCACTAGTTTCAGCCCCAAAAGTCGCGCCAATTCTAGTGTGTGTGAAAAATTTAGTTTTTTTCCCTAAGTCCTTCACCAGTATGTCTTGCCCTTCTGATCCTTTTCTCGGTATGATTTACATGTTCTCCCCTTCACTCAATTTGGTTTGATTGGCTCACTAGCTTGGTTTTTGGTTGTTTTTTTTGTCCTTTATGTTCGAACGTGCATCCTACATCCTAGGTTTTTCTAGGATTGTGCATCAATTTCCTAGTTGCATGCTTTGCAGGACATCGCCCTGCTGATTCAGTCAGTCTCCTTTCTTGGTGAGATTTTTATAATTGATTGAATTTTTCTTTTTAGTTGATTGAGTGATCAAGTCTCAAGTGTCTGTCTAAGTTCATTTGGCCTGCTTGTTGGCTTGTGAGCATAGATTACATTGCTCATTGTTCAGCTGAAAAGTCTTCTTTCTATGATTGCTTGATGTAAAATGGAATGAATGCCTTGTTTTCAGCCCATGCTTTGGAAGTCATCTTTGTGCTTGAACTTATTTGTCTTGTAGACTTTTGAGGAATTTCATTACAAAGTGTTCAAAACAATGATTGTATTCTTAGTGTTTATTTGCATCCCTTTTGCATTCATCCTTCCATTAAGGAAATTTGCGTTCATTTAGTTTTCATCTCAAAGTTTGCTTTTCGTTAAAATGCATTAGATCAAGTTGTGTTGAAAAATTCATGTTTGAAATTTATCATTGAACTTAGATTAAATTGTTTAATGATTGAAAACTAAAGGTCACATTGAGTGAATTCCCTTTCATTAAAAGAATGCATTAAGTAGATTCTCATTTCATCGAAAATTGCATTGAGTGCATTCTTATTCATTCAAAATAAAAAGGAAATTGTGCACAAATTACAATTGCAGAGTTTTCAAAAAGAGAATTTTGCATAGAGACATTGCATAATTCACATCTTTGAATTTTTTAGATTACTTTTGGATAGTGAAATTCATCCAGTTAAGAAAAAGTTTCGTTTGTAGTATTACTGTTTGTTGCATCATTGTTTGAGACTTTTCCCTTAATTAGATAGCATTCATCGGATTGAAAGATTTATTTTCTCATATAGATGCATATAGAAGTTCTCCAATTATAGTGGTAGGGCTTTGAAATTGAGACATAATTCAATATCAACCGTAAAATTTATTCAGGAAGCATTGAAACTTAACTCTCATATATAGAGGTCTAAGCTAGTGACGTGTTCCAGCGTCGTTAAACCTAGTAGTTGTCATTTTCCATCTAGCATTAGATAGCACTATCGTGGACTTGTGCTCCCCGTACCGTCGAGTATATAACGGGAGACCCTCATAGGTTGAAATCCTTTATCCATTGGAATCCGAGTCTTCCGCCTTGTAACCGTGATACACCGAACACAACGTTCGGGGAGATTGGCTGTCATACATCAAGTCCTTGGTCATTTATCTTTCATTTGATCACCAAGGTGTATATTGCAGTTCAAAATTACTTGGTAACCCTTTATGCCTAGAATAACCTGAGTAGTCATTTTTTTATCTTTACTGACTCTTTAAATTTGAAAATATCATCGAGCACTTATCCTTTCGAGCTCGTTCAAACTGAAAGAGACTAGAGTCACCTTTTATCCTTTTCTCGACTCTTAAAACATGAAAAGGAAGAGTTTTGTTTCAGTGTCTTAAAATTTACTACCCACGAAATACTCCTAGTTAAAGTTACATTCCTTAGTGATTATTTAGGGTTGATTCCAATAGCAACATTTCCTGAGTTCACCAACCAAGGAACCTCCTCAGATGGGAATAATGGTCCTTTTCCTTCATTTGGGAATGTTGGTGCCCTGTATATGGCAACGTTGTCCCTCCCAGGATTAACCATTGGTCTTCTAGTTTGGTTATTTTCGACCCCTGTGGTTTCGAACATCCAAACAGTTTCTCAACCAAGTTCTCCTCCGCCTGAACTGGGTCAACCCCATGTTGATTCTAAGGTTGACCCCTCACCTTCGTCACCCATTTATTCACCTTTTTCTTCCTCTTCTCCTTGTGAAAGTTTGGATTCTAGTACCCAGGTGGCTAAGAAGTCGAAGAAGAAGAAGGAAAATAAGCTAGGTGGGAAATCAACAACTATTGCTACCCATGCAGCTAAAATCGATAAACCTCCCACTCCGTCTCACAGAGTCAAATCCCCTTACAAGCTATGTGAGGGTGACCACCTTCTTCGTGATTGCTCTGGTATTCACAAGGTGCTAGAAGTGTGGTCCCGTGGCCTGATTCATCCTTCATCATCAACCTCTGGACATCATGATGATGATGAGCCTTCAACTAGAGATAATGAGACTCGTAAGAAACAGGGTAAGATCAAATTTCCATGTAGTTTGTGTGAAGGGAACCATCCCATTCACCTTTGTCGTTATATGGATGAAGCCTCTAAAGTGTTGGATACCCTTTCAGCTTTTGAGTCCTGTCTTCCCATCAATTACTGGAAGTTTTCTTTGAGTCCTCCAATAGTTGGTCAACCCATTGATCGAGATTCATCTATGGTCAATTCCACTCCCTCTGAAAGTCAGTATCTCGAGTCCATTCCCGACCAATCATTGGTTGAGAAAAAGGCCAACCTGATTCCACCTAAAATTCATCAGGTCTTTTTTGTCGAGTGTGGGTCTCGTCCCAGTCAGGTTCTTTTTGTTTCCTCTGATTCCCCTGGATTGGAGGGAAATCCTCATGTTTCCATGATCTAGGAGGGTGATCCTCCGACTCCTGTCACCATAGTTCCATAAAGTGATCCTCTTGCTCTCATTCCCGAAGCCTAGGAGGATGGTCTTTCTGCTTCTGTAACACAAGGTGATAATCCTCCTATTCTTATGGCACCCCCCCATATAGTTTGGTCGCTTCCTTTGATCTGAGTCGATTAACAGGATACCATCTTCCTTCTTACGTGTCCTTTGAGATCATTGTACAGGTCTGCAATATGGTCGTACCAAGCACCATTATAGATGAAGGTGCCTCGGTTAGTATTTGTCCTCAAATACATAGCAAGATTTGGGTTCTCTACAACTTGTGCCTATTACTCAGAATCTGTTGGCTTTTAATAGAGGAACAAGTCAACTGCTAGGGATCCTTCCAAAGTTTCCTATTACTTTGGGAGGGAAAACCGTCTATATAGACGTGATGGTGGTCCAAGGCCCCTTGGATTTTAATTTACTCATGGCACACAACTATGATTATGCCATGGGCGTGCTTCTCTCTTCCCTCTTTCGTGTGTTTTGTTTTCCACATGAAGGTCAGATTGTGACTATTGATCGGCTTTCATTATTTGGTCCTAATATGACATCTGGTCTACTGTCGCCCCTTCCTGGTCCTTACCTATCGGTGATATCTTCCCCACCACAGGTCAATTATGTGGCCACATGTTCCATGTCCATGTCCACTGATAATTAAATCAGTAAGGTAGTGCACCATGTAATGGGGGCATTGGGTCCTAATTTCCAGAGTGTTGTTCTCCAATCAGACGAGAACGTCTTAGAAGTCATGACTTCTTATTCTCCATGATAAGGTTGTTGGAGCATAATTCGTTTTCTTGTGTCAAGCTCCTTAAAAAATGAAACAAGCTTGTCGGAGCATAGTTCATATTCTTGTGTCAAGCTCATTAAAAAATGAAACAAGCTCTTTAGAGCATAGTTCATTTTTTTATGTCAAGCTCCTCAAAAAATGAAACAAGCTCGTCGAAGCATAGTTCATTTTCTTGTGTCAAGCTCTTAAAAAAATTAAACAAGATCTTATGAGGATAGTTCGTTTGCTATGTCAACCTCGTTAAAAAATTAATTGGGTCATGAGGATAGTTCTTTTACTGTGTACACCTCATTAAAAAATGAAACGGGTTCCCTTTTCAATTCGAGTCTTTGATTAGATCTTGTAAAATCTAGTCTTTCACCTGATCTCATAATTGAACCTTCATTCCATCCACCTGTCAATAACTAGCAGTCTACTCCGGTGAATGCGCTGAAGCTTGGGGGGCATGCACCTCGAATTGAGTCACCATGCTAGGGGCATGCCAACTTATTTCAAGCATAGTTTGTTCCAATTTCAAGCTTGTATAAAAATGAAACTGTCTTCAAGCATAGTTTTCTAAAAAGTTTCAAGCTTGTGTAAAAATTAAACCAACTTCAAGCAGAGTTTCTTGATTTAAAGCTTGTGTAAAAATGAAACCATTCTTATTTTACCTCTTGTGATTGCAATTTTATCAGCCTATTTTGACATATTAACCTTGGTTTTCTCATTCCATTGTCACCATCTTCTTGGCCGATCATATGCCTTTACTTGATTGTTATACCCGTTCCTGAGGAACAAATGCAATGAGTGATCTTGTTAGCCATCCTCTTCATGTTTATTATGTTTCGATTAGTTCCACCATCACCAGAACCAGTTGCTACCCTTAATGCCACTCGTTCCTTTAGGATAGTCTACTTTCAGCTCTTTTTTTACTCTCAAAAATTGAAAAGATTGTCGAGACTCTTGTCGTTCTGAGCTCATTAAAGGCTATGAAACGTCATTTACCTAGTATACATTTACCCCTTTTTCGGGTCAGGATAAAATATTTACAAAAAAGGAAACCTTAGCCAATCACGACTAAGAGGTTCTCTCATATTTTGTTTTCTACCTTTCCAGGTATGAAGGAATATTTATGAAAAGGGCTTGCTGGAGTTTTCTTTTCACCTCTTTTCAAACTCTCTAAATATGAAAAGACGTCAAGTTCTTCCTTTGTCAGACTTGTTTAAACCTAAAGACATCTGAAATCGTCACCATGAAGTTACTGAGTTCCTCCTTCCTAAGGCTCGTAAAATGTACTAGGATGGATTTGTCCAAAGGAAAAACTTATATGACGAGCATATGCTATCATATTCAAGCTTGTGTAAAATTAAAGAGGTTCTTGCCATAAATGGTGGGGGAAAATGGAATTTATTCATCAGTTGTGTCGGTAGTATGTCACTCTTGAACATGACACTTATCTGTAGTTCATGTCGGGTAGGGATATCTTCCCTTTTTCACTTTGCCTCCATGGGTTTGGGAAATATATTTGCCTCTGATGCGATTACCAATCTTGTCAACATGACCTCTGATCCTATTTGAGTAAAATTCTACCAAATTCCAGAGTCGTGTCGCTGATATCTTAAAGATAAAATCCTTCTATAGTTCGTACATTCCCTGATCCTCTGTTCCAATCTTAATTAACACTCATATTACATTTTCTATTTCGTGTCGATGATATGGGATTTATTATGACCCTCCTTCAAGGGATCTCTTCCTGTCGACTTCAGCTCATTATCCGAGAAGTCGATCTAGAGACTCCTTTCTGGTACCTTAGAGCTTGCATGCCTTAATGGCAAGTTCTTCACATTCGACAACAGGTTCTCAGCATTGGCCTTCGATTGAGTGATTTCACGGGTGTTTGAATCCATCTCATTTTTCACATTCCATGGATTGTACTAGTCATACCTTGAGAACCATTATCATTATTGGTGGTCTCTCTCGCACCTGTTAACAAATTTCATCATTGAATGGTAATCAGGGGATTTTCCTGCATGTTCGACTTCAGCTCATTTATTTGCATGCTTGAAATTGTACTTGATCGGGTCATGACAGAGTGTAAGACCCTGGATTTTATTCTCTAGAGTCTAGGCTGCGAGGCAATATGATTTGTCCATGATTTGATACATTTTTCTTTTAGATGGATGGCTGTGACCATACCATGAGTCTATATTCGATCCTTCTCAAATGGATGGCTGCGACCATACCATGGTCTCTTTTACGGATGGCTGCGTCCATACCTTGATTCATGTATTTTCATCAGATATTTCAGTTATGTATATGTATCTATGCTTGATTTTCAGGTCTCTAGACGACAACGTCTGGTTCCTTGCACGTACTTGTAAAGCATTTCACCCCTCACTCATGTTCGGACTTCATACCTTAGGGTCAACTGTTACACAGAAATTTGCCATTGTCCTTGAACTCCTTGTTCCTTAATTCTGGAAGACCCATAAAATGACTCTTGTGTACTTTCCAAGCATGGAATACATACCCCTAAACCACACTTTGTATGCCAATTCATCTCCCTTTACAACTTTTTGGAAGATCCTTATAAAATCCTGGTTTTCAAGATCGACGCTTTATCTTAGTGTCTGACCCATGCCGATAGCAGATATTTGCACTGAGACCCACACCGATCGACGCTTTGTCTTAATTTTAGACCCACCTCTAACCTCTTTTATAAAGTTTTTAAAATAGAAACGAAGTTTCCAAGACTAGAAACTTTGCGAGGCGATGAGCTAGAAGTTTGTTTTGAGGATATGGCTGAGGAATTCCCATTTGGGCTTCTTGTTCCCAAGAAATAGGAACTACTCCAAAGGATAAGATTTTTTTCCATTATTTGAGGGCCCATATCATTCTCCACCATTGTTATATAAGGAGACCTCTTTCACCTCTATTGGACTTAGTTATAGAGTTAGAGCTAGCTGGTTAGAAGTAGCAATCATCGAGAGGAGAAGAAATCATAGCTTCAGGAGAATAGAGCAGAGTGTGATTTTTTTTGTATGTTAGGAACATAGTGAGATCTTGGACCTTTTTGTGTGATGGTGTCACAAATGTGCTCGAATACGAACCTGCTGAAGGAGAGCCTCAACATCAAGACTTGGTTGTAAACTCCCCTTCTCTTTATCATAATAAAATGCAACTGATGTTTATCTTCCACTCTTATTTACATTTATAATGAGATTTATAGAATTCCTTGATCAGTTAGATAGATTGTAATTGTTTTATGTTTTTCGTGATTTTACACTTGTCGTGGTGTCTTGACTGTCTGTACAGGTAATTGAACATTGGTAGTAGCGTGTATCGAGCTTGAGGGGAGCGACGCATCAAGAAGCTTCGACAGAAGATGACAACATAGCATTAGAAAAAGGTAGGTCATCTTCCTTTCTCTAAATTTCATTTAAATATAGGAAGGTCGATGTTAGTATGTTCCTGTAGTTGCTAGACCCACCCTAGGGCTAGAGGGATCACCTCTGTCCACAAAGGGGATTTACCTGCACAACAATATGCTCTAAAGCGCTCTGATATATTCATCCTTCTGTTAGCTGCCCAGTTGTATGAAGAGCTCACTTAATGACCTACAAAGCTGATGGCGATCCTTTCGTATTTGTGTGAGAAGGAAAACTTGTTGATGAATTTATCTACCAGGTAATCCCTATCATTAGTTTGTCTCCTTGTTTATTCCTTTACATACCATTGTTTTGGAAATGTCACCAGGATGTGTACAAAGACATGTGCCCACAAATAATTTGGAACTCCTTCCTTGTTCCATTAAATTCCTTCAATTTTTCCCGAGGGTTAGAACCCCCTTTATACTTCACAAAGTCCTATGGGTACCCCCTTGAACTCCCAAATATGACTTTCATCATTGTGTTAATCTCTGCCCATTATCTGATATGGTTGTGGTGATATCCCCACCACCTTGATGACATCGCTTGTAAGGCGAAATTTTGTAGGGGAACCTTGTGTTCTTTAGGAACAATTGCGTCAAATCTACTGAGAAAAGTATTAACCGAATCCATACCACTGAAAGTAGGTAATTCTCGTACCTTAGTGTCGACCTAATTGATTCCATGGATTTTGGAGCAATGCCTAGTGTTGATTTTGTATCCTACCTGCTTCCATTCATCCTAAGAGGCCTCCGAGCCGACCTATGATATTTGAATACTCCACCAACTGATCAATCCTTCTACGGTTGGGTTGATTTAGCCCTCCCTTCTTCCTCCTATCAGTCGATATAGTTGATCCAAAAATTCTAGCTCTTCCTTGTAATCTATTGACTCTATGAACCTTAGTCCTTGATATGGGTCTAGGGTTGGATCACTCTAACCCTGTCTACTTCGAATGTCATCAATTTCATCTTTATATAAATTATCACATAGTTCTCAAAATCCCAGTCTATCCCAAGCGATGTTGAATATGGGTCTTTGTCCCCCATAATTTCTATCACCTCAAATTCAACATAATTTTTCACCCCCACTGTATCAACTTCTACATACTCTAACTGTCTGACCGGGAGGATACAATATTGATTCACCATACGTGACTTAATTGGAGAAAATTCCAACTTCAGCCTTCCCAGGGCGTCCAAGGTATTCTTCGACAAAATATTCACATCTGAGCCTAAGTCCAACATTGTATCCTTAATTTGGAAACCCCTAATCTGAGCATTGATCCAGAACTCCCTTCATGTTCTCTTCTTTTTCCTTCGAACCCTCCTAGAGTGCCTTATGAATAGGTTGGCAGAAATGATTCCTCCCTCATCTTCTCCATCCTTGAAAAAAAAATTAAGACTTTCCCACAAATATCCAAGCATATGATCATCATTCAAAATGTGTAGAAATAACATAAAACATTCTTCTATGGGTCGATCATTGGATTGTAGTGGGTCAAGACTCCTATCTTTTAGAGAAATCGGTTGTTCTTCTTGAGGCCCCCCGTTTAGTGTTAATTTATTATAAGTTTTTGCAACTTCCTTGTAGTACCACTTCTGTTGTTTAGGCTCATACGAGCACTTTCATGAAGTTGGTATTATAATTATGGGTTGTTCAGTGGCTACCACGTCAGCTCTAGTATTTTTCCCTCCACGAGTGACTATGTTAATGTTTGAGAGGGGAGCTATCTCTGGCAACCTTGGCTCAGGGTTGATTAATTTTTATCCCCTTTAGTGGTTGCACTATTTCAATCTAACAATAACATCTGGACAATATTCCGTTGCATGTGTGTTAACCCTGTACTAAGAGCACTGAGGTCTTCTGGGTAGTGAGAAATATCACACAACGTACCCTTCTTGATCATAGTTATAACAAAGAACTGAGTCTTTTCCTCTTGTTCTCACCCCCCTTGTTCCTCTGCCTCCTCGTCCTTGAAAAGTCTCATGGATTCAGTAGGATGATCGATACAATCGATTAGCTAGGGTATCCAATGCTCTACAATGATTAGTATGGTGAGTTGGAAAAGCGTATAATTTTCAAAAGTTGTTGTTTGTAACATTAGATACTTCTGTAGAATTGGGAAGAGATGAGGGAAATGCCTATATGCTCTGCATTTCTCACAATACTTGGTTGGTGTTGAACTGTGCTGGCTTGGAAACACGTGAAATTGGGTGTGCCCTGTGTATAGCCCTTTCGTATTGATCTGCACAACTCCTATGATGGGTGTAGATCTAGATGGTCCCACCAGTGTAGATGTAGTGTTCAAGCCTTGTAGCCTTGGGCACTCCGTAGCAATATGACCCTCTATAAGAAAATTAGTGCACCATTCATTCGGTCGCGTAGGTCGTGCTGGTTGCAAATCCGTCAGCTCCTCTATTAGTTTCACAATTTGATGATCCAGACCCAATATGGACGGGTCATGTGGGGTTCCCCACCTCAGTACTCGTGGGTATCTTACCATAGCCTAAATTAGAGTCCTCTACTCCAAAGCATCTTTCCGCGTATGAATTTTATGTTGTTAACAGTGTGCAGGTAAGGGGAAATAATGCTTTAATGAATCAATCCCATTAATGATCTGGGTCTAGTGGGTAGCTCAAGTTTCCGATCACATACTTAAACCTATGCATTAGATCCTAGGAAGTTTCTCCTTCGTGATGCTTGATTTCCCACAGCACAAATAACCATTGTTGGTTTGTTTGGAGAAGTTTAAATTCCTGTTCAAATTCTCGCTTGAAATTGTCTACCATTGGATTCTGGTGTAGTTCAGACCACTTAATGAACCATCTCAATGGTATTTCCATATGAGTGTTTTGGAATTCAATTAACTTTATAGCATCAAGATTCTGGCGGGCCCTCTATATGGCTTCGCATAGATAGCAATTCTACTCTACATCATTGCTCCCTTTACCAGAGAACTTGGGATATATGGTGAATGATCTTTCCATATTTGACTAAACTTGTGAGAGGAGTATAAATCCCCGCGACCCAGTATGCAATTATCCATGTAGGTTTGTACTAGTATTAATAGTTATACTGCCAATACCACCAACTTTGTAGGTAGCATGCATGCTATGAACTCTTATGACTTTTATTAACTTAGACAAAAAATTATTAGGATTATGATAGAGTACCAAGGGAATATTGGGGGAGATACTACCTGAGCTATGGGGAGGTGAATAATTACTTAGATTGGATGCATTGTTTTATGCAAATAATATTTGTATGGAAAATTGCATGTCATCATCTAGGCCTTCCTCAGAGCCTATGTAGCCCATTCCATCCGATGTTTCCATTTCCACTAACAAGGATGGGTCCCTGTCACCCTTCAGACCCAAAATAGCTATGGCCATATCTACTCTTCCTAATGGAACAACTTCCACTTCCTCTCCCTCTTATGGAAATCCTAACACTGCTCCTGATTGGTGTGTATCCTTCTTCCATCCAGTAATTTCCTATAGATCCCTCTCCCGCAATTTATTAGTTATTCACGCTCTCCTTTGCACCTTAAGAGCCCTGGCCTTTCGGAAGTCATATGAATCCATTTCTTTGATATTCTCATAGCTCCTCGCTCAGTAGCCTCCCTCTCTTTAAGTCCTCCCCCTACTAGTATTTTAAGCTGTCATGGTTGGGTTCTGGAACACCAAAAAGTTCTTCTCTACCATCAGAGCCTTAACCCACAATGAGATTTCCTTTAGTATTCCTCCTCACAATCCTTACTTGAACACAACCTCAACTTTAGAGAAGGGCCAATAACTCTCTGTGAAAAACTCAATAATGTATCCCTCTATAGTGGTATACACCCGCTTCATATCTGTGTCAAGTCAATGTATCTTGACAAGATTCGCTTGAGTCTAGATACAGCGATGTTACACAACATTTTGTCATTGTCCTTGCAATCCCCATCCCGCACATTGGAGGCTCATTTATGTAATCAAAATAAAGTGTCATGCCTTTCAAATATCATCATTGCATCCCTTACCATGAGTCTAACATTCCTTCTATTGACCATTTCCTGAACAGACCACTAAAAACACCTATTTTTGCCTTGGCGCTGGTATCCAGTTATGCCCTCACGTCGATGAGGCAGATTAACACTGGCCCCTGCGCCAGCTGGCACTCTATCTCAGTTAGCTGCTCACGCCAATCTGTTTATGGATTTTTTTTTAAAATAGAGGCAAAGTTTCGATCATAACAACTTCGTGGATGAGTCATGGGGAGTGGCTCGACTGAATAACCACGGACTTCCTCCTTTGGCCTCTTGTTTCCACCTTTTGGGGAAACCTCCTATGAGATAAGGCCTCCCTTCCACCATAGTAGGGATCCCAACCTCTTCCTCTCCCTCTATAAATATAACTCATCCTCCATTGATGAAGCTAGATGAGCTGAATTGAAGAAGCAGAAATGTTGGAGAGATTTCTATTCAAGATAGAATGGAAGAGTCCCTTATTGAGAGAGCTTAGGCTTGTGTCTTCATCCCGTCTGAATTCCTTGACATTCGTTGAGACACGCTTCAACTAAACCCCGCTGAAGGAGGCTATGACATCAAGGCTTGGTTGTAACTCTTTCTTCTATTAATACATATGAATAACTATTGTCTGGTTCCCATATCACGTTGACGTGTTTTATTAATGCTATATGCTTAACCCTCCTTGACTGGTTAGTAATTATGAATGAGATTATTGTTTTGTATGCTGCTCTTGTTTGTTGATTTTGTGCAGGTATCCAAGCATCGCTACGAAAGGATCATGACTTGTCGAGACAGGAATCGAGAGGCCACTACTACAACAACTACGACGATAGTGTTCGACTCCAGGTAGGTTGATCTTTCCGCAGAGAGGATTTACCTACATAAAAAATTGGCGACTCCATTGGGGATGAGTGTGAGTTTATCTTTTTGCCCTTATCTAGTTGACTTCAGTCGTTCACTTGTTTGTCTATATTTTCTAGTCTATTTTCTTGTTTAGAGTCCTCTTGTTCAGCTCTAGAGTGTCAAGATTGACCTTTGCTAATTGAATTTCCCATTCTCCCATAGATATCTGGCTTGGTGCATTTTTTGGTTGAACATTCACTCCGATTGGCGCATGTTTCTTGTGTTGCACTAGTGCCAACCCCTATTTGGCGCGGATTACCGCCTTACAGTTGCACCGAATCCTGTAGGGTTTGTATTGGCTCTCCTTTTGAGCTTTTGGTCAGTTGTGCTTATCTTTGGGTAGAGTTTTGATTTGCAATTGTTTTTTTGAGATTGTTTTGACTATCAGAGACTTGTTAATCTCAGTTGTACGTATGTTTACTTATTAGTGTAGTTTATGGCCTTAGGATTCTTGTGTGTCATATCTCACTGAGCCTTCTGATTGGAAGTCGAGTTTTTTATTCTTGTCAGTCACATCTCTTGATCAATTGAGTTTATTTCTTTTTTATCCTTTGAGCGGTTGTTTTGGTTGAATGATCATTTCAAGTTTCGTTTGATGTTTCTTCTTTATACTCCAAGCATAGATTACATTACTTGTTTGGATCGTTTCACAGCTTTTTCTTTGATTGGAAGGGTGCTTCATTAGTTTGAGTGTTTTTTTGTGTTTGTGTTGCTTTCATCGAATCAGTCAATTTAGCTCTTGACATTCGCCGAATCCTCGAACTAGTGTTTATTTTATTTTTTCGTGTCATTAGTGCATTGTGTGCTTCATTTCATTGAAAAAATAAAAAAATTTCATTCTTTCATTTGTTTGGAAAAGGAAATTTCTTTTGCATAACTAGTGGTTGATTGGCTAGGAAAGATTTTTTCATTTTTTGTTTTATTGAATTAGATGCATTAGCGGATTTGTTCTTTTGATTTCATTGATTGCTATTGTTTGAAAGATCTCTATCCTTCTCTTAATTAGTGTTAATTGAAGGAAAATGGTGTTAATTTGCATGTAGTTTTCATTTAGGAAATTTGAGATCGACATTCAGTAGGGCCTGAAATTGAAATATAATTCAAGATCAGCTATAAAATCAATTGAATTGACCTAAGGAAACATTGGAACCTAATGCACACATTTTAGTGGTCTAGGCTAGAGACGTGTTCCGACATCTTAAAACCTAGTAGCTATCGTTCGCCTTTTGGCTTTAGACAATGCTAGTATGGACTTGTGCTCCCCGTACCGTCGAGTATATAAAGGGAGACCCCCATAGGTTCAAATCCTTTATCCATAGGAAGTCGAGTCTGCTGCCCTGTAACCATGATACACCAAACACATCATTCGGGAAGACTACCTGCACATACGGAAATTCCTTGGTCATTTCTCTTTCATTTGATCACCAAGGTGGATATGGCAGTTCACGGAAACTTGGTACACCCTTACTAGAGTAGTCATTTCGATCTTTTCGTGACTCTTTAAAAAGAGAAGAGATCATAAAGCACTTGTCCTTTCATGCTTGTTTAAAATTGAAAGTGACTGGAGTCATATTTTGTCTATTTCTCAACTCTTAAAACATGAAACAACAAAGTCTGGTTTCAATGTCATAAAATTAATTACCCATGATCACATGCCCATTAAAAGTTTGTTACTTGGCTTGTTTTTTTTTCCTTAGGCCTCGGTCTTGAAGCCTTCTGTTGGCTATCTTTTTTTCCTTGTCTGTTTTGAAATACGGTCACAGTGGTGGAACCACCAGTTTCGTCATCTTCCTCACTGCCTCCTTGTGGTAGTTCCTTTCGTGACGTTTCTTACGAAACCCCTCAGTCCACTAGATCTGCCGAGTTTTCGTAGTTTATTCTCCCAATTGTTTTACCTCTCGCTACTCGATCTCCTCCTGAAAAGTTAGTTGAGTAAAATTGGCCTCTTCTAGGTGCTTGGTCTGGTTTTGGGGACGAGGAAGAATTCCCTCCTCTTACTCCGGGATCACCATTTCTATCTCCTCATATACCTCCCAGTCCTCTTCGTATTTTTGATGATCTTACAACTTCATCAGATATGGATTCTTCAAGTCCTGTTGATAGTTAAGGAATGCCTCTTTCTATAGGAGAATATCAACTTTTCCCTGAAGATATTCTGCAAGTTTCTATTCAATCTTCTCCTCAATCGGTTTCACTTCCACCCGGTTATCGGACTTTGATTCAAATTATGTTAGGTGTTGCATCCATAGCACAATCCAATACATCAAATCCCCCTAGGAGTTTGGTCCTCCCTTCGTTAGGACTGTCACCTTTGATATTGGGTTCGTCGGTTATTGTTACATCTGTCCCGATCTGACCTACCGTCTGTGTAGCTTCGTCTACGCTGATTGTTACAACAAATTCATCAGAGTCTTTTCACACTCGTAGGTCTATCTTACTTAATCCTACGTGGCCTGTCAATTAGAGTCTAATCATATCACAAACTCGCACTCCAGAGACTACACCTATCGGTGTGGCTACGACTATGCCTATGGTTTCTACCCATACTTTTGATGAGCACATGTTAGACATTCACCGACGTTATGCTCCTTCTCTGAATGCTCAATCTCCTGTGGCCCCGTCTGCTTCTAGTATGACCTCGACTATCCCTATGATTCCTGGTGGCCTTAATTTTGAAGAGTATTTTTTGGATGCTCAGCAACAGAACTCTCAGGGTTTTCGGCCACCCAAAGTGCTTGTCGATCCTCCCCATCATTATGATGTTGTCGGCAACCCCATTTATTCGTTTCTTGTTGATCCTTCAGACCGTCACTCATCAAGGACCATTTATACAAGGACAACCCTTAGGCTTACAAGGACACCCCTTACAGCGGCAACCTTTGGCTCAGCAGGGAAATCCTTTGGTCCTCAGGGACAACATTACGGTCCACAAGGTCAACCTTCGGTCCAACAATGACAACCCTCCGGTCCTTCAAGTTAGCTTCAACCAGGAATGTTGTATGTTGTCGGCAGGTAAACATACCCCCCACAGGGACAACCTATTGTACAATAGTAGCAACTATGCGTTTAGTATGGCCAAAACTTAGTGCAAAAGGGACAACCCTACGGTCCTGATTTGGGTCAACCTCGTCATTAAGGACAACCTGATCCATATCCACCATCAGGCCAACCTCTTCCACAAGGGAAACCTAGTGGCTCTCATTATCCAATACAACCTATTCCGCAAGGGTAGGCTACTAAACCAGCTCAGGAACCGATTCAACCTGTTCAATGGTCAATTCAATCTGTTCAAAAAAGAATTCAATCTGTTCAACAGCCTGTTCAACCTGCTCAGCAGCCAATTCAACCTGTTTATCCGAGTCAACAGGGTCTACTTGTTCAACCGCCCACTCAACCTGCTCATCAAGGTCCACCTGCTCAACCCCAAGGCGCTTATTACCCCCAAGGTCAATATCAGCCGGTATATAGTGTGCCCCAAGGTTTCACTTTTTACCCTCAAAATCCATCTCAGTTGGTGTATAATCAACCTCAAGGCCATGCTTACATTCTGCAATAGAATCCCTACGTTGCTTATCAAGGACCTCAATGTTATGCTCAGAATCAGTATCCTGGTCCTCAACCCCAGTATCAGCAGAATTATCAGGCTTATAACCCCTATGTTCAGAATCCTCTGGGACAAAAAATAAGGGGGAAAAATTTCTTGCAAGCTGGGTGGAATGTTAACACATGTCCTTATTAGAGACCTCCAATGCATTTTAATCCTCAATTACCTTTTCTCGCTATGCTGGAACTGCCTGATGTGTCAAAGTTAACGAATGATCCAATTCTTCATAACCCATATTGGCCTCCAGTTCTGACTAATATCCCTGGTGATTGTCCTAAATTTGAGGGCAAGTCCGTAGAAGACCCCCAAGTGCATGTTATGACTTACCACTTGTGGTGTTCCTCTAACTCTTAGGTTGACGATTCCATCCGACTCCTTCTTTTCCAACGGACTCTTATTGGTACCACTCCAAAGTGGTACATTGAGCTATCTTGTGGCATATTTCAAGACTTCAACTCTCTCGCCATGGAATTCCTTACACATTTTCAGTTTCCAGTTCGTTATGAAACTAAGACACACCTCCTCACATCCTTGAAATAGAACCGAGCTACTCATATCTCGGATCATATTCATGAATGGATATGTCGTCATCGTTTGATCAAGGTTGATATTCCTGATCAAGTTCTAACTGATTCGTTCACTACCTCCTTTTTCAATTAGATTGCGAAAGACATTGCTATGGGGGCATGTGTAACCGAGGAACAGGAAATTGCTCATGCCCAGTATTTTGATCTTGTGTACTCTCAGTCTGGCGCATTGTACGATATCTTTTCTGATGCCCCTCAACCTGGAACTTCTAAAACACTAGCGACCCCATCCGTCGATGGTATTATTGGTTCCGTGTCTCAGAATTCTCAAAAGTCTTCTCCTTCAAATCCTGGGAAGCAAAATTCTAATTCTTCAAATAATGTTGCTTCTCAACCCACTCCAAATCCTGGTAAAACCTCGGAAGTCAATGTCGTTGAAGCCAATCCGGCGGAAAAAACTTCCAAGGGGAAGAAGAAGGGTAAAAGTAAGGCCAAAGCCGATACCCTGAAACCAAATTTGTCCAAATTTCGCGCTAATGATGGTTCACAGCGTATGCTGAAGTACCCGTGTTTGATTTGTGAGGAAGAGCACTACACCAAGGATTTTCCTCGACAGGCCAAAGTAAGTAGATTTCTCAAAGGCACTTAGGGAACTACAGCTATTATTAAAGAACCTTTTCCATCTCAGCAGACCCAGATGGTAGAGCAACCCCATTCCTCTACCCCATTTGGCTCTCAGGTGTTCATGATGAATGGTTCTGCGTCCGTTTCTATTGCTACTCGATCGAAAGATTATACCGAATTGCGTCAGGCAACATAGAAAGAGATTGTTGATGGTCCTCCTCCTTCGCCTGCCTCTGGCCCTCTTCAGATTGAAAGGCCTAGTACTGAGCCCATTATACAGCCACCTTCCAAATGTCTACTCCGAAAGTCTTCTTACAATCCAAACGCCCGTGCCACTCAACATTACAATATTTTTGAGGATTTTCCTCAGGCGCCATCTGTGATGTCTACTCTAGAAGTACTTCAGAGTTATCCGTCTCAACGGAAGGAATTTTTATATGCGATTGGAGGGGTTGATCCTGCTGATAATAGCGTTCTCACTTTCGATCTAGAGAATTTCGTTCCATGACTTCCGCATCAGATTGCACTCGTTATATAGGTTTTTATTAATGGTCTTGATATCCATCGAGCGGTTGTGGACAAAGGAGCATCAACGTGCATCATGTCATATTCTTGCGGGAGAGCCATTGGTTCTCCGGTCTTGAATTAATCACCAAATGCCCTTGAAGCATTTTATGGAAGAGAATCCAAACCTTTGGGTGTTCTCACTAGTTTGTTGATTACCTTGAAAGGGAGGACAATCAATGTTGACGTAGAAGTAGTTGATGCCAAGCTCAGTTACAATATTCTCCTTGGTCGCAGTTGGAATCACGCTATGCTGTGCATTCCGTCCACTCTCTTTCGTGTCCTGAAATTCTCGCACGAAGGAAATATTGTTACTGTTGATCAATTGTCATTCTTCACTTCTTCTTCTGGGAACAATGTTCCGTATGTGGATAAGATCCCTATTCCCTATGAGAGAATTGGGTCGGGTCTCTTCAAAGATCCTTCCCTCATGGGTATTTTTCCTCTCCGTCCACCTAACACTATTTAGATCAATATTATCTCTTGGTCTGATGACCCATGGATTATCCCTTCGCCTGAATAGGTTGATTCTTTTGGAGATTCGATGCCTTTAAGTTTGATTGGTATTGATTATTGTGAACTTCTTGTGGCTTCAAATCCTCCACCTTCTGATCATGCTCCTTTGAGCATGTATCTTGATGCTTATTCTCAATCCCCTTGGCTCAGTGATTCGTATTCTTCCGATCCCTTGCGCGATATATTTCCTTCCGATGAAGCCATCATGGAAACTATGTCTCTCAAGGATTTTCCGTGTAATGATGGTAATCTTCTTTCCTCATTCATTCCTGGCCTCGGGGCCATGTCTACATGTCTTGAGAGGTTTTCACCTTAGGTTCCTTCTCCTCTGCTTCAAATGCCTATTCTGACACATGAAGTGTTTTTGGAGGGTAACTTGAGTAACATTACACAAACGATGCCTATTTCAATTTCCGTCAAACCTAGAATTGTTGAGAACATCCATCTCGGGGCTACCTATTCTTCGGATGAAGTTCAGGTTTATACTAGCCTTTTCCGCGAGTTTCGTGACATCTTTGCATGGTCCTATGAAGAAATTCCTGGCATTGATCCCAGTATCGTGGTGCATGAGATTCCTAACTACCCTGGTTCGAAGCCTGTTCGTCGGCGCCTTCATCCTGTGCATCCTTGGAAAGCTGCTGCCATTAAACGTGAAGTTGAAAAAATTTTCAATGCTGGTTTCATCTACCCAATTCCCTTGACAGAATGGGTGTCCAACATTATCCCTGTAGATAAGAAACAGGGAACCATTTGAGTCTGTGTTGATTATCGTGACATTAATCGGGCCTGTCCCAAGGATAATTATCCTACTCTCTTTATTGATCAGATCATTGATGACTGTGCTGGGAGTGAGATCTTTTCCCTCATGGACGGATTTTCTGTTTATAACTAGATTAACATTCTCCCAACTGATTAGCATAAGACTGCTTTCATTTGTCCTTGGGGTACTTTCGCGTATAAGAAGCTTCCTTTTGGATTCAATAATTTGGGGCTACGTTTCAACGAACGATGTCATATGCTTTTCACGATATTAAACACATCGTTCAACCTTATCAGGATGACCTTATGGCCCATTCCACTAAGCGTAAGGATCATCCTGACCATCTTCATAAGATCTTTCTTTGTTGTTGACACTACAATATATGGCTCAATCAACACAAACGCGTTTTCTGCGTTGATTCTGGTAGAATTTTAGGGTTTATCGTGTCCAAAGATGGGATCCACCTTGATCCACTCAAAGTCGAGGCTATTATTAATCTCCCCTCTCCATCTTCATTACATCAGCTGTACTAGAGTCACAGGGGAAGGCTAATTTTTTATGTTGTTTTATACCTAACTATGTCGAAGTAGCTAAATGATTCACGTGATTATTAAAGCAGGGTGTCCCTTTCCTTTGGGATGAGGTCACCCAGAAGTCTTTTGACATGTTTCTTGTTAACGCTCCTCTATGACGTCCTCCAAACTATCATCGCCATTTTTCCCTCTATTTAGCTTCCGCTTTCAGCACAATTGCCATGGTTTTGATTCAAGACGATGATGACAGTGATGAGCATGTTATTTAATATCTCTCTCGTAACCTTCTTGATATTGAAATGATCTATGCTCATGTCGAGAAGTTAGTGTTAGCTGCAGTTCAAGTAGTTCAATGTTTTCATCATTATATTCTATTGTGTACTATGACTGTGATTTCGGAATGCAACCCTATGACCTACATATTGTCTCAACAATTGTTGGGGGGGAAATACTCAAAGTGGATTGTTATCCTCCAAGAGTTCGATTTGGTGTTTACTACTACCAAGTCAAGGAAATCACTCATCTTTGATGATTTCATCTGCTCTCTTCCCTCTGATTCCGCTCCGTCTGGTTCTGAAGAATGCATTCCAGAAGATATGATTTTTCTGATCTCTACCCTCGATCCTTGGTACGGTGATATCATCATATATCTTCAGACTTCTACTTTTATATCTGAGTTGATGAAGGATGCTAGCCAACGCATCCATCATCAGTCACAACCTTATCGTATAGTCGAAGATACACTCTACCGTGTCAGAGTCAATTCTATTCTCCATCGGTGTTTGACCCTCGAGGAGGCTAAAAAAGTTCTAAATGATTTCCACAGTGGCGCCTGTGGTGGTCATATGTCTAGTTATGCCACTGCACAAAAGATTCTTCATGTTGGGTTTTTCTAGCCCTATATCTTCAAGGATTGCATTGTTGCTGTCCGTAAATGTCATGATTGTTAGATCTATCAGCGCAAGATGCACACGCCGCCTGCACATCTCCACCCTGTCATTACCATTGGTCCCTTTGCGAAGTGGGGCATCGATTTTATGACATGTAACCCTCACTCTGCCGAGGGGCATGCTTATATTATCGTAGCCGTTGATTACTTCACCAAATGGGCCGAAGCAATGCCTACACTTACCGCCAACAGTAAGACAACAACTCAGTTCATATTCAATCACATCATTTCTAGGTTTGGTGTCCCTCAAGGCATCGTTACCGATCATGGTTCCCATTTTGGCATTATATGGTGACGGAGTTGACCTCCAGGTTGGGCTTGCGTCATGACAACTCAACGCTATACTGTCCTTAGGCCAATGGCCAGGTTGAAGTTGTGAACAAAGTTTTAGTCACTATGTGATTAGGTGATAATGTCCTATTGGAGAAAATGCTCAAAAATTTATTTGCTCATAATTGGTTAAAATCAGAATGACAGGAAATTTCTCGTCAAAACAATCCTGTAGCCACGAACGGCACTCAAAACCGTGTTGTATGAGAAAGATATTCAAATTTGAAGTTTCTCAATTTCAAGGAAAAGCCCAATTTGACTTAGTTTGACTTTGAATAAAAAAAATTATTAAAAAAGGAATATTCCACAGAATATTTTGAGAATATTCCACAAAATATTCCTCAGAATATTCCATAGAATATTCTGAACGGACCAATGAGGGGGTGCCACGTGGCCTGCCCGGAGGCCACCATGTGGCCTCAAGAATTCAAAGTTTTTATTGTGAAAATTTTTATATGCCTACCAAGTTCGACCGCGGGTCGATGGGCTGGCAGCCAACGCGCCCGACCGCCTGCTCTATGTGTGGTGCTTAACCCTATTGGGTCACAAATGCTATATAAAGTTTGTTTTGAATTTATGCGGACGCTGAAAGGGGGCCAGCCCCCTATCCATACAACCCATCGCTTAGAACCTTAGGCCATGGCTCGGCAGATATGCAAACCCCGACGGTTATTTCAGTTGTGGTCACATGTTTCAAGGCGGCAGTTCCAGTGGATAGTTAATGCCACGATTAATCTAACCATTGGCTCCAACATATAATGTGATGTGTGAGGTAACATGTGACCGGACGAAACATAACATTTATTGCCCAAGAAAACCGCACAAAGAATTTGGTGGGAGCATGCCAAAGTTGGCAGGCAGGCCAACTTTGGAATCTTAACTGGCAGACATTCCACTTTTAGTGGAGGTTTTTTTGGCCTGATTGGGAAAAAGTGGTTTTGCTCATAACTTTTGGGAGGGAAGACCATTTGGAGCGATTTTTTTTTTTGATTTTGGGTATTTTGAGCATTCCAGAGCCAATGGTATAGGTTGTAGAGGCAACATAGATCATCTTTAGGTACTTTTTCAGCAGAGAAGCTTGGAGAGCCATCAGGGCCTAAGGAGTGTTGGAGCTGTATTGGGCTATGGTTAACCTTTGGAGGTGAAACAAAAGCCTATATTTACTATTTTCAGTGTTCTGAACTCATTTCTACAGCTATTTTTTCCTGTTTAAGCTTTCTTCACACTGTATAAATAATTTTGATCATAATAAGAGCAAGGACATGCTCATTTGGGGGCCTTGGACCTGACAGATGTAGCCCAGGAGGGGTGAGATGCCTTATCATATGCTGTGTTATATTCTGTGATTTATTTGCTGTGTTTTATCAGAGATAAAGATCTTGAACAGTAAAAATAAATAAGCCTCCTACACACAAAAAGACTCATAAATTCACCAAAATCATTTTGTTCCAATTACAAAACATATTAAATAGTTTGCACACATAAGTTTATGGATAATGAATACCTTGCACCAACAAACAAGTAGTTTCATTTCCAGATCATTAGTGATTACTTCTATTATTTCTTTAGGCAGAGTCTGTAAAGGGCCAGAAAGCTTCGAGATCTCATCCTTTCTTTAAAGGTGACATATCCTGTAAATGCCCCAACAATCCATCTCTGTATTAGAAATAAGAATTTCTCACATTTCATATCAGATTGGTATTAGAGCATAAGTTTGAGCTCAAGTTTTGAATTATGTGTAAATAAATATTTTACTATTTTTCAAATTTGATGCTTACTAGGCTTAAAATTAAAAGAGGGGAAGGACAATTGGTTAGAGCACAAGATAATCCTCAACCAAGGAGGGCCAAGGTGCCATTATCTCCACCTTCTATCTCACCCTCAATAGCCTTAGAAGCAGCTACAAGCATGTCTTCAAGAGAAGAAGAAGCTCATGAAGAAATTGATCCTAAGGAAGAAGAAAGGATTTTTCGGAAAGCTTTCTTGGATATGACTGAAATGGTAAGGATCCTCTATCAAGAAAGAAATGATAGGATTGTTGGAGAAGGATATAAAAACCAAAAAGAAGAAGGAGATTCTTCAGGAGGAAGAAAGGACAATGATAATTCAAAGAAAGGGAATGGAGGAAATGGTAATCCACCATCTCCATCGTCATCCTCTTCCTCAACATCATCTTCTTCAACTTCGGTAAATCAGTCACATAAGTAAAAAACAACTGGTAAAAATATTTTGTTAAAGCTTGATGTAAAATTTGAATTTCCAATGTTTAATGGTGATGTTAATGCAGAGAAATTAGATAATTGGATCAGACAACTGGAGGTCTATTTAAGGATTCAAAATCTGCATGATGATGACACCAAAATACAACTAGCCTCATTAAGGATGGATGGAGCAACATTGGTTTGGTGGGAAGCCACGACCAAGGAGGAAATCAAGAAACATGGTAAGATTACACTATCACGGACTGAATTTATTACTGCAATCAAGAAGCAATTTTATCCTCTTGCTCACCTTCAAAAGGCTATAATGAACTGGCAAAACTTTAGACAGCTTAAGGGACAGAATGTGCAAGACTATACCCAGGAATTTAGGAGAAGAGCACTCTTACTTGGGGTAGATTTACAAAGCCAAGATACTTTGTTAAATTACATAGGTGGTTTGCACAGTTACCTTCAACACACTATTCTTATGTTTAATCCTACTAGTCTAGACAAAGTTTGTGTACAAGCTACGCATTTATAGGCTAGAGGGAAAAACACTTTTGATGCACTGAATGAGGATAGTGATTTTAAAAGAAAAGGAAGAAAAAGGGTTGCAAATTCTAGAAATGAAAAAGGAAAATTATTTTTCAAGAACTATTCAAAAACAAGCCATGATGAAGACCACTGTTGGAAGCTTCATCCTGAACTAAAACTAGAGAAATATAAAAACAAAGATAAGACCAAAGAAAAGGGGAAAACTGTAGCAACTGTTGAACATGACTTAGGGTTTGAATCAGGTGATGAAACAAAAAGTATTGCAATGGTATTAAAGAACATAAAGGGAAAAGATGGTGTATAAGAAACAAATCCCAGTTCTATCACATTAAACTGTCACAAAGAAACTCAAAATGAAAAGAGGAGGATAGAGCTATTTCATGTGAGGATAATCTCAAACCACACAAAGATAGACACACTTTTTGATAGTGGGTCTCAAGCTAATCTCATCTCAGAAGACTTGGTCAAACAGCTGAAAATTGAGACAATTCCACATCCAAAGCCTTATCCACTTGGGTGGATATGCAAGGATGCAAACTTACAAGTCTCAAAGAAGTGCATCTTGCGCTTCGCCATAACAGCTCATTATGTTGATTGGGTTGAACTGGATGTAGTACCGCTTGACATTACAGGTGTTGTGTTGGGTAGGCCACATTTATATGATAGAAAGGTCATCTTCCATCACCATGAGAATAAGTATCACTTGTTCAAGGATGGAAAAGAGTACATTGTGAGAGCACATAAGAAGAAGCTAGAATCTTCCTTAGTCCATGCAGGTCAATTGAAAAGGCTAGTTAATGCAAGTCAAAATCTGACTTTTTTGATGTTGAAACGACAAGATTTTGTACATTTACCTTTTCATGATATTGCTAATGATATGTCTCAGTCTGATAATAGTTCATCTTTGAAAGAAGATGACATTATTTTGCACAAGGTACCTTTGGTGTCAATCGGTGCAGAGGACGAAGTGTCAGTGCAAAGCAGTGCAAGAGTCCATGAGATGGAAAGGCATGAAAGAAAAAAGGGCACATAGTTCAGCATGGGTCAATGTTGGTTTTAGAATGGAAGATTTTTATGGCGAGAAAACTTGGTCGGGATTCGACACAAGTACAGAGTTTATTCAACAAAAATTTTCCATGTGAGCAGTTGGCAAGGTGAATCTTATTTTTAGTCTTCTTTGAAGTTTGACCATTGTAGAAACAATATGCTTTCTACAAATTATAGTTGCTATTTTTCAAATTTCAAGAATTTGCGTCATGACTCAGTCAATGTTAGCAACGGTCGGTCAGTGAATTCAAGGAACAATTTATCTTTCTATGAGAAGCTCAATTTGATGAAGTCGGGAAGATTTCAGTGGTTCAAAGTTGGAAGAGTGAAGACTCAGTCTCCTCATCTTCATTTTCTGTAATCAGAGAGATTTTGTGGGTCCAAAAGCTTCCCATTTGGGAGGTGTGATCAGGTGATCATGTCCAATTGGAGAAAATGTTCAAAAATTTATTTTCTCAGAATTGGTTGAAATCAGAACAACAGGAAAGGTCTCATCAAAACGATCCTGTAGCCATGAACGACACTCAAAACCGATGGTGTATGAGAAAGATATTCAACTTTGAAGTTTCTCAATTTTAGGGAAAAGCCCAATTTGTCTCAATTTGACTTTGAATAAAAAAAATTATTAAAAAAGGAATATTCCACAAAATATTCCAAGAATATTCCTCAAAATATTCCACAAAATATTTTGCAGAATATTCTGAACGGACCAATGATGGGGTGCCACATGGCCTTCCCGGAGGCTGCCACATGGCCCCAAGAATTCAAAGTTTTTATTATGCAAAATTTTGTATGGCTACCGGCTTCGACCGCGGGTTAATGGGCTGGCAGCCAATGCACCTGACCACCCGCTCTACATGTGGTGCTTAACCCTATTGGGTCACAAATGCTATATAAAGTTTGTTTTGAATTTATGCAGAGGCCTAAAGGGGGCCAGCCCCTAAGGGCTAGCCCCCTATCCATACAACCCATCGCTCGGAACCTCAGGCCATGGCCCGGCGGATATGCAAACCCTGACGGTTATTTCAGTTGCAGTCACATGTTTCAAGGTGGCTGTTTCGGTGGATAGTTAATGCCACGGTTAATCTAACCGTTGGCTCCAACATATAATGCGATGTGTACGGTAACACATGACCGCACGAAACATAACATTTATTGCCCAAGAAAACCGCACGGGGAATTTGGTGGGAGCGCACCAAAGTTGGCGGGCAGGCCAACTTTGGAATCTTAACTGGCAAACATTCCACTTTTAGTGGAGGTTTTTTAGGTCTGATTGGGAAAATTTGGTTTTTCTCATAACTTTTGGGAGGGAAGACCATTTGGAGCGAAATTGTTTTTTGATTTTGGGTATTTTGAGCATTCCAGAGCCAATGGTCCAAGTTGCAGAGGCAACAAAGATCATATTCAGGTACTTTTTCAGCAGATAATATTGGAGAGCCATCGGGGCCTAGGGAGTGTTGGAGCTGTATTGGGCTATGGTTAACCTTTGGAGGTGAAACAAAAGCCTATGTTTACTTTTTGTAGTGTTCGTAACTCATTTCTACAGATATTTGTGCTTGTTTAGGCTTTATTCACACTGTATAACTAATTTTGAGCATAATAAGTGCAAGGACATGCCCATTTAGGGGCCTTGGACCCGGCAGATGTAGCACAGGAGGGGTGAACTGCCTTATCATATGCTGTGTTATATTCTGTGATTTATTTGCTGTGTTTTATCAAAGTTAAAGAGGTTAAACATTAAAAAGAAATAAGCCTCCTACACACAAAACACTCATAAATTCACCAAAAGAATTTTGTTCCAATTACAAAACATATTAAATAGTTTGCACACATAAGTTTATGGATAATTAATACCTTACACCAGCAAACAAGTAGTTTCATTTCCAGATCATTAGTGATTACTTCTATTATTTCTTTAGGCAGAGTCTGTAAAGGGCAAGAAAGCTTCTGGATCTCATCCTTTCTTTAAAGGTGACATATCCTGTAAATGCCCCTACAGTCCATCTCTGTATTAGAAATAAGAAGTTCTCACATTTCAGATCACTATGATTCAACGTATGATTGGGATCCACAAATCCAATTGGCATCTCATGTTACTTTTGGCTCTCTGGGCATACCGAACCTCAGTTAAGGATGCGACTGGATTCACTCCATTCCAGCTTGTTTACGGTCTGGAAGCTACCCTTCTAATTGAGTGTGAAATACCTTTGCTCAAATTAGCTGTTGAATTGCTTCCCAACACTTCCCCTAAAGAAGAACTTCTCCTCTACATAGAGAGGCTGGATGAAAATTGTTGCTTTCCTACTTTGGTTATCGAGGCACAGAAGAAGCGGTTCAAAGCCCATTTTCACCAGTCGGTTTCTCCTCGCTCCTTTGTAGAAGGAGACCTCGTCCTACTATACGATCAAGCTCATGATAAGCTTGGGGTAGGAAAATTTCAACCCATGTGGCATGGGCCTTACATCATTAAACGCGTTTTGAAAAATGGGGCCTATGAGCTCATTGATTACAAAGGTCATCCTTTAGATCAGCCCAGAAATGGGTTGTATCTCAAGAAGTATTATGCATGAGTCATTCATGCATGTTTTGTGTACATAAGTGTTTTTTTTCATTTTTGTACACTTTTTGGCTTAGTGTGTTTTGTGAGCGTTTTCCTGCTTATTGGGTCGTTGCTTATTGTGCAGATGTCTATTACCTCTTATGTTGGTTTCGTGGATGGTACTTCCCGCAGTACCCAAAACTTGTCTTCGGAAACGTGGGTGATTTATGACCCTGCTGGTGAGTTGATAGACCTGCAAGGTATTTGTCTAGGACGAACTACAAATTTTTTTGCTGAATATAGTGTTGTCATTGAACTGTTAACCGAGGCAATTACCCTCGGCATTAGTGCATTGATTGCAAATATAGACTCATAGCTTGTTGTTCTTCAGCTTAACGAGCGCTATTCAGTTAGAAACCCACACATTTTAAGATTATATTTACGTGTTCGTTTGCTGGAAATACATTTTGATTATATCACATATCAACATATTCCTAGACAAATGAATGCATTAACTGATATAGTGCTAACATTGTATTACATAGACATTTGTGTAATTTGTAAAATCATCATCACATGAGAGACTCATATCAAATAGGAAAATAGATGTATATATATATATATATATATATATATATATATATCAAAGTGTTGCATCAGTGTGCATCATCAATTTCAAAAATATGTGTATTTCTGTTACATCCTGAGACACCATGTCTCATAAAAAAATGCAGAAGTAAAAGCCCAGGTGTCTAGTCGAAATGATGATCATGATAGCATGTCACTGCCCGGAAAATCCGCCTCAGCAAGCAGTGAACTCGGTTCGACACTCCTACAGTATGTCTTTGGTATGCACAAGGAACATCGTCAAATGCGCATAGTTTGGGACCCCACGGGAAATTCCCTCCAAATTGTGCACGATTTCCTCCTCCTCACATTAAGGGGCAACATCAAAATCACGAGGTATCTGCCTCACTATTAGAGACATCCTTGCAAGTCTCTCTGGGCCTACATCTGCAAATGCATGGATTCATTGTCAGAACATACATACCAAAAAAATCATAATAATCATAAAAAATAAAAAAATGAGTCTTGCCAAGTGCTTCATCCCAATCCTCTCCTTCCGGGAGTGGGAAGTCCGGATCACCAGTGAAATCTATGCCAGAGTAGGGCCGGTCCTAAATGACAATCATCTATCAGCAGAGCCAATCAAATAACTCTGGTCTTCAGGACATCTGTTGACCACCCCTTGACCTTGGCATCAGAGCTGCCCATCGGGCCACCCGTTGTTCTAGTGCTGGTGGTGTTGGGAATATCACCTCCTGACGTTGAAATATTGGTAGTCGTTCTAGAATGAACAATACCAAGATAGACCCATAACCAAACTATTTCAATTTTGTCTTCTTGCACTTTGTTAGCTGACGTTTTATATTGATTGTTACTGCCTCTGCCCAATTGTAGATGGTCAGTGTAAAGCAGTCTATAGCAAGAAGTAGTTGTGCTTTTGTTGCTTCGTGTGGTGCTTGTGTTCCTGCAGCTCATGTGATCGTGTGTATCACTACCCTTAGTGTTAAATCTAGGATAGTATGGATGTCCACTTTCCTGCTTTTTGATCCTTTCCATGCACCCGGGCATACCCTGTCAATCACCATGCCCATGCTCTCCATGGTGGGTCGGGTGCCGGTCAAGATTGGTGCTACCTCCCTCCACGATAGTCCTGTTATGAAATAAATATCAAAAACATCAATCTCTAGTTCCTGATCTCGAAGAACAATTTTTTCTTGATCCTCGTCCCATATATTGATCAAGTATTGTAGCAGCTCCGGTTGAGCTCTGAGACACGGTGTCATGAAGAAATTTTTCAGTCCACATTCTCTGAGAGCTTCCATGCATCTTGCATTTATCATGGAAAGCTCATCCTCTTCACTGTGTTCTCGTTCCTTCCACTCTATTACCATTTTGTCACTCTTTTACCTGCAAACATGTTCATATGGACATTATTAGCCAAATCCAAAGCTGCAATTTGTGAAATTTAGGCTTGCTTTCTTGCATTGAGAATTTTTTCAGAAGTCTGCGCGGTTGGCGCGACTGTTTTGGAAACATTTGCACCAATGGGTGTGCCCCAATTTATAAAATTGGGCAGTTGGCACGAGTCCATGCCCGAAACCTGCGACGACTGCCATGCCCTAGTTTTCACAATTTCCCCTTCAGAAATAAAAAATGAAGATTTCAGGTAAAGAAAGAATTCTTAAAATGTGGGGAAGGATGTCGGCTCTTACCTGGAACTAACGGATTCAAGATTGGTCTGCTGGATTGCCTGATATCGTCGCCGCAAAATCACAAGGTAAAATGGGGTCACTATTGCTCCAAAAGAGGTAAAAGTGAAAAGTAACTATCTTTTACCATTTTTGGCATTTTATAACTTTTCAGAACCCTAATTAGGTTTTAAGACATATTTTTTGATTTATTACTTTATGTTATTTCGAGAAATGGGTTTTATGTTTGTTTCTTGTGCAGTGACAGGTCTTTAATGTGATAGTGATGAAGTCACGAGTTATATTTTATACTTTTTTGGACTCGGTAAAAACACGAAAAGGTCACCACTAGAGTCATCTTTCAGCTCTTTTCTGACTCTCTAAAACTGAAAATATTTATGAGACTCTTGTGGTTTTTAACTTGTTAAATGGATATGAAACGATATCTACCCAGTATATGTTTACCCCTTTTTCGAGCTGGGATAGATTATTTACAAAAAAGGAATACCTTACCCTATCGCGACTAAGAGGTTCTTTCAAATATTATTTTCTACCTTTTTGAATATGAGAGACTACTTATGAAGAGGGACATGCTGGAGTTTTCTTTTCCATTTCTTTTCAAACTCTTTAAACATGGAAATGTGTCGAGTTCTTCCATTGCCAGACTTGTTAAACCCTGATGACATCGAACATCATCACCATGACGTTCATCGAGTTCCTCCTTCCTAGGGCTCGTAAAATTTACTAGGATGGATTTGTCTGAAGGAAAAACTTACATCACAAGCATATGTTATCCCCTTCAAGCTTGTGTTAAAAAATAATTGGGGTACTCGCCAGAAATGGTGGGGGAAAATTGAACCAGATTTTAGTTGTGTCGGCAGTATGTCACTCTTGAACATGACACTCGTCTGCATTCGTGTTGGGTTGGGGACATCTCATTTCGTCATTCTTGCCTTCATGGGTTTGGGTAATATGTTCTTACCTCTCATTTTATTTTTTCCATGTCATCATTACCTCGGATCCCTTGATGTCAAATACTGCCAAATCCAGAGTCGTGTAGCTGATATGTTCAAGAGAAATTTTCCTCTGCAATTCTCAACCTCCCTCTGATTCTCAGTTGGTCCCGATTCACTATAATTACGTTCCTTTGTCTCGTGTCGATAATATGGGATACATTATGGCCCTCCATTGACCAGGTCACTTCCTGTCAACTTCAGCTCATTATCCAGGAAGTTGGTCTACAAACTCCCTATTGGTACCTTGGAGCATGCATGCCTCAATGGCAGGTTCTTCGCATTCGATGATAGGTCCACATCATTGGCCTTCGATCGGGTGATTCTGGGGGTGTTTGATGCCAGATCACTTTTCACATTCCATGGATTGTACTTGTTGTACCTTGAGAGCCATTGTCATTATTGGTGGTTTCTCTCGTGCCTGTTAACAACTTTCATCATTGGCTGGTAATAAGGTGATTTTCTTGCATGTTCGACTTCATCTCACATATTCACATGCTTGAATCTGTACTTGTTCGAATCGATATGGATTGAAATACCTTGGGTTTTGTCTGATAAGATCCAAGCTGCGGGATATTATGATGTATCATTATTTTGTTACATGACTCTTTTGATTGGATGGTTGCGACCATACCTAAGTCTATTTGTTGATCCTTACTGCTGGATGGCCGCATCCATACCTCGGATCTCAGTTCATATATGTACTATATTATGGATGGTTGCGCCCATGCCACATGTTCATGTCTCATAGATATCTATCTTGTAATTTCAGATCTTTCGATAGCGGTGTTTGGTTGGAACGCGTTCTCGTAAAGCATTTCACCTCTTCCTCTCTCTCAGACCTCATGCTTTAGGGGGCATCTGTTACACAACATTTTTTCATTATCCTTGCAATCCCCATCACGCACATTAGAGGCTCATTTCTTTGATCAAAATAAAGTGCCATGCCTTACAAATATCATCATTGCATCCCTTACCATGAGTCTAACATTCCTTCTGTTGATCATTTCCTGAACAGACCACTAAAAACACCTGTTTTTTCCTTGGCGTTGGTAGCCCGTTATGCCCTCGCACCGATGAGGAATATTAACACTAGCCCTCGCGCCAGTTGTCACTCTGTCTCAGTTAGCTGCTCGTGCCAATCTGTTTATGGAATTTTTTTTAAAAATAGAGGCGAAGTTTCGATCATAACAACTTCGTGGATGAGTCATGGGGAGTGGTTCGACTGAATAACCACGACCTTCCTCCTTTGGCCTCTTGTTTCCACCTTTCGGGGAAACCTCCAATGAGATAAGGCCTCCCTTCCACCATAGTAGGGATCCCAACCTCCTCCTCTCCCTCTATAAATATATCTCATCCTCCATTGATGAAACTAGTTGAGCTGAAATGAAGAATCAGAAACGTTGGAGAGATTTCTATTCAAGATAGAACGAAAGAGTCCCTTATTGAGAGAGCTTAGGCCTATGCTTTCATCCCATCCGAATTCCCTGACATTCATCGAGACGCGCTTCCACTGAACCCCGCTGAAGGAGGCTGTGATGTCAAGGCTTGGTTGTAACTCTTTCTTCTATTAATACATATGTATAACTATTTTTTGGTTCTCATATCACGTTGACGTGTTTTATTAATGCTATATGCTTAACCTTCCTTGACTAGTTAGTAATTATGAATGAGATTTTTGTTTTGTATGTTGCTCTTGTTTGTTGATTTTGTGCAGGTATCCAAGCATCGCTACGAAAGGATCATGACTTGCCGAGACAGGAATCGAGAGGCCACTACTACAACAGCTTCGACGACAGCGTTGGACTCCAGGTAGGTTGATCTACCATGTATATTTCATTCAGTAATTAGGAGCCTACACTCTAGTTTTTCCTTTTGTTGCTAGACCCACTCCGGGGCTAGATGGATCGTCTCTGTCCGCAGAGAGGATTTACCTACGTAACAGGGGATATTGGCTTTGTCGGTTGGTATTTCCTGGTACTTGAAATATTTTCAACCAATTATAGAGTTCCTCTGGGAATTTACACAAAAACATCTCATATATATCACTAGCAGGTTCCGCATACAAGATATTTTTCTTCAAGCTTTCCACACCTTTTCAATGGAGTTGAGCTTGTTAAGATGAAAACCGTTCCAATTTCTCATTCCACCAATCTTGCACCTCCTTAAAGATCCTTGATAACATATTTGATCTAGGTGGATATTGGTGGCCACCCACCTATTCCATTTGGACCCACACCATCAAATATTTCAGTTCTTCACTTCCATCAACTTACTATTTTTGGCAGGTTTTCGAGTCCTACACTTCCAGAGCCGTTTTGGGGTTTTGATGATCCAAGTGGATATTGGTGGCCACCCACATATTCCATTTGAACCCCCGCCATCATTTTTTTACATTTTTAAGTTACAACACAACTTACTATTTTTAGCATTTTTTCGGGTCTTGAACTTCCAGATCTATTTTGAGGCCCTAAATGATGCTTTTTGGGAAAATAGGGAGCAACATGGGTTCATGGATCGATGTTTCTCACACCGAAAGTTGTACTCCTCGGATAGATCTTTATCACGAGCTATTGAGCACGTCAAACATAGATCATATTCCAAAGATACGTCCCCGAGAAGATGAAACACTAATTTACCCAAGAAAGACCCACAGTTTTGGTGCTTCATCTCCTAGGGTTAGGTTTTTGGAAGTTTCAGGTTTTTCATTGTTTCTCAACAATAAATATGACTTTGAGCCTCATTTTAACAGAGTGGAGAGGCATGTAGCCGCCACATCTCTTCTTAGGGATACACTACCAGTGCCATCACCCGCTCATTTCCATTATTCCTGCAAGCATGTTTCAGTCATTTATTTTGTAACACAGTTCAGAGGCTTGTAGCCACCACATCTCTTCTTAAATATAAGCCTACCAACACCCTAGATGTTTATTTAAATTATGTATGTAAGCACATTTCAGTCATTTTATTTTACTAAAAGGAAGCATTATTTCAACTGCATCTCTGTGTTTATGGTTATATGTGTATTCTGTTGCGTTGTTGCAAAACTCCGGATCAGTCATATCAGAGTGAGTCTACTCTTTCTCTATTTTTCTTTGCATGTCCCCAACGCGGTTAGGGTATAAGGATTTTGGGCTCGATCTGGTTGCACCCTTGCAAGATCAGCCTTGCAAACCCTGACGACCCCCCATGGCGGAAGGAAAGAAAGATGAGGGAGCAAGAGATCCTATCAAAATTTTGCTCGGCAAGGCCCTCAAGAAATAAAGGAACACGATTATGGATAACTTTTCTCATATCCTTCGACAGCTGCCCACCAGAGGCACATCTACATCCAACAGGTCCGCAACATCCTCGACAAATCTAATACCAAGTTCAGTAGAATTTTCACCTCATGGAGGAACTTAATGCAATGGGGACCATTACTTCATAAGGAGGGAGGAATGATTCAATTGGATATCAGTGGCCACCCAGCTACTCCATTTGGACCTGCACCATCAACTCTTTCAGTTCTTCACTTTCAGCAGCTTATTATTTTTAGTAGGTTTTAGAATCCTACACTTCCGGAGCCGTTTTGGGGTCTTGATGTTACAAGTGGATATTGGTGGCCACCCACCTATTCCATTTTAACCCTCACCATCAGTTCTTTCTATTTTAAGTTACAACACAACTTCCTATTTTTAGCATTTTTTTAGGTCTTGAACTTCTGGAGCCATTTTGAGGCCCTAAACAACGTATTTTGGGAAAATAGGAAGCAATATGGGTCCCTAGACCAATGTTTCTCACATTTAAAGTTGTACTCCTCGGATATATATTTCTAATGAGCTATTGAGCACGTCAAACGGAGATCGGATGCCAAAGTTACATCCTCGGGAAGTTGAAACACCAATTTACCCAAACGACACCCACAGTTTTGGTGCTTCATCTCCTAGGATTAGGTTTTTGGACTTTTCTGGTTTTACATTGTTTCTCAACAATAAATAGGCCTTCGAGCCTCATTGTAACTTAGTGGAGAGGCCTATAGCCGCCACATCTCTTCTCAGGGATACACTACCAGTGCCCTCGCCCGCTCATTTCCATTATTTCTGCAAGCATGTTTCAGTCATTTATTTTGTAACACAGTTCAGAGGCCTGAAGCTGCCACATCTCTTCTCAGAGATAAGCCTACTAGTGCCCTAGATGCTTATTTACATTATTTTTGTAAGAAAATTTCAGTCATATTATTTTAATAAAAGGAATAATTATTTTCGATGCATCTCTATGTTTATGGTTATATGTGTCTTCTGTTGCCTTCCTGCATAAATCCGGATGAGTGGTATCAGAGCAAGTCTGATCTTTCTCTATTTTTATTTGCATGTCCCCCACGCGGTTAGGGTATAAGGAGTTCATGCATGATCTGGTTGCACTGTTGCAAGATCAACCTCGCAAACCCCAACGACCCCCCATGGTAGAAGGAAAGAAAGATGAGGGAGCAGGAGATCTTATCAAAATCTTGTTTGGCGAGGCCCTCGAGAAACATAGGAACACGACGATGGATAAATTTTCCCATATCCTTCAAAGACTACCCATTGGTAGCACATCTACATCCAACATGTCTGCCAACAGGTCCGCGAAATCCTGGACAAATCCAATACCAAGTTCAGCAGAATTTTCCCCTCATGGAGGAACTTAACGCAATGTGGAACATTGCTTCCTAAGGAGGGAGGAATGATCCAGGTGGATATCGGTGGCCACCCACCTATTCCATTTGGACCCACACCATCAACTCTTTATGTTCTTCACTTCTAGCAGCTTACTATTTTTAGTAGGTTTTCGATTCCTACACTTCTAGAGACATTTTGGGGTCTTGATGATCCAAGTGGATATTGGTGGCCACCCACCTATTCCATTTGAACCCCCGCCATCAGTTCTTTATGTTTTTAAGTTACAACACAACTTACTATTTTTAGTATTTTTTTGGGTCCTAGACTTCCGAAGCCGTTTTGAGGCCGTAAACGACATTTTTTGGGAAAACAGGGAGAAACATGAGTCCATGGACCGATGTTTCTCACACCGAAAGTTGTACTCCTCGAATATATCTTTCTAACAAGCTATTGAGCGTGTCAAACGAAGATTGTGTTAGGACACCGTAGTTTTGCAATATTAGCAAATACAAAGCTGCAGAGCCTACATCAAACCACTTTGGAATCTAAGGATCTAGTCATCCTAGATTTAGAGAGGGATCTCTCTATGTATGTTCAAAGATATGATCTTTTTAAAGCTTATGTATGATATTAGGCTAGATATGAAGAACAAGGTTGTTTGTTTGTTTTGGTTGTGTTGGATAACATGAAGATGAAGGAAGTCTGTATGAAGGGTGAAGGTGCGAGTAAGTGAAAGAATGGTTCAACTAATAATATAAACAAGGAACAACATCAATCCGTTGGGCTATGGAGTCATAAAAGGATTTAATTGTACAACAAGTTTCAAGAGTGGTCCATGGGGCAATTCATCTATGTCAAAGGATCTCCTTAAGTTGATTTTATGGAATGGAACAGTAAGAGTGTTGTGAAAGAAGCAAATGCACAAGAGAAACAAAGAACAACTTAAGATCTGGTAAGTACTTTTAAACTAGCCTTCTTTCAGCATGCACTTAATGGAAAGATACAAAAATAACCTAAGATCAGGTAAGTACTTTTAAAATAGCCTGTTTTTTATATACTTTCAAGAGAAAACATAAAAAACAAAGAATAGCTTAAGATCAAGTAAAGACTTCTAACTTAGCCTGCTTTCAGCATATTCAAAGGAAAACATTCATGATAAACATAAAAATAGTTTAAGATCAGGTAAGTACTTTTAAACTAGCCTGCTTTTGACATACTCTTAAGGGAACTTTTCAAAGCAACTGTCGGAGATAAACTAGAGGACAGGGTTAACCATAAACTTCTCTAGCTCCTCTTTAATTAGCAGACTTCTCAAGAACATTCAAAGACAATATCTCAAGTTGTACTCAGGAAACATGGGCTTACCAACACTTAACTAGTTATACTCTATTGAATTACTTTCAAAACACATTTAGAAGAAAACATAAAGAATAAAGATTTATCAGTGAGATTTAGGGTACTTTAGAAGTAAATCCTAATATATATTTGCTGTTATTTATCAGATAAAAGTGGACAGAATGAAAACATAAAGAAAATAAAAATTACAGTGAGAAACATATCACCATTGACATAGACCAGGATCCCATAAATCAGCTATTTGTATTTGATGTTCAAACCAGTTACAATCTTCAAGTCTAGTGGGTCTTTACAACTTCAAACTTCTCATCCCAGCTTATGTATCTTCAATTACAAAACAGAGCTACATCATGCCTCAACAACTATTTACATTCAATAGGTATCCAAAGACCAACCTGTATACTGTCTTCTAGAGAAGTATTTATAGAAGAAATGAGGAGGTGGAGTGAAAGAAAGGCCTATCTGTTCAATTAATGTAGAGTTAGTGCTTTTCGACCTTTGAAGGGCCAAATGGAGAAGAAATGACATCTATTAACTCTGTTAATTGATTATTACATTAAATTTCATCAACTAAAGTCACTTTTATTGACTTTGGAGGCTTTTGGTAGGCTGGTTATTAATTTTGAGCTGTCTTTGACAAATATCTCTAACTGTGAAATTAATATGCACTCTTTTAGATGAGATCAGTTGGCATGTGGCACTTTGAGGAGTAATATCCTCTATGATGTGGCATTCAGATGCTCTTTTGGTTAATTTGTCATGATCTGTTGCTTTAGTGGCTTTAAGCACTGATCTGCCTGACTGTTTATCTTTTAAAAAAATTTCTACTTTATTCACTATGTCCTTATCTTTGTAAATCATTGGTAAATCCTTTTAATCCTTGGTCTTTTGGCTTTAACCTTTATCTTTAACTATCACTGTCTTTTTTCCCCTTTCAACTGAATTCGGCTTTGGTGCTCGGGAGGGTTCGACCATGAAACCAGTGCTCATACAGCACATATCAACTATGAAATTGTCACTAGAAATCCCCTTTTGTGCGATTTTTTACCTCTTTTTGGACCACGAGGGTCCATATCTTCTGGCCTTGCCATTTAATGATCAGTGGGGAGGGTTCCGGCCTTAAAACCACCACAAAAACCTGCAAAAACCACAAAAACGTTATATAAACCTGCGAGGGAGGGAAATACTGCATGCAGAGGCTGTCGAAGGCAGAGGAGCAGTGCAGAGGGGGTGAGTATGCAGGCGAAAGAGGTTTTATGAAGAAAACCAGCGAAAATCTGGTTTAAAACTATATTTGGCGCGACTTTGGCCTGGCGGTTTTCGAAATACCACTGGTGGTTTTTGTGTGACCCTCAGGCGGTAAGTGGTTTTTCCCAGAGGGAACACGATCCAATTATATCGCGCGACGCGTTCTCCAGGATACCACTGGTCTTGCGTGACTTTGGGAGGTTAAAATCTGGACGAAAAAATCACACGATATGCGATATCGACCGTTGGATGAGGAGGGACAGATCTAATGGTGCAGAGAGTGGCGCGATGGAAAGGTGCACGGCGGGAGCTTTGTTGGAGGCCAGGTGTCAGCGCGTGATTGGATGGTTGCTTTAAATAGTGGATGGTAGGCCCCTGGTGGGATTGGGTGTCAGGATGTACGAGGACCATTGATTTAAATAAATCAACAGTGGGGATCATTTATAGGGGTGAATGGATATTTTTGAGTCGGGAGGATAGGGGGAGAAGGGGATGCATGGAGGCCGTTAGATGCTATGGATCTATGGTGTAGATCTCATCGGGGTGTTGTTGTCGGGGTGGAAAATTGATAAAGAAAACATGGGTTCTTCATGGAAATACCGATGCGATGGGGGTTTAGCATAGGCGCTGGGGTATGGTCACGTGGAGGGGAAAGGTGACCAGGGGCGGAGGAGGAAAGAGCTTATCGTATTGGCAGTCCGATGGAATAAAAAACAAGGGAGAAGGAGCAAAAGGAATGCCGATGGCATGATGGAGATGGGGCTAAGGTTTAGCATAGGAGAATGTTCATATGGCGGGGTATGTGACCAGGGGCGGAGGAAAAGGGGTTTATCGCATCGGCGAGGGGGGGAAGGGGAGGCAAAGTTATGAACATGTGACGGTGCCGATGCGATGCGATGAGCACTTAGTGCTTGGTCACAGGGCTTAGTCATATGATGGAGAAAGAGCTGGGGCTAAGCTAAAAGGGGCTAAAGCCTGAAGCTAAAAAAGGCTTAAAATGAAGCCTTTTTAGGTGTTTTTTCAGGGTTCCAATAGGCAGAATAAGGGCTTTTAAACCATAACCAAGGATTTTATGAGTTTAAAAGGGATTTTGAAGGTTTTTTGAGGATAATGAAGGGGAAATAAGAAGGAAAAAAGGATATTTTTTCAAAGGAAAAAGGAGGATGAATAAGGGAAAAAATGAGTAAAAATAGGTTTTTTAGAAAATGATAGAACAAGGCCTGAAAATAGTCTTTTTGGATATCAGCATGGCTTCTTGGTGGATTTATTCAAAGGACTAGCAGTATTTTGAAAGGAACAACAGGCTAAGGAACAACACTGCTCGGAAACAACATTAGGGAACAACATTGTTAAGGAACAATAGACTTCAAGAATGAGTAATTTTCTATGGAAATAATCTCTTGAAGGCTCAAGACTTGTTTTTAGCCATCATTTGCTATGACAAAAATTTACTGATGGCTAACAGTGGCTCCACTTAGGGATGGCATCTCCCTGGAGGTGTCAAGAACTTCAGAAATAGATCTCTGGGATGTAGCCCTGTGCCTTTATCCATTGACAACCTCTCTTCTCTTATCATGCTGCTTTAGAAAAGATGAGCATTATTTTATATCGGCAAAAAAATTTCTCCCAATCATTCTACCTACACGGCCTACTTTCCTAACATTTTTTCTTCATAAGGTGCATTTGGACTTGCAAACCTTAAACATCAACATTTTATTCTTTTGAAAACAGGAAAAACTAATCTAAATCTAACCTTATTTCTTCCATGAGTTCGGATTAGACTATTGAACTCATAAATTATCTACCTAAGCTACTATTTGCCAGGATTAAACTGTCTGGTAGATCTTATTCTCTATTTTCTAGAACAGAAATTTAAAACACAGTCAAATCAGGATTAGACTATCTGATTTTCCATGGTGTCTATGGTGGTATGTACAAGCTGCACATAGACTTTATTTGCAGAAATTTTAAAACAAAATTGTGAAGGCTTAAGATCTGAAAATTAAAAAACATCCTTCAGTCTTTCTTTCAGCTCTGGTTTTGATCTTTTTGAGTTGTTCTTTTATTTTCCCTTGGTTCAGATTTTGAGCATATTAGAACCAATTTCTTCAACAATATTACATGTTCAAATTTTCAGTTTGTTTGAACTTTCTATCCTAATATATTCTATTGATAAGCCAAGATTGAACACTTTGGCAAATCTTCTTCACTAACCTATCAACAGAAAATTGAAATCTATCTTAGCCATGATTAGGACGTATGACTAAAATAGCAGTGTTGTTTTTAGTAGTGGCATTTAAGCTTGCACACTTTCAGATTTTTCCTTTCTTTTTGGGTATGGGGTTGTACCTTCTTCTTTTATTTCTTCCCTCTTTTTCTTTTCTTTTTATTGTTTATTGTATTTTTCCTTTTTGAAATTCAAAAGCAGTGTTATATACAATGAACAAAATCTTTGAAACTAAAAATATCTGTTAACATAAATAATGTTTGAGAACCCTACCATTGACAGGACCTCCAAAGTATTCACCTCCATCCAATTCTTGTAGAAAAAATGCATTATTTCCAATGGCAGATTGGATAAGATAAGGGCCTTGCCATAAGTTATCAAATTTTCCATGTTTTCCCTTATCTTCTCTTCTTGAATTCCATTTCAAAACTTTATCACCAATCTTGAAATCACTTGCCTTGGTTCTTTTGTCAAACAACTTCTTGATGTTTTCTTGTAGTTGCTGTGCTCTGATGTACACTTCCTCTTTGGTCTGTTGTAGATGTATAGTCTGGTTTATTCTCCTTGTCACATCGTCATCCTCAGACTGTACTTCCTGGATCAACTTCATGACTAGCACTCCTAAAATAGTTGGAAATATTGCATCAGTTCCATAAACTAGCTAATAGGGAGACATTCAAATGAATTTTTTAATGGTTAGTCTGTCTGCCCATAAATCATGTACTAGCTTATTGTGCCATGATTTTTTGTTATCTTCCAGCAACTTCTTGATAATGTTTACCAAACTTTTATTTGAGGATTCTGCAAGCTCATTACCTTGAGGGTAATAAGCTGTGGAATGACCCAATATAATCGGATATTTATGACAGAAATCTACCATATTTTTAGACCCAAATGCAACAGCATTATCAGTTATGATATTTCTAGGACAACCAAATCTAGAAAGTATATGGTTTTCAAGGAATGAAATGATAACCGAGTCTGTGGCATTCCTAGAAGGGATGGCTTCTATCCATTTGGTAAAATAGTCAGTTGCTGTGAGGATCCATCTATGTTGGGCAGATGAGGGAGGATGGATTTCCCCAATGAAGTCTAGACCCCATTGCTAAAAAGGAGCTTCAACATTGATTGGTCACAGAGGTAAGGGAAGTAGCTTTCTTTTGCCTTCAAAGATTTGGCATTTGTGATAGCCATAATCATTTTATGGACATCTTGAAAGAGGGTGGGCCAGTAATAGGCAGCTCTAAGGATTTTGTTGGTAGTTGATTTCTAGTAGAGGTGGCCTCCACATTCTCCTTCATGAAACTCATGCTTGATTTTATCTACATCATTCTCAGGCAAAAATTTAAGCAATAATCCACTAGCATTTTTCCAACATAAACATTTATTCAAAATGCAGTAATTTACAGCTTTCAACTTTAAGAACCTTGCCTTTGTTTTAGACAAACTAGGAGGGACATTAAGATTGAGCAAAACATACAAAATGTCAACATACCAAGATGAATTCAAAAAACGATCCTCAATAATTGGGGCTGAAAACTCCTCTTGTTCATCTAATGCATTAAACATGTTTATATCAAGAGCTTGAAAGTTGGATTCAACCATAAGTTTTTCTAGTCCTTGACCTTTTATGAGTTTAGTGGGTTTGATTTCTAAGTCATACTCTAAAATTACAGCAATCCACTTTCCTCTTTTTCCATCTGGATCTTGGGTCAATATGTCTTTTACAACTGAATGAGGCACAAATGCTATAATGTGGGAGTGTAAAATGTAAAATCTGAAGTCTTTTAAGGCTTTGAGCAAGGCAAAGGCTTGTTTTTCCATTATGTTGTACTTCAGAGATGCATCTCTCAATGTCTTGCTAAAAAATGCAATGGGTTGCTCTTTTCCATTCAAGTTCTTTTGTAATAGGATAGTAGCTACTGTATGTTCTAATGCAAATGAAAAAATGAAGAAATCTTTTGAAAAATCAAGACTGATAAGAATTGGTGTTTTGGTGAGTGCTTGTTTTACCAGTTCAAATGATTTCTTTACTTCTAAGGTCCATTTAACTCCTTTTTTATGCATATTTGTTATGTTTCTAAGGAGTTCAGCTAAATTAGGTATGAACCTTCTCAATAAATTAATCTTTCCAATGAAAGATTGAAGTTCCTTGATGTTTCTGGGAAGGCTGATTTGAAAAATACCATCAATCCTCTTTGGGTCTATCCTTATTCCTTCTTCTGATATGATATGCCCAAGAAGTTTTCCTTCTTGGAGGCCAAATATTGTCTTCTTTGGATTCAAAGATAGCCCAAATTTTCTACATTTCTCAAAGACTTTTCTCAAGTGTATTAGGTGTTCTTCATCTATTTTAGAATAAACAGTTATATCATCAAGGTAAATCATAATGAAGTAACCTATTTATTCTGAGAATGCTATATCCATGGCCCTCTGAAATGTGGAACCAACATTCATTAAGCCAAAGGGCATATTTAAATACATGAATTACCCCAAGGTGTAGTAAAGGTTGTTTTAAGTTGATCATCAGGATGTACCAAAATCTAATTATACCCTGAGAAGCCATCTAGCAAAGAAATTATTTTGGAACCAACTACTTTTTGTAATATATGATCCATTTTGGGCAAAGGATAGTTTTCCTTTAGTGAAGCTATGTTTAAGTTTCTAAAATCAATGCAAAGCATTATCTCCCCTATTTTCTTCCTAACTGATACAAGATTAGACACCCACTCTGAGTATCTAACAGGGACAGTAATTCCAGCACATACATTTTTTTAATTTCTTTCTCTACCAAAGGTAATTGAACAGGGTTGATTCTGCGCAATTTCTGTTTAAAAGGTTTCTGGTTTTCTTTGAGGGGTATTTTATGCTGAATTATTTCTGTATCATATGATTTCAGATCTTCATAGCTCCATGCAAACACATCAGAAAATTCTTTAAAGAGCTCAATGTATTTTAGTTTAATGTGAGCTGGTAGTGTTTTAGACAGTTTGATCATTTTGGGCTTTTCCTCACTGCCTATGTTGCATTATTCCACTTCAGTTTCTATGGGTTCCAGTTTTGGCTTCTTGGCCACATCATTCAAATCAAACAATTCCTCTAAAGGGACCAGCGCTTTAGGCAGGCTTTGGTCTTTGGATTGTAGCACTTCTAAGTCTTCATTTTCCAAATCTATGTTATTTTCTGTCATATGTTGGAGTTCATTTGTTAATAGATTTATTTCTGCAATCTCTGGAGACTTTTCTTCTTCAGTAAGTGAGTTTTCTTCACTAGGACAGTCTTCATCATAATCTGAATCTGAGTGTGGTGTTTCAAATTCATTTTTGGACTGTAGGAAGTCTTCTATTTGTTTATCTCCATCAAAAACTTGCCAATATTTTTCATTATCTGGGACAGCTGGTTTATATTTGAGTTGGGTGGTGCATTGCTTGGTTTCATAAGGTGTAAGACACGTTCTAGCAGCGAAGGCTAATCCATTGGCAATGAAATTTTGGTTTCTTGGGACAAATATAAGTTGGAATTCATCAAATGTTTTTAACAAGTCCATGGCATCATTTCTATAGGCTCTAATTCCGGGATGTTTGGCACTATATTCCCCATTTACTTGCCTAATAATCAACTCTGAATCCCCATGAACTTTTATCCTCTTGGCCCCTAATTTTTTCAATAAATGCAGACCTAAAAGGAGAGCTTCATACTCTGCTATGTTGTTTGTACATTGAAAGTTTAACCTATAGGAATGCCCCTCAGCATGATTATTTTCAGTGTTGTGTAACCATATGCCTGCTCCTGCATCATTTTTAGTGCAAGACCCATCAAAATTCATGCTCCAAAGAGGATTGTTTTCAGATTTGTGATTTATTTCATTGGTATCCTCTTTGTCTTCTTCATCATTCTGTTCTGTACAAGGGTCTGCACTACATTTTTTTGTGTTTTGTTCCTCAAGTTTTTCAATGTTTTGAGGTTTTACTCCTTGATTTTCATGATCTGCGTTGTTTTTATGATTGTTTTGAACCTTAAGACCTTTAGTTTGTTTGCTGTAAATTTATGAATCAGCAAATTGCCTTTCAGTTTCCTCTTTATTTTCACCTTCATCTAGGACTGTAACTATGTTTAAATGTGAATTGATTACAACATTGGCTAGTGTGTTATTGACTAACTCTTGCTCATTAGGAATATCATTGTTGTAAAGAATGAATGAGTCAAGGTCAGCGTGTATGGAATAAAGAGGAGAATTTTTCGGTCTTTCTTGGCTACTCACCATGTATTTCATGTGTGTTTCCCTATAGAGTCTTCTAGGTTGACTGAAGACAGGGATGGTGGCATAAGTTATATCCATTTGCATAGTGCATTGCAACTTAGCACCCCATGACCTTGAAAGAAGCATGCCATATTTGGGGGGTATATCAGCCACTACAATGTCCATCACTAAACTCTTGGCTGGAATTTGGGCTAATTTAACACATAGGTCTTTAATTAGGCCTAGGCATCTCACCCTACTTGAATCAAAGGAATATAAGTCTTTGTAGGGTCTAGTCACCTATAAGCCTATTCGTTCCATTATTACCTTGGGCATGAGGTTGTGTGATGCTCCCGAATCAAGCATGGCATTGTGCAAAATATTATCATGGATGTTTAGACTGTTGTAAAATGGAGGGGTGGTTCCTTCTTGAAATTTTCCTTCAATTTTTGGTCCAAATATGAGCTATGGGGTATCATCATTTAAGTTAACTGTGTCATGAACATCCTCTATTTTCAAAGCCTTCAAAATATGACCTCTATATACATTTTGAGTGATTAACTCAGTAAGTGGAACAAAGATTTTGATTTTGGATATTTCATTCTCTAGGCAAAAAGGAATCTGGTTTTTTAAAATGTTTAATTCAACCTTCTTAGTCACTGATTCATCAGCAAAATCAGCTTGTTGATTTCTATTATTTACAGCTGTTAAAATGGTTTTTTCAGGAACGTTAGCTGAGATGCTAGTGCTGTTGGGGTTAACACTCATTTTTTCATTGAGTTGGGTTTTCTTCCCTGTATTTAAATCAGAATTTACAACCACTTTTTTATGAATTTCTGTTGTCTTTTTGGAAACATTTTCAGCACTATTTTTGGCAAATTTATCAGAGGTTTTGTTCTTGGGAGTTTCTTGATTCTTTTTACTTCTCAGGTCATATTGTTTAGGTGATCCTATGATGGCATTTTCAAACACTTGTTCATAATAATCAGTTTATGTTCTTCTATCATCATAGGGTGTTGTTTTCTTTCATGGAAGAAATGAGAATTCTCACTGCTTACTCCCAGCATGTTTATGTTGCCATCCTCTGTTTTTTCATTTGTTTCTTCATCCTCATTCACATAATTTTCTTGGAAAGGAGGTCTGATCTATTGATCATCCTCTCTTTTTCTGTTTTGAGGTTGGTTTCTCCTAAAGTTTTGATTCTGATTTTGATATTGATTTCTGTTTTGGGGAGCTGATTGGTTTTCCCTAGATTGTGCTCTCTCAAATATGCTCATCATCTTTATCATATCCTCCATAATTCTCTCCATTTTTGAGCTATATGTGGAAGGTGCATTTTCCTCCCTAAATGATACTTTCTTCTCATTCCTCATCCTAGCACTTTTTTCAATCAAATTTACTTCCACAGCAAGAGCTCCCTTCTGCATGTCTTCCAGAGTCAAGGGATCTCTTTCCCTTAGATGATAGGCCATTTTAGGATCAAATCCTTCAGGAAATTTGGCCAAAGCTGAGCCTTGAGGAGGTTTCAGATCTGAGGGTGGTGCATTATAAACACTATTGAGCCTAGTGCAATAATTTTGAACACTTTCCCCAGTGTTTCTTTTGAGGTTGTTGTAATATGAAAGTATTTGGAGAGGGTTTTTCCTGACTTCCCATTTGTTTAGGAATGAATTGTTATAGCCTAAATCTACCTCAAGCAGAAAGAAGGCAGAGTTCAGGGTAACATCAAACCATGCTCAGTCAAGTAGCTAGCCCTACCAGATCAGGAGAGGGCTCTCTCCGGGTCAATCTCAGCAAAAATAATCAATAGGACTTGAGATGACTTGAAATAAAGGCTAATTTTAGGGTAGGTATATAAATAAAGGAGTTTGATTTGATTTTGGGGTTTTTGTTGGAATCAAAGGGAAAGGAAGTTTTGGGTTCGGGGATGAGGCCTAGTTTTTGCAGAGTTCTAAATGGGGCAAGGAAGGAAATTGTTTTGATGCTTTGGATTGAATGAATGGTAGTTTCAGACTGGTGAGGAGCTGAAGAGGGCAAGAGGCTTTCAAGAATCCTCTTCAAACAGATGAAAACATGGAAAATTAAACAAAATTGAAGGCAGAGCAAAGCAATCTAATGAATTCCACCTTTATAACTCATTTGTTTAATTTAAGAAGAAAGGAGACGAGAAATGATACACATAAACATCAATGAACTTAAAATCACATAGAGAAACACACCATCAAAACACAGAGCCACATGGATCCCAAAGAGTGCTGCAAACCCTGGTCTATTCCTTTGCCAAAATTGCAGAGATGAAATGTACAATGAAGTGCCAAGCAATCCCAAGTGTCCAACCCTGAAAATCACTGAAGAACTACATGATATAAACAAGCCTAACTCATTCCCATGCCTCTAGGGGTCAAGCTCATCATTCTAGGAGCTGTTTCAACCATATCTAAACTAGGAACTGGAAAATAGGCAATGAAACAACTTGCCTCTATATGATAGGAAACTGATTCATTCACTTACATTTCACTTTTTGGTGAATGAATCCACTAATATGAGTGAAAATGTGCCAAAATTACATCATGGTCATGAAATTACATCAATTTACATCAAGAGTTACATGAAAAAGTCAAACTAGCCAAAACTAGGCGAAAATCTGAGCTATTGAGTGAAAAATAGGCCAAATTTCCCAATGCGCCGCGCCTGAAATCTCTATGCGTAGCACAACTTTGAGGCTGATTTTGAGGGCCGTCCCGAAGTCTAAATTGAGTGCAAGAGAGCTCGTTGGAAATCCCTGCCTGTCTACTTTCCAATCCAAGTGGAATTTCTGAATTTGGTTGCCATTTTCCCCTCCAAAAATCAAATCGCCCAACACTGCTTCCTATGTGTGCAAAAAGTGGCAGAAAGGCCATTTTTAGGGTGTTTTTGACCCTTTAGGCAACCTAGAACTTGATGAAATCCTTAGGTAATCCATAGGCATGCATAAATTTTGATGAAAAATCCAAAAATGCAAATTTTTCCTCTAGAAGAGCTGCCAATTATAAGCACGCGCCAAGTGGCGCTATGCATCGGGCAGGGAAATCTGTTTTGAGACCAAAAAATTCAAAATTGACAAAAAATTTCCCAAATTTCTTGAAATTTAGGCTGAAGGTCCCTCATCAAGCACTATGCTGGGCCAAAGAAGCTTTGGCCAAAATTTGGAGTCTATCATGCCTTTTACGATGCTTTAGTGCCCTCCTTAGCCTTGCCTTCTGGATCTTGATCCTTGCTTTGCAAACATGATTTCGTGCCCAATAGTGGTTCTTCATGTGCCTGAGCATGCCCTTTTCCTTTTTTTCCTTCTCCAATAGCTTCTCAAGATGAATTTTGACCCTCTCAAGCCAAGTCTCTCTATCAGCCTCAATCTCCCGCTCAATGGGTGTCATCTCATCTTGACTTCTTCGGGCAGCTTGCCGGTTCTCACGGATGTTTTGCAACTCCATGATTGTCTGCTGATCCTCTAACTATTTGTTCCACTGCTCCAGGTAGTTTATGATCAATTGGGCTCTCTGCAACTTGTCGGTCAATGTGTCTATCTCAGCCTTTTGCTCCTGAATGATCTCTCTCAACTTTGAGCTTGGAGAGCTCAAATCCTCATCAATCAGTATAACATCAGTATCCTGACCTCCTGAAGGGCCTTCATCTTACATAGGCCTCTTTCCTCTGTCCTGTACCTATACCTGTGATGACGGCAACAAGACCCCTTCCACCCCGGGTGGAGATAGTACTCATCGGGCTGCTGCAAACAATACTTTGGTTCCTCTCTGATAAGTGACATATACTGGCACACCGATAGGCTCTGTCTCGTAACCTTGAGGTTGATGTGAAGGTTCACCTAGCTCATGAAAAACCTCGGGAGGAACCTGAGGAACTGTGAATAAATCACGGGAAATGAAATCCTCCCATGAAATTCCCTGCAATCCAAGCTGATGTACAACCACGATCTTGATGAGTGCATAGTGATAAATACTGCTGTACTGCTGCTCGGGAGTTTTCTTCTGCATAAGCATGGTCATCCTCTCGATGTTTCGACACATGAAATAAGGTATTTTCATCATCCTCACTCTAGTGAAATACATCAATAACCTAATGTGGTATGCATAGAGGCGTGAGAACCAGCCCTCACAACTGAAGTATCTGATAATAAGTTTCATCAAAGGCGCATAGGATTCCTTTAGGAACCGGAATGGGAATACCCTGCTGAGCTGTCTCACATAGCTAGGCCTGATGTATAGTTCATAATGCACTCTGTCCACCTGCTGTATTTTGTTCCACTGTTCACCCACATTCGATATTCTGGTTGCTTGAGAAATGGTTTCTGGTGTCAAGGTGAAATTTACACCAGCAAGAGTTACCTGACCATCATGCAAATGTAATACAAACAACCGAGCCAACTCCTGATGATGATGAATCCTAGCAATCATCTCACAATACTAATAGCAGGACTGCTCTCGAAAACATGCCATGGCAAGTGGGCAAGCATGCAATTGAGTCAATGAGGTGGGCTCTTCTCTCACATGTTTGCCACCTTTACGAGGCCTTTTCAGTGCATGTAGCTCAGTGGTAGAATCACTATCTCTGTCATATGATGTATCAGTGTCTGTCTCCATGGTGTTTCAAGGTTAATGCAGGTGTATGTTGGCTTGAGTGAGATGAGGAATGAGAATTTGGTTGTTTTTTGTTTTAATGCCAAATATGTGCCAAAGGGAAGGGACTGTGGGAAAAATAGGACAGTGGGAACACTGAAGTCTTGTAAAGTTGTATTTTTCCTTTTTAAAGCTTTTGATTTGACAAACTTAGTGATAAGGGACAGTCCCTTGACTGCTTGGGGAACTCGGAGTTTTGGGAATTTTTACAAATGAAATGGGGAAGTGAAAATGATGGGAAATGAAATGATTTTATGGATAGGGAAATCGGAATGAGATAATATGAGTGGTTTAGGATATAAGGGAATAGGGGATAGACTGTAATGATAGTATTAACAGTGATGGGAAAGGAACCACAGGTGGGGAATGGAGTTGGAGTACTTGACACCAAAATCACTTTTAAAACACCAATTATAAAACCCTAAGGAGCAATTTTTAACAAGAGGATAGGGTTTGAATTTTGACATCACAAATTCTCATAATCCACTTCAATCAACACCAAACATGTTAATGGCAATTTCATAAACTTACTTGGAGCGAGAAGGACCAAGTTGATTTGAATTTTTTTGGAGTAATGATAAAAATTCTCGTTGTCGGCCCTGTGCGCCGCGACAGTGGACCAATGCGCCACGACAACTGTGCGCCGTGCCAGTTCTAATTTGCAAGGAGATGAGAGGCTCTATGCGCCGCGACCTTCACCTAGTGCGCCGCGCAGGTAAACTCACCCACAGTCCCGGCCTCCAAACACTGATTTCGCCCTTCACGATTTTCTTTGGCTTCACTCTTGTCTTTGGCATGCAAATGGATTGTTTAAACACCCAAAATATCTTATATATCATAGACTTTGATTTTTGATTTAGAAAACCCACTTTCTAATGTTGCAGACTTTGGCACTTTGCACTTTTTTAAAATAAACTTTGTTTTTGTTTGTTTCCTTTGATTTTTTGAATTGATGATGAATCTCTTGTCTATTTTTTGCAGGGATAGCTGGCATGGAATTTGGTAAAGGTGACCAGGGCTGTGCTTGAAGAACTTTACAACTAAAAAACTTTTGAAAATTACATGGCATTTATTACAAAGGATGAAATTGACGATTTTTCTTCAAAACAGAGTTTTGAAGAAGAATCATGATCAAGCATTATGACAATGAAATTTTTGAATGAAAACTTATTTCAAACCTCCCTCATGTGCCTGCTGACATTATTAGTCATTATGAAAACTAAATTAATGAAACCCTAGGCCTAATGAGACCTAAAAACCCTAAAATGACTCTTTGGCAAACATGACTGTAAATGACTTTGAAATTGATTTTGATAAACAGACACAGACCAGAAGGTACATGACATGAGTGATATGAGTGAAAAGACCCTTTCGTCAGATGATCCATGCTCCTAATGGAATGCAGATGACTGAACTGAATGAGACACCTAAAATGAAATGCAACAAAAGAGATTTTGATCTCTGACGGAGGGATGAAGAGACCGACTCTAACATGACTGATGGAGATTCTGGAGGTCATTAATACTATTAGGGGTTAAGCCTTTGGACCATTTTCTTTCTTCTCCCCCTAAACTTTGAGCAAACAATCTAAGTTTGATAGTTTCATCATCTATCTCATTTCTATCAAAATAATCATTCATCTTGTCCACATGTTGTGAAGCAGTAGTAGCACCACTGGCATCATATAATGGGATCTTGAACTGATAGTCTTGTGGTAGAATGACTAAAGGTAAAGGAAGGACTAGGGGAGCATACCATGTTGCCATGATAGGAGGTTGTGGAAAAAATGGGGGGTTTACAGGTGGAGGATGTAAGATAGGATGGGGTTGGTGGAATGGAGTGGTTTGAATAGTGGGTGTTTGGATAATAGAAGTGGATGGACCAGAAAGAGACCGTTGAACAGATTTAGGATGAGAGAAACCAAAATTATGAATGAAATGCAGATTAGGTGGGTTAGTTTCTCTACTAACAGTGTGTTCACCACTATGTTGGTGTGAGTGTGGAGGCTCAAATTCTATCTGATCTATATCATCAAGTGACCTAGTTCTGAATGAGTTTCTTAAGTCAACTTGGGTATTTTGCAGAGCTAAGAAATTTTTGGGAATAGAATTAGCTCTATGTACTGATTTGACAACAGTTGAAGTTTTAGACTTAGGAGATTTCCTAAGTATACTTTCTGGATTATCAACTATCTCAGGAGGATTTGGGTCAGGATAGGCTCTAGTATGAACTCTTCTAGAAGTCACTATGATATGTTTTCAAACCCAATGATAAGAAAAGTTTAACCGAGTATGACAATCTTTGATAGGCTAACTGATCTTTTAAACAAGGAAACTTAATTCTCAAAATTTCCTTAACTGAGTTTGTATGATGTTATGATAGAAATGGGTTTCCCAGTGGAGTATTTAGGTTAATTCAGAATTGTGGAGTCACCAGGTGGAAATTTTTAGCTTTGGAAGATAAAATGTTTTATGGTCCACCACCACTAATAAGGTCTTAATACCAATCTGAAATGTTTTGGGTTTTCTGAGTTTTTTATAGTTCTGGGGGTTATGAGAGTGTCCTATATCTATTTCAGCACTTAGCTACGGTGATGAGACAGAAAAAGTTTACCCTGTGGCTTACTTAACTGATTTCTCCAAGGTTTGATAAGGGTCTGTTAGAATCCTAAGGGTTACTTAGTTTGTCACTGATTCAGACAAGTCCTATCATGATCATCAATATGCTTGGTAGTGCTTGAAGAAAGCTAATTTTACTTAGGTGAATGCTGAGTATTTTTTTTTAAAGGATTTTACTCAGAACTCCCTAGTGGAGTCACCAGTATGTTAGGACACCGTAGTTTTGCAATATTGGAAAATACAAAGCTGCAGAGCCTACATCAAACCACTTTGGAATCTAAGGATCTATCCATCCAAGATTCAGAGAGGGGTCAATCTATGTATGTTCAAAGATATGATCTTTTTAAAGCTTATGTATGATATTAGGCTAGATATGAATAACAAGGTTTTTTGTTTGTTTTGGTTGGGCTGGATAACATGAAGATGAAGGAATTTTGTATGAAGGGTGAAGGTGCGAGCAAGTGAAAGAATAGTTCAACCAATAAGATAAGCAAGGAACAACATCAATCCGTTGGGCTATGGAGTCATAAAAGGATTTAATTGTACAACAAGTTTCAAGAGTGGTCCATGGGGCAAGTCATCTATGTCAAAGGATCTCTTTAAGTTGATTTTATGGAATGGAACAGTAAGAGTGTTGTGAAAGAAACAAACGCACAAGAGAAACAAAGAACAACTTAAGATTAGGTAAGTACTTTTAAACTAGCCTACTTTCAGCATGCACTTAATGGAAAGACACAAAATTAACCTAAGATCACATAAGTACTTTTAAAATAGCCTACTTTTGATATACTTTCAAGAGAAAACATAAAAAACAAAGAATAGCTTAAGATCAAGTAAAGAATTTTAACTTAGCCTGCTTTCAGCATATTCAAAGGAAAACATTCATGATAAACATAAAAATAGTCTAAGATCAGGTAAGTAATTTTAAACTAGCCTGCTTTTGACATACTCTTAAGGGAACTTTTCAAAGCAACTGTCGGAGATAAACTAGAGGACAGGGCTAACCATAAACTTCTCTAGCTCAGCTTTAATTAGAAGACTTCTCAAGAACATTCAAAGACAATATCTCAAGTTGTACTCAGGAAAAATGGGCTTACCAACACTTCACTGGTTATACTCTATTGAATTACCTTCAAAACACATTTAGAAGAAAACATAAAGGATCAATATTTATCAGTGACATTTAGGGTACTTTAGAAGTAAATCCTAATCTATATTTTCTGTTCTTTATCAGAGAAAAGTGGACAGAATGAAAACATAAAGAAACTAATTATAGTGAGAAACACATCACCATTAACATAGACCAGGATCCCATAAATCAACTATTTGTATTTGATGTTCAAACCAGTTACAATATTCAAGTCCAGTGGGTCTTTACAGCTTCAAACTTCTCATCTCAGCTTATGTATCTTCAATTACAAAACAAAGCTACAACATGCTTCAACAGCTATTTACATTCAACAGGTATCCAAAGACCAACCTGTATACTATCTTCAAGAGAAGTATTTATAGAAGAAATGAGGAGGTGGAGTGAAAGAAAGGCCTATCTGTTCAATTAATGCAGAGTTAGTGCTTTTCGGCCTTTGAAGGGAAAAGTGGAGAAGAAATGAAAACTATTAACTCTGTTAATTGATTATTACATTAAATTTCATCAACTAAAGTCACTTTTATTGACTTTGGAGGCTTTTGGTAGGCTGGTAATTAATTCTGAGTTGTCTTTGACAAATATCTCTGACTGTGCAATTAATATGCACTCTTTTAGGTGAGATCAGCTGGCATGTGGCACTTTGAGGAGTAATATCCTCTATGATGTGGCATTCGGATGCTCTTTTGGTTAATTTGTCATGATCTGTTGCTTTAGTGGCTTTAAGTGCTGATCTTCCTGACTGTTTATCTTTTAAACATTTTTCTGCTTTATTCGCTATGTCCTTACCTTCGTAAATCATTGGTAAAGCTTTTTAATCCTTGGTCTTTTGGCTTTAACCTTTATCTTTAACCATCACTATCTTTTGTCCCCTTTCAACTGAATTCGGCTTTGATGCTTGGGAGGGTTCAACCATGCAACCAGTGCTCATACAGCACGGATCAACTATGAAATTGTGATTGGCAATCCCCTTTTGTGCGATTTTTTACCTCTGTTTGGACCACGAGGGTCCATATCTTCTGGCCCTGCCCTTTACTGAACTATGGGGAGGGTTTCAGCCTTAAAACCACCACAAAAAACCTGCAAAAACCATAAAAACGTTATATAAACCTTCGAGGGAGGGAAATACTACATGCAGAGGTTGTCGGAGGCAGAGGAGAAGTGCAGAGGCAGTGAGTATGCAGGAGGAAGAGGTTTTATGAAGAAAACCGGTGAAAATCCAGTTTAAAATTGTATTTGGCACGAATTTTTCCTGGCAGTTTTCGAAATACCGCTGGTGCTTTTCGTGTGACCCTCAGGCAGTAACTGGTTTTGCCTGGAGGGAACATGATCCAATTATATAGCACCATGCATTCTCCACAATACCACTAGTCTCACGCGACTTTTGGATTTTAAACTTCAAACAAAAAAATCGCACGATATGCGATATCGACCGTCGGATGAGGAGGGAGAGATCTGATGGTGAGGAGAGGGGCACGATGGAAAGGTGCGCGGCAGGAGATTTGGTGGAGGCCAGGTGTCAGCGCATGATTGGATGGGCGCTTTACATAGTGGATGGTAGGCCCCCGGTGGGATTGGGTGTCGGGATGAATGAGGACTGTTGATTTAAATAAATCAACGGTGGGAATCATTTATAGGGGTGAAAGGATATTTTTGAGTCGGGAGGATAGGGAGAGAAGGGGATGCATGGAGGTCATCGGATCCTATGGATCTATGGTTTAGATCTCATCGGGGTGTTTTTGTCGGGGTGGAAAATTCATAAAGAAAACGCGGGTTTCATGGAAATGCAGATGCGATGGGGGTTTAACATAGGCACTGGGGTATGGTCACGTGGAGGGGAAAGCTGACCAGGGGCGGAGGAGGAAAGAGCTTATCGCATCAGCAGTCTGATGGAATACAAAACAAGGGAGAAGGAGCAAAAGGAATGCTGATGGCGTGATGGCAATGGGGCTAAGGTTTAGCACAGGAGCATGGTCATATAGCGGGGTATATGACCAGGGGCGGAGGAGAAGGGGCTTATCGCATCGGTGGGGGGGAAGGGGAGGCAAAGTTATGAACATGTGACAGCGCCAATGCAATATAAAACGATGCGATGAGCGCTTAGCTCCCGGTCACGAGGCTTAGTCATATGACGAAGAAAGAGCTGGGGCTAAGCCGAAAGGGGCTAAAGCCTGAAGCTAAAAAAGGCTTAAAATGAAGCCCTTTTAGGTATTTTTTCAGGATTTCGATAGGAAGAATAAGGGCTTTTAAACCATAACCAAGGATTTTTATGAGTTTAAAATGGATTTTAAAGGTTTTTTGAGGATAATGAAGGGGAAATAAGAAGGAAAAAAGGAGAATGAATAAGGGAAAAAATGAGTAAAAATAGGTTTTTTAGAAAACGATGGAACAAGGCCTGAAAATAGTCTTTTTGGATATCCTCATAGATTCTTGGTGGATTTCTTCAAAGGACCAGCAATATTTTGAAAGGAACAACAGGCTAAGGAACAACACTGCTAGGAAACATCATTAGGGAACATCACTGTTAAAGAACAACAGACTTCAAGAATGAGTAATTTTCTATGGAAATAATCTCTTGAAGGCTCAAGACCTGTTTTTAGCCATCATTTTCTATGACAAAAATTTACTGATGGCTAACAGATCGGATGCCAAAGTTAAGTTCTCAAGAAGTTGAAACACCAATTTACCCAAACAAGACCCACAGTTTTGGCGCTTCATCTCTTAGGGTTATGTTTTTGGACATTTCGGGTTTTACAATGTTTCTCAACAATAAATAGGCCTTCGAGCCTCATTGTAACATAGTGGAGAGGCCTGTAGCAGCCACATCTCTTCTTAGGGATACGTTACCAATGCCCTCACCCTCTCATTTCCATTATTCCCAGCAAGCATGTTTCAGTCATTTATTTTGTAACACAGTTCAGAGGCCTGTAGTTGCCACATCTCTTCTTAGAGATAAGCCTACCAGCACCCTAGATGTTTATTTACATTATATATGTAAGCAAATTTCAGTCATTTTATTTTAATAAAAGGAAGCATTATTTCTGCTGTATCTCTATTTTTCTGGTTATATGTGTATTCTGTTGCATTCCTGCACAAATCTGGATCAGTGGTATCAGAGCAAGTCTGCTCTTTCTATGTTTTTCTTTGCATGTCCCCAAAACGGTCACGGTATAAGGAGTTTGGGCTCGATTTGGTTGCACCCTTGCAAAAACAGAATCGCAAACCCTGACGACCCCCCATGGCGGAAGGAAAGAAAGATGAGGGATTAGGAGATCCTATCAAAATCTTGCTCGGAAAGGCCCTCGAGAAACATAGGACACGTTGATGGATGAATTTTCCCATATCCTTCAACGGCTGCCCACCGGCGACACATCCACATCCAACATGTCCGCCAACAAGTTTGCGACATCCTAGACAAATCCAATACCATGTTCAACAGAATTTTCCCTTCATGGAGGAACTTAACGCAATGGGGACCATTACTTCCTAAGGAGGGAGGAATGATCCAGGTGGATATCAATGGCCACCCACCTATTCTATTTGGACCCGCACAATCAACTCTTTCAGTTCTTCACTTCCAACAACTTACTATTTTTAGCAGGTTTTCAAGTCCTACACTTCCGGAGCTGTTTTGGGGCCTTGATGATCCAGGTGGATATTGGTGGCCACCCACCTATTCCATTTGAACACCTGCCTTAAGTTCTTTCCATTTTTAAGTCACAACACAACTTACTATTTTTAGCAATTTTTCAGGTCCTGAAATTGCAGAGCCATTTTGAGGCCTGAAATTATGCTTTTTGGGAAAATAGGGAGCAACATGGGTCCATGGAATGATGTTTCTCACACCGAAAGTTGTACTCCTCAGATAGATATTTCTAACGAGCTATTGAGCGCGTCAAACGAAGATCAGATGCCAAAGATACGTCCCCCGGGAAGTCGAAACACCAATTTACCCAAACGAGACCCACAGTTTTGGCACTTCATCTCCTAGGGTTAGATTTTTGGACGTTTCGGGTTTTTCATTGTTTCTTAACAATAAATATGCCTTCGAACCTCATTTTAACACAGTGGAGAGGCCTGTAGCTGTCACATCACTTCTCAGGGATACGCTACCAATGCCCTCGCCTGCTCATTTCCATTATTCCTGCAAGCATGTTTCAGTCATATATTTTGTAACACAGTTCAGAGGCCTGTAGCCGCCACATCTCTTCTCAGATATAAGCCTACCAACGCCCTAGCATTTTATTTAAATTATGTATGTAAGCACATTTCAGTCATTTTATTTTAGTAAAAGGAAGCATTATTGTAACTGCATCTCTATGTTTATGGTTATAAGTGTATTGTGTTCCTGCAAAAATCCGGATGAGTGGTAACAAAGAGGGTCTACTCTTTCTCTGTTTTTATTTGCATGTCCCTAACGTGGTCAGGGTAGAAGGAGTTCGAGCTCGATCTGGTTGCACCCTTGAAGGATCAACCTCACAAACCCTGACGACCCCCCATGGCGGAAGGAAAGAAAGACAAGGGAGCAGGAGATCCTATCAAAATCTTGCCTGGGGAGGCCCTCAAGAAACGGAGGAACACGATGATGGATAAATTTTTTGAGATCCTTCAACGCTACCCACCAGCAACACATCTACATCCAACACATCTGCCAATAGATCTGTGACATCGTAGACAAATCCAATACCAAGTACAAAAGAATTTTCCCCTCATGAAGGAACTTAACACAATGGGGACCATTTCTACCTAAGGAGGGAGGAATGATTTAGGTGGATATTGGTGGCCGCCACCTATTCCATTTGGACCCACACCATAAAATATTTCAGTTATTCACTTCCAATAGCTTACTATTTTTAGCAAGTTTTCGATTCCTACACTTTCGGAGCCGTTTTGGGGTCTTGATGATCCAGGTGGATATTGGTGGCCACCCACCTGTTCCATTTGAACCCCCGCTATCAGTTCTTTCTATTTTTAAGTTACAACACAACTTACTATTTTTAGTATTTTTTTGGGTCCTAAACATCCGGAGCCGTTTTGAGGCCCTAAACAACGTTTTTTGGGAAAACAGGGAGCAACATGGGTCCATTGATTGATGTTGCTCAGATCGAAAGTTGTACTCCTCGGATAGATCTTTCTAACGAGCTATTGAACGCGTCAAACAAAGATCAGATGCCAAAGTTATGCCCCCGGGAAGTTGAAACACCAATTTACCCAAACGAGACTCACAGTTTTGGCGTTTCATCTCCTAGGGTTAGGTTTTTGGACGTTTAGGGTTTTGCATTGTTTCTAAACAATAAATAGGCCTTTAAGCCTCATTTTACCATAGTGGAGAGGCATGTAGCCGCCACATCTCTTCTCAGGGATACGCTACCAGTGCCCTCGCCCACTCATTTCCATTATTCCTGCAAGCATGTTTCAGTCATTTATTTTTTAACATAGTTCAGAGGCCTGAAGCTGCCACATCTCTTCTCACAGATAAGCCGACCAGCGCCCTAGATGCTTATTTACATTATGTTTGTAGGCACATTTCAGTCATATTATTTTAATAAAAGAAAGCATTATTTCTACTGCATCTCTGTGTTTATGGTTATATGTGTATTCTGTTGCATTCCTGCATAAATCTAGATGAGTGGTATCAGAGCGGGTCTACTCTTTCTCTATTTTTCTTTGCATGTCACCTACGCGGTCTAGGTATAAAGAGTTCGGGCTTGATCTCGTTGCACCCTTCCAAGATTAGCCTCGCAAACCCTGACAACCCCCCATGGTGGAAGGAAAGAAAGACAAGGGACCATGAGATCCTATCAAAATATTGCTCAGGGAGGACCTCTAGAAACAGAGGAACATGATGATGGATGAATTTGCCCAGATCCTTCAACGACTACCCATTGGTGGCACATCTACATCCAACACATCTACCAATATGTCTGCAACATCGTGGACAAATCCAATACCAAGTTGAGCAGAATTTTCCCCTCATGGAGGAACTTAACGCAATGGGGACCATTTCTTCCTAAGGAGGGAGGAATAATCCAAGTGGATATCGGTGGCCACCCACCTATTCCATTTGGACCCGTACAATCAACTCTTTCAGTTCTTCACTTCGAGAAGCTTACTATTTTTAGTAGGTTTTCGATTCCTACACTTCTGGAGACATTTTGGGGTCTTAATGATCCAGGTGGATATTGGTGGCCACCCACCTATTCCATTTGAACCCCCGCCATCAGTTCTTTCCATTTTTAAGTTACAACACAACTTACTATTTTTAGCAGTTTTTGGGTCCTGAACTTCCAGAGCCATTTTGAGGCCCTAAACGACGTTTTTTGGGAAAACATATCTTCTCAGGGATACACTACCAGTGCCCTCGCCTGCTCATTTCCATTATTCATGCAAAGATGTTTCAGTCATTTATTTTATAACACAGTTCAGAGGCCTGTAGCCACCACATCTCCTCCTAAAGATAAGCCTATCAGCGCCCTAGCTGCTTATTTACATTATGTCTATAAGGACATTTTAGTCATTTTATTTTAATAAAAGGAAGTGTTATTTCCGCTACATCTCTTTGTTTATGCTTATATGTGTATTTTGTTGCATTCTAGCATAAATTCGGATCAGTGGTATCAGAGTGGGTCTGCTCTTTCTATGTTTTTCTTTGCATGTCCCCAATGTGGTCAGGGTATAAGGAGTTCGAGCTCGAGCTAGTTTTACCCTTGCAAGATCAGCCTCTTAAACCCCGACGACCTCCCATCGCGGAAGGAAAGAAAGATGAGGGAGCATTAGATCCTATCAAAATCTTGCTCAAGGAGGCCCTTGAGAAACAGAGGAACATGATGATGGATAAATTTTCCCAGATCCTTCAATGGCTTCCCACCAGCAGCACATCTACATCCAACACGTCTGCCAATAGATCCGCGACATCCTGGATAAATCCAATACCAAGTTTAGCAGAATTTTCCCCTCATGGAAGAAATTAACGCAATGGGGAAAATTTCTTCCTAAGGAGGGAGGAATGATCTAGGTGGATATCGATGGTCACCCACCTATTCCATTTGGATCCGCACCATCAACTCTTTCAGTTCTTCACTTCGAGCAGCTTACTATTTTTAGTAGGTTTTCAAGTCCTACACTTCCAGAACCGTTTTGGGGTCTTGATGATCTAGGTGGATATTGGTGGCCACCCACCTATTCCATTTGAACCCCCGCCATCAGTTATTTTCATTTTTAAGTTACAACACAACTTACTATTTTTAGCATTTTTTCGGGTCTTGAACTTCCGAAGCCATTTTGAGGCCCTAAACGACCTATTTTGGGAAAACAGGGAGAAAAATAGATCCATGGACTAATTTTTCTCACACCAAAAGTTGTACTCCTCATATATATCTTTCTAATGAGCTATTGAGCGTGTCAAACAGAGATCGGATGCCAAAGTTACGACCCCGGGAAGTTGAAACACTAATTTACCCAAATGAGACCCATAGTTTTGGCGCTTCATCTCCTAGGGTTAGGTTTTTGTATGTTTCAGGTTTTACATTTTTTCTCAACAATAAATAGGCCTTCAAGCCTCATTGTAACACAATGGAGAGGCCTGTAGCCACCACATCTCTTCTCAGGGATACGCTACTAGTGCCCTAGCCTGCTCATTTTCATTATTCCTGCAAGCATGTTTCGATCATTTATTTTGTAACACAATTCAAAGGCTTGTAACTGCCACATCTCTTCTCAGAGATAATCCTACCAGCACCCTAGCTGTTTATTTACATTATGTCAATAAGCACATTTCAGTAATTTTATTTTAATAAAAGGAAGCATTATTTTCATTGCATATATTTGTTTATGGTTATATGTGTATTTTGTTGTGTTCCTACATAAAATCTGGCTCAATGGAGTTCAAATGGAATAGGTGGGTGGCCACCAATATACACCTGGATCATCAAGGCCCCAAACTAGCTCTAGGAGTGTAGGACCCGAAAACCTGTTAAAAATAGTAAGCTACTAGAACTGAAGAACTGAAAGAGTTGATGGTGCAGGTCCAAATGGAATAGGTGGGTGGCCACCGATTCAATTTTTATGTCTATTTCTGTATTTTATTGCATTCCTGCATACCACTGACCCATGTTGCTTCATGTTTTCCCAAAAAATGTCGTTTAGGGCCTCAAAATAGCTCCAGAAGTTCAGGACCCGAAAAATATTAAAAATAGTAAGTTGTGTTGTAACTTAAAAACAGAAAGAACTGATGGCGGGGGTTAAAATGGAATAGGTGCATGGCGACCAATATCCACCTGGATCATCAAGACCCCAAAACGACTCCAGAAGTGTAGGACATGTTGTGTATGAGTCCCGACCTTGCGCTGTTATTGTTACTTTGGGAAATAATCTGTACAAGATACTAGAGGTACCACCATGTGCCGCTATCTCTTTGGTTACTGCAAAACAATGTAGTAAGCTCATTTCCCAAACCAAGAAATTTTTTTTCCTGATGATCCGCCCCTAGGGAAATAAGAAGACTGTGGCCACGACCTCCAGACAGGGCTCCTCTGTACAAAAACAACAAATGGAAAAGGTTGTGGAGGAGTATAGGGACATCTTCACCTCACCCACATGGGTTCCTCTGCACTATCAGGCTAAGCACCCCATTGATCTGACCCCAGGTGCACCACTACCCAATGGATTGATCTATCGACGCTTTATTCTGGAGAGTGATGAAATCAAGAGGCAGATTTAGGAGCTGCTGTAGAAAGGTCACATCTGGCCAAGTTCATCGCCCTGTGGGAGCCCGATCATGTTGTTACAAAGAAGGATGGGACTTTGAGACTCTGTATTGGCTATCAGGCACTGAACAAGATCACTGTCTAGAATAGGTACCCAATCCAATAGATTGATGACCTTTTCGACCAACTCAAAGGGGTGAAATATTTCAGCAAGATCGACTTGAAGTCTGGGTATCACTAGGTACCAATTGAACCCTCCGATGTGTGGAAGACATCCTTCAAAGCCAAGGAGGGCCTTTTCGAATGGTTAGTCATGTATTTCGTGTTGACGAATGCTCCAGCAACCTTCATGAGGTTGATGGACAAAATATTACGGCCATTCACCAACTCATTTGTCATGGTGTACTTGGATGACATTCTGATATTCAACCAGACTTGGGAAGAGCACCTCCACCACATCTGACAAGTCCTCCAAACACTGCGGCAACACAAATTGTGTGCCAATTGGAGAAGTGCACTTTTGGCATGACCCAGGTTCAAGATATGGGATACATTATTGATGAAAGGGGGGTGCATGTGGATCCAACCGATAATCAAGTCATTCGAGATTGGCTAGCCCCAACCACTCTAACAGAGCTTCACAAATTTCTGGGTCTTGCTAATTTCTACCGCTGGTTCGTGTTGGGATTCTCTCATATAACTTGGCCCTTGAGTCAAGTCACCAAGGGAGGAGTGAAAGAAAAAATATTTTGGTCGAAATATCAACAGAAGGAATTTTTAGAATTGAAACATCGCCTCTGTTATGCCCCAGTTCTCACATTACCAGACTTACAACAACCATTTGAGATCGAGACAGATGCCTCTAACTATGCTATTAGGGAAGTTCTTACTCAACAGGGGCATCCAATGGCATATCACATTGAGACATTGTCTGACACATTTCGCAAGTATCCCAATTATGAGAAAGAAATGTATTCCATTGTGCAGGCTTGTCTACAATGGAAGCATTACATTCTGGGGAAGGAAGCAATCATCCACAAAGACCATCGACCCCTGCAAATCATACAGACACAAGGATGTTGTAGAAGGATCACCATCAAAAGTGGTCCAAATATCTGCAATAATTTCATTTTAACATCAAGCACAAGAAGGGTAGCACAAATAATGTTGCAAATTGTCTCAGCCGACCACCGGTCATGGCGCTAACCACCGTTCTCAACTCTTATGGGCATGAGACTTCTGATTGGTTGCTTCTCTACAAGAGTGATCCAGAATTCAGCCACACATACAAGGCACTCTTGGGGGTTATGCAAATTCCAAATTTTCACCTCCAAGATGCATTTTTATGTCACCTGGGACACCTGGGACACCTTTGTGTTCCTTCAAGCGAGCGTGCAAAGATGATATGGGAAGCACAATATAGTTGAGTCGTTGGGAATTTAGGGGTCGAGAAAACAGTGGCAGTATTGCAGAAGTATTTCAATTGGCCGAACCTTCGACAGGATGTCGAGAAGTACATCAGATCTTGCACTGCTTGCGCCATTGCCAAATCGACCATCAAGAAGCAAGGCCTCTATACTCCGTTACCTACCCCTAGTCGACCTTGGGAATCCATCTCCATGGATTACATATCGGACCTTCCTTCCACAAGTATGGTTGGCCTAATAATACAACAGAAATATCAAGAGGAGCAATGTCACATAATACCTCATCTGTGAAGGGCTTGATGCTATATGGAAGGAAAAACTACTGGCTGACGCAAAGATCCCATCCTTGATGAAGCCAACTGCCTTGGTGCAGGAATTGGTCAGCTTTGATAAACTGATACAGTTGGATCTTATGTTCACGAGTGTTCTTGATTTTCATGTCCATGATACAATCTGTGGTGGCCTGTTCCATGCAGTTTGGGTTTAACTCTGTTGGTGTGAGTTGTTCTACAATGTCAGAGGTGTCCAATAGAGGTGGGAAGTAGGGACAAAGGTGGTCGATGTTGAATAATGGGTGCAGACCAAGGAATGGTGGAATACTGAGCTCGAAGGCATTGTTCCCTACAACCTTGGTGATGGTGTACGACCCATATTGGAGCAGGAAAAGCTTGCGGTGGGGTCCAGTGAGGCGCTCCTTCTGCAAATGTAGCCACAGTTTGTCACCCACCTATAATTTTTGTGGCACCCAATGTTAATCATGTCGTTTCTTGTACTGAGAATTGGCTCTGTCCAATATGTCATGACCCTGTTGGGGGATGTGGTGAATGCTCTCGATGAAGATGTTAGTTTTGTCAGCTTCAGATTGGACATGAGCCGAATCAGCCTGAGTAGCCGCAAATGGCATGGCTACGTCAATGGGACATAACGGCTGAAATCCTGAGCCCACCTAAAAGGGGCTATGGCCGGTTGAGTTGTGGAGAGCCCGATTATAACTGTGTTGTACATAGGGGAGGCTCTCATCACATGTGCATGGATGATTTGAATTGTACATGCGTAGAATGTGTACAATCATCCTATTGATGACCTATGTCTGGCCATCAGTTTGGGGATGCAAAGTTCTGGACTTGATGGGCCTGGTGTCCAGCATTGACTAGAGGCATGACCAAAATGTGCGGAGGAACCTGATTTCCCGATCTGACATGATAGACAATGGGATCGCAAAGTGCACCCACACTCGTTCAAAGAAGAGTTTAGCAGTGGCTTCTGCTATGATATTCTTCTTGCAGGCTGCCATAATGGCCATCTTCAAGAATTTGTCGACGACCACGAAAAAACAATCATTTCCATGCTTAGTAGAAGGAAGTGTAGGATATTCTTATGTAGGAACAAAATAAAATACAGAAATAGACATAAACACAGACATGCAGCGGAAATAATGCTTCATTTCATTAATATCAAATAACTGAAATATGCTCACAGACATAATGTAAATAAAAATCTAGGGCATTGGTAGGCTTATCTCTAAGAAGAGATGTGGTGGCTACAGGCCTCTGAACTGTGCTACAAATAAATGACTGAAACATGCTTACAAGAATAATGGAAATGAGCGGGTGATGGCACTGGTAGTGTATCCCTGAGAAGAGATGTGGTGGCTACATGCCTCTCCACTGTGTTACAATGAGGCTCGAAGGCCTATTTATTGTTGAGAAACAATTTAAAACCCAAATTATCCAAAAACCTAACCCTAGGAGATGAAGCGCCAAAACTGTGGGTCTCGTTTGGGTAAATTGGTGTTTCAACTTCCCGGGGACGTAACTTTGGCATCTGATCTCTGTTTTATTCACTCAATAGCTCGTTATAAATATCTGTCTGAGGAGTACAACTTTTGGTGTGATAAACATCGATCCATGGACCCATGTTGCTTCCAATTTTCCCAAAAAACATCGTTTAGGGCCTTAAAACGGTTCCGGAAGTTCAGGACCCGAAAAAATGCTAAAAATAGTAAGTTGTGCTATAACTTAAAAACAGAAAAAACTGATGGTGTGGGTTAAAATGAAATAGGTGGGTGGCCACCAATATCCACCTAGATCATCAAGACCCCAAAATGGCTCCAGAAGTGTAGGACTCGAAAACATGATAAAAATAGTAAGTTGCTGGAAGTGAAGAAATGAAAGAGTTGATGGTGCGGGTCCAAATGGAATAGGTGGGTGGCCACCGATATCCACTTGGATCAATATTCCAAACCCTTTTTGAAAATTTTAGGTCCCGACAAATGAACCATTTTTTGGTGCAAAGCTATTGATAGGGTTGAGACCCCTTGTTCGGGCACAGGGACCAAAAAAGCTTCGTTGTAGTCTAGAAAAACACTGAAATTTTCACCTTATCTAGGGAAGATAAGGAGTCTCATGTGAGGCATGTTGTGACCTTAGTCAGATAAAGTTTGAAACCCAGTATTGGGAGGAATCACATGAGAGATGTTGGGGTCAAAGAAACCCGAACTATACCAAGTAGAAGTCTAATTGCAATAGATCATAAACATACAAAGAAGAAATACCATACATGTACAACCATATTAAAAATTTTAATAAGCCATGTAACCATCCATACAATATTTAGGTATCCCAATAAAATAATTTTCTATTAATCCATGCAGCATTACAACATTACATCAGGCTCGAGAGTCTCATAATCAACATTAGAAATTACCATTAGAGATCAATAAAAAAACAAGATAACCAAGATAACAAGAACAATGCAATCTCAAATGGCTCCCCAAAAACATTTCAATACTCTTCTCTCTTTTTATTTTCCCCTCGACCTTCTTTATATTCATGCACCTGCTTGGACTGCCACTTCTCCCTCCGAGGCTCCGCAGTCTTCCTCATTTGGTTTCTTCTACTACTTGATGTTCAATAGTCATTTCCGATAAGTTTTGGTTGCTTTATTTTGTCATTCCTCTGGAACTGCTTCTCCTCGATGGATTCCTTCCTCCTTTCCATCTGTCTCCCCCATAACTTCTCAACGGTTATCTTCGACAAAATTTCGTCAAACATCCAGCGTGTCACCTTGGTTCCCCGAAACGAAGGGTCCAAAAATGTCCCAAATGAAATATCACACTCAGATGTCCATATAAAAGGCTCAGACTTCTGTAGAAGCTTCTCCAATGGAGTAGTAGTAGAAGCACAATTGTAGATGAACCTACGATAATAACCTTTGTGCCCTAAAGTGGATATGACCTATTTAACATTTGTTGGAGGAGGCATGTTGAGGATAACAACAACTTTGGATGGGTCAATTGAAACACCTTCCTTATAAACAATATGCCCCGATAAGGTTCCAAATGGTATATCAAAAATGCACTTATTCAAATTAAGAGATATATGTAGCTTTCTGCATCGATCAAACTTCACTTTGAGAAAAATTGAATTCTTATCTAATAGAATTTGAAAAGTCCAATCATCTATATAGACCTCCAAAAACTTGTGTATGTACTCACATAAGGTTGTAATGATAATTCTATAAAAGAATGCAGGTGCATTCTCAAGGCCGAATGACATCACACAATATGCATCAGAACCCATTTAGTGGTAAAAGTAGTTTTCTTCTTATCTTTATTCGTGTATGGGCCCGATGATAATATAAGAACCCATCCATAAATGAATACTATTCTTGGCATGAAATTTTATCCTCGGTGAAAGGAGTAGGAAATGGATCATGGAAAAAAAACATTATTTAGGTTGCAATAATCAATACAAACTCTTATTTCATTAGAATCCTTCTTATCATAGATGAATATGGATTTTATCTAATTAGTCTCATCCAAAGGGGAGATAAGTCATATTGCGAGCATTTTTTCAATCTCCCTTTTGACCTTTTCCTCGACCTTAAGATTCAATCAATATGGCTGGTGCTTTATCGGACATACGTCTTGATTTAGAATGATTTTTATTTCCCCAAAATATCCTTTAATACCATTCAACTACGAAATTGATGTAGGAAAAAATTCCTCATATTCCTTGAGAAAGTAAAATATCTCCTTGGTGGTTTGTTCATATCAGTAAGCTCATATAGATACCAGTTTAGGCTTCTCATTAGAGCTGATATTAAACATCTACAACTTCAAGGGCTATAAATGTGGGGCATCTTGAGGAGGATCATTCTTAATTATTTTCTCCCCTTCAAATTACTTGAAATCAAGATGTATCAACCCTTATAAATATTCATCATCAGGTTCCTTGTCAAATTTTCCACAAGCAACAATTATCTAGAAACCTAAATCAAATATGGTTCCACAACTTGTATCATCAATAATTCCGCAAGAGGTTTCCCAACAGGAAATACAAATCTTTTTATATCCTTCAAAGCTTCTATAATGTGAGCATATTCATCTAAGAAAGTAAAATTACTATAGAACTAACAAACAAGCTCATCCTAACTAGAAATTTTCCTCTTCATCTCTTATTTTAAGTACCAATCCTTAGGAATAATTCCTATAGTATGAATAAAGTGATGTACCCATAATTAAACAAGTATATTGTCCTTATTCAATGCTACAACACAAGGCTGAATATGTTTTTTAGGACTTGTATGACCTTCATACAAAGAGACATGATGAATTCTCTTTTCAGGCTTAACAAATATGCACAAAAGAGCAGACTTGGCCATTACCCAAGATGGAAGATGGTTTCGATGAGTATCCCATCACTAGGAAAGAGTATCTTGTAGCTTAACATCCATAAGGGGACATATTTTCTCCTATGCAACAATACATCCAATATCTCAATCATAAGCATCTAGAAGAAGAATATTATAAAAGATAGGGTATTGTCTTACCTCTTTTCCAATCCATTGAGAAGATTGGATAGTTGTGCATTTCCTAGAATATAATTCATGGTCTCCTTTTTTCCATTATTCTAACACAAAATTTGAAGCATATTTGGTGTGTTGAACACTTTACTAGTTGAGGAGCCCATTAGTTATAGGATTAATAAAATCCTCCCTCTTCCTTGCAGCTAGTTGGTATAATTGATCGAGGAAATTGGTGTCTTTTGTGTCATCAATAGGTTCCATGTTTCAAGGAACCTAATACAGATCCAACGACTGAATTACCCCAAATCCATATACTTCAAATGTCATAGTTTCTCACTTTAGACCAATAATGGCATAGTTATCAAAAAGCCTAGTCAACTCCTAATAAATCTAGATATATATATTTATCCCTGATGATATCAATGAATTTGAAATCGACATAAGTCTTTACCATGGAAAATTTTAGGGGCTAATATTCTCAGGTGGGCTAATTTTCCATGGTTTAAACAAAAAAAAAGATTCGCCAATTTCCATTTTTTTATAAAAATGATTCGCCCAAATTTTACAATATAAAATTATTTTATGTTAAAAATAGCCAACATTATATAGACAATATATATAATATCATTATAAATTTGAATAATTTTACAAATACATCAATAAAAGTTTTATAGTTTTCATATTAGGGACCAGTGAGATTCGCCAATTTTTTAAACTTCAAGATAATTTTCCATCCTTAAAATTATCCCTGGTCTTTACACTTGAAATATCCACTTCCACATCCTCTAGTTGGCTAATGGGAAAGATGTAGCATTGGTTAGCCATATACAACTATATTTGAGAGAATAACAGTTTATGTATTATGATATCCTCCAAAGTATTCTTAGGAGGAATATTAATGTCAAAGCCCAAATCCAACACAATGTCTTTAATTCGATACCCCAAAATTTGAGCATTAATCTAGAACTCTATCCCAATTCTTTGTTTATTTCATTGAAATCTCCTACTATGACGATATAGTAAATTTCCCGAAATTGGCCAATTTAATAGCTCCTTGTATCACATAAAACCCTTCATCTTCTTCTGCAACTAATGAGAAATATGTTCATCACTCAGAATATCAATAAATAACTAGAAACACATAGTAACATGTTGGGAAGGTTTTGCAAAAAATCAAGGGATGACTAGGGATATTTTCTCACGAATTGAGGTTTGGTCCTTTTCTGATCCCACAAGTTTAGGGATATGAGAGGAAGAAACTATATCCTTGAATATACTTGCAACATCCTTATAACAACACCTCTATTGGATAATATCTTATCTAGCTTGTGAAGATTCATTTTTTCTGATGAGAGGTTGTTTAGAAGAGTCCTTGTCAACAATGGTATTATTGCCACATTAGGTAACAAGATTAATATTTGACTACTATAATGATTCTATATTTCGTGGCTCAAAAATGATAATATTAGCTCCTCTTTAGCGGTTACTCTCCTCCCATCGAGCAATCAGTTCCATACAATATTTAGTTGCATGAGTATTGAAACAACGATGTGAAAACCATGGTATTTTTCAACAGTGGATAGTCCTTAACAACATTTCCCTTCTCATCATAGTTGTAGCATCTAACTATCCATCTGCCACCAATTCTTCCCCCCTCTATACCCTACAACTTGTCTTCCGCAAGTTGACTAATTTACGTGAAAGGGTGATCCATTCGATCAATCAGAACATCCAAGGCTCTGAATTGGTTAGTATTATGCATGGGAGACCCACAAAAATCATATAAAATAGAGTTATGCACATTATAGTACTTTAGAGTATAGGTAATAACCTAGGTGAATGACCATAAGAGAGACATATCTCACAATTCTAATTTGAGGGCATACCTTGTTGATTCAGAAATGCATGATACTAAGTATGTCCCTGAAAAGGAACACTCACGGATACTTGCACAACTCCTCCTTAAGGTCTTGTATGTGGAGGAGGGGGTCCTAACCAAACATTGGAGGGTTGTGCACCTCACAATATTGGGAATTTTGTAACATGATGTCATTATGCATAACAACCTGTACACCAAACTTAAGGATAGGTAGGTTTTGTAGTATTCACCTCTTTAAATATTTCATTCAGGACAACAATCTGATTTTTGAGACCACTCAAGGTAGGATCGATGGAATCAGAACTTGAGATACAATGATTAGGGTACACTGCAAATTACTTATTCTAAAATTTCTTGCAAATTATTGATCTTCTGTTACATCAAAGGTATCAGGGAAATAGAGCTTGAATGAACCATTCCTTTTGATAATATGGATGAATGTTATCATTTAAATTCCATAGAGAATATTTAAATATTTGCATACACTCCCATGCATACTCTCCCTCTCTTTCCTAAATACCCAAATTTTTTGTGAAGCCCTGCTATTCTTCCTGAGGAAATTTGAACTCTTTGATAAACTCATCCCTTAATGTATATTCAGTTAAATTAGGAATATTAGGTGCAAATTTTATCTACCACTTAAGAAATCGACCCCTTAGAGTGGTTTGAAATTCATCTAGCTAGTCACTTTTGGTGTTCCTATAAACCTCCAGATGGCCTCACAAAAATACCAATGTTGTTCTACCTCTTCATCACCTCGTCCATGAAAATCAAGGTACCGAGTGAAGGAACCATACATGAATGAAAGTAAAAGAGACCAAAACAAATACTTGCAAACTAGGTTTGCAAATATTACTAAAATGCTTTTTACAACTACTAGAATAACTGATACATGTATTTACCTTGTGAAGCTTAAAATTTTTAATGAGTTTAGGAAGGAACCTGTTGTGGCCACAACAATCCTCTTAATTTTTTTGAAAAACTATGGGTCCCTTCTTATAAATTTGGAAAATGTAATCTTATGATTTTCTTTTCTATGAATGATTTTTCCTTTTTTTTTTATTCCTTTTAGCTCCATTGCTTTAATTTCCCTATTATCTCTCCAATGATTTAAGTTTCACTTCATTTCTACTTACAATATTCGTTAATGAAAAGTTTGGAAGGTAGAAGAGAGAACTCCTTGATATTGATAAGATTTATATTTCAGGAGGGTAGGGCTAGCAGAGCAATTGAGAGAAAAGTAAAGGGTTCATTTGTTTTGTAGATATGTCTGTGATTAAGAGGGTAAGTAGGCATTTCGGGGATGTCTGGTAGTCACAGTATAGAGGTAGGTGGTTCAAGTAGGCACTCTCGGTAGGTAAAGTATGTTTCATTAGGTAAAGCTAAGCTCTATCGACGGGGAAGGCAATGTCTAAATGATTCTTACTTATACAATCCACTAATAATCTTCCTTTCCTGGGTTTCGCTCAATAGATAACATTGGTTTCCTTTTCGTACATTATGTCAAGTACATTCCTATAGAAGTATCCTTCATTGGATTTTGGTTCATTTTAATTGCTTGTGTATTAAAATATATAAATAATTAATTAGGTTAATTATAGTTTAGTTGTTTTGATTATTTTGATTTAATTAAGTTTTTTTAATTTTAAATAATTGGTGTTGTTATAATTACACGTAAATACAATTAGTTTTAGTTTATTAATTTTATTTTTTTCAAAATAATTATATATATAGTTAAATGGGTAGATTGGAAATCCATTTGTAACCAAAAAATCCCATAATCATCCTGGCCAAGATTAGATATATTACATATCCTAATATGCAAACCCAAACCTTACATATGAACTGCCAGGTCACATTCTCTACCATTAGATCAACGCGACCCGCTCTAATGATTATCCTTCATTCATAGACATGTTGTTGTATGGTGTCATCCAAGACTAAAATTCCCACGTTATCACCCTTCTTCGTAATATCATATCCTTACCCCATCCAATGGCTAGCATTCAACTTGGGTGAAAACTAGCTCACATCAGCAAATTAGGCCATGCTCCCACATGAGCTCATCTTCCACGTATCCTCAATCTTCCTCCTCATTTGACCACGTGTGCTCACATGTCTCCCATCGTCAATGTCCTTCCAGAGCCTCATTCTCAGAATTTTAGGTAGGGTACTCCCTCCTTTACTTCCAAGACTTGAGATCCAAGACACATAACCATACCAACTCATCTCTCTTTGTGCCTCTTGATTGGTCCACTTAGGTTATTACTTTTCCTCTTGTCCATCTTGTTTCGAAGCTGTTTTCTCAGAGTTGAGGTGCCCCTTGCTTTCTTCTACGGCTTGGGATTCCAGAACACCTCACCCTCCATGTCATCCTCCCCATTCCTCTGTACCTTGTCTCCATTCATCCATATCACGCCTCTGTGTCTTCCTATGCCATGTTGTCCTAGGAGTATCCTCTAGGTGTTTTCGTCGAGAAGCTCCCTCTCGTTTCTTCTGAGATCTGAGATCCATCACTGCTAGATTCCATCTCATCCTTACACTTCAACACCATGTCCATGTGTCATCCTCTCTATGTAGGTTTTTTTCCACCTCAGTCATACATGTGGCTTCTACCATATGTCTCAGAGGTTCCTTCTTGAAAATTCATCCAAGACCTCCTATATCTTCCGAGATCTAGGACAACTAAGCCTTCAACATCAACTTTACATGTATTCTCATCCTCCATGTGTCGCCTACAAGTATCTACATGGGTCATGCCACATCATCTTGAAACTCTCCATGTCAAATTTTCAGATGTTTCCACCTCATCCAAGGGCATTGAACCAATTTTCACTATTTTTAATGATTATTTGGGGTTTACCTTAGGCTTTGGGTGCTAAAAAACTAGGTAAAAGCCACTCAACCATAGGAACCTCTTGTTCCCTCATGATATTGAATAAAATCCACAAACAATATAAAAATTCTGGAAGGAAACCATTGTATCAAAGTGGGACTAAAGGCTTAAAGAAGAAAAAATAAATGAAAAAGTCTTGATTACTGCCATGAATGTTGATGTTTATTCGAATTTGATTCATCATAATTAATGATTTATTTTTTGCTGTTTGGAGATATGTTGATGGAGTGAGAATCACATCTACATCCATTCATTTGCTAGCATGATAGAGGGAAGAAGGATTATTTTTTCCAGGGTCAATTTGATCTGGTGAACACTAGTTCCACTGCAAAGCTCTTCATTGAATCGACCAATTATAGAGTAAAAAATAAATTAATGATGTATTAGATCTTGTTATAGGATCAAAGGATTAGGGGAGAATAATGATCCTATAAAACATTATAAAAACCATTTTAAACTACTAACTATAGGGTGGGGTTAGAGAGAGGATCATGTATAGGAAAAAAAACTATTGCACTATTATAAATTTTGTTCTTCTTTATTTAGAACTTAGAAGGGAGATCTGATGGGAGTAGCTATAGGGAAGATGAAGCCATTTGCACTATTGAAATGATTCAAAATATTTTCTATGGAATATGAGGAGGTCAAAGTATTGTACTGGAAGGATCTCAACATTATTGTAAGGTCTTGTAATTTCAAGATTTTGGCTATCTGTTGGACCAGTAAGATGAGAATTATTTGATTATGTACCCCAAAATGATCACTATTGTTTGATTATGTTGATTAATAAGAGAAATCATTTAGTCATTGTTTTATTCTCTGTTTTATGAGTATGTTTTTTCTTTTCAGCACTATTGTTAAATAATAATTATGATTTTTTTTTTAAATCAATGATAAGCTATATTACCAGATTGAGAAAATATATACTTATGGATGAATGTTGCATTGAATATGATTATTATGAAATGAGATGATAGTTATCTATCAGCTTTATGTCATATTAATTTTGCATTATTTTTGTAACCTTGTAGAATTTTTTTATGGTGTCACATGATTTATTTATTTTTTCTAAGTAAGGTTAATCTATTAAAAGTGGGAATAAAATTACAGCATGACCGAAGTCAAAAAAATTTCCCAGAATTATGGAAAATTTGTCAAAAAATCAAAAAAGAAGACTGCCCTCATACGGGGAAACCAGTCTTGAATGTTTTTCAAGTCGTTGCATTGCCCACGCAGGGGAACCATCGTTTGATATCTTTGACAATTACATTGTTTACAGAATTCAAAAATATAACAGAGGTTCAACACAGTAATATATAAAAAAAAAAATGCCCAATTAAGTGGGCCGCGAAGAAAGAAAACTAAACCAAAGAGAAGCAACTACTCATCCGGTGGTTCTTCGACAATTCAGCACCATCCTTCGGCAAACATGTCACAGTCCACGGCGGGAACAGCTTCAGACATGGAAGGTCCAGGATCTCCAGGCACTATCTCCACATCACGAGCCCTACAAACCTGAGCCTCCGGTTCCTGCAAATTCACGACACCGTGCCCCTCCTGAAGGCCCGAAAGCTGGGCTTTTTCTGAGCTCAGACCCGCCGGACGGGTGCATTGTTTCTCCACTTGAGCCTCTTCATGGAAAACCACTGTGATTGAAGCTGTGATTTGAGGGCGGTTCAGAGAGAAATTAAAGGAAAAAAGCGAGCCCATCGTGGGAGAAGGCAAGGTGGTGGGGGCATGAGGAACAGGGGAGCCCAAACGGTGGCCAGAACCAAGAATCCGGCCTCTCCCACTTCTAGTGTGAGGATAATGGCCTGAAAAATAATCGCTAGAGTGGGAAGGCGACTCGGTTGAGGGACTGGAGGGAGCATGTAGGGTTTGGCCTCTGGTACTACCCCTGCAGCAACGCATTCTATGACGCAGGCGAGGCATAGGTGAAGTCTCAGTAGAGGGCTTAAGATGAGGCAAAGAAGCAGGAATTACGGTGGATTGAGAGATGGGAGGATTACAAGAAGCCAAAGAAGATAGATAGAGGCCAGAATGAGAGAAATGCAGATTGTCCCCAAGGTCTAAGCAACAGTTCAACTGGCTTCTCCTTCCCGTCACAGTGCGTAGGCAGGGTATCCCAACAACCGAAGAGCATCTGCAGTTCAATGGTTGCGGCTCTTCAGATATACTAGAGTGAAACTCCATTTTAACGTCATGACTACTAAGGCATCGAAGAAAGCCTGCCATAAATCTCTCATTGATGAGAGCTGAAGGCCGAAGCATATTGGAGCATGCGGAATCGTGAACAGGAGCGGAGGTCTGACCTTGAGCTGCGTTAGAACTTAATGTAATAGATATGATACCAACGTGACTTAAATTCCATCTGCCGTCGTCTGTATGCCGTCTGCCAGCCATGACATGGGTGGGCAGGTGTCTCCATACTTCACCACACCCATGTCCCGTCACCTTAATCGCCCTTCTATACACCCGCATCCGGGAGTGTCACATGATTTATTAGCTTTAATTCAAAAATCTATTTAATCTAAATATGGGTGCATGTATATCTGATAACTTTTTAGCATATAGCTATATGTACCAATCTACTTGAACAAATCACAGGTACTAGAACTATTTCTTTGGCCTATGTGCTTCATATTACTTCATATTCAAGCTGGTCCAATCGTTATAATCTTGCTCTTTATTGGGAGAAGGATTATACATTTTCCTAATTGAGAAAACTTAGAATTTACCTTTTTCTATTTGCATGGTAGAATAGGATGCATTTTCATTTATATTAATCCATTTCATTTTTTTAAGTCTCCTTTCCGAGGAGAAAAAAAATCATGTGGCTTAGTTGAGCCCCCGTTTAAACTAACTCAAAGGATTATCTTCTTCAAGTAGCTGCAAGAAGGTAACTCCTTCTCTTCAGTTTGCTGGTAACAATAAGAAATATTATTCATTAACATTAAAACTAAAGTATATATATATTGTACATATTGATTAGTTTAGATTATACTAACATTATTTTAGGCTAGTTTTAGACAAAGGGTAGCTAAACCCATTTAACTAGTTGGAATCACCATCCAAAATGTATAAGGGTATAATTGGGGTTTTCACTAGGTGATTTCCCCCATGTTGATGGAGGTAATTTATGGTCATCAACATTTTTGGCGCTAGAAGGAGGGCCAATGACAAGTTGTCCTTTTAAGAGTCTCATTTTTAAAAGTTTTATTTACAATGACTCCTTCCAAGCTTCTTATTTGGAGTTTTCTTTTTCCAGAAAAGCACATGCAGATACTCCAACAAAGGTAGTAAAGCACTTGTCGAATTTTTTTTTAATAGTAAGTGAAATATTTATGCATTTGATCACATTTTTCAATTTATTTTAAATTGTAAATATTATGATATTGATAAAAGGGTTATTTTCATAATATTTACTCTTACCTTGACAGACCTAACTAATGATTGGTGTTAATAATTACCAATTGCCTCTATACATAGCTCAGATTAGTTTACATGAATTTTCTTGCAGACATTTCAAGAGTATGACTATAATAAGGTATGCCTAGAACTTGAAAATATTCAAAGATTCTAAGAAGAAACTTTTGAAATTTTTCTTATTAGATTTAAATTATTTTTTTTACAGTTTCAATCCCAAGATTTACCTCCTCAAATTGAATTAATGAGATGGTTTAAACATGTTTCTTCTCTCCCCTGTATTTCTTATAATCATAATGAATCTGAAAACATAATTTATCCAAATATTTTTGCTACTATTGATTATTCTTTCGAAGTAACTAATGAAATGAATATATTTCTTTCATATGATAATTCAAAATGGGTTAATGAGTAGTTTTAGGTAGATCAAAATTGATCCAATGAAATTAATGATTTTCTTGAAACTGTTCTAGATCATAATCAAACTGTTAATTATCATGAAGAGGATAATCATGAATTAGTTAGCAAAAATGTCAAAAGTTGTAATTTTAAATATGTTTCTAATGAGTTTATGATTTTGATATTATTCACCCTCAAGTTTCGCATCTACTAAATTGTAGTTCTCAGGAATGCACAACTGTAATTAATCGAATAGATCACAATCCTAAAGACTCTTCTAATACTTGTAAATATGATATAATTGCTAATGAAAACAATGAATAAATAATGTTAGAAACTCAAAAGTCATATTTTATTTTAAATAATCATTCTTTAATCATGGGATCATTCAGATTTATCTGTATGAATAATTATTTCTCTTTATATCCTGATCTATTTACTATTAATAATTTGTTTGGTAAACATTTAAATGTTCCTCCTTATATTGATAACACATTGCAAAATGAAGGAACTATCATTAATCAAGAAAGATACAAAAATTTTACTACTAATGATCAATATACAAAATTATCAAATGATCATTTTTAAAAAACTCGTGATAATTTTATGTTATGAAACCAAATCACAAAATAGAAGAAAAAATAGATCAACGACTTAGAAATGAGCCTCTTCGAGGGGGCAACATCCTTTACATTACATAAATGAATAATTCTTAGATGATTCAAAATGAAAAAACCTACCTTGTATATATAGGAGTCTAAGGGATCACAATATAACAATATGGGGACCACATGGACACAACAATAACAATAATTGGGCTACACTTATGGGATACATAATAACAATATGGGGACTACATGGGCACAACAATAACAATAATGGGGCTACACTAACAATATCAATAATGGGATATGCTAATATTATAGGGTTCTAACATGCCCCTCCCCTTCAAAAAACTATTGTCCTCAACACTTAATTACTTCTGGATGCTTCTGTATAAAATTCTCATCCTCCTATGTGGAATCTTCAGCTAGTAAGTTATTAACCTTGGTGAAGATACTCTGAAATTAATTGATTTCATAGCTATCGAGTTCTTTTTTCTGTGACTGCTTCAGGTTCCAATATGATTTTTCCTTCCTCATCAAGTTTTGGAAATATTGTTTGAACTGGGACTTGCTCCATCAGTAGTATCCATGTTACCGGATCCTTGCCATCAATCTTCCTCATATCAATCGTTGGAATATGGTGGGTATTAAATACAACAGTAGAGTCTATAAAATCATGATTAGCATTTATTTTGTTCTCATCATGAGTTTCATCTACTACTATTTCGCCATTAGGAATAATTTCTTGTAGTAACTTTGTCAAACCTTCCTTCAAACTTTCCATCTCTGATTTTACACCATTCTTCATGTCTTCCATGTTTCCTTTCATTTTTTCTTCTATACCATCGTTCTTAGCTACCACATCATTCTTAAAACAATCCATCTTAGATTCCATGCCTTTCTTCAATCCGTGCATGTCTTTCTTCAAACCACCCATCTTAATTTCCATGTCATTTTTTGTTACTCTTTGCGAGAATGAAATTTGTTGCTCTTGGTCTCGTCATTTTCATATATCATGTTGCACTTATTCCTCTTCATGAATCATAGTAGAGCCTTTTGAGGGTTTAATGGGTGTGGAGTTATTTTTGGGGGGCATTTTAGAACCCAATACTAATATCTATGCTTCAATATGCCCTTGGAATCACTTCAAATTGATTTTCCAGACAAGACTTATGCAATTAAAAAAAAACAATACACACATTTTTCTTGCTTTCGAGGAGCTCGATATTGAAACTCATGTATCTATGTAATTTCAGATCAAGATTTGATATTCAGTCCTGTAGTATCCCTTTGAGTGTTCTTTCCAATTCCACATGTCAGACGTAATTTGGATTCTTCAAGGTAAAGTTATACCCTGTCTCCCACAATGACCTAATTATGTACTAGTTCAGCAGGGCGAACTTGTACGGTGTTCCATGTGTCATAGTTTTGACTTTCAGCTCTGAAATTGATACAAAATAAACTATAGTCCCTGCCCTTTCGAAAAAAAATTAAATTCTAATCTGATATCTAAAACAAAATTTATGACAATTTTCCCTCGGTCACATGTTTGAGATGAAATTGTGGAGTCTCCAAAATCCCTAACTTCCTCAAATCATATCTCCTAACATATAGGGAACCAAAATATGATTTTTTTACACGAAGTTCCTTTGGATTTCTTCTCAAATGGGTTTTGTTTTCAACTCTTGAACCTTCGTAGAATTTTTTTATAGTGAAATATCCAAGACGACCTGTTTGCACTAGCGAAACCCTAGAATCCAAAGCTCTGATACCAAATGTTATGAAACCAACTCACAAAATAGAAGAAAAGATAGATCAACGACTTAGGAATCAGCCTCTTCGAGGGAGAAACCTCCTTTACATTACATAAATGAACAATTCTTGGATGATTCAAAATGACAAAACCTACCTTCTATATATAGGAGTCTAAGGGGTCACAATATAACAATATGGGGATCACATGGGCACAACAATAACAATAATTGGGCTACCCCTATGGGGCACATAATAACAATATGGGGACTACATGGGCACAACAATAAAATTAATGGGGCTACACTAACAATAACAAGAATGGGCTACACTAGTATTATAGGGATCTAACATTTTCACGCATTCTTTTGGTCATGTTTTCAGCTCCAACTTATTATTTACAAGAGAAGAAATCACTAAAGCCATTCATGATGATGATTAGAGAGTTTAGAATATTGAGGAACTTCACCCTTCGGTGATAGTTATGTGATCCATATTGGATCATAATATTATTTTTCATCCATCTCGATGTTTTCAAAGTGGAAAAATTGGAGGAATAATCTCATAAGATTGTTTTTACCAATGGGACCCAGTGTGGCCAAACAAGGTCTAAAACTTTACAAGAGTGTTTTGAGGCATAAAATGATATTTTTTAGGGGTAAAAATTTTCCACTTTATCGCATACATTTTCATGATATTCAACACATAGAGTCCTTGCTGGCAATGCAAGAATCACATAAATCAGAGTTTTTATGCAAATTTTATGCCACTCATAAGTTGACCTTCCTATTTTCACCACCATAATTCGAGAGGATGCCACGTCATCCCCTATTATTCACAGAAAAGGAGCCAACCACATGATTATGATGTAGAAGAATCTAGAAGAGTTAATATTGTAACTCTAGTTAAGAGTTGAGGTAGTCAAACCTAACCACTAGTAGGCTATCAGGTTGTATTATAACTAGACCACTAGGAGGAAAATGATTCCATTATTTCGAGTGCATTTGTTCCATAGTTGATCATGAATAGACGAGAGGGATTCATGATAGAGGAAACAAAGAGCATTTATGCATTGTATCATTCCATGGGCCACATACCATACATCTTTGTACTCACAACCATATTTCCATTCAGAGAAAGAGAGTGGAGCAACCTCACCTTCCAGTTGGGTTTTTCTCCCAAAAGGGTTTCCCATAGAATATCATGTATCATTTTTGTGTGTGAGAGATTTTATTTTTGTTTTTATATATTTTTATACATAATTTTAATTTTCATGCATGAAATATTAACAACAAATCTATGGATCCTAAAATCTAATAAAACTATAATAGTGCAGAATTTTAGATTTTAATTATAATTTTATCAGATCTGTTGTGATGAACTATACAGTGGAATATCCACGACAATTTATGGATCATATTGGTATTAGAGCAAGTTTCTTTAGGTTTTTTTTGGAGATTTATAGGGGATCTATATCAGCTGGGTGAAAATTTGAAAAAACCCTAATCATGGCTAATAAATATGTGAATAACCCTCATGATCTTGCAAAGGAGAGGTTTTTGTAGCTAGAAAAACAAGTCCCTGATATAAGTTGTAATTTAACTTTCCTCATGGAGGCCCTAAATAATAAGCTTGGGATATTTGGAGAAGATTGGGGTTCAAATGTAGAGGACAAATTAGAAGGGGGGTGAAGATATCAGGAAGAAATTGAGAAAAAGGTCGAGGAAAGCACCCGAAAAAGATCAACCCAATTTGAGTGTCATGAATCCATCACATCCCCTATTTCAAATGGAATTGGAGGACAGTATCAGGTTGTACCATGATGAGATTGATGATCTAAAACTGAATAACTATTTTAAACAATAATAATTGTATTTTATCATCCATAAAATTAAGGAAGAAAAAAATATCTCATTTGCACGATTGAAATTAGAAGGCCATGCCATGACTTGGTGGGAGAGCCACACAAAGATCCTAAGGTTGGATGGAGAGCCTAAAATGACTAAGTGGGAGGAATTCAAAACCCTTATTAATTCACAAATTTACCCTATTGGATATGTAGAAGACCAATGGAGCTGGTGGCACCACTTCAAGAAACATCCTGGGAAAAGCATGTAAGAGTACACCACCGAGTTTAGAAAGATGTCTATAATGCTAGGTATCTCCCCAAATAACCTATATGTACCCATTAAGTATTTGGGGGGTCTAGACCACCATCTTTCGAAGAACGTGCTGTTATTCAAGCCCAAATCAATGGATGAGGCTTGTGTACAAGCATAGTACATAGAGAACATAATATTTTAAGAGAGAGAAATCAAGTGGATTGAAGCAGAAGGAGAAATAGGACGCTTATAAGGAGGGCAAGAAGAAAAAAAAAAGGGGAAAATATAAAAATATGGCAACCACAACACATAAGTGCAAAGATCCTAGCAACCATTGCAATCACTGCAATATTGACGACCATACATAGGAGAAGTGTTGGAAGTTTCATCCAAAGCTAAACCTGAAGAACAAGAAGAAAGACAATAAGAAGAAGAATCTCTTGGCCATGGATTCAAGCAACCAAATTGAAAGGAGCTCAGATGTGGATGAGAGTATTTCCTATACATTAGTACAGAAGGAGTTGAAATGAGTATCCTTCATGTTAGCGTAAATTCTTAATGGAAGTGTACGAAAAGAGATCACTTTATGTGTGTGTGACAAACAACCCTCTCAAAAAATATGGCTACTTAAATTCCTTAGATCTACAATAGATAGTCAAAACAAATGTATCAAAAACCCATATCTATCCAGTAAAAGCATTTAAACTGTAAAAATAAATAAGAATACGCTCCAGATATCCAATGGACAAGACAAGATATATAAAGAATTTTATATGTCTTAACACCTCGGAAGGGAACAATGAATGACGTCACCAGTCCCCCTCAATGGGGTGGGTTCTTGGCCGTCCTCAACACTTCAAATCCGAAAGTTTCTCTCTCTCAATGGTGTAGAAAACCCAAGACGTATTGAACTCTATGGGAGCTCAAGAAGCAAGAAAATAGTAGCAGCAATGACAATGAACAGAGCGCGGCAATGAAAGTGATCAAAGTAAGGAATGAATGGAAAACCCTCCTATTTATAACAAAATATTGATTTATCCTCGATAATGGCGAATAATAAAATATTATTAACCAAGATCTAGATCTAACTACTTGGAATATTTTATTATATTTTTTTTTAGGGAAAAGGAATTTAAATTGGTTAAATCCCTTTATTTATAAATAATAAACAAATAAATGATTTATTTATCATTTCAAGAATGGGGTTAAGGAATAATTTAACAAATAATGATTTGTGTAATTATTTCTAGTTGATTTAGTCAATTTTAACAATGAATACTAGTTAAATAATGATTTAATTAATTATTCCTAGAGAAAAATAAGAAAAATAATGATTTATCTAATTATTTTGCATTAATTGGGTAAAATATCACCAGGAATATGTTGGAAATACTGAGAGGGGGGGGGGGGGGGGGGGGAATCAGGATTCCTTTCAATTAGAGCATTAGTTAATCTTCAATTATTATCAGTGTTTGTACAATGATAGCAGCAAACAAGAGGAACACAAATGCACACGATTTTTAAGGTGGAAACCCACTCCGGGACAAAAACCACCTAATGCTTTTCTAATAATTCTTTTCAACTCCAATTGAAAATAAAGCTCCAACTTCCTAGAATCTAGAAAAGCATTCTTCTCCAGCTCCCACTGGATGGACGCTCCAACACCCGAGATTCTTCAGTAGTCAACTGAACGGATGCCCCAACACCCAATGAGCTACAACTCACCCTAGCACCACCCTACCACCCTATAGAAGAATAAAAGAAGAATGGACTCCCGTACCAGGGAAAATGGTCGACTTTACAATGATATAGATTGATGTAGAAGAATAAGACACACTAGACCATAACCCCAACTATGACACAACCACCTAATGATGATCCTAGACAACCCGACACTACCTCTTCAACTCTTGGAAGATAGACACTAGTACAATTTGTACAATAATGTATTTACAATGACTTAGTACAATGATACCTTTACAATGATTGTATGCAGTGCTGCCCACTTGAAGACTTCATGTGATGAACTTCTTGTTGTCTTTATGTACCTTGGTTACTGCTCTTGTCATGCTACCCTCTGCTGCACCTTACTTTGCTTTGCTTCCCTAGAAATTCTGGTCCTTTGCAGCCCTTGACAACACATGATCTAACTTTTTCTTTGCCTTCTAGGAGCTCGATATTGAATCTGGTGTATCTATGTTATTTCAGATCCCCAATATATGATTTTTGGTAATTTAGTAGTCCTCTGAGTCTTCTTTCCAATTCCACAGGTCTGACCCAATTTGGATTCTTCAAGAGATATTTATACCCAATCTCTCACAATGCCCTAATTATGGACTGTTTCAACAGAGCGAACTTGTACGGCGTGCCACGTATCATTGTTTCTTCATTTGGCTCTGAAATTGATAGAGAGAAAACTATAGAGTGTGCACTATCTTCCAATTTTTATAGAATTCCAATCCGATACTCAGAGAGAGATAGTTATGATGATTTTCCCAAGGTCACTTCTTTGAGATGAATTTCAGGAGCTTGCAAAAACACTGACTTCCACAGATCATATCTACGAAAATATTGCACACCTTGATCTGAAATTTTCATAGCAGCTTCCTCAGGATTTATTATTCGCCTCATAAAAATTTCAGCTTCTGAACCTTTGTAGAAAAAACGTTATAGTGAAAATTCCACGATGACCTGTTTCAGATGGCGAAATCCCTTGCATGAGGAGGATATGAGGATCACAATTTATATAAATGATTAGGTTGAAAGGGGCTTCAACAAGTGAACGTGGGAGGGATTTTAGGAGCTTAAAAAATATTAATTATGACTTTTAGATGACCCATGCCACAACCCCATGGGGTTTTAGCCCACTAACTGGGGGTACAAACTTCAAACATGAATATCTCTCAAACCGTGAAGAATTACATGGCGTGCCATATATCAACGGAAACATATCGACAAGTAGAAACCATCAAAATAATTATTGACCCAGAATATATTAATTTGGTAGGTAAAAATTCCCATGCAATATTGGGTTAGCCCCTGGTGCTGTTTGGGTTGACATCAATGACAACCGCTGATCAACAATCTCCCCCTTTGGCATTGATGGCAATACAAGTACTCCCCCTGCGATCATGACACCTCTTCCTACAACATTCTCTCCCCATTAGACATCAATGGCAAAGGGTAACTCCCCCTGACACACAACCATCATGTGGACCTGTACACACTTCCACTTCCCCTTTATATTCTAAATAAGGAAAATCTAATGAGAACTTGGGTGAATCCCAAACTTTTGGTGAAGATATTCCAATGCTTCATGAGTACTCTCATGATAATCAACACTTCCTGCCCAATATGCATCTGTAAAGGAATGAATAATGAGATTGTTACCCTTGGGATACCACAAGCCATATTTTGTTGTTCCCTTTAGATATCAAAGAATTCTTTTTATGGTAATAATATGTGATTCTTTTGGTGCTGCTTGGAATCTTGCTACTTGTCCAACTGCTTGCATAACATCTGGCCGGGAGGCTGTTACATATAGAATACTACCAATCATAGATCTGTACAACCTTTGTCCACATCCTTAGATGAGTCTTCTATGCTCAATTTGCAACCTGTTACCATTGGAGTAAGGATGGGTTTGCAATCTTCCATTTTAAATTTCTTGAGCATTTCCTTGATGTACTTGGCTTGACATATAAATATTCCTTTCTCTTGTTGAGATATTTGAAGCCCTAAGAAGTATGTCAGCTCACCAAGTAAAGACATCTCGAAATCACTTTGCATCTTTGTAGAAAAGTTCTTACTTAGTCGATCATCATTGCTACCAAATATTATATCATCCAAATATACCTCAAGGATTGTTAAATTATCTTTATCTATTTGTACATAAAGATTGCTATCAACAGTACCTTTCTTGAACCCTTGTTGACGTAGATATCCATCAAGACGAGAATACCATGCTCTGGGAGCCTGCTTGAGACCATATAGAGCCTTCTTTAACCTGCAAACATAGTCTTCCTTTTCTGATAGTAGAAAACCTTCAGGTTGTTCGATGTAAACTTCTTCTTCTAATTCTCCATTCAGAAATGCTGACTTAACATCCATTTGGTAGACTTTGGTTTTTCTTGAACATGCATAGGCGAGAAACATTCAGATGGCTTCCATTCTAGCAACTGGTGCAAATGTTTCATCGAAATCAATTCCTTCCACTTGTGCATAGCCTTTGCAAACCAATATTGCTTTGTTTCTCGTAACCTGCCCATCTTCATTCAATTTGTTCCTGAACACCCATTTAGTCCCAATGACATTTTTATATTTTGCTTGTGGAACTAATTCCTAGGTGTTATTCTTGTCAATTTGATCCAATTCTTCATTCATAGCTGCTACCCAATGTTCATTCTGGCTGGCTTCCTCAAAACTACTAGGCTCAAAGGTTGATAGAAAAGCAATGTGAGCTTGTTATGATGAATGAAGCTATCGACCTTCATTTATGTCACCAATGATTTGATTTGATGGATGGTTCTTTTGAATCCATTCTTTTGTTCTCCTTGGAGGATCTTCTTGTTGTTGTACTAATATATCTTGATGATCATTGTTTACTTCTTCATCGTTGATAGTTGCTTCTTGTTCTAAAATTTTATCTATGTCTTTTTCAGCCTCTGTCTCAAGTTTCAAAGATTCTAGATCCTCATCATTATTCACTAGAACACCATCTTCATCAAATGTAACACTTATGCTCTTCACTATCTGTTTTCATATTAGATTATAACATTTATAGGCCTTTATTTTGCGTGAGTAACCAACAAAGATACCCTCATCAACACATGATTCAAACTTACCCAAATTTTGATCTTCTCTTTTGATATAACATTTGCTTCTGAAGATTCTGAAATATCTTACATTAGCTGGTTTTCCTTTTCATAATTCATATGGAGTCTTGTTGCAATTATTTCTGAGAAGACTTCGCTTGATAATGAAGACTGTCGTATCAATTTCTTGAACCCAAAAATTTTCATCCAATTTTGAGTCCTTCAACATTGTTCTACCCATTTCCTGTACGGTTCTTTTCTTTCTTTCAACAACTCCATTTTGCTGAGGTGTTCGTGTTGTTGAAAATTGTATTTTTATTCCATTTTCGTCACAGTATTGCTGAAATAATTTGGAAGTGAATTCTCCACCATTATCTGATCTTAGACACTTTATTTTCAAATCAGTTTCATTTTCAACCAACTCCTTGTAGATCTTAAAGCACTCAAATGCTTCAGATTTTTTCTTTAGGAAATTGACGGCTATCATCCTGGTATAGTCATCTATCATTAACATGAAATATAATTCTCCATCTAAGCGTTTTGTTCTCACAGGACCACATAGACCAGTATGTATCAATTCCAATGGATGTGATGCAAAGTGTTCTTTTGTTTTAAATTGGAATTTTGTCTGCTTTCCATACCGGCAGGCCTCACATAGTGTGTTGGAAGGTTTTGATATTTTCGGCATTTCTCATACTGCTTCCTTTTTTCTTATCCTGTCAATATTGTCAAAGTTTATGTGACCCATTTGTTTGTGCCATAACCAGCTTTCATCTTCTTTAGCTAGTAGACATGCTTTAGTTGCTTCATCCAAAACATATATGTCATTTGGAGCTCGACTTGCTGTAGCCAGCATTTTACCATACATGCCTTTCCTGATTTCAAATTTTGTGGAGTTGAATAGCATTGTGTGTCCTTGATCACACATTTGTCCAACACTGAGTAGATTTCGATTCATATTTTCAACCAATAGAACATTCTTGGCTATAACATCTTTGCTTCCGAGAGTGACAGTACCTGATCCTATAACATTTGAAGATCCATCATTTCCAAAGGATACGGTTCCATCCTTCTTCTATTTCAAAGATATAAATTTCCTTCTATCTCCAGTCATATGCATTGAGAAACCACTGTCAACATACCACACATCTTTGTTGTTTTGAGCCTTGAGAGTGAGAGCACAATTATCAGTCTTCTTCTTCTTCCATGTTCGTTCATTCTGTGGCTTCGAATATTCTTCTTGAGGATTTTCAAGTCTGCAGTCTTTGGCTATGTGTCCAAATTTCTGACATTTGTAACATTCCATATTATTTCTTAAATGTTCAAATCTATTGATGTTTCATGGAGCCCTGGGAGGTTCATATTTGAAGGATCTCCTGGAATTGTATTGGTTCCTAGGGTATGTGCGACATTCTATAGCTTTATGACCAAATTTTCCACATGAATAACAATAGCCATTAAAAATATGTTGGTACCTGGATGGAAATATTCGTCGAGGAATCATCTTCCAAGGATGTGCTTGCGAATCTTGTCCAATGAAGTCTACATGTATGTCAGATCTCATAGGTTCATTGTATTTTGTTGTAGAAGGTCCTACTTCTTCTTCTTTGTAACCGAGGCCAGTTATATCGTTGTAATATCATTGATTGTTGATGAGTTCTTCCAATGCCCTTGAGTTTTTGGCATAATTTTGGATAGTTTTTCCCTTCTTCACTTCCTTACGCAGCGAGACTACTTCGGCTTCTAATGCTTCCCTTTCTTGGTTGCTTTCTTCCAACTTCTTTTGAAGTGACTCTTCAATTCATTTGTGTTCTTCAACTTCAATTTTGAGACCTTGAACTTGTTCTTCAAGAGTATTGGAACGAATCTTCTCAACATTGATCTCTTTTATAATCTTGATTGCCTCCTCATAAAATTCTTCTATGGTCAACCCTTCTTCTTCATTGTTTGATACTTCTTGTTTATTGTGCTTGGCCATAAACAATACTTTCTCATTGGCTTCTTCTTTGCTGTAACTTTCTTCATCGGATGATGAGCTATCTTCTTTAGAGAGAAAGTTCCTTTTGGATCCTTTATTTTTGCCTTGCTTTTTGAATTTCTTAAAGCCTTTCTTTCCTTTTGATTTTCCATCACTTTTGTTCGGACATTTTGCTGCGAAATGCCCAACCTCACCACAACCGAAACATATCAATGGAAGTTTACCTTTGAATTTTCCCTTACCAGTTTTTAGTTTTCTCGTAAAGTAAGCATATTCTTCATCTAAAAGACCTTCTCCATCATCTCCCTTTTCTTCACACTTACAGGTGCATGTCATTTCAATTGAAGGTTGTTTGTCCTTATTGGTTTTCTTAGATGCAACGAACGCAGTTTCTAGATTTGAAGTACCCTCTTCTTCATCAAGTCTCATTTCATATGCTATGAGAACTCCATGTAATTCCTCTTTGCTGAGTTTTTCCAGATTTGCACTGTATTCTAAGACCGATACCTTTGGGTTGAATCTCCCTAGTAACGTTCTAAGAATATTCCGTATAACAGTCTTCTCGTCAACTAGCTCTCCCAATCCTTCCAGAGTATTGGTTATTTCATCAACGTATTGGAAGTATGCAGCAATGTTGCAATCTTCTTTCATTCTGAGTTGCTCAAATTTTTCTCTATAGATTTGAAGCTTTGCTTCTTTGACATTTGAGTCACTTGCATATATATTCTCAATATTTTCCCATACATTTTTGGCGGTTTTACAACCCAACACCTTATGATAAGAAGAATCAATAAGTCCACTGATAATAATATTCTTTGCTTTTGCATCATTTACCAAATTCTTCTTACCTTGTTCATCCGCGGTTAATGTAAATCCATTTTGAACAGTGTCCCATACTTCGTAACCTTGCGCTAAGAGATAGACCTCCATTCTTCCTTTCCAGAGTGCATGATTATTTTCATTGAATAGAGGTACACCATTCTTGGTATGCTCCATGACTTCCTTCCAGCTGTTAAACTGTTATTGAAGGAACCAAGCTCTGACACCAATTGTTGGAAATACTGGGGGTGGATCAATATTCCTTTCAATTAGAGCATTAGTTAATCTTCAATTATTATCAGTGTTTGTACAATGATAGCAGCAAACAAGAGGAACACAAATGCACACAGTTTTTAAGGTGGAAACCCACTCCGGGACAAAAACCACGTAATGCTTTTCTAATAATTCTTTAATATTCAAATCCAATTGAAAATAAAGCTCCAACTTCCTAGAATCTAGAAAAGCATTCTTCTCCAGCTCCCACTAGATGGACGCTCCAATGCCCAAGATTCTTCAGTAGTCAACTAAACGGATGCCCCAACACCCAATGAGCTACAACTCACCCTAGCACCACCCTACCACCCTGTAGAAGAATAAAAGAAGAATGGTACCAGGGAAAATGGTCCACTTTACAATGATATAGAATGATGTAGAAGAATAAGACACACTAGAGCATAACCCCAACTATGACACAACCACCTAATGATGATCCTAGACCACCTGACACTGCCTCTTCAACTCTTGGCAGATAGACACTAGTACAATTTGTACAATAATGTATTTACAATGACTTAGTACAATGATACCTTTACAATGATTGTATGCAGTGCTGCCCACTTGAAGACTTCATGTGATGAAATTCTTTCTTTTTTTATGTACCTTGGTTGCTGATCTTGTCATGCTACCCTCTGCTGCACCTTGCTTTGCTTTTCTTTCCTAGAAAGTCTGGTCCTTTGCATCCCTTGACAACACATGATCTAGCTTTTTCTTTGCCTTCTAGGAGCTCGATATTGAATATGGTATATCTCTATTATTTCAGATCCCCAATATCTGATTTTCAGCAATATAGTATTCCTCTGAGTCTTCTTTTAAATGCCACAGGTCTGTCCCAATTTGGATTCTTCAAAAGAGAGTTATACCCAATCTCTCACAATGCCCTAATTATGGACTGTTTCAGCAGAGTAAACTTGTACGACATGCCACGTATCATTTTTTCTTCATTTGGCTCTGAAATTGATAGAGAGAAAACTACAGACTGTGCACTATATTCCAATTTTTACGGAATTTCAATCCGATACTCAGAGAGAGAGTTATGATGATTTTCCCAAGGTCAATTCTTTGAGAAGAATTTCAGGAGCCTGCAAAAACACTAACTTCAATAGATCATATCTACGAAAATATTGCACACCTTGATCTGAAATTTTCACAGCAGCTTCCTCAGGATTTTTTCTTCGCCTCATAACAATTTCAGCTTCTGAACCTTCGTAGAAAAAACTTTATAGCGAAAATTCCATGATGGCCTATTTCAGATCAGGAGGATGGCGAAATCCCTTGCATGATCAGGAGGATATGAGGATCAAAATTTATATAAATTCTTAGGTTGAGAGGGGCTTCAACAACTGAATGTGGGAGGGATTTTAGGAGCTTAAAGAATATTAATTATGAATTTTCAATGACCCATGCCACAACCCCATAGGGTTTTAGCCCACTAACTGGGGGTACAAACTTCAAACATGAATATCTCTCAAACCGTGAAGAATTACATGGCGTGCCATATATAAATGGAAACATCTCGACAAGTAGAAACCATCAAAAGCATTATTGACCTAGAATATCTTAATTTGGTAGGCCAAAATTCCCATGCAATATTGGGTTAGCCCCTGGTGCTACTTGGGTTGACATCAATGACAACCGCTGATCAACAGAATATTATTTAAACAATGGTTTAATTAATTATTCCTAGAGGAAAATAAAATAAATAAGGATTTATTTAATTATTCCTCATGGGGTTTCCTATTTGAACCAGAAATAACTTAATAAGATATGGTTTATTAAATTATTTCTTATAGTGAAAGAAATTTTACTATGTTAAAATTGGTCTTACATGGTGTACTTCGATCCATCTAATTGTAAATGGTTAGATGACCAAAAATTGGTGTAACAGATTCCCCCCCCCAACGTGTGAGCGTTAGGAGCTAATATTTTGACCGAAGTACGTTGTAAGAACACAATCACTAGACACCAAAGGGGAGTCAAAGAGAGAGAGAGAGAGAGAGAGAGAGAGAGAGAGAGACATAGAAAAAGTGAAGCAAGAGGGGACAATAAATTGAGGGGGTGAGACCTACAAATGATATAAGTATTATTTAATTTTTAAGTAGTTGTTCTCAGTGAGGCGAGGGAGGCATACCTATGCCCACCGAGATGAAAAGTACAAAGAATAATGGTGCACCCAGTAAAATGAGACTAAGATATAAAATACATGATATGCTGGAGAATAATAGGTCAGACAAAAATATAATGGATCCCACATACATACAGAACCTGGGACAACAACCAGGACTGAATAAAATTATATATGAGTACATGAGACATAATAACAACCAAAGAAGCCCTGATAAATAGGAAAGGGCTCTGAAAATATGAATGGATCATATGAGTGATACATGCATGCTATAGGCGTTGTAAGAGGCTGGAACTAAACCCATCAAATCTACGGAACTGCATCTGAGGCTGTACCATAATATGAGGTCATCTAGGCATGTGGGGGGATACCTTAAGGGCCACCCCCTCATGAGGTCTGAAACGTCTCACACATACCCTAGAATCACTTGGACAATCTACTGGATCACCAAACTATCAAGTATAAGAATCTGGATCATGCTATAAGGAGATGGATGAGAAACAGTCAAGTCAAAGGGCAATGATGAATCCCTTTGCCTGACCCAAGGAACCAAACAAGAATGGAAGTGGGAACCAAGATACATTGTCCTCTAGACCTGTCTTCTAGAATGAATGTGTTGATGTCAACAGAAGGAGGCCCGCCATAGGTGAGGCAATGAGGATCCTAAACTAAGGCACAAGGGATCATAGTAAAAGTGACTAATGGACTGACACCAGGGATGATGATGGAAGAGGGGATACTGAGTAGCGGCTGAACGACTTCCCTTGTCAGAGCATAAAAAACATGGATGACGTGGAAGCGACTAACTCGAATCCAGAGGGGATGGGGGACAATATAATTGGAGGCTAAAAATGGGCTACACGAGAGAGGGACAAGGCACAAATGGATGGAATATTGTAACAAGAGGCAAAAGGGACTTGAGATAGACTCCATGAATGCGATGGTGACTCAACTCAGATGCTCTGAACAAGGGTGACTCGATGAGACTACCAAACATGATAGGCCCAGTGGGAGCCATAAAAGCATGAGAAAAATATGGTTACTCATGAATAAAATCGACACATGCAATGAAAAGTATGGAGTCAAAGTGGTGCCCAAAGTAAAAGTAGCGCAAGTGAAGAAATTCAATTTTTAGAGGAGATGAAGTGACCCTTCTTGGAAAAATGGCTTCCGGGTGAAGTATCAAATCACCAAAAACAAAAGGATACCCATTTTAGAGCTCTGTGAGATATTTCCAACGGTACTTATGGTTCATCAAATTGAGCTATGGTTTGGTCGCAATTGGCGAAGTAAAAATTATGGTTTTTATTTTAATACGGTGATTTCCCTCCAATTTGGTTCATTTGCTAGTGGAGCTGTGGTGAACTTGGAGAGGAGGAGAAGGCCCTAAATATTTCGGAGTTTGTAGCGGAAAAACAAACCGTTGGAATCGAGATCCGTTAGTTGCGGGTAGGTGGCCTAACCTTACTCTTCATTTTCAGCAGATTAGATTTTCAGATTAGGTGTCCAGAGCCCAGGAATAGCACCCTGCCCTTCCTCACGGCCGGCTCACGCTTCCTGGGCCTTGTTCTGTGAGTTTTATCGCAGTTTTCAGAGGGGAAAACTACAAGCTCGCAGGTTCAAACCCGGGAAACTATGAGTTGGTCATAAAGGTTTTTTTTGACCTATTTTTGTGGTTGGGAATTGGGGATTTGATGATTTTGATGAAATTTTTATTTCTCTGAACTGAAAAACATTCTGGGTTTGTGTAGGTATGGCACAGTTAAAGATCAACTGGAGAGAGAGATATTTGGATGCACTTCGTTCCGATATCCGGGGGGATCAGGTGGTCTGAGGCGCACTAGTGAGGTACGAGGTTCTCAAGCTGATTGAGAACCCACCGATGAAGGCACAGGAGCCCTTGCTGTCCAGATAGTCAGCTACTGGGATCTAAACTAGGATTCCCTTGTATTGTAGGGGCACCGGATCAGATGCAATTTTTTAGTCCCTTTTATTGTTTCAACGTCATTTCCAATCGATCTATCTACATCTTTGACCCCAATATGCCAAAAAAAACCTATATGGAAAATTCAAACAATAATATAAATATGTTATTTAAAATACAATTTATATATGATCAAATATAATCATTGTGATAAATAATGTTTAAAATTATAAAATTAATAAAAAATAGATCATATATTAAATTTCTATATGTATATGCAAGTTAATTTGTATATATGTACATGTACCTTTATACTTCCCTTTACCGGTTAGTCTCATGGCTTAGTGCAGCGATGCACCATTGAAAAAATTGTTTAGCTGAGACAAGTCAATTTTCAGAGTGGTCCATTTTATATCTTCGAAGTGCTCGTTTTATACACCCCCCTGCACTATCATGTTCTCCTTTTCCATGACCAATCTCAAAGAAATTCCAACAATGTTTAATGCGGGTTTTCATATGAAAGCGACACAATCAAAAGAATGATCGTGAAGATTTGAATTGACGTGCACATCCATATGACCATATCCAATGTTCATTGAATTTTATTCCACAACCTTTCAATGAGTCATACATCTTATCAAAATAATGTTGTACAAAATGTGTATCATGTGTACGATCATCGTTGATATAAAAGTGATATTCTTTAATAACATGTCGATTTTCATTGGTGCTTTCTATATGATAAACATTTTGTTTAGTGTGTTTATATAAAATATGGACAAGCATAGAGACTTTGTCAATATGATAATATTCACTTTGTATTTCATTTTATGCAACAAATGTGAAATTCTCTACAAAATCAACTATTGACAAAATGGTCCCTGGTGGAAAAAATTCACGGGATTTTTTGAATTGCAAGTCCTGCCATCGAGCTCTATGGGAATTCTTGGTGTATTTATAAATTTCTGCCTCAAACTTTCTCAAGAACTCAATCACAAAAAATTCTTCTTCTTGTAAATCAATCCTTTTAGCACTTGTAGTACTACTTGAACCAATCGATGTATGAATATATTCATTTCTCTTCCATTTCACTTTTATGTTGCACAATGATTGATCATTTATATCAATAGGATATTTGTTGTGAAATAAATTCAAATTTCCACAATGATCACATTTTTTACCACCAACACATTTATTTTGGTAAAATAATTCATGGATTTCTCTTGCACATAGAATATGAGATATGAAATCATGGATAGTGGAAGGAGGAGGTGAATTTTTCCAAAATGTTTTACCACAATTAAGGAATGTGTCATAATATAACTGAAATTCCACATGATAACGACAACAACAAGTGTCACGTATAGTGATAGGTTTAACATACCATGGTTTTTGTTGCACAAAAGAACTTATTGAGACATTAATTTCATGATTCTCTGCTATGAACTTGTTGAGCAACTCTATTTGAATGTTGTCCAAGATATGTTTTTCATGTTCTTTATACTGATTTCGTGTTATTCTTCGCTGCATCACATCCCTTGCTTTTGGTGAAACACGTGAATTTTTCATCCAATACTCATATATTATTTTTTTAACATCTTCTCCAAGTCTATATTTGTATGGCTGCCTACAAATAACTGTCCAACAAGCGATCTCGTCATTTACATCTATTTGAAATCAAAATTTCCGATGTTTGTGCAATGTTTTTCATGAGGTCCCAAATGCTTGTGCCATAGATTTTACCAAACGATTTTCTTTAGTACTTGATGAAACCACTTCCATTTGTATTTCTCTATGTGCATCTAAATCACTTTTCTTTTCTAGATCTTCCAATTGATTTTAGAGCACTATTTATATTTTGTACCACATTTTCCTTCATTTTTTTTTTATCTTTCGTTGATTTTTGAATACCCAATAGAGTCGTAACTTCTTTTAATTTCTTTGATGTTAAGAGACTTCTCAAAATTTGGGCTTGAACTGCCATATTTTCATCTTTGAAGAACATATCAATAATGCACTTAACACGATATCGTATAACATGTTCATCTTTTTTATCTCCATATGTGTCAGTGTCAACATTTTCTAACATCTCATCATTGATATTGATTTCATACGTATATATGAGAATTAAATGTACAAAATGAGTTTAAATATTCAATAAATAATTAAATTAAAAAATAGTGTTTGAATGAAATTGAAAAATTAATAAATATGTATAATTTGAATGATACACATGACATATATATACATACCTGGTGATTCAATTTCTTCACATGAATTTCTTTCAAAATTTTCAACATCTTCAATCATTGGTTCATTATCTTTTTCATTTTAGCGTTCAACATTTTCTATCTCATCATCAATGTTATGAGGAATATCTCTCTCTGTTTACATTGCAAAATATTTTTCAAATTAGTTCATCAAATAAAGATTAAGTTTCACAATACACTAGTTAAATTTTAATTATCATTTATAATATTTACATTTACATACCTGCTTCAACTTCTAGTTGAGGTTTATTTTCCCTTTTAATATCTGAGCATTCTTCTCTCCTTTTTTGGCGTATTCTCTCCTATATTCTCTACGAGCATCAAGGTTTCTTGCTTGATCATATTTTCTCTTGCATTTTCTTTGATTTTCCATGATAATTTAGTATTAAGCTCAAAATATTTCCTTCAAAATCCTGCAAAAAAAACTCACTATCAAAATTCAAACAAAAGCTCACTTCAAAAAATCATCACAAAAGATTTAATTTAAAAAAAAACCCACTTTAAAAATTTTGCACAAAAGACATACTTCAACCCAAAACACTTACTTTAAAAAAAATCACTTTAAAAATTCTACCAAAAAAATGTCTTTTCAAAATGAAGCTCAAAATATTTCCTTCAAAGTCCTGCAAAAAAATCCCACTTTAAAAATTTAGACAAAAACTCACGTTAGAAAATCATCATAAAAGATTTACTTTAACCCAAAACACTTACTCTAAAAAAATGTCACTTTAAAAAATACACTAAAAAAATGTCCTTTGAAAATTCAGCCCAAAAGATTACCTTTGGAAATTCAGGCCAAAAAATTTCCTTTCATAAATCCAAAAATTTTCCTTTGCAAATTCAATCAAAATGAAGAAATGTGCGAAAATAATGTTTATGTTTTAGACTATTTATAGAGTTGCGAAATTTGGTTTTTTGGAGGGACTTTATCGAATTTTATCCGGCCAACGGAATGTGCAATCAAAAGTTTGACCGAACTTTGTTTGCCATTAAAATTAACGGGACAGGGCGTCGATAAAATTTCAACCGAACTACTACAAAAGTTCAGCCAAACTAAAATGTTTTCAACTACATTGCAGCTCGGCTCTAAACACATTTCTTCAACTTTGGAATGGTTAAAATCCATCAAATTTTATGAATTAACTTTTGGAACCAAGACTAGCATTTGGGGAATTCAATCTACTTTCAGTAGATATAAAATTTATGGAATTCCATAGATATTTACTAATTTTAATTATTTTTCTAATAAAATGGGTGAAAAAAATTTCTTAGGATGATTATGATTCACTGAAATCAAAATTTTGTATCTCCCAAAATACACTTTAAAAAAATTAAAAATTTTATTGTGCATTATATTAGTCCGTTGTCTATAATGGGTAGTTTTTATATTTTTAGTTTATAATGATATGTTGAGAAACTTGACGTCGACTGAAAAATATTCAAAATCTGCAGTTTTTTCATATTGGTTCAATTCAAAAAATTCTAGTAACTATGATATGCATAAGTTGGTTTCGTAAATATAATGATACCGAACTAAAATCTGTCTAGATAGTTGCAACACATTTTTTTTCTCAAAAACACCAAGTTATCAAAGAATATGCTAGCACTACTCAAGATGAATTTTATTGAATCCCTTGATTGTTAAAGAACACATACTCAAAGAATTGTTAAGTTGACATATCAAATGTGAATAAAAAAATGGCAAGTTTTATTTTTATTGTAAAATGAAATTCTAAACAGAAAAATTGTTTTGGCTTGCAGAAAGTTGAAGAACTTCTAAAAATGATATTTTTTTCTCAAAAAAATGGCAAAAAGTGTAACCCGCCTTCACATTTTCACCTGAAAGTTACGATTTTTCCTTGGGAAAAAATATCTATATATATCATTACACTTGATTTTTTTCAACTATAAACTTATTTTAATAAGAGAGTTAAACATATCATTAGTAGAACTGAACATTTTTTAATACAAAATATCATCACTCTCATTTAGCCAATCAATTAAACTCTAAAAAAGAAATGGAAATATATGAAACCTGTTTTTTGTTTCTTAAATTTAATATTTTTTGTGATGAAAACCATTCACTAAGATCAAATTCAACATATTGGACCTTAAAAAAATGATAAAAGCTTAATTGGTTTGTTTTAGCAATTTATATTTGTGATTAAAAAATTGGAGAGAAGTTTTTTAAATCTGCATAATTTTAATAATTTTAATAACATAATGTGTTATGGAGATTGTTATTTTTACAGACAGTTTGAAATTGAGATTTAATATAGGTATATAAAAGACATTTTAAAAGAAAGTGATTTTCATCTTTCACTTTCTTAGTTTCACAAATATGATAAATTCTTTTATATATGAAGATTTATTCAATAACTAATTTTAATATAAAGTTTGCAAAAATTCATATTTATTTTATTAATATTGAATTTCTTTTTTAGTTAATTATAATATGGATATACTTTTGATCTTAAAATATTTCCTCATTACATCACAATTCCTCTTTATTTCCTATTACATCACAATTCCTCTTTAAATTTAGATGCATTAGTATTTTAATGATATTAGTATTTTAAAGAGTGACTTTCTCTTTTATTTTCCAATAGTTTAATTATGAATTAGCATTTCTATACCATTCCCTTTTAAAATACAAATGACTTTGATTGGAGTTTGAAGCAAGTTTAGGAAACTTTTTGTCTTTCATGTTTCCTACATTAAGTACATAATTATAACCATATTCTCCACAGATAAAAGATCAACTTTAAAAAAAAATGAAAAATGATTAAATAAAGTGTGTTCCTTTTAATTTAAAATTATAAATTGTAAAATGTTTTAAAATTTATTCTATTTTATTTCTGGATTCTTTAAAAATATTGCATCTCCAAACTTTCTATACAAAAATATAATTAAAAAACCAAATATATTCAATAATTATTTTTTTATTAATTTAAAATTATTTTTGAAAAGAAAATCTTATAAATTTTATAAAATTAAAATTAGAATTTAATAGGATTTATTTGATATTAAAAATTCAAATATATGAAAGTGCTGGTCTAAATCACATATAAAATATTAAACTAAAGTAATTAAAAGTCAAATACATCTTCAGTGGAAGATACATTTGAGAAGAACGTGTTTTAAATGATTCATAAAAACTCATTTTGTGAATGTAATTTCAAACATCAAAGAGAAATAAGTGTATCACAAAGTAAGGTTATTGTCAAAGTTGAGAGTTCTCTCATAAAGGGGATTTGAAAAATGAAAGTTATTGTGAAGGGGAAGCGAGACCCACCTTTAAAGAATTGTGATTGCAATTTTCCATTATGATTTGATGGACTTTAATAACGTATTTCTCGCAATGTAAAAAATGGTATGTATTAAAAACGTGTGGACCTTAATAGATATGGATATTTTGAAAGAGAGTGGATATGGATATTTTGAAAGAGAGAGGTTCATGTTGTAACTATGAATGATATTATGGTAGATAGTGGTTAATGATGTGGATAAGTGTATATTTTATGGGATAATTGTTTGTGTAGAAATTATACAAATAATATGTATATTAATGGATTCAATCCGATCATGTAATATGCTAAAGCAAGATACTGAATTCTTGTATAAATTAATTGCAGAAAATAAACACGATTACACGATTACACCAAGTAAAAGAAAGAAGCAAATCAATCCACAACACAGATATTTTTCTTGGGGAAAACTTGTTGCTCAAAACCCTCTATCTTCTATTGTATATTCACCAAGGAATCATAAAACAATTACAATGCACTCTTCTCACAAGAGTCTCCTGCACTCTCACAACTGTCTCACACTGATCTGGACAAATTCGACCAAGACTTAGCCAATTTTCAGCCTCTGCTAAGCTTGCCTTGCTTGCGCAATTTATGTGGAATGCAATCCATATTCTTTAGGAAATTTAGCCTTCCAAAACTGTGCAATGCTCATGGGAAATCCTATGGGTGTTTTACTGCATGGGGGCAGCCTACTAATAATACAAATGATATTTAACACCCCTTTAACCTCTGTCTCAATTGATCTCCATCAAAACTGACATGAATGCAGCTATTAATAGTAAATCATTAGTTACATGACAGATCACTGCATGTGAATTAAATATGATTTAATTCACTTGACCTATCACTAGTGCAACAAATAGTTACAACTAGTTAAACTGATTTTAACTCAATTAATTGAGTTAACTAATTTCACATCCATTAAACTAATGCACTAACTGCAACTTGGAATCAATAATTAATAGAATCACTCTGCATGCCTCACCAACCACCCTCAACTTGAAATTCATGAGCTAACTCATTTTATCACACTCATTTAACTCTTACAAGTGATTATGAGATAAGATTACAATTTATTGTCCAATTTAGTTAAGGGAAAATTAAATTAGACACACATTTCTTGTTGACTTTTCAACACTCCCTCTCAACAAGAAAGGGATTATTAGTTACCCCGATCCTGCATCTATGGTATTCGAATTTGCTCTTGGCGAGCACCTTCGTCAAAATAGCTGCATCCTGATCTTTCATGGGAATGTACTGAAGTAACATAATGTGCTTCTAAACACAATCTCTGAGATGGTGGTACCGAATTTCTATATGCTTGGACCTATCATGGAGTACCAGATTAAACGAGAGTTTAATGCAACTCTGGTTATCACAATGTATCATCATCGGATCCATCTGATGACTAAACAAACCAACTAGAATCTTCTTCATCCAGATGGCCTCACATGCATCCTAGCTTGCTGCCATGTACTCTACCTCGGATGAATTGAGTGCCACATATATCTGTTTCTTACTGTACCAAGAAAATGTTGTCGATCCTATGCTGAAGATCCCTCCTGATGTGCTATTTCTATCTGATTTATTGCCTAGCCAATTTGCATCGGTGAAGCCTTGAAACTTCACTCCCTCTCTCTGTTTGTACCATAATCCATACTCTGTATTTCCCTTGAGATATCTTAAGACATGCTTCCCCGCCTTCCAAAATAGCTTGGTCATTTTAACCATAGCTTAACTCAGCTTGTTAACTGCATAGAAAATGTTTGGTCTGGTGTTCACCAAGTACATGAGTGAACCCACAAGATGCCTATAAACAGTAGTGTCCACTACCTCACCTGAAGTAGCATCCTCCTTCCTCCAATTCCTGCAAGAGGAGTCTCTATGGGTTTACATCTCTCCATGTGAAACTTTCTCAGAATCTCTTTGGCATACTTTCCTTGAGAAAGAAATAGATCACGATCTCGCTGCCATATTTCTAAACCAAGGAAATAGTGAAGGAGTCTCATGTCCTTCATCTCAAACTCTCTTACAAGATCCTCTTTGCAAGAAATTATGAGTTTCTCATCACCTGTCAAAATAAGATCATCAACATAAAGTATGATAATCAAAAGCTTACCATCAACCAAAATTTGATACAAGTTTGCATCCGCTTCACTCTTTATGAAGCCTAACCCAATGAAATAGCTGTCAATTCCAGTGTACCAAGCACGAGGTGCTTGCTTCAGCCCATACAGTGCTCTCTTGAGTCTGCACACATGTGACTCACTATCAAAAGTCTCAAAACCTTCTGGTTGCTGTATGTACACTTCTTCCTCAATAACTCCATTGAGAAACGCAATTTTTACACCCATTTGATTTATCTGCCACCCTATATGCGCTAAGAGCGCAAGGATATATCTAATCGATGAGTATCTCGCAACCGGTGCGAAAGTCTCCTCATAGTCATCCCCTCAACTTGTGAGAATCCCTGGGCTACAAAGATATTCTTGTAATTCTACACACTCCCATCTGCTTCTTGCTTCACCTCATAGATCCATCTAAATCCAACCACTAATTTTTCGACTAGGTCTAGGGAAAACTTCCCATGCACTGTTCTTGATGATGGAGTCATACTCCACCATGGTGTCAAACCAAATTGGTTGTTTCATTGCTTCCTGAAAAGAGGATGGTTCTATCAAAATACACTTGCTCATAAGAGCCATGTATCTAGTAAACATGTCTGGAGACTGTTTCTGTTTGTGCAGTGAAGTAGGTGCTCCTACATGTTCTCCCACATCAAGTCTCAATCTATCAGCTTTCGTGGTGCACCTTCTACCATATCTGGTGGATGGATCTGCATGAGATTTTTTTGCCACTCCATGATCCTCTGCATGTGGCTGCTCCACATCTTGAAGTTCATCCTTTGGAACCAAGAGTTCCTCCTCTGCATGGAAATCAAGCTCCCTCTCAAGGGACAATCACATGGCTTTCTCCTCATCAAATTTTATATCTCGTCTCACAACAGTCATGATGTTGTTTGGAAAATACACTCGATAGTTGTGAGGATTATCAGTGTACCCCACAAATATCCCAATCTCAGCTGTTGGTTCTAGCTTCTTCCTCGAATCTTTGGTCACATGGAAATAGACAAATGAGCCAAAAAATTTAAAATTCGAAACATCAGGTTTCTTACTATAAAAAAAACTCCTCTGGTGTACTCATGTTAATTATCTGATGAGGACTATGTTTTTTCACAAATAATACTGTGTTGCATGCCTCTACCTACAGATGCAACGGTAGGCCCTGATCATGAAACATCGCTTGTGCCGCACCTACATTTGTTATATTCTTTCTTTATGTGACCCCATTCTGTTATGGGTTATGAGGCGCAATCAACTCTCTCTGAATTCCTTCTTTGATAGAGAAGTTATTGAATTAATTGGAGATGTACTTGCCACCATTGTCGCTCCTCAAAGCCTTCACATGATTCCCGTGTCTTTCTCAACCAGTGCTTTGTACTCACAAAATTTTGAGAACGTTTAATATTTCTTTTGTATGAAGTAGATCCAACACTTTCTAGAGAAATCATCAACAAAGATCACATAATGCATGTGATTTGTTGTCGAAGCTGTAGAGAATTTTCCACACACGTCTGAGTGAACTCTCTCAAGGATTCTCACTGCTCGGTTATCCTTCTCATGAAAGTGGCCTTTGTATACTTCACCATGGTACACCCTTGCATGTCTCTATCTGTGAAAGAGTACCCTTTGGAAGCCCCGTAGAAATCTGTTACACGACCTTCAAAGCTCTATGGTGTAGATGGCCCAATATCCTGTGTCATAACTCACCCTCATCCCGTCTCGCCACTTTGTATGCTTTACCCATAAATGATGTGCAACCATCTACATCAAGTTTTTAGAGATTCTTCACACGAATCCCAATATTCTTGGCTTGTCTTGTGGCTTTGTGACAGAGGAATGATTTCACTTCACTGAAAACCACATCATAACCTCTATCATCCATCATAAGCTCTATCCTCCAACATAGCAACTGAAACTAAATTCTTTTTCAAGCCTGATACATGCATGAAACATTTTAATAAGAAGGGTTTACCTGATAGTCTCTGGAAATTAACTTTACTAATCCCTGTAGCGCTATACCTTCTGTCATCACCCATTTCGATATGCATCTGGAGATCGTTCTCCTCCAAGCTATTGAAAAGTTCTTTGTCTCCCTTCATGTGGAAAGATGCACCACTATCCAAGTACCACACTGATGCCATCTCACTAGACACCATGCATGCAATGAGAGTGAGAAGTCCAACTCAAATTGCGAGGCCAAAACCTCACCAGCTGTAGATCTTGAAACCTTCTTGTTATTCTTCTTCTGTGGACAATTAGTGGCATAATTTCCATTCTTGTGACAGTGAAAACATTTCACTCTGGACATGTCATGCTTCTTGCTTTCTATTCCCGACTCCAATTTGGAATAGAATTTCTTTCCCTTCCCCTTCTTTGCCTTACCAGTCAAGGCACAGTTTTCGTCATCATCTGTCATGGATGAGGATCCATCCCTGGTATTCAACCTGAATTCTTCTTGCACCAAATCCAACCAAAGTCGCTCCCAATCTGGAAACTTCTCCCTCCCATTGACAGAGTCCTGATAACTATGCCAACCCTTGGGAAGGCCTAGAAGAGCTAGGCTAACAAAGTCATCATCAGCTACAGTAATTACGATACTCCCAAGCCCATCTCGAAATTGGACGAACTTGGTAAAATATTTCAGAATAGTGTCTCCTTTCTCCATTTTGATTTTCCTAAGCTTGTCCTTCAGTGCCAATTTTATGTGGTCACTGCTACTCTAAAACAGATCACTCAAAGCCTTCCACACTGCATATGGAGTTGCTTTTCCATGACGACCTGAGACAATGTGGTCTCATACTCCCTCTAGTAAGATCCTCCTCGCCTTTGCAACCTTATTTTTCCAATTATTAAGAAGAGCGGTGTCTGCTGCTACGGGCTTGGGAATGTCATTATCAATGAATTCTTTTAACCATTGTCATAGAAAAAATCCTCCATCTTGTCTTTCCATGCAATATAATTAGAACTTCCCTCGAGTCCATATTCCAATCTCAAGCCATTGAAATCCATCTTGATCTGCCTATTGCACCAAAGAATATTTCTGCAAATTCGAATTCTATTCAACACAAACTCAATTTATTCTCCACTATAATGATTTCATGCACTCTGATACCATGTAGAAATTATACAAACAATATGTATATCAATGGATTCAATGCGATCATGTGATATTCTAAATAAAGATACTGAATCCTTCTACAAATTAATTGTGGAAAATAAGCACGATCACACAATCACACCAAGTAAAAGAAAGAAGAAAATCAATCCATAACACAGATATTTTTCCTAGGGAAAGCTTGTCGCTCAAAACCCCTTTATCTTCTATTGTATATTCAGAAAGGAATCATGAAACAATTACAATGCACTCTTCTCACAAGAGTCTCATGCACTCTCAAAATTGTCTCACAATGATCCGGACAAAATAGACCAACACTTATCTAATTTTCAGCCTCTACTCAGCTTGCCTTGCTTGTGCAATTAATGTGGAATTCAATCCCTATTCTTTAGGAAATTCATCCTTTCAAAACTGCGCAATGATCATGGGAAATCCTATGGGTGTTTTACTACATGCAAGAAACCTACTAATAATAAAACTGATAGTTAACATCCCTTTAACCTCTATCTCAACTGGGTATCCATCAGAACTGACATGCATGTAGCTATTAATAGTAAAGAATTAGTTACATGACAGATCATTGCATGTGAATTAAATCTGATTTAATTCACTCAACCTCTCACTAGTGCAACAATCAGTTACAACTAGTTAAACTGATTTTAACTCAATTAATTGAGTTAACTAATTTCTCCTGCATTAAGCTAATGCACTAACTACAACTAGAACTCAATAACTAATAGAATCACTCTGCATGCCTCACCAACTACTCTCAACTCGAAATTCATGAGCTAATTGAGTTTATCACACTCAGTTAACTATTACAAGTGATTATGAGATAATATTACAATTTATTGTCCAATTTAATTAAGGGAAAATTAAATTAGACACACATTTCTTGTTGACTTTTCAACAGTTTGTTAGTAGTTTAATAAAGTAAAATATTCTATTTCATAGTAAATACGTTAGTAATAATGTATTTATTGCTTTGAAATGTGTTTTATGGTTTAAAATGGAGTACATGTTGTAGTGTCGTTAAATATATTTTTTTATAAAATATAATATGAATTTAATTACCAAAATAATAAATATATTCAATAGTAATTTTATTTTTATTAATAAAATTATAGACAATTTTTTAGATTAAAAAACAATATTATACATATCACATTAAAATATATTTAAATAATAATGATTTATATTTGTAATCATAATAATTCAAGTATGATATGAAAATAAGTGCAAGGGGATTACACTTTTGGTCTGCGTGATGGAAACCCTAAAGCCGTTAGCCATGACCTAGTTTCTAGGGGATTTTCAGCTCCATGATTCTTCCCTTTGACCAAAGCTCCCTCATTGTGTTGCCATCGCTATAGATCTTTTAAAATGTGAGGGATTTTTTTGCAACATGGTTTTTATCTTCTTCAAGGCGATGCCATTGCTTCAGATTACTCAAGATTTCTAGTCTTCGTGAGGATGATCTCAAGGGGTACCCTCCGTCTACATGTGGGAAACACTGAATTTTCCTTTACACTAGCGTCCATAATCCAATATTGAACATGAATCCCTCATGTTTCAATGTGGCTCCTACATGGGGCAAGGTATCTTCAAGAAGGGATTTTGCTTAAAGATTATGGTATATCCAAGGACACCTTAATCCTCTTAGTCTCAAGAATGAACAAAGGAGTTAGAAGCTAGGACGTGCCCTTTTAGTTTCAATCGCAATGCTTTAAGGATGCCCTAAAGAAAGGGATCTCTCAAAAGGCTCCTGAAGATCTCTCAAGGCCATCTTTCATTGTAGAATAAGTGGAAGATATTCTATAACTAGAGGTGGAAGACCCGTGATATGATATTTTCAGCTTATCTTATGAGAAAAATGCTAGAATCCATCATTTTAATGGTCTTTGGTCATCGACATCTATACTCTAGGAAGGGGCTCCCTAAATATATATTTGTATTTCTATTCTAAGAGATTATTTATGGTTTTTTTCAAAAATCCAGATGACCTTCAAAGATTTTTTTATCAAGGACACTAGTTTTGGGGCTACTTTGGGCTCTCCTTTTAGCAATGGTTTCCTAAATTCAACCCTTTATCCATTACAACTATGGCCACTCTAATTTGGGTAAGGCGTTAGCTTTTGTATGAAACTATTGAGGTTATTTTATTAATATAGATAAAAACATGATGGAGAGGGGCATTGTAACCTTTGCATGCATATGTGTCTAAATAGATCTTAGAAAAGAGTTGCTTGATAGGATCCTTATCAATTGGAATGACATAACCTTTTCGCAATTGGTGGATTATGAAAACATAATTTTTTGCTATAGGTCCTACCAACAACTAGGACATCTCCACAAATATTTCATTTCTTCTCAAGAGCATTCTCATCCCCTTGATGCCAACAAAAATAATCAAGGATGGCAAGACCCAAAAGGATAATAAAATCCCCCATCTCAAAAGCAAGATAACATGTAGCAACGAAAAAAATTTGTAGCCAAATCTATTTCTTTGGTCTCAAGTCAGCCCCCCACAACACCAACTCATTCCATAAGATCTATGATCCCTCCTACTCCTTCACCATCTCCCCACTCTTGTATGGATGCCTTAGATGTAGAAGAGAGATACAATCATGATCTCAATTTTGTTCAAAAGTGGAATAAGAGTATTCACGAATCAAATCACTGAGATAGTGATAAGAAAAGAACCATTATTGCAAATCCTCTGGAAATGGAAATGCATCAAATTAATGCATCCATTGTCTCCATGTCATCTTCTCCCGAAAACTTCTCAGGATGGACTGATGTTCACAATTAAAAAGGAAGAAAATATCTTCGAACAACTCAATAATATTTTTTTGTCACTTATTGCTGGTCTCTGTCTGAGTTGGGTAGAAAATATTTTTGAACTCTATTTTTCATGGATCCTCATCTAATTTTTCTAGTTCTTGACTCTCTACTTTACTGCCTCTAGTTTGGTTTCCAAGATGGTAGGTCAGAGACAATAGTTTTACTAAATTGATGTAAATATTTTCTATTGCAATATAAAGAAAGATTACCCACAAAAAAGCTATGCTAATTCAAATGTTATAATTGATAAACATATAATTAAAAATAATAATATATCTATGTAAAGAAACATGAAATATATATAAAATATAAATATATAGTTGTAAATTAGCATCCATTTTAACATATAAATTAAATAAATAATTAATATTAGTAATCATTATATTTAGAAACTTCATATTTAAATTTAATTAATAAGCATACAAAAACTTAAAACTTATAATAAACTATTTTTCTAAACTTTCTCTGCACACACACATATCACATTAAAAGATTAAATTAAAAAAATATTGTAAAACATATTAAAGAATAATGCCAAATATATATATATATATAATTGTAATTATATCAATCAATGTTTTAAGAAAATTAAAAATAACAATATATGTGTCTATGCTTTATCAAGAAAGTTAACAATAAGGTAGTATTTATCACTTAAATTAATAATAATTTCTCATAATATTTTATCTTATTATGAGATTACCGCTCAAAATAATTAGCAAGTTAGTTTTTTTTCTTGTAAGTCAAATTTGAATTCATAGTTTCAAAACGAAATACATCAGAGAAAAAACACAGGTAGTCTCACCCCGACCAGGTTTGTTGACTATCACTGAAATCATATGACAATGAAACAGAGAAACAAAGAGAGACACAGTACATAATTTCAAAGGCCATATGGCCCAGTAAACAAACAGAACATATAAAACACTCGTATCCATGCTAGTCGTCAGAGGTGATGGAATTTTGGTTCTTTGGAGCTGTACCATGACGTGGCAGAGAGCGAAAGGAGCATTGGGCACGCTCCTCGAAATGGGCCATCCAAGCCTCCAATTTCTTGACCTTCTATGATAGCAAATTCTGGCCACGCCAAACCACCACAACACGCTCCTATGTATGGCATTCAAATTAATGCATTTTTTTTAGAGTTGTTATCAATTTAGCGTGCTCCTCCTTATGAACCCACTTCGAATTATTGAGACGATCCAAAATAGATTGAATCACCTCTCGACAGTGCTCCATGAAACAACTTTGTTGCAGACCATGAACACCCTGATGCACCAACACACGATGTCGGGATCCACCATGATGAGTCAAACCCCCTCTCTTCATAACTGGGGAAGCGAGGCGACCTGACTCCCAGATGAACCCCCTCATCTACCCCCACGAGCAGTTGGCCCCTCACGTCTTCCCCCACAGGCGCCACCAACTCTGCCTCCAGAAATGCCTCTGCTCGACCCCTCTGCATTCTGACTTTCCGATCTCCCGTCACCATTTCCAGATACCAGTGCAAGCCGAGACTAGGACTTAGCCACTCCAAGACTTTCGGAATTGGGCGAAACCTAAGCATAGGACATTCCTAAGGGAGGAACCGACCTCATGCTTGAAACCTCGAGACCACCATAGCGTAACGAAGACCACCCATCCAAAATTTCTCAAATAACCACACAGAGGGGGCAAGACCACCAACTTCGGCTGAACCTACTCTCCCTTTGGCGTCGGGAACCCAATAGCTCTCAAATCTACTTCCCACCATGACCCAAAAAAAGCTGTGACTGGCGTCGCAATGGCACCACCTCGTAGCCCATGACCTTGTAATCAGACAGGGGAGACACACTTCAATACTCCCTCTCCACCAAAGGAAAATTCACATCCAAATCAGACTGAAACGACACCTAAAAAACCATAAAAAACAACAAACCACCCTCATCAAATGCACATACACTGCTTTCCTTGTATACTCACCCTTAGCAAGCCCAATTTTCCAATTAACAACTCCCCTCGCCCACCAGCAGGGGAGGAAACTCCTACTACTATGATGACCCTTCGGTCGGCCTAGAGAACCTCTGCAACACCCTCCTCTTCTCCCAACACTTCACACATAGGCTCTAGAACTCTCACCGCTAACGAATTTCCATCGAAAACCTCTGCCACCCTCCATAATGTTCATGCCTTCACCACCCTCTGTGAGGCCCAATGCGACTTGAGGTTTCCCACACTTGTATTTACTGCCTTTTGTACTCAAGGTAATATGGGAGGTTCGTGATGTCATCCCACCCTTTTGTATCCATGTGCTTACCATGGGTGTCACCACGTTCCCATGGGAACATCCTCCTCTTCGTTCCTCACCCCCATTGGGGAAGTAATCTAGTTAGTTTTGATACGCGTCCTCACATCACTATTATCACTTAGACTATAAAGATTTTATGAGTTTGAGGCAACAATTAATTGAGAATTCTTATGGTTCAATAGTGAAAACTATGTTGGTAACCATTTATTATTGTTCCTCTACATTTTAATATGAATTTTCTCTATGTAGCTTGTTTTTAGTTTGGAAAATAGTTGATAAGGATGATATTCTTTCATATCTTGAGTTTGCTTGTGAAGTGTGCATTACTATGTAAATGTGTATGGGAATGCTTATGGTTTAATAGTGAAAAATCTGTTGGTAACCATTTATTGTTGTCCCCTTTCATTTTAAGATGAAGTTTCTCTTTGTGTATGAACTTATGCTTGTTTTTAGTTTGGAAAATAGTTGATAAAGATGATATTTTATCAAAAAAATTCCGGAAAATCACATAATCATATCTTAGTTTGCTAATAAAGTGTGCATTACTATATAAATATGTACAAATTATGCTTGGAATCTAGTAAATTTTGAGCTCAACTCACATGTGAATTAAATTCACATACAATTGAGTGACTTAACCATACAAATGACTTCAAAAAAAATTCCAGAGTGTCCACCTAGTGAAGATGCAAGTAATAAAATAAACCTTATCGGAGTGAAATTCAAGTGTCATGGTCATGGTGTTTGAGGAATTTATTAATACATGATAATATTTTTTTTCCAAAATAAATTATTTTTGAAAATAATTTATGAATTAGCAAAAATAAGATAGTAGCTACTTGGAAAAAATATGTGAAAATTGGTTGTAAAAAAGGGTATTATCGTACAACAAAAAGAAGTCATTATTGTTGAATAAATTTCACTCACAAAACAAAAAATCTTTTCTTAGTTGTTAGTATTTGGTTAAATTTTGCTAAAACTCATTCCTATTGAACAAATGTCACTCACAAAAAACTCTTTTCTTAGTTGTTCATATTTGGTTAAATTTTGCTAAAACTATGTGAATGGAGTAATTGGTTTTGGTTTTTTTGTCTACTTTTTTTGAACATTTTTATTCTTGAAATAACCTTGAGATGAAATTTTGTCGTATAAGAGTTTTAGAAAATTAAAGTTTGAGAAAAGGAAAGTTAAAGAGATCCATCATGTAACCATTGGTTTAAATGTTAACTGCTGGTTAAGTTATTTGTTAAGACTTTAAAACATTTCTTGTTATTATTTTGAAAATAATAAATTATAAACAGAAAATAAATTTCATTAATTAAATTGGTTATGGAATTGGTTCCAAAGAGTGAAAGACTGAAGGTAAAATATTTATTCCAACTGAGAAGTAGTTGAATGAAAACATTTTTGGTCAGTTACTCTTCCTCTATGGATAAAAGCAACATCCCTGTGAGGAAGAGGGGTTCTGACTCATGTGTGAGGAAGTGAAGAAGGAGAGAGAGAGAGTTATGTTTTTCCTGAGCTGGTAGAACCAGTGGAAAAACTCTCATCTATCCTGCACTTTCTGAAAGGTGGATTGGACCGGAGTCCTGAGATCCCTTCCGTACATTTTTTTCTTCTACTTGGCTCAGGATTTGGAGCACGGGGAGGCGAGGACGTAATTTTCTCATCCAAAGTAGGGAGGACAACCACAGTCAATCATAGATAAGTAAAATTATACTGTCATTTCAGAGAAGTAGACTCTGGTTAGATGATGTTAAGAATAATTAAGGTTATGCTGTTATTTAGAGAAGTAGACTCCGGTTATTTCATATCACAGGAAAGTAGAGTGATTATGTTATTTTGGTATAGTAGATTCTGGAAGAACACTGTTTCCAAGAAAGAGTTTTAAGAAAGAACATTCAGCTTGAAAAAAAAAAGGGGTTACTGCATAACTGTTGGAAATCTTTTTTCTCTAATTCTTGTATATCTATAAAGTAAAGAGTTACTGTGTGACAGAAGTAGTATATTAGCATGTTGTTTAGTGACTATATGAATCTTTCGGTAACTAAGTTTACCATAAGTAAATAATTAGACAGAAAAATGGAAAATATAGACAATTTATAAGAAGCTTTAACGAATTCCAAAACTTTGGTGCTCTGAAATTTCAGGATGCTTGTTCCATTCCCATAGACTATACACAGACTTATTTCAGTCGGTCTGGTCGACCCTAAATTTTTATAAATATAGCAGTGAAAAGAAAACTGTAAATGGAAATTTATCTATTTAAACGCCACAAATTATACACTGCAGACCAAGACCAGAAATATGTAAAATATATGTTGAGGAATACTGAGAAGGATAATTTCGACTAGAATGATAAACATTAAGACTGTCATTAAGTAACTTTCAAGAAAAAAATATATACATTCCACAAGACTGTACTCTAAGAGAGTAAAAGAAAAATTAACTTGTAAAAATAGGACATTAAGAAAAATTCTTAGTGAAACAAAACATAGAAGTAATTCAGAGAAATAAGTTCACTGTTTTGAGAATTATAGAACATATATTAATATTTCGTAAACAGTCACGAATTGCATAGTTTAATTCAAACTAGAAAATGAGTCTATTTATAGGGAGAAAAGAACCCCCGAAATCTATAAGTTATATATTGAAGTTCTTTCAAGAAAACATAACAGATTATTTAGTCCAATATACTACTACATGTATAAAAATATTGCATGCAGTAGCAAGTGATGTTCAATTACATTTTTACAGTCCCGGTTCAAGAGAACTAAGTCTCGTGAGAAGTCTGGGCAACCGACTCAAAATGCAGGAAATGGTACCTGTTCAATGCAAAGAGAAGATGCTCTTAAGAGGAATCCGATGGAGCGAGTACCCATTTCCAAAAAGGTATATCAAAATGATTTACCTGTGGAAGCAAATAAAAAGGGCATGAGTAAAAACACTGTTATTTTTAACCAAAAATTTATGAGAAGAAGAACCCTAGTTCTTCTGGAAATAAATCTCAGCTTACCTAATTAATTTCCGTCGAGAATGAAAGGAGAGAGAAGCCTGAATGTCATCATCATAACAGTTTATAAGTAAGTGTGAATGGAAAGTAATGGAATCGAAAAACCTTAAAAAAAACCTTATTTGCATATATTTTCATATAAAAATAATGGATAGTTACCTTTTTTTTTTTCTTCGTGCTTTGGGTGGAAGAAAAATGGAATTCACTAAACTAGATTCCACAGAGACCATGTTTTCCATACTATGAGTTTGGCACCATAACATAAACAAGATATTTAGGTGTTAAATCTACAGGATAACGAAGAAGTAGAGTATCAAGACACAGCGCAGGAAGATTAAGGTAAAATTTTAAGTTCAATTGTAAGCCAGAATTCATTAAAAGGGAAAACCACGACTCCAGATAGCTACATACCTCAGGAAAGATGAAAAATTTCATATACAGGAAGAAGAACTCCACAAGGTTTATTGTCAGGGCCATAGATGCCATTTGTGGAAAAGCTAGACAAAAATATCTAAGGCTACCTCTCTTGCAGAGAGCCGAAACGGAGGCCGGAGGCGCATGCATCGAAGAGTTTTGGTGAAATGCAGAAAATGACAAAAGAAATCAGTTATGGGGTATGGTCATTAGCACCAAACCCTAAATCTCTTTTGTCATCAGATCAAAACTAGATGGTTCTACGGTGGTAAATTTGACAAGTGCAGTTCATAAATGAGATATATTATGCGAGAAGATATTTCAATTAAGTCTGACATATGCCGTAACCCAGCAACGCCACTATGCCATCAAATTTAATTGATAATGCTGAGAAATTTTATGAGTATTAAATAAAAGTATAGTCATAACTTAAATGCCTAATAGTTGTTAGATGTATCGAATAATAGAGGAAATCCAGATTTACAACTTAGTAATATTGTGGATTAATGACATGAAACCGGTAGACATTAGAGTATGGTTACATTTTGTAAATGTTATGTTACTACTGTGTAAAAGACATATTTTATGATTTTATTTCTGAAAGATGGAAAATTATGTTAAGAAACTGTTTATAAGTAATATGTAGTCATTTCATGAATAGTGGTATAGTTAAAAGTTACTTTTGTTTTATGACTATATTGACGGGTGTTACAAGTGGTATCAGAGCAGTGTTGTAATGCTAGGACACTATGGGTCAAATAACGTTTTCAGTTATGTATTACCGATGCAAACAGAGAGAAAGAAGTTAACAGTATATTATGAGGAGGGCACTGACACAGCAACCACCTCCAAATGCCGGGGAAACACAACCACGACCAGAAATAAACCCAAAAATGTGGGTGCAGCTCAGTGTGGATCAACACCAGAAAACTAGTAGCCTGTTGGAGGAACAACAGTACCAAACCAGAATTCTCTTAAACACAGTACAAAATTTACAAGAGGAAATGGAGAGAGTGCGAAACGATAATGCGTGGTTGATGCAAGAACATGAGAGAATATTAAAAAGCCTCTCAGACAAAAAAAATCAAGGGAATGAGAAGACAAGTACTGATAGAGAGTTTCAGGAAGGAAATGAGCAGCGGACAAGAGACCATGACACTGACAGAATGGAAAGAAGCCAGTCTCAACAGAGTAACAAAAATAAAAACTACAATGAAGCTGAGTCAGATAATGTATCAGATCAGAAAGAAGTGAAAAGATAGAAACTAGAACTACAAGGTGGATTTCGAAAAATAAAGCCTCCTACGTTTGATGGAGTAGAGGAGGAAGTGGCTGAGGCATGGCTGATAAACATGAATAAGTATTTTCAAGTGTATGAATACAATAGTAATATCAAATCCATATTGGTTATTTATCAGTTGAGGGAGAAAGTCACATTATGGTGGGAGGAAGTGAAAAACATCCACAGTATAGATGACCAGGATGTAACTTCGGATGCATTCCAACAATATTTTAAAGATAAATACTTAACAAAACGCTTCTATGATGAAAAGTCTAGAGAGTTCCATGACTTGAAGTTGGGACAAATGATGATGGATGAGTACATCACTAAGTTTACTTCCTTACTTCATTATGTTCCCTATTTAAGAGATGAAAAGGCTAAAGTACAGTGGTTTCTGAGTAGTTTGCTAACTCACATGAAAGAACGTATTGAGTTTGTAAATCCTAAGAATATGGACGAAGCAATCAGAAAAGCCAAAATGTGTTACCAGCAAGCTAAAGAAAAAGGTGAACAAGGTAAAAGTTGGCAGGCAAAGAAAGAGCATAAGAGCAGTTCTGGTTTTAAGAAAAACATAACCAACAATTTCAAATGTGCTGGCAGAAGCTTAGTTAGCAAACAATTTGGAAGGAATCATCAAAGAATAAGATGTCCTGCAGAAGATAAACCCGCAGAAGCCTCCAACAAACCAGAACAAGCTCAAAATCAGAAGCCACCTTTACAGTGTTTGGGGTGTTGTTAGCACTCAAATCTACCTCAGGCTGAAATGAGGTAAAACTCAAGGCTACATCAAACCACGCTCAGCCTCGTAGCTAGCCCTACGAGGACAGGAGAGGGCTCTCTCCATCAATCTCGATAAAATGAGCAATAGGGTGCGAGATGACTTAAAATGATAAATTGATTTTAGGCTAGTAAAGAGATAGGTATGTTTGATTTTGATTTTTGGGTTTTCGCTGGAGAAATGGGAAAAACAAATTTTGGGTCCGGGGATAAGGTCAGACCTTTGCAGAATTCGAGTTGGGGCGAGGTAGGTGAATGTCTTGATGCTTTAGATTGGATATGTGGATGGATCAGAACGAACAGGAGTTGAAAAGGGCAAGGATGAACATGGATCCTTTTCAAATAGTGGAAAACATGAAAAACTAAATGAATTCAAAGGCAGAGCACTGTGAACAATGGATTCAACCTCATCTACTCATTCATTTAATTTAAGAAGCATGAGTGAGAAATGGCATACATTAAACATCAAGAACTTACAGTAAACAGAGAGAAAACACCATCAAGAACAGAACACCACAAGAATCCCAACAGGTGCCGCAAAACCTCTGATCTTTCCTTAGCCAAAATATGAAAAATTATGTACAATGGTGCCAAAAGTCTCCCAAGAGTCCAACCTCTAGAATGTCTCAGAAATTACAATATATAGATCACTTTAACCCCTTCCCACACCTCTAGGGGTCGAATTCCTCCTTCAGGGATCAGTTTCAACAAATTCTAATCATGGAACTACAATCTAGGCAGCTAACAACTTGCCTCTAAAAGAGTGCGAACTGATCCATTTACATAATTTTTACTTTTTTGAGAGTGAATCTTCTAGAATAGATAAAAATAAGCCAAAGTTACATGCCAAACATAAATTTACATCATGAAAACCCAAAAATTTCATCCACAAGCAAAACTGGTCCAAACTGGCCGAAAATCTGAGCTGGAAGTTGAAAATTCAGCCAAAAATTTAAGTGGGTCGCATGCCTGAGCCAAGTGGGTTGCATGCCTTTCAGCCGATTTTGAAGTACTTCCTGGCATCCAAATTGAGATCATGATAGCTCGTTGGAAAGCCCTGGATGTTAGCTATCCAACCCAAGTGGAATTTCCCAATTTGGAGCTCATTTGACCCTCCAAAACCTCATTCTCCCAGAAGTACTTCCTGCTGGTGCAAAAGGTGGCAGCAAGGTGGTTTTCATGGTGTTTTTGAGCTTTTTGACCATCCAGAATCTGATGAAATGCTTCGGCAATGCCTGAGGATACATAACTTATCATGAAAAATCCAAAAATGCAAATATTTCCTTCAGCAAGTGTCCCAAAAAAAATTGAGCATATGAGTGCGCGACCCGCTTAACTGAAAAACCTGTTTTTGAGACCAAAATTTTTCAAAATGACAAATTTTTTTCCGAATTTGCTCAAATTCGGAGCAAAGACCCTCCATCATGTATTTTGCCCAGCCAATGAAGCCTCGGCCAAAATCCGGAGTGGATCAGGCCTTTTCCGCCGTTTTAGTGCTTCGCTCAACCTCCTCTTCAAAATCTTCATTCTCGCTTTGCAGACATGCATGCGAGCCCAATAATGGCCTTTCTGTTGGAAATATGATGCAGAGTGTTGTCCTTGATGGCAACCCACTAAATGAAGATGAAGACATGTGACTGTTGATATGTGTTGTCCTTGATGGAAAACCACCTGATGAAGTTATTCTTGACTTGATGGACTTGGTAAATGATGTAAATCTGATGTGATATGATGTAATATGATGCTGAGCGTTGCCCTTGAAAGGCAACCCACTTGATGAAGTTGTGCTTGATAGAATATGTCCTTGATGAAGGAAATCTGATGTATCTACTGAATGAAAAGAAGGCAATGAAGAAAGGAATTCAGCATGTGTTAATTCTATGATGAAAAAGAGTATGTCTCTATGTATACGCGGATTGGTCTAAGGGAAGTCGCGTATGCACGCGGAAAAGAACGTGCCAAGTCGCGTATGGGCTAAAGCGCTCTAAAAGTGCAAAACTAGGGGTAATCACCATGGAATTGACCCATTGTATTGGGTAATGATCCGCCTAATTGACCCCGTCTAGTGAAGTTTTGGGCTCATGGTATTGGTTTGGCCCATGGTATTGAAAAAGGGGCTCATGGTATTGACAAAGGGTAAACATATATAAGGAGAAGAAATTCATTGTGCAAATCATGAGTGTGGGTGCAAGATGTGTGAGCTTGAATGAATACTTCTCTCTGAAGTAGATCTGAATGGAAGGGTTACACTTGAAGACAAATCTGAAGGTATGATGCACCAATGATGAAGAAGGGGATCTAGATCTGAAATGCACTTGTAGCTGCTAGATCTGCTTATGGAAGGCCTAGATTTGTGATGAGGTGAACATCTAGGCGAACATCTGACTGAAGTGAAAAGGGTAAATATGATTTGAACATCTGATCTGATGAAGTATGCAGCTCTGTAATCATTGAAGATCTATACGCTACTTCGCCGCGGTGGAAGCGCGTATACACGCGGCTTCTCTGAAGTAAAAGCGCGTATGCGCAATAAAATATACACTGAGGTATACGCTGGTTTGTGTGGACGGAAGCGCGTATATACGCGACATCAGTGAAGTAAAAGCGCGTATGCAAACTAGGGTTTGCTGAAGCAAGGGTATGGAAAGGGTTCGGTCTGGAAATATGATGAATTGTGGCCTGCAAGTTGTGTTCTATTAAAGTGGTTGGATCCAGTGTGAAAATTGATGAAACGTGGTCCAAGGTGGTGCTGAGGGTTGTAGCCTTCGATCAAGAAGTCGTAGCTCCCCTTCAGAGTGTGGGTGGTAAGCGAGATTAGAGAATTCGTAGCTCCCTTCCGGAAAACTAATGCTTGAGTCGGGGGGGGTTGGGCACTCCCTTCCGGAAAGTGACCAACGAGCGCGGTGGGTGCACACGTCTTTGTTAGTCTGCTTGACACATATGTTGTAAGATGTTTTCTCTATAATAAAATATTGAAGGCTGAGCAACTGCAGCGGTGGTTTTCCCCCGATTTGGGTTTCCACCTAAAATCCCGGTGTTCATGTGTGATGCTTTGTGTGATGGTTTATTCTGTTCTTACTGCACATGTTTACTGTTTATTAAACATCTGATGAATGAATGATGGAACAATAGAAGTGAAGATTTAATGACATATCTATATCTCTGTGTATACGCTAGTTTCATAAAGGGGATCCGCGTATATACGCTAGTTTACTGAAGGAAAGTAGCGTATGGGTTTTAAGGAATGAAAAAGTAAAAAGATTTGATTATGCAGTAAATACTGATTCACCCCCCCCCCCCCTCTCAGTATTTTTCCCAACAATTGGTATCAGAGCAGGTCCTTGTGCAGAAGCTTGATCGCTTGAAGGAGATCCGTCGCAATGGGAAGTCAAGATGGAATAATGTCTATAAAGCCACCTATATTCAATGGAAGCAATCTGATATTCTGGAAGGTACGTACAAAAGCATATCTGCAAAGTATTGGTGCATATGTATGGGAAATCGTGGAAGAAGGTTATCAATACCCGGCAAGTATTCCTACTGATGCAGCAGAAAGGAAGAAGTATGAAACCAATGCCAAAGTAGTAAATGTTTTGCTGGGAAGCATGTCTGAATCAGAATTTTCTAAAGTGATGCAGCTACATTCAGCAAAAGAAATATGGGACAAAATCATTCTGAGCTATGAAGGAGATACAAAGGTAAAAAATGCAAAACTCCAAACTTTTAGAATTGAATATGAAAATTTGAAGATGCATAGTGATGAAAGTGTTGCCAGTTTCTTCCTTCGTCTAGATGATGTTGTAAATCGAATGAGAAATTTGGGTGAAACCAAAACTGATACTACTCTGGTTGAAAAAGTCTTAAGATCCTTGACTCCAAAATTTGATTCTAAAGTCTCCGCTATTGAAGAAAGGCAAGATCTGCAAACGCTTACTATTGTTCAATTACATGGGACTCTGACTGCTTTTGAAATGAGACAAGGAGGTCCTTCTCAAGTAAGAGAAGCTGCGTTTAAGGCTTCTACAAAAGGAAAGGAAAAGGAAGTTGTCAAAGAATCCAACTATATTTCCGATGAAGAAGAAGCAAATTTCGTAAGAAAACTCCAAATAGGAACTGGAAGATTCAAAGGTAAGCTTCCCTTCAAATGTTTTGAGTGTGGAAAAGTTGGTCATTATGCTGCAAAATGTCCTTATAAAGGAAAAGAAGTTGTAAGAAGGAATAAGAACAGATATAGCTCTAAGAAAAGTTACTATACTAATGAAGATAGTGATGGGTCATCTAATAGTGAGGAAGATTGTGAAGAAGATCTTAGACTTCTCATGGCCTTTGAACAAAAGGAAGAAAAGGATATGTTTATGGATGCTCTAGAGAAAAATGATTTTCTTGAAGAAAATAATCAACTCAAACTTCGCTTAGAAGATTGCAAAATTCTCTTAGAAGAACAAAAGGTGATCAGAGAGACTGTTGAAAAGCAGCTTGAAGAAGCAAAGAAACATATTGAAAAGCTAGAATGTGAAGTGGTAATTCAAAGAAAAGAAGTTGAGAAAGAAAAGACCTTGAATCTTAGATTTGCTAAAGGATCTGAAACCTTAGATGAGATTATCAAGGTACAACGTTCTCCTCTTATAAAGACAGGTCTGGGATATACCGGAGAATCTTCTCAAACTTCAGCACCAAACTATCTAAAAGCAGTTACAGGTGGTTTACTACATTCATCCACTCAGCAAGGGAATAGAGGATCGCTACAGGGAAAGCAGGACCATCTCAATTCAAGGAACACTAACAGGGATAGCTTTCAAAGACACTACAACCAACAGGTAAACTCAAATAGAAGATTCCATGATCACAGAAATTTCTACTTCAATGGGCAATGTTTCACTTGTCACAATTTTGGTCATAAAGCTATTCAATGTGTGGCATATAAAACCATCATGACAAGAGAAGCAAGAAAGAAAAAGTTGGATACTGAACCAAAGAAGAATACCTATAACAATTTTTCTCCTCTTCAAAGTGAAGTCGAATGTACTTATTGCAATAACTTTGGCCATGAAGAATCTGAATGCAGGAACAAGATTCAGCCTAAAGAACATGTTCCCTCAAGCTCTAAAGTGTGGAAGAAGAAAGAACCGCCGGTTGAAAATTGTGGGATAGCATTATTTGCAGAAGGTGAAGAAAATAAATGGTACATCGATAGTGGGTGATCAAGACACATGACAGGTGACAAAAGCAAACTTCATACTTATAATGCTCTAGAAAAGGAAAAGAAAGTTACATTTGGAAATGATACTCCTGCTGTAATCAAAGGAAAAGGGTCAGTATTTCTAAAAGAAAAGGTGAAGGCTAAAGATGTCATGTATGTGGATGGATTAAGGCATAACCTGTTAAGTGTTAGTCAAATGTGTGATCAAGGAGCGGAAGTGGTCTTCAGTTCCAAAGAATGTGTGGTTCGTGATCTTGACACAGGTAAAATCATTATAAAAGGAAAAAGAAATCCAAGCAACCTGTATGTTCTAAACGGCATAGATCAATGTTACTTGAGCAAGTCTTCAGAAAATTGGCTATGGCATAGAAGGCTGGGGCATCTGAGTTTCTCTCAAATCAACAAAGCAAGCAGACTTCAAGCTGTTCGTGATCTTCCCAAGGTCATTCTTCCAGAAAGTACCATATGCAAATCTTGTCAATTTGGTAAGCAAACTAGAGTACGATTTAATGCCAAAGAAGGATCATCAAGTAAGCCTCTTGAACTCATTCATACTGATATCTGTGGACCTATGAGGAAAAAGTCATTACGTGGGGAAGAATACTATATCTTATTTATTGATGACTACTCTAGAATGTGTTGGATCTGGTTCATTAAACACAAAGATCAAGCACTTGAAAAATTTCAGAACTTCAAAGCTTTGGCAGAAAATGAATCAGATCTAAAAATCAAGTGTCTTAGATCTGATCGAGGAGGAGAATATTCATCAAATGAATTCTTTGAATTTTGTGAACAACATGGCATTAAACGACAGTTCTCTGTAGCAGGCACTCCACAGCAAAATGGTGTAGCAGAAAGAATGAATAGAACAATTGTTCAAATGGCTAGAGATATGCTTGCTGATTCTGATGTTCCTGACATGTTCTGGAGTGAAGCAGCACATACAGCAGTTAACATTCTCAATAAAGCTCATGTTCGGGTAAATAGTGACAAAACTCCATATGAACTCTCGTATGGCAATTCTCCCACTGTGAAGCATTTTAAGGTTTTTGGAAGTAAATGCTTTATCAAAAATAATGATGAAAAACTTGGCAAGTTTGAACCTAGATCAGATGAAGGGATATTTCTTGGTTACTCTTCGTCAAGCAAAGCTTTCACATGTTACAATAAAAGGCTTTGAAAGGTTGTTGAATGTATTGATGTTGTTATTGATGAGTCTCCTGCAGCTCCTAAAGAAGAAAAACAAACAGCAAATGAAGATGATAGCGACATATGGCCTTCTACATCAGATAGCAATGATATAGACAGTGGATCCAATGAAGAACCTGAAGATGATCTATCTGAAAAAGCTCCATCCAGATATGTTCAAAAGAATCATCCTGAATCTCAATTTTTGGGTGACAAGGAATCTGGTGTACGAACAAGGAGAACTCTTATGGGATATTCTAATCATTTGGCACTTCTATCCACAATTGAACCACACAATGTCAATGAAGCCAGCAAATATGAATGTTGGAGGCAAGCCATGGATGAAGAACTTGTTCAAATTGAGAAGAATGACACTTGGGATTTGGTTCCAAGACCTCATGATAAAAATGTCATTGGAACTAAATGGATTTTCAAGAACAAGTTAAATGAAAATGGGGATGTTGTAAGAAACAAAGCTAGATTGGTTTGCAAAGGGTATACTCAACAAGAAGGTATAGACTTTGAAGAAACTTTTGCTCCTGTAGCTAGACTTGAAGCCATCAGAATGTTCCTTGCTTTTTCAAGTTATCAACAAATCAAAGTTTATCAAATGGATGTCAAATCTGCTTTTCTTAATGGTGATCTAGAAGAAGAAGTATATATAGAACAACCAGAAGGATTCATTTTGGGAAATGATGCAAATCTTGTTTGTAGACTTAAAAAGGCTCTATATGGTCTCAAACAAGCTCCAAGGGCTTGGTACTATCGTCTTGACAAATATCTTCATCAACAAGGATTTTCAAAGGGGTCTGCCGATAGCAACTTATACACAAAAATTGAAAATGATAAACTATTGATTGTTGTTGTATATGTTGATGATATCATTTTTGGGAGTAACGAAGAATCTATGAGTCAGAAATTTGCTTCTGTCATGCAGCAAGAATTTGAAATGTCTTTACTTGGGGAACTAACTTTCTTTCTTGGCTTGCAAGTGCATCAATCTACAGATGGTATATTCCTATCACAAGCAAAATATCTTAAGAAAATTCTGAAGAAGTATGGCATGGAAGAATGCAAACCTATAAGTACTCCAATGATAACCGGATGCAATCTCAGTTCTCATGATGATTCTCCCACGGTGAATCAACTAGATTACAGATCAATGATAGGAAGTCTACTTTATCTCACTGGGACTAGACCAGACATTATGCATGTAGTTGGGATTGTTGGACGATTCCAAGCTAATCCAAAAGAGTCTCACCTTCAGGCTGTGAAAATAATTTTCAAATATCTACAAGGAACTCAAGACTTTGGTCTATGGTATCCAAAGAATGCTGATCTTACTCTTCATGCTTACACCGATGCAGATTGGGCTGGAAGTGTTGATGATCGGAAAAGCACTAGTGGTGGTGCATTCTATATGGGACCCCGGTTAGTATCTTGGTTCAGCAAGAAGCAAAATTCTATTGCCTTATCTACAGCAGAAGCAGAGTATGTAGCTGCCGCATCTTGTTGCACTCAACTCCTTTGGATGATGCAAACCTTGCAAGATTTTCAAATCAAATGTGCACCTCCTATCTCCATTATGTGTGATAATACAAGTGCCATCAGTATCTCAAAGAATCCTGTTATGCATTCAAAGACCAAGCACATTCCCATCAAGTATCATTTCTTACGTGAACAAGTGCTTGAACAAAAGGTGAAGTTGGAGTATGTTCCCTCCAAAGAACAAGTTGCTGATATCTTTACCAAACCTCTGCCCAGTGAAGCGTTCGAATATCTAAGACAAAAGCTGGGAGTGTTCTCTGCCAGTCAAAAGAACAAATCTGCATAATTTTTAGAAGATGGTAGTGGATACGCGGGTTTCCTGAAACACAGTCGCGTATATACGCGAGCTCCTGCACAGAAAACCGCGTATGGCTGATTACTGACAAATTTTTGCTTGGTTCAGCTCTCTTGAAATAGTTGCGGTGTTGTTTGGTATATAAATCTTTTGTTTGGTATCTGCGAGTGGCCATTCGATTCTCATAATTCTTTTCTCATGTTTTGATGAAGATGCCTTGATGATTTGTTGGTGAAAGTGTTCAGGATGCACAAACTAAGGGGGAGCCTTAGTCACATGGAAAGGATGCTTGGATGCACAGATTCAGGGGGAGCATTAGCTTTGCTGAGTATAATGCATTATGTTGGCTCTGTTATATGATCTCTCTTGAGGTCTTCTTGGTATCGTTTATGAAAAGTCATATTTGTATTTTTGATGAAAAGGTCATGTGGAGACCCTTGATGTAAATTGTAATTTTCAGTCATGTAAAGGTTTGTCAAATTTGTAAACCCACTTGGTTGGGTAGCTGAGTCAAATTTGTAAACCCACTTGGTTGGGTAGCTGAGTCAAATTTGTAAACCCACTTGGTTGGGTAGCTGAGTCAATTTTTCATATGTAAATCCACTTGGATGAATAACTGATGTAAGTATGAGTCTTTGGTGATAGGAAGTTCATAGAGTCATGTACTTCATTGAAAAATATGTTTGAAGATTCAGCCTGAACTCAGGGGGAGCTTGGTCACTTCAGCATATATCAGATCTGCAGAATGTTTCTTCCACATGAGGAAGCGGGGAGAGTGTTGGTTTTTGATCCGCCCTTTGCCCTTGATGTCAAAGGGGGAGAGTGACATGGTGTTTGAATGAAGAGAAGATAATGATGTCAAATATTTGGGAGAGTGACATGATATCTATCTGCTGTGGTAACCAAACACCATCATGGTTGCCATCAAGTCCAAAGGGGGAGATTGTTGGAAATATGATGCAGAGTGTTGTCCTTGATGGCAACCCACTGAATGAAGATGAAGACATGCGACTATTAACATGTGTTGTCCTTGATGGCAATCCACCTGATGAAGTTATTCTTGACTTGATGGACTTGGTAAATGATGTAAATATGATGTGATATGATGTTTGTTGACAATATGATGCTGAGTGTTGTCCTTGAAAGGCAACCCACTTGATGAAGTTGTGCTTGATAGAATATGTCCTTGATGAAGGAAATCTGATGTATCTACAGTATGAACAGAAGGCAATGAAGAAAGGAATTCAGCATGTGCTAATTCTATGATGAAAAAGAGTATGTCTCTAGGTATACGCGGATTGGTCTAAGGGAAGTCGCGTATGCACGCGGAAAGGAACGTTCCAAGTCGCGTATGGGCAAAAGCGCTCAAAAAGTGCAAAACCAGGGGTAACCACCATGGTATTGACCCATTGTATTGGGTAATGATCCGCCTAATTGACCCCGTCCAGGTAGTTTTGGGCTCATGGTATTGCTTTGGCCCATGGTATTGAAAAAAGGGGCTCATGGTATTGTAAAAGGGTAAACCTATATAAGGAGAAGAAATTCATTGTGCAAAACATGAGTGTGGGTGCAAGATGTCTGAGCTTGAATGAATACTTCTCTCTGAAGTAGATCTGAATGGAAGGGTTACACTTGAAGACAAATCTGAAGGTATGATGCACCAATGATGAAGAAGGGGATCTAGATCTGAAATGCACTTGTAGCTGCTAGATCTGCTTATGGAAGGCCTAGATTTGTGATGAGGCAAACATCTAGGCGAACATCTGACTGAAGTGAAAAGGGTAAATCTGATTTGAACATCTGATCGGATGAAGTATGCAGCTCTGTAATCATTGAAGATCTATACGCTACTTCGCCGCGGTGGAAGCGCGTATACACGCGGCTTCTCTGAAGTAAAAGCGCGTATGCGCAATAAAATATAAACTGAGGTATACGCTGGTTTGTGTGGACGGAAGCGCGTATATACGCGACATCAGTGAAGTAAAAGTGTGTATGCAAACTAGGGTTTGCTGAAGCAAGGGTATGAAAAGGGTTCAGTCTGGAAATATGATGAAATGTGGCCTGCAAGTGATGTTCTATTGAAGTTGTTGGATCCAGTGTGAAAATTGATGAAACGTGGTCCAAGGTGGTGCTGAAGGTTGTAGCCTTCAGTCAGGGGGTCGTAGCTCCCTTCCAGTGTGGGTGGTAAACGAGACGGGGGGGTCGTAGCTCCCTTCCGGGAGAGGGCCCCCGGTAAACGAGTCGGGGGTTGGAGCTCCCTTCCGGGGAGAGGGCCCCGGTAAACGAGCGCGGTGGGTGTGCCCGGTCTTTGGTCAGAAGTCTGCGCTTGGCCCATATATTGTAAGATGTTTTCTCTATAATAAAATATTGAAGGCGAAACAGCTGCGGCGGTGGTTTTCTCCCGATTTGGGTTTCCACCTAAAAATCCTGGTGTTCATGTGTGATGCTTTGTGTGATGGTTTATTCTGTTCTTACTGCACATGTTTACTGTTTATTGAACATCTGATGAATGAATGATGGAATATTATAAGTGAAGATTTAATAACAGATCTAGATCTCTGCGTATACGCTAGTTTCATAAAGGGGATCCGCGTATATACGCTAGTTTACTGAAGGAAAGTAGCGTATGGGTTTTAAGGAATGAGAAAGTAAAAATATTTGATTATGCAGTAAATACTGATTCACCCCCCCCTCTCAGTATTTTTCCCAACACTTTCATGTCACGAAGCAGGTCTTTGTCTCTGTTGGCCTTCTCAATCAATTTCTCCAAATGAATGTTAACCCGTGTGAGCACAGAATCTCGATCAATTGGTGTCATGTCGCCGGGTCTCTTCCGGGCCAATTGTCGATCTTCACGGATTCGTCGCAGCTCATAAAGTTCGTGCTCATCCTCAAGTTGTTTGTTGCACTGCTCCAGATATTTTATCACCCACTGAGCCTTCTGCAATTGATCTTTCAGCATGTCATTCTCGGCCCTTTTCTCCTGGATGATCTCCCTCAGTTTCGAGCCAGGAGAGCTCGCATCAAAATCAATGATTGTGAAATCAGTGTCCCGGCCTCCTGATGGGCCCTCATCATGCATGGGCTTCTTGCCCCTATCCTGGATCTGTACCTGTGCTGAAGAAGAAGGCGAGACCCCTTCCACATCATGTGGAGTTAATACTCGCTCTGCTGATGGAGTCGGCAAGACCCCTTCCACCTCACGTGGAGATAATACTCACCGTGTAGCTGCAAATAAGGCCCTGTGGCCTCGCTGATATGTCAGAACTAGTGGAGCGCTGATGTGCTCAACCTCAGGAATGTCCGGCTGGTGTGAAGGCTCTCCCGCATCATGAACTACCCCGGGAGGCGGCTGTGACGCTGTGAAAAAGTCACGGGAGATGAAATCCTCCCAAGTGATGCCCTGCTGTGCCAACTGATGTAACACTATGATCTTGATCAAAGCGTAATGATATATGCTCCTATGCTGTTGTGTTGGGCTCTTCTTTTGTACAAAAATCACCATCCTCTCTATGTTGCGATACATGAAGTACGGAATGTTCATCATACGTACCCTTGTGAAGTGCATCAACAAACGAACATGGTACGCAAAGAGACGCGCGTATCTGCCCTCGCAACTGAAATACTGAATGATGAGTTTCATCAGCGGTGCAAACTCATCCGTCAAGAATCTGAAAGGAAAAAATCTGCCCAAGTGCCTCATATACCCAGGTTTAATGTATGGCTCATAGTGGAATTTCTCTAAATGCTGACGTTTGTTCCATTCCTCTCCCATGTTTGGTATGCCAGTGGCTTGAGCAATAGTCAAGGGTGACAGAATGAAATCAACCCCGGCAAGATTTACGCGGCCATCACGTAAATGTAGAACAAACATACGAGCTAGTTCCCGATGAAGCTGGGTTTGTGAAATCATCTCACAAAATCGAAAACATGACAGATACCGAAAACAATCCATTGCTAATGGACATGCCTGCAACTGAGCCAAAGAAGTAGGCTCCTCCCTGCGATGATCACCACCTTTGACACCTCTGTAAGGCCTCCGTGGCACATTACCCTCTGTCGTGGAATCACTGTCCGACTCCCGTTCATAAACTGACTCTGTCTCTGACATGGCTTTGAACAAGATATTTGCAATGTGGATATTGATATAGATGCAGTGAAAACAAATTTTAATGTATGTTCAACACCCAATAGATATCACCCACGTACCAAAGTATCACAGAAAAACAAAATTACAATGAAGATGGCTCTGCTTAGTGGCATGAAAACTATCACTGTTTTGACCATAAGTGAGTTTGACAAATGAAAACCAAATGCAGATGTATGGTATAATTTTATAATGATGGCCAAAAATTGTCAAAGGGGCAACAATTATGGGACTGTGTTTTATGAATTGGAGAATAGGGACATCATGACAGTAACCATAGTAATACAAATGACCATGACAGTGGCAATATTATGGTGATGGCAGCAGTGATATGGTGATGAAAGCTATAGACAAATCAACGTAAGACTGTGCAAAAACATGGAAGGGCATGAACAACAGTGATAAGATGATAACTGAGGGCATGGGGATCATATATACAACGTGCCAGGGTGTGAACATATCCACCATTCAAAAGGTTTTCAAATTTTCATAAAACTGCCCATACAATTCCAAAACCCTTACAGAATTAACTTGCATGTGAATGAAGGATTCATATATTTTTCTCCAAGCATGGCTCATTTTCCCAACATCAATGACATCACAACCACATTAAAAATCAACTGAGCAATGATTAAAACTTGTTTGGTAGCTGCTGGAGTCGATTCAACACGAAACTGGGCGCAAAACACGAATTTTCTGGGCTTTGTTTTAAGTGGGTAGCGACCGCTCAAGTGGGTCGCACCCCTCAAGTGGGTCTCACCCGTTCAATTTTACACTGGCTGAAACGCTCAAGTGGGTCGCACCCCTCAAGTGGGTCTCACCCGCCCAAGTGGGTCTCGCGCCGTCCAAACGCTGTCCAGAACTATGAAAACTTGTCTACGGCCTTCAAAAACTCGACTTCGACCTCTGCCTTGCGGATTTTTGGCAAATGAGTTTGTTTGTCATGTTCATATATGAAATAAATATCTCATCAAATCAGATTTCTTTTCAAATGTATTAGATAACCCACTCTTATAATGTTTCTGCATTTTGACATTTGGCTATTTAATACAATATTTCTCTTTGGCTTTTCTGAGTTTTTGGACTGATAACTTTGCTGTCTTTTGCAGGGATGTGGCACTTTAGCTTAGGAAAAGATCAGAGGCTTGCAGTGAAGCTTCTCATGGTGAAATGGATATAATTATTACAAAAATGGAATTAAACAATTTCTAGTTCCAAAACAGAGTTTTGGAATAGAAATGTTTTCAAATACTTATGATAATAAAAATATGAAATCAAAACTTGCAAAACCAACCTCATGGCCTGCGGGCTTTATGACACATATACAAAAGACGCGAAAACCCTAGACTCTAGGACTAAAGACCCTTTTTAACGAAACTGATATTTAATGACCATGAATGAAATGACGATGAACTTCAGTACTTTTTGAGACATTTTTAAATAGCCCTGCAGGTACAAGCATGAGGAAACAAAGGACAACCAGACCCCCTCGTCAGTCAGTGGCATGCTCCTAGCGAAATGCAACGAAGTGGAACAAGCGAGACACCTAAGAATGAATATGCAAAAGCGAAACGATCTCTGATGGAGGGCTGTAAGGACCGACTCTAACATTGGCTCCAATGGGGATGGTGGCTCCATGGAGATGCCAAGAACGGCAGATCTTTGGGAGAGCAGACCAGTGCCTTCATCCATTGGGCGATGGAATCATTATTTTGAATGGATAACACAAAACCTTTGACACATTTATTGATGAAAACTTGACTGAAAACTGACTGAAACTTGACTGAAACTTGACTCAAACCGACTCGATGGCAAACTGAAATAACTTAAAAAGTGACTCAACAGACCAAACACAAATGACTCATGACTGACTTAAAACAAAAATTTACAAAGCTTTTGGAAAAAAGGCAGCAGTCCATCAAGATTTGGAATCATGATGACGACCACCTGCATACTAATGAAATATGTACAATCATGTATAATTGGCTTTCCAATGTAACCAATCAAGCAGATGCCTCCTTGATTGATTTCCCTGATCAGATCTGCTGGTCAACAATACAAACTGATAACTGGGCATCCAAAAGCATAGCTGACCATGATCTCCTTCATCACTGAACACTGCAATAATCACTTTCACAGCTGACTGCAACAAATCTGCCATTGGGTCCTGAAAAACATGAAGATTTACCTTCTGCTGAAGAAACAAGGTGTTTTTCTCTCCTGATTCTGATCTGTCTTCATCATATACTTCAGTAAAAGTATGCTCCTGGGCTTCAAAAAACTCTGAACAGGTAGATGAGCAGATCTCCTCTTGTAAAAACATTTCAACACATGAGACATATGAAGAAGAAATTGAAAGGGAATCCTGAATGTTCTGATCTTCTACAGTATGAATGTACTGTAGGTCTTCTTCATATGATATGACAGTCAGATTATCATGTTCCTCATTGCATTCATCAATCATGAGAAAAGCAACTTTAGATGATTCTTGAAACCCAAACATGAAATTCCTATCATCTACCATAAATTCATCCAAAGAAACTTTTTCACTTACTTGAGCGAAGATCCCATCTTGTTGTACATCAACTGACTGAATTACTTCTTTCTGAAGGCTGTGTTCTAATGAACTGAAAACATTTGAATCCATACCTTTGTTTTCTTCTTTCCGGATGATCTCAACAGCATAATTCTCTTTGATGGTTTTCAGCACAAGATATGCTTGGTCATCACAATCTAAATGTAGATCTGAAATAGCTGGCTGGTCATTATCACAATCTGAAACTGAAACTTGAGTTCCCGGCATGCTGTCTTCTTCTGTGGGCAGATCTGAAATGACACTTTCTCTTTCATCACTTTCAGCCATATAGACATCTTCAACCTGCTGATCTATAAAGCTGCTTACAGGACTGTCATCCATTTCAGAAAAGGAAGAAGTTCCACCATCACCTTCTTGACCATGTGCACACTGCAGATCTGCGTTAACTTGAGCTGGAACATGAACTTTCAATAGTTGATCTATCTCATCTTCAGTCAGAGGGGATAATGCTTTATGTTTCCTTTGGCTCAAACAATGATTGTCTTCATTGATTTCAAGTGAAGGAGTATACAGATTTTCCTCATACTGCTGATCCATTTCATGTAATTCCTGTTCACTGTCAACATGCAAAATGGCTTTATTTTCCACCGCACTAAGATCTTGATCCTGCTGCAAATTTTCATGATCATCTTTATGCTGCTGAAATGGATTTTCATACAATGCTTCCATGATCTCATCATCCATAAAATTATCATCTTCATAATATTTCTCAAGGCTTTCAATAAAAGTAGAAGCATGTTTGCAATAGTCATGAACTAATTTTAATGATGGATAAGATACTTGATATCTTTCAATGAACAGGGCATGAAAATCCTCTAAACAATAAATACAGGCCAGCGGCAAATTTTCATACCAAGATTGGGCTTCACCTTCCAGAGTGGCCAGGAATATCTTCATCAAGCAATCTTCAGGAAAATCCACCTTCAACTTGCGAATATGCATGTGAAATCTAACCAAATGTAAAGCAGCATCTTTCTTACCATCATCATTAAACGTAGGCAGATTCCTCGACCAATCTACCTTGGGCATCTTATTCGGAAAACCTGGGATGTGATCTCGGCTCATGGGAGCATATCTTCTCGTGATTCGGTCCATCTTGAAAATATCACAGCTACTGATCTCCCTGTAGTGAAGTCACCATGAAGCATCGATTTCTGGATTTTTTCAGTGAATGAAGTCGCCAGGTGAATGATTTCAGCCTTGCGATGTCTGATCGTTGTTCACCATCAACCATCAGATCTAAACTTGATACATGTACTGGGGCAATTTACAAGTTAAATGCTACGATTACAAGTTAAACCGGAGATCGACTGAAGCAGCGTTTATCTACTTCGCTGATGCATAGCAACAGCGTTTCGAAGGCTACCTGGCGTGACTTCAGACTCCGTCTATAACAAGCAAACGTTTTGAGTTTCTTCCCCAGTATGGTCGCCACTATGTTAGCACTCAAATCTACCTCAGGCTGAAATGAGGTAAAACTCAAGGCTACATCAAACCACGCTCAGCCTCGTAGCTAGCCCTACGAGGACAGGAGAGGGCTCTCTCCGTCAATCTCGATAAAATGAGCAATAGGGTGCGAAATGAATTAAAATGATAAACTGATTTTAGGCTAGTAAAGAGATAGGTATGTTTGATTTTGATTTTTGGGTTTTCGCTGGAGAAATGGGAAAAACAAATTTTGGGTCCGGGGATAAGGTCAGACCTTTGCAGAATTCGAGTTGGGGCGAGGTAGGTGAATGTCTTGATGCTTTAGATTGGATATGTGGATGGATCAGAACGAACAGGAGTTGAAAAGGGCAAGGATGAACATGGATCCTTTTCAAACAGTGGAAAACATGAAAAATTAAATGAATTCAAAGGCAGAGCACTGTGAACAATGGATTCAACCTCATCTACTCATTCATTTAATTTAAGAAGCATGAGTGAGAAATGGCATACATTAAACATCAAGAACTTATAGTAAATAGAGAGAAAACACCATCAAGAACAGAACACCACAAGAATCCCAACAGGTGCCGCAAAACCTCTGATCTTTCCTTAGCCAAAATATGAAAAATTATGTACAATGGTGCCAAAAGTCTCCCAAGAGTCCAACCTCTAGAATGTCTCAGAAATTACAATATATAGATCACTCTAACCCCTTCCCACACCTCTAGGGGTCTAATTCCTCCATCATGGATCAGTTTCAACAAATTCTAATCATGGAACTACAATCTAGGCAGCTAACAACTTGCCTCTAAAAGAGTGGGAACTGATCCATTTACATAATTTTTACTTTTTTGAGAGTGAATCTTCTAGAATAGATAAAAATAAGCCAAAGTTACATGCCAAACATAAATTTACATCATGAAAACCCAAAAATTTCATCCACAAGCAAAACTGGTCCAAACTGGTCGAAAATCTGAGCTGGAAGTTGAAAATTCAGCCAAAAATTTTAGTGGGTCGCATGCCTTAGCCAAGTGGGTCGCATGCCTTTCAGCCCGATTTTGAAGTACTTCCCGGCATCCAAATTGAGCTCATGATAGCGCGTTGGAAAGCCCTGGATGTTGGCTATCCAACCCAAGTGGAATTTCCCAATTTGGAGCTCATTTGACCCTCCAAAACCTCATTCTCCCAGAAGTACTTCCTGCTGGTGCAAAAGGTGGCAGCAAGGTGGTTTTCATGGTGTTTTTGAGCTTTTTGACCATCCAGAATCTGATGAAATGCTTTGGAAATGCCTGAGGATGCATAACTTATCATGAAAAATCCAAAAATGTAAAGATTTCCTTCATCAAGTGTCCCAAAAAAAAGTGAGCATATGAGTGCGCGACCCGCTTAACTGAAAAACCTGTTTTTGAGACCAAAATTTTTCAAAATGACAAATTTTTTTCCGAATTTGCTCAAATTCGGAGCGAAGACCCTCCATCATGTATTTTTCCCAGCCAATGAAGCCTCGGCCAAAATCTGGAGTGGATCAGGCCTTTTCCGCCGTTTTAGTGCTTCGCTCAACCTCCTCTTCAGAATCTTCATTCTCGCTTTGCAGACATGCATGCGAGCCCAATAATGGCCTTTCATGTGACAAAGCAGGTCTTTGTCTCTGTTGGCCTTCTCAATCAATTTCTCCAAATGAATGTTAACCCGTGTGAGCACAGAATCTCGATCAATTGGTGTCATGTCGCCGGGTCTCTTCCGGGCCAATTGTCGATCTTCACGGATTCGCCGCAGCTGATAAAGTTCGTGCTCATCCTCGTTGTTTGTTGCGCCGGCCTGACTATCATCACCCATCGAGCCTTCGCAATTGATCTTTTCGCCGTGCTGCCCCCGCACTTTGCTCCCCGGATGATCTACCCGGCTGGAGCTGTGAGAGCTCGCATCAACATCAGATATTGTGAAATCGTGTCCCGCTGTAGGTGCCACTGCCACGTCAGCATGGGCTTCTTGCCCCCGTCCTGGATCTCGTACTCGGTGGCCGAAGGTACAGGCGGACCCTTCCACACCACTACGAGACAATACTCGCTCCCCGTCGATGGAGCCTGGCACATCCCCGCCCCGCTGGAGATAAGTACTTTCACGTTAATGCAAATAAGGCACGTGGCTCACTGATATGCCTAAATCCAGGTGAGCGCCTGGAGCAAGCCCAACTGCCAGAATGTCCCACGCTGGTGTGCTCCTGCACGGTGACCAGCCCCAGAGGCGGCTGTGACGCTGTGAAAAAGTCACGGGAGATGAAATCCTCCCAAGTGATGCCCTGCTGTGCCAACTGATGTAACACTATGATCTTGATCAAAGCATAATGATATATACTTCTATGCTGCTGTGTTGGGCTCTTCTTCTATACAAAAATCATCATCCTCTCTATGTTATGATACATGAAGTACAGAATGTTCATCATACGTACCCTTGTGAAGTGCATCAACAAACGAACATGGTGCGCAAAGAGACGTGCGAATCTGCCCTCGCAACTGAAATACCGAATGATGAGTTTCATCAGCGGTGCAAACTCATCCCTCAAGAATCTGAAAGGAAAAACTCTGCCCAAGTGCCTCATATACCCAGGTTTAATGTATGGCTCATAGTGGAATTTCTCTAAATGCTGACGTTTGTTCCATTCCTCTCCCACGTTTGGTGTGCCAGTGGCTTGAGCAATAGTCAAGGGTGACAGAATGAAATCAACCCCAGCAAGATTTACACGGCCATCACGTAAATGTAGAACAAACAGACGAGCTAGTGCACGATGAAGCTGGGTTTGTGAAATCATCTCACAAAATCGAAAACATGACAGATACCGAAAACAATCCATTTCTAATGGACATGCCTGCAACTGAGCCAAAGAAGTAGGCTCCACCCTGCGATGATCACCACCTTTGACACCTCAGTAAAGCCTCCGTGGCACATTACCCTCTATCGTGGAATCACTGTCCGACTCCCACTCATAAACTGACTCTGTCTCTGACATGGCTTTGAACAAGATGTCTGCAATGTGGATATTGGATATAGAAGCAAGAAAGCACTTAATGTATGTTCAATACCCAATAGATATCACCCACGTACCAAAGTATCACAGAAAAACAAAATTACAATGAAGATGACTCTGCTTAGTGGCATGAAAACTATCACTGTTTTGACCATAAGTGATTTTGACAAATGAAAACCAAATGCAGATGTATGGTATAATTTTATAATGATGGCCAAAACTTGTCAAAGGGGCAACAATTATGGGACTGTGTTTTATGAATTGGAGAATAGGGACATCATGACAGTAACCATAGTAATACAAATGACCATGACAGTGGCAATATTATGGTGATGGCAGCAGTGGTATGGTGATGAAAGCTATAGACAAATCAACATAAGACTGTGCAAAAACATGGAAGGGCATGAACAACAGTGATAAGATGATGACTGAGGGCGTGGGGATCATATATAAAACGTGCCAGGGTGTGAACATATCCACCATTCAAAAGGTTTTCAAATTTTCATAAAACTGCCCATACAATTCCAAAACCCTTACAGAATTAACTAGCATGTGAATGAACGATTCATATATTTTTCTCCAAGCATGGCTCGTTTTCCCAACATCAATGACATCACAACCACATTAAAAATCAACTGAGAAATGATTAAAATTTGTTTGGTAGCTGCTGGAGTCGATTCAACACGAAACTGGGCGCAAAACACGAATTTTCTGGGCTTTGTTTTAAGTGGGTAGCGACCGCTCAAGTGGGTCGCACCCCTCAAGTGGGTCTCACCCGTTCAATTTTACACTGGCTGAAACGCTCATGTGGGTCGCACCCCTCAAGTGGGTCTCACCCGCCCAAGTGGGTCTCGCGCCCTCCAAACGTTGTCCAGAACTATGAAAACTTGTCTACGGCCTTCAAAAACTCGACTTCGACCTCTGCCTTGCGGATTTTTGGCAAATGAGTTTGTTTGTCATGTTCATATATGAAATAAATATCTCATCAAATCAGATTGCTTTTAAAATGTGTTTGATAACCCACTCTTATAATGTTTCTGCATTTTGACGTTTGGCTTTTTAATACAATATTTCTCTTTGGCTTTTCTGAGTTTTTGGACTGATAACTTTGCTGTCTTTTGCAGGGATGTGGCACTTTAGCTTAGGAAAAGATCAGAGGCTTGCAGTGAAGCTTCTCATGGTGAAATGGATATAATTATTACAAAAATGGAATTAAACAATTTCTAGTTCCAAAACAGAGTTTTGGAATAGAAATGTTTTCAAATGCTTATGATAATAAAAATATGAAATCAAAACTTGCGAAACCAACCTCATGGCCTGAGGGCTTTATGACACATATGCAAAAGACGCGAAAACCCTAGACTCTAGGACTAAAGACCCTTTTTAACGAAACTGATATTTAATGACCATGAATGAAATGGCGATGAACTTCAGTACTTTTTTGAGAAATTTTTAAATAGCCCTGCAGGTACAAGCATGAGGAAACAAAGGACAACCAGACCCCCTCGTCAGTCAGTGGCATGCTCCTAGCGAAATGCAACGAAGTGGAACAAGCGAGACACCTAAGAATGAATATGCGAAAGCGAAACGATCTCTGACGGAGGGCTGTAAGGACCGACTCTAACAGGTGTGTTGAGGCACATTAGTACAGAAAATGTCCACAACGAGGTAGGAGTAAGGCAGTTACCAATTTGCAGGAAGCCTCAAAAGTGGGTGATGTCGCTAGAAACATACCCAGAATTAATGCAACATTGGAATATCGGTAAGAGGACTACTAGCCGACAATGATAAAACTAGAAGGTAAATTGTTATCTCAATCTATTTATATTTTGGTAGACCCAGGTGCAAGTTTAAGCTATGTAAGTCCAAAAGTAGTAGAAATTTGTAAATTTCAGAGTCAGAGATTCAGAAACCCATGGCTAGTACAGTTAGCCACTGGAGCTAAGAGGAAAGCTAGTGCGAAAATACCGAACTGTGCACTAAAAATTAGGGAACAAAAACTAACTGTGGATCTGAATATACTACCTTTGGGTTCTTGTGATGTGCTACTTGGCATGGAATGGTTGGAGAAGCACTAGACATTAGGAGACTGTAAAGAAAAGATCATCTACTACATAATGCAGGATGGAACCCGCCAAGAATTTCAAGGCATAAAGAAACCTTTACGACTGCGTCCAATCACATCATCTCAAATGGGAAAGTGCATGAGGAAGGGATGCCAGCTATATGCCATACATGTGGGCTTTACCAATTCTAAAGAGAAGGATCCAATGTTGGAAAATATACCAATAGTACAGGAGTTTATAGATGTATTTCCAAAGGAAATACCAAGCTTACTGGCTAGAAGGGACATAGATTTTACCATTGAATTGATACCTGGAGCATCACCAATTTCAAGGGCACCCTATCGAATGAGTGTACCTGAAATAAATAAATTAAAGATGCAGTTATAGGAATTACTAGATAAAGGGTACATCCGACCAAGTGTATCCCCTTGCGGACCACCTGTGTTGTTTGTGAAGAAGAAAGATGGAACCATGTGAATGTGCATGGATTACCGCCAACTTAATAAACTGACTGTTAAAAACAGATATCCTCTACCGTGAATTGATGATCTGTTTGATCAAGTGAAGGGAGCGACCGTATTCTCAAAGATAGATCTAAGTTCGGGATACCATCAGATCAAAATAAAGGACAAATAAATACATAAAACTGCTTTTCGTACAAGGTACAAACACTACGAATTTGTGGTGCTACCTTTCGGGTTGACCAATGCACCAGCAACCTTTATGAGGTTAATGCATAGTGTATTTCACCCCTATCTAGATAATGGCATCTTAGATATGGCCATTTAGATTTTAATAGTCTTGATATTTTACAAAAAAAAAAAATTATGGTCCTAGGTATACCTATGATACATGTCTATCATAATCCATGTGCAAGTTGTATCCTTGCCAAACACCAAAGAAATATTTTTCCAAATGATGTTGGCTATAGAGCCCAAAGTCCGCATGAATTAATCCAAACAAACCTTTGTGGTCCACATTTTGTGTTAATATTTATTTATGACATTTTAGTTTATTCTAAGAATGCGGAAGAACACAAAGAACACCTGCGGATAGTGCTGGAAATGTTAAGAAAACACTAACTGTATGCTAAGTTCAGCAAGTGTGATTTCTTCAAGGAAGAAATAAAATACCTTGGTCACATTATTTCTACTAAAGGTATTGCAGTTGATCTTGAGAAGATCAGGATGATTATGGAAAGGAAAGTACCTCAAAGCGTGGCATATATCTGATCCTTTATGGGATTAGCTCGTTATTATCGGCGGTTTATTGAAGTTTTTTCAAAAATTTCTTTTCCAATCACTTCATTACAAAGGAAAGGAAAGATATTTAAATGGACAAAGGAATTTCAAGACAGTTTTGAGAAAATGAAGCAGTTATTGACTACTGCTCCGGTATTAAGGGTAGTTGATCCTAATAAAGAGTTTGAGGCCTGCACAAATGCGTGCAAAGAAGGAGTTGGGGCGATTTTGTCACAAGAGGGTAAAGTGGTTTCCTATGAGTCATGAAAATTAAAGGAGCATGAGCAGCAGTACTCAGCTTATAATTTGGAGCTGACAGTAGTAGTGCATGCACTCCAGCTCAAAACTGACCACAACAGCTTAACCAGCTATTTTAAGCAAGCTTATCTCAATTCTCGCCAGGCAAGGTGGAATGTCTTCCTGAGCGAATTTGATATTGATATGCAACATGTAAAAGGTAAGGAGAATAGAGAAGATGATGCATTAAGAAGGAAATTGCATGGTGTTTATGAGTTGTATTATAATCAGGTTGAGTGCAGATTTCTAGAGAAAATAAAAGTAGAAGCAGATAAAGATCCTGAATATAAGTTTATGTGGCAGCAAGAAAAAGAGTTCAAAGACCAAGGAAAATCTGTTGATTACGAAATTGATAAGGATGGGTTGCTGATTTTCAAAAAGAGAATTTTTGTTCGAAACATAATGGAGTTGAAGGAGCTGATTGTGAATGAATATCATCGAATTAATTACTCTGGACATCCTGGATATCAGAAGATGTCAACAGCAATAAGGAAGAATTACTTCTGGACAGGTATAAGGAGAGATATTGCAGAATATCTAAACAAGTGTTTAGAATGCCAACAAGTGAAAGTGGAGCATCAACACCCAGCTGGGTTGATGCAGCCTATACCGATACCTGAGTGGAAGTGGGAATTGATATCATTAGACTTTATCACTAGAATACCAAGGTCAAAGAAGCATAATGAATCTATAATGGTAGTGGTGGATCGATTAATAAAATCAACACACTTTATACCAGTGTAGTCCACTTATAAGATGGTGCAGATGGCGGACATATTCATGCGATAGATATTTAGACTGCATGGCATTCCAAAGACTATCATATCTGACATGGATGTAAAGTTTACTTCAACGTTCTGGAAAACGTTGTTTACAAGACTGGGGACTCAAATTAACTTTAGCACTGCTTAGCATCCGTATACGGATGGAAAAATAGAGCGAGTAAATCAAATTCTGGAGGATATGTTACGTATGTATGTAATGCAAAAACCAACTATGTGGGAATATTATTTACACCTAGTGGAGTTTGCATACAATAATGACTATCAGGAGTCACTCAAGATGAGTCCGTTCGAAGCTTTATATGGGCGACAGTGCAGAACTCCTATTAACTGGAGCAACCTAGAAACCAAGTTGATTCTTGGACCAGATATGCTAGCTAAAATGGAAATAGAACTAAAGAAGATCTGACAAAATTTGAAGGAAGCTCAGGATAGGCAAAAAGTGTATGCAGATAAAAACAAGACTTATCATGAATTTGAAGTGGGGGACCATGTGTACTTAAGAATCAAGCCAAAGAAAAGCACTTTGAGATGGATATCTTGTGCCAAGTTAGCTCCCAGGTTTTGTGGCCCTTTCCAAATATTGGAAAGGGTAGGATCCGTAGCTTATCGATTGGCAATACCCAGTCATATCCGTGTACACAACGTCTTTCATGTATCATTATTGAAACGATACATTCACGATCCAAAACACATAATCCACTGGCAAAATATTCAGGTAGAATATGAATACCAGATTGATTAAAGATGTTAAGATTTATGAGTAAAAATAATTCAAGCTCATTGTTTGCAGGTCGAGCCGGACGAAGAGTTTCTAGTCGAGCCTCACTGTATAATCGATTGGAGGGAAATCATGCTCCAGAAATGAGCCATTGCCCAGGTTAAAGTGCAATGGAAGAACTTTGGCCCAGAAGAAGCTACCTGGGAAGATAAAAGTTTTGTTTGGGAAGCCTACCCTGAACTTTTTGCTGGAGCAGAATGAGAACACCAAGGACGATGTTCACTTCCAAGGGGGAAGTTGTAACCACTAGTTTAAATGTTAACTGTTGGTCAAGTTATTTATTGAAACTTTAAAACATTTCTTGTTATTATTTTGAAAATAATACATTATGAACATAAATTAAATTTGATTAATTAAATTGGTGATGGAATTGGTTCCATAGAGTGAAAGATTGATCGTAAAATATTTATTCCAATTGAGAAGTAGTTGAATGAAAACAGTTTTGGTCAGTTACTCTTCCTCTGTGGATAAAAGCAACATCCCTGTGAGGAAGAGGGGTTCTGACTCATGTGTGAGGAAGTGAAGAAGGAGAGAGAGAGTTATATTTTTCCCGAGCTGGTATAACCAGTGGAAAAACTCTCAGCTATCCTGCACTTTCTGGAAGGTGGATTGGGTCGGAGTCCCGATATCCCTTTCATACATTGTTTTCTTCTACTTGGCTCAGGATTTGGAGCACGGGAGGGGGGGTGGGGGGGGGGGGGGGTGGAGTGAGGACGTAATTGCCTCATCCACGGTAGGGAGGGAAACCACAGTCAATCACAGATAAGTAAAATTATACTTTCATTGTAGAGAAGTAGACTTTGGTTAGATGATGTTAAGAATAATTAAGGTTATGTTGTTATTTCGAGAAGTAGACTCTGGTTATTTCATATCACAACAAAGTGGAGTGATTCTGTTATTTAAGTACAATAGATTCTGGAAGAACACTGTTTTCAAGAAAGAGTTTTAAGAAACAACATTCAGCTTGAAAAAAAAAGGGGTTACTGCATAACTGTTCAAAATCTCTTTTCTCTAATTCTTGTATATCTATAAAGTAAAGAGTTACTGTGTGACAAAAGTAATAGATTAGCATGTCCTGTTTAGTGACTATATTAATCTTTCGGTAACTAAGTTTACCATAAGTAAATAATTAGACAGAAAAATGGAAAATATAGACAATTTATAAGAAGCTTTACCAAATTCTAGAACTTTGGTGTTCCAGAATTTCGAGATGCTTGTTCCATTCCCATAGACTATACACAGACTTATTTCAGTCGGTCCAGTCGACCCTAAAGTTGTATAAAGGAAGCAGTGAAAAGAAAACTGTAAATGGAAATTTAGCTATTTAAACATTGCAAATTATACACTGCAAACTGAGACCAGAAATATGTAAAGTATATATTGAGGAATACTGAGAAGGATAATTTCAGCCAGAATGATAAACATTAAGACTTCCATTAAGTAACTTTCAAGAAACAAATATATACATTCCACAGAACTATACTCTAAGAGAGTAAAAGAAAAATTAACTTGTAAAAATAGGACATTAAGACAGATTCTCAGTGAAACAAAACTATAGAAGTAATTCAGCGAAATAAGTTCACTGTTCTGAGAATTATAGAACATATATCAATATTCCGTAAACAGTCACGAATTGCATAATTTAATTCAAACTAGAAAATGAGTCTATTTATAGGGAGAAGAGAACCTACGAAATCTATAAGTTACATATTGAAGTTCTTTCAAGAAAACGTAACAGATTATTTAGTCCAATATACTACTACATGTAGAAAAATCTTGCATGCAGTAGCAAGTGATGTTTAATTACATTTTTACAGTCTCGGTTCAATGGGAAATTCTGCTGGGAACTAAGTCCCGTGAGAAGTCCGAGCAACCGACTCAAAACACAGGAAATGGTACCTGTTCAATGCGAAGAGAAGATGCTCTTAAGAGGAATTGATGGAGCGAGTACCCATTTCCTAAAAGGTATCTCAAAACGATTTATGTGTGGAAGCAAATAAAAAGGGTATGAGTAAAAACACTGTTATTTTTAACCAAAAATTTCTGAGAAGAAGAACCCTAGGTCTTCTGGAAACAAATCTCAACTTACCTAATTAATTTCTGCCTAGAATGGAAGGAGAGCGAAGCCTGAATGGCATCATCATAAAACTTGATGAGTGTTACACATTAGCAGCATAAAAAAAACTTGACTAATTATTGCCAAAAAATACTAGACATTTTTAACATTTTGTTTAAAAAATTATACAAAAGTTAAAAATATTTGTTCTTTTATTTGACTAATTATTGCCAACATTTTGTTTAAAAAATTATACAAAATTTAAAAGTATTTGTTCTTTTCCATACATTTAATTTTGTATTTTTTTTATAATTCAAAATTATATATTTTAAATTTTTTTACAAATTATTTTCCTCATTATAAATTAATGAAAAAATCAGATAATAAACTAATAAAAAAATCCTATTTAAATTATTGTAATGGATTAAGACAAAATCAGATATTAAATTAATAACAAAATCCTATTTGAATGATTATGATGGATAAGGTTGGCAATTTGATAAAATCCATTGCACTTAAAATAAAAGGCCATCTCACGACCTAATTGATTATTGATCTTCTCAATCATATGCTCAACCACTGTATACCCAAGCGGAAGGTTAAGTCAAAACTCAATATGAAAAGTTCCGTGGTCACCTTTACAACCACAAATTACATCATAGCTTCATATTATTCCAATAAACATTGATGTTGACGTAGCAACTGTGGAAGGTTGAAAGGATTTTACGGTTCAGATTCTCAGCACGCCTGATATCGATATCACGCACCCAAAGGGCAGACATAAATTGATAGGGAGCTTTATATTCATATTATGTGAGTTGTAATTATTTTCTCCATGAAAATGAATTAAAAAGTAAAATTATGTTACTAAATGTAGTTGATATGGATATTATTTATTATTTGATAATTTGTATAGTAATTAGTTGTAGCTTACTATTAAGAGTTATGTGCTATTTTGTATATATTACATATGAAGTTGACACTTATCTCTTTTAAAATTAAATTAAAATATTTTGTAAATAAATAAAAAGTATGTTGGTTATAATTAAATTTTCATAAATAAATTGATAGGAAGCTTCATAATATTTGAGTTATAAATTTGGTAGGGCTATCAAGCTTTATAATCAGGGTGAGGAATTGAACCAATGACATTACATTAAGGACAACATAAAGATACTTTTTAAATATCTATATTAACCAATTTATTTCAAAATTATATATGAGAGAAAAATATGGTAAAAAAAGCCATTTTGTTTGTAAGTTACACTACACCTAAAATAAAATATTTAGATATTCATATAAAATAACATAATTTATATTAACTTAACATATTTTTATATTAATTTTAAAAAATAAAAATAAAAAACAAAGTGAAAAAGTATTATATTTTCTTTTTTCAATATGATATATAATTTGTATGTTTTTTTAAATATTTCAATATAACATAAATAGACTATTTAAATATCTATATTAACCAATTTATTTCAAAATTATATATATATGTTGGCATATACACCATGTAATTCTCAATATATTATATAATGGAAGTTGCGATTTTTCATGTGGAAAAATATTTATATGTATCATTACACTTGATTTGTTTTTCTCAACTAAAAATTTCTTTTAATGAGGGAGTTAAACATGTCATTAGTAGAACTAAACATTCTTTAAAACAAAATATCATCACTCTAGCCAATCAAATTAAACTCTAAAAAAATGGAAATATATGAAATCCTTTTTTTGTTTCTTAAATTTAATATTTGTTTGTGATGAAAAACCATTCACTAAGATCAAATTCAATGTATTGGAACTTAGAAAAATGATGAAAGCTTAATTGGTTTGTTTTAGCAATTTATATTTATGATTAAAAAATCGGAGAGATGTTTTTTTAAATCTCCATAATTTGAATGAGATAATGTGTTATGGAGATTTTAATTCTTACAAAGATTTTGAAATTGAGATTTAATATAGATATATGCAAGACATTTTAAAAGGAGGTGATTCTCATCTTTCACTTTTTTAGTATTACAAGTATTATAAATTCTTTTATAGATAAAGATTTATTCAATACCTAATTTTAATATAAAGTTTGCAAAAATTTATATTTATCTTATTAATATTGAATTTATTTTTTAGTTAATTATAATATGGATACATTTTTTATCTTAAAATATTTCTTATTACATCACAATTCCTCTTTAAATTTAGATTCAATAGTATTTTAATAATATTAGTATTTTAGAGAGTGATTTTCTCTTTTATTTTCCAATTGTTTAATCAAAAATAAGCATTTTTATATTATTCCTTTTTAAAATACAAGTCACTTTGATTGGAGGTTGAAGCAATTTTAAAAAACTTTTAGTATTTCATGTTAATTCTTCTACATATACATTAACTATATTCTCTATAAAAGATCAACTTTAAAAAAAATGATTAGATAAAGTGTATTGCTTTTGATTTTAAAATCATAAATTGAAAAATGTTTTTAAATTTATTATATATATATTTTTAAAGATTCTTTAAAAATATTGTAACTTCCAACTTTATATACAAATAAAATAATTAAAAAAACAAATATCTTAAAAAATACTTTATCAATTCAAAATTAATTTTGAAAAAAAATCATATATTTTATAAGATTTAAATTTAAATTTAAAATGGTTTATTTGAAATAAAAATTCGAACATATGATAGTGCTGGTCTAAATCACATACAAAATATTAAACTAAAGTAATTGAAAAGTCAAATACATCTTATGTGGAAGTTACATTTGAGAAGACCATGTTTTAAATGATTCATAAAAACTCATTTTGTGAATGAACCTTTGTTTTTAACTGTCAAAAGAATGTCATTTCAAACATTAAAGACAAATAAGTGTATCAATTTTGGAATATTTTATTTGTCTAACAAAGAACACAAAGTAAGGTTATTCTCAAAGTTATTGTCAAACTTGAGAGTTCTCTTACAAGGGAGATTTAAAAAATGAAAGTTATGGTGAAGAGGAAGTGAGGCCCACCTTTAAGGAATTGTGATTCCAATTTGCCATTATGATTATGATGGAATTTAATAACGTACTTATCGCAATGTAAAAAATGGTAGGTATTAAAAACGTGTGGACCTTGTAAGGCACATTAATAGATATGAATATTTTGAAAGAGAGTGGATATGGATATTTTGAAAGAGAGTGGTTAATGTTGTAACTATGAATGATATCATAGTAAATAGTGGTTAATGATGTGGATAAGGGTATTTCTTTATGAGGGCATTTGTTTGTTAGTAGTTTAACAATGTAAAATATTGTATTTTATAGTAAAGAAGTTAGTAATAAGGTATTTATGGTATGGAAATGTGTTTTTATGATTTAAAATGGAATAGATGTTATAGTGTTTATAAAATAATTGGTGAAACAAAAAATTAATTATAAAAAATTAATAAATATATTTAACAGTAATTTTGTTTTTATTAATGAAATTATAAACAAAATTTTAAATTAAAAATTAATATTATACATATCATATTAAAATATATTAAAATATTAATGATTTATATTTGTAATTATGATAATTTATGTATGACATGAAAATAAGTGTAAGTGGATTATATTTTTGGTCTTTGTGATGGAAACTTTAAAACTTTTGGCCACAACCTAGTTTTTGGGAGATTTTGGATTTTCAGCTTCATGATTCTTTTTTGACCAAAGCTCCCTCACTATGTTGTCATCATTATAGATCTGTTAAAGTGTGAGGCATTTTTTGGCAACAAGGTTCTTCTCTCCTTCAAGGTGATGTCATCGGTCCAAATAAATCAAGATTTTTGGTCTTTGTGAGGATAATCTCAAGGGGTACCCTTCGTATACATGTGGGAAACACCGACTTTGCCTTTACACTAGCATCCATAATCCAATATTGAACAAGAATCCCTTCTGTCTCAATGTGGCTCCTACATGGGGTAAGGTAGCTTCAAGAAGGGATTTTGCTTAAAGATTATGATATAGCCAAGGATGCCTTAATCCTCTTAGTCTCAAGAATGAATAGAAGAGTTAGAAGCTAGGATGTGCTCTTTTCGTTTCAGCCACAATCCTTTAAGGATTCTCTAAAGCCAAGGCTCTCTTAGAAGGCTCCCGAAGATCTCTCAAGTTCTGCCTTCATTATAGAATAAGAGGAAGATACTCTATAACTGGAACTGGAAGACCCGTGATACAATATTTTTAGCTTATCTTATAAGAAAAATGCCATAATACATCAATTTAACGGGCTTTGGCCATCGACATTTGTGCTCCAGGAATGGGCTCCATGAATATATATTTTTATTTCTATTTGAAGGGATTCTTTATGGTTTATTTCAAAACTCTGGATGACCTTCAAAGAGTTTTGATCAAGGATACTACTTTTGGGGCTGCTTTGGGCTCTCCTTTTAGGAATGGTTTCTTGGATTCAACCCTTTGTCAATTATAACTATGGCCACTCTAATTTGGGTAACGCTTCATAATATTCCTATTTTTTTGTTAACTCTGGATCTCTTAGCTTCTGTATGAAACTCTCTAGGTTGTTTCATTAAGATAGATACAAACATAATTGAGAGGGGTACTATAATATTTGCATAAATATGTGTCTAAATAGATCTTACAAGAGAGTTGCTTGATAGGATTCTTATCAATTCAAATTCCATAACCTTTTCGCAATTGGTGGATTATGAAAACATAAGTTTCTGTTATAGGTCCTACCAACATCTGGGTCATCTCCATAATTTTTTCATTTATTATCAAGGGAATTCTCATCCCCTTGATGCCAATAAAAATAATCAAGGATGAAAAGACCCAAAAGGATAATAACATTCCTCATCTCAAGAGAAAGATAACATGCAAAAAAAATAAAAATTTGTAGCAAATCTTGTCATTTGGCCTCAAGTTAGCCGCCCACAACACCAACTCATTCCACGAGCTCTATGATCCTTCCTCCTACTTCACCATCTCCCCACTCTTGTATGGATACCTTAGATGTAGAAGAGAGAGATAGAATCATGATCCCTATTTGTTCAAAAGTGGACATAAATGTGTTCGCGAATCAAATCACTCAAGTAGTGATAAGGAAACAACCATTATTGTAGATTCTTTGGAAATGGAAACACGTCAAGGTAATGCAACCATTGTCTCCATGTCATCTTCCCTCGAAACAATCTCAGGATGGACTGATGTTCGCAATATAAAAGGAATAAAATACCTTCGAACAACTAAATAATCATTTTTTGTCACTCGTTGTCCGTCTCCCCCTGAGTTGGGTAGAATATAGTTTTGATCTCTATTTTTCATGGACCCTCCTCTAATTTTGCAAGTTCTCATCTCTCTACTTTACTGCCTCTAATTTGGTTTCCAAGATGGTAGGCCAAGGACAATAATTTTACTAAATTGATGTAAATATTTTCTATTGCAATACAAAGAAAAATAACCTAAAAAGACCATGCTAATTCAAAAGTTATAATTAATAAACATATAATTAAAAATAAAAATATTTCTATGTAAAGAAACTTGAAATATGTATAAAACATAAATAAATAGTTGTAAATTAGTATCTATTTTATTATATAAATTAAAATAATAATTAATATTAGTAATCATTATATTTGGAAACTTCATATTTAAATTTAATTAATAAGCATATAAACATTTAATGCTTATAATAAACTCTTTTTCTAAGCTATATCTCTCCACACACATCACATTTAAAAAATTAAATTAAAAAAAATGTAAAATATATTAAAGAAGTATTCCATATATATATATATGGTTTTAAGAAAATTAAAAATAAGGTTTTAAGAAAATTAAAAAAACTAAAAACAAGATTTTAAGAAAATTAAAAATAAGAATATATGTTTATATACCTTATGAAAGAAATTCAAGAATAAAGTATTTGTCACTAAAAAATATTTTATCTTATTATAAAACTACCACACAAAATATTTAGCAAGTTAGTTAGCAAGTTAGTAATCTAGATAGTTTTGATACTTGTCATCACATCACTATTATCAGTTAGACTATAAAGAGTTTATGAGTTTGAGGCAACAATTAATTGGGAATGCTTATGGTTCAATAGTTTGAGGCAACAATTATTTGGGAATGGTTATGGTTCAATAATGAAACCTATGTTGGTAACCATTTATTATTGTTCCTCTTCATTTTAAGATGAAGTTTCTCTATGTGTAGCTTGATTTTAGTTTAGAAAATAGTCGATAAGGATTATATTTTTTCATATCTTGAGTTTGCTTGTGAAGTGTGCATTGAAATGTAAATGTGTATGGGCATGTTTGTGGTTTAATAGTGAAAACTATGTTGGCAACCATTGATTATTGTTCCTCTTCATTTTAAGATGATTTTATTATTATTATTATTATTATTATAGGAACTTATGCTTGTTTTTAGTTTGGAAAGTAGTTGATAAGGATAATATTTTTCATATCTTGAGTTTGTTATTAAGGTGTGCATTATTGTATAAATGTATATAAATTATGCTTTATTATTCTTCTTTTAATTTTAAGATGCATTTTCTCTGTGTATGAACTTATGTTTGTTTTTAGTTTGGAAAATAATTGATAAAGATAATATTTTTTCATATCTTGAATTTGCTAGCAAAGTGCACATTACTATATAAATGTGTACTAATTATGCCTAGAATTTAGTAAATTTTGAGCTCAATTGGCATGTGAATTAAATTGGCATAAATTGAATAACTTAACCATATAAATGACTTCAAAAAGATATTAGAATATCCACCTAGTGAAGGTGCAAGTAATCAACTAAATCTAACTGGAGTGAAATTCAAGCATCATGGTCATGGTATTTGAGAAATTCATTAATGCATGATAATATTGTTTTTTGAAAATAAATTATTTTCATGAATTAGCAAAAATAAGATAATAGTTACTTGAAAAAATATGTGAAATTTTATTGTGAAAAGGGATATTATAGTAGAACAAAAAAGAGTGGTTGCTGTTGAATGGGTATTATAGCATCAAAAAAGAAGTCATTTGTTAAGTCAAAACTCCATATGAAAAGCCTTGTGGTCACCTTTACAATCACAAAATACATCATAGCTTAATATTATCCCAATAAACATTGATGTTGACGTAGCAACTGTGGAAGGTTGAAAGGGCTTTACGGTTCAGATTCTCAGCACGCCTCATGTCGATATCACGCACCCAAAGGGAAGACATAAATTGATAGGGAGCTTCATATGAATATGAATATTCTGTGAGCTGTAATTACTCTTTCGATGAAAATGAAAGTAAAATTATATTAGTAAACATGGATGATATGGATATTATTTATTATTTGATATTTTTTATAATTTGGTTTTTTTTTTATATGCATATGTAATTTATGGTTTGATAATTTGTATAATAATTAGGTGCACTTTACGAGGGTTATGTGCTATTTTGAATATGTTAAATATAGAGTTGATATATTTATCTTTTTAAAAATTAAATTAAAATATTTTGTAAATAAAATAAAATTATGTTGGTTATAATTAAAAACAAAATAAATATAAGTGGTTGGTAAGAAAGAGTTTTGGTAAAAATATTTCTTATTTTCACTATACAACTTGAGTGGGCCTAATGGTTACGAGCATGTGTTTCCTCATAAGAGCTCATAGGTTCAAAACCAGAGGGGGTAGAGTATATATGCCTTTGTAGACTTAGCAGTCAAATCATTGCATAAAAGTGGGTCTCTTGTCCTACAAACAAGGGGGTCAATATTTAGATGTTCATGTGCAATATTTATATTGAAAGATTTGGATCAGCTCAATCATTATCCCTTGTCCCACAAACAAGGGGGTCAATATTTAGATGTTCATGTGCAATATTTGTATTGAAGGATTTGGATCAGCTCTCTTTAATAATAATGTGAAGGATTTGGATCAGCTCATCATCGTTCTAGTTCGAAAAGCCTTAGCATTTTAATAATAATGTGATTGATTCTCTTGATGATGAAGAGTATGAAGAGTAGTTCGAAAGTTCGAAAAGCCTTGGCTCTTTAATAAAATAAAAATGTGATTGTAGGCTCTTTAGTAATAATGTGAAGGATTTGGATAAGCTTTGGCTCTTTAATAATAATATGATTGTCTTCTATTTAAAAATAATGTCAAGGATTTGGATCAGCTCAATCATCATTCTCCTGATGATGAAGAGTAGTTTAAAAAGCTTTGGCTCTTTAATAATTATGTGATTGTCTCGAAGATTTTTGATAAAACAACTATGGATCACAAAAGATTACACTCTCAAACATAATTTATATTAACTTAACATATTTTTGTATTAATTTAAAAGAAGAAGAAGAAGAAGAAGAAGAAGAAGAAACATTGTATTCTCTTTTCTCACTATGATATATAATTCTTATACTTTTTAAAATATTTCAATACAACATTTAAAGAGTCTATTTAAATATCTATGTTAATCAATTTATTTCAAAATTATATCTATATATTTTGATGTAAAAAAAAAATAAAGTAATTAAAAATAAAAATAAAAAAATATTTCCTAATCAAATTGAGATATATAATTCGTTTAATTTTTAATATAAAATTAATATGTAACATTTAAAAAATATTATATATTAACCATGTATATATTATATAAAACAATTGAAAAAAAATAAAATCTGATAGTTAAAACATTTCAAATAGTCTCACTAGATTACTTTTCAAATACATTGTTAGGGAAATTTTGTATCAAATCTAGCCATGAAAGTTTAATCTCCGTAGTCTACACTATATCAAGGGGATTTTCAAAATTTGAGTCCATTTATGCATTTTTTTAAATTAAGAATGAAAATTACATATATATATATATATATATATATATATATATATATATATATATATATATATATATATATATATATATATATAGTAAGGGGAACTAATTCTCTAGAATTGCAAATATTTTTTCAAGTTTTTACATTTAAAAAATATTTGCACCTCAAAAGATTTGATCCCTCTAAAAGCTTGCTAAATAAGTGGTTAATATGAATCTATACTGGTTTTATAGTTAATTATAAAAATGTGACAAAGTAAACTTGATTTAAAAATACAAAATAGTTAATATTTCAATTTCTGTCCATTTATATATAAAAAAAAATCAACATATTTCATTTCAAACTATAAAATAAAAATTTAAATGAAAAAAAAAATTAATATACCCACATTTAATAAAAATACTAACATAATTAATTTGAAACTATAAAGTTGGGGGTGAAGGATTAACCACTGGTGGGTATTCAAAGTATACTTGTGGCTTCTTTGTAATCCACATGAACCCAGTTTCTTCTCATGTGCACATAATATTTTCTTTATTTTGAGCCTTTTGAACTCCTATCACATAATAATTAGAGTTATCATGTTTAACCTCCACTACTATACAATATAATTTTTTTTTTTTACTTTGCAGAACTATATTCCTCATCGGTCTTAACAATATATTTAGTTTGCCAATATTTATTATAATCACAACTTACCATGTACCATATACTGCTTCAATATAGATTTTCATATTTTCTACCACAATATAGTAGTCGAAATTTTGGCAAATTTATATTATATATAAATCAAAACTTCATTAAATATAATGTTATGATTTTTGGAATAATTCATTGTGAATCTGTCTAGTCAGTCTTTCAATTAAAACTTGATGCTAAATGTACTCAAGGCAATAACTGTGCACTTGAGAACTTATCTGCCGCAAGATGATTTTGTTGGGGTTTGGGTTTAACTCTAGCTGTCATGAAATACCTTCAAGCTATCAAACATTGAAGTGGGCAGATGGTGGTCTCTCTGCCCTAGATCCATTTCCTGATGATCCATCGACGATTATGATTTAGGGTTTATGGTATGACCTTGGCCCTCGTAATCGATTTCCAAACAGTTCCGCTCATTTTTTCTCTTTGCTTCTCAGGAGAGGCTCTCTGCCTCCACGATCGTTCCTCCAGGATTTTTCCTTCGTAGAAGCTAGGTAATGTATTTTATTTTTCTTGCTTCCCTCTCAGGTTTTATAATAGTCTCTGCAACAATTTTAACCTCCCTGCACCGGTGTCTTTTGTTGGGATTGCTTCTCGCTTCACGGCCTTGTAACAAAGTAATATAGATTTTCTTTTCTTTGTAAGTTATTCACGTGTTTAACAAGTTCAACGGTCTTATTTCTAGGTTAGGATTGCCTCTGGCCTTAGCGCGAGGAGTTTATAGGCTTTGACAGCCATTGCCACTAAATTTTGAGGTGGTTGAACTCAACCATACATTCCTTATTCTGGTTAATGAACTTATTGATTGCTAAAATGTTATTACAGTCTTTCTAAATACTTACCCTCAGTATCTTTTGTTGTTATATGTAGGTTTCCCCCTCAGGTTTTCTGCATCATTAATCTAAGGTAAACTGCCGCCATTACTCTGGCTTCAATGGTTGTTAATTTTTTACTTATTTAGAACTAAAATCTAGCAGTATGTTAACCCCCTTTTTCTTTTCTTTGTACTGTTATTTCCTGCAGGTAAGTCCCATAAGGGTTTTGGTGCATTCATGCTTTTTCCTTTGACCCCTGACAGGTACTACTTTGCAACGATAATTCTTGGTATTGAACTCTGTTGAGCCTGCAAGAAATCTTATCGTCTTGATAGGAGATTCTCGGCATCAGATGTTTCCTTCCATTCAATACCCTAATGGGTATAGCAAAATTCTCATTATGTAATATTTGTGTTTATTTATCCTCTTGACAGAAGGATTCATTTGTAGCTAAGCATGTATAAAATTTGGTATTTGTTTTTCATTCAGTGAAGAACTGCTCGAGCACTTTCTTAGGTTTTCCTAATTTATTTTCGAAGGAGTTTTATGGACCTTTCTTGTTCAGTATCATTTTAAATGTAAACAATATTTTTTTCTTGAGATATAGAGTTCATATTTTACCGCTATCTGAGGTTATAATATTGGAATCTAGGTTTTACGATTCTTAGGTCTTAGCAGGGTTTTATGGAACAATACTATTCGGAACTATCCGGAATATTGATAATATATGTATATTTTATTCACCAAGACTCTGGCTAGAATTTTCTAGAGTACTGCTCTACCAAATGGGTGATATTTTGTAACTGATGCTTATATAGAGTAATTATCCGTTGTCTATTCAACTTTTCTTCTTTTTAAAGAAAGATACTTTTTCTGGTGCATTAATTATTTTATGAAAAAATGTCAAAATTAGTTGTTACTGTTCCCTGTCTTTTCTTCCAGAAATATTATACGTCTATTTTGAGTATGTTTCCCGCATACAAACAGTAGAATCTACCTGTTTGAATTCTAAATAACTTATGTATGTATATAGTTCTAGTTCTTGAAATCAAGATTTGTATATTTTTTTTTCTATCTATAACCATGGCTTAAATAGTTTAATGCTGCAGTCATTTACAGTCTACTCTGTTTTATACTTTCTTGATTAAATATGGTTGGACCATTCTGTCCGTGTTTCTCCTAAGCACAGGGAATGACCAACTCGGAGTCCTCTACTAGAGGAATACAGGTTAACAGTTCCCTGTCTCAATAATTGACAAATAATCAATTCCCAATGCTTTGGTTTACCTTAATAACTTGTGAAGAATAACATTTACAACCTAACACATTTTAGCTCTAGGTACTGTAATTTTAACTTCAAATAATCTACCTAATTGGTATCACTTTCCATTCATAAGAATTAAAAGAAAACATATCATGGCAACAACTTATCTGTTCTACAAATTTTCTTTACTAACGTAGTTCCTCCCAACCTCGAGAGAGGAAATCACGTCCTCTTCTCTCCCCCGTGCTCCAAGACCAAGCCTTACGAGTTGATAGAAAACACCGGAGAGGTCTCGGGACAATCCAATCCAGTCTTCCAATCCAGAGTTTATTTTGAGAAAATTAGAGTATTCCACTGGTTAGTACCAGATCGGGAATTTCTTCTCTGCAAATTCTCTTTTCCAGTTACCCAACCGAACCCCCAAACCTCACTGGGATTAAACCTTTATCCTCAGAGACTGGGTAACTGTTTGAACTGAATTTGTCCAACTAACTCTCAGATCTTGAATTACTTTTACCATCAGTCTTACTATTCTTTTATGGAAAATCACACTATTATTTTATGGAAAATCACTTCCATAGTTAAATTAATTTCAAGATTAATTTCTGCTCATATGTATTGTAAAATAAAAATAACAATAACAATAATGTCTTAATGTCTTATCAACATGTCATAATCACTAGTTATCCATAAACCAACTGTTACAACTTCCCCCCTGGAAGTGAACACTGTCCTCGGTGTTCTCATTCTTCTCTAGCAAATAATTCTGGATATGCCTCCCAAACAAAGCCTGCATCTTCCCAGGTAGCCTCATCCGGGCCAAAGTGTTTCCACTACACTTTAACCTAGGTGATGGCTAGTTTCCGGACCATGATTTCTCTTCGTTCGATTATACACTGAGGTTCGACCAGAAATTCGTCTTTCGGTTTGACCTGCAATCAATAAACTTGAATTAGTTTTTAACATACATCTTAGTATTTCCAATCAAGTCTAGTATTCATATCCTACTTGAATACTCTTCTAATGGATTATGTGTTTTGGATCGTGAATGTATCGTTTCAATAACAATACGTCAAAGACGTTGTGCACTTGGATATGACTGGGCAAGGGCAATCGGTAAGCCATAGATCCTACCCTCTTCAATATCTGGAAAGGACCGCAAAACCTAAGTGCCAACTTGGCACAAGAGGCCCACCTTAAAGTTCTTTTCTTTGGCTTAATCCTTACGTACACATAGTCCCCCATTTCAAACTCACGATAAGTCCTTTTCTTATCTGCATACACCTTTTGCCTATCCTGAGCTACCTTCAAATTTTGTTGGATCCTCTTTACTTCTGTTTCCATTTCAGCTAGCATATCAGGTCCAAGCATCAACTTGGTTTCTGGGCTACCCCAGTTAATAGGAGTTCTGCACTGTCGGCCGTATAAGGCTTCGAACAGACTCATCTTAAGAGATTCCTAATAGTTGTCGTTGTACGCAAAATCCACTATTTGCAAATATTCTTCCCACCTAGTTGGTTGTTGCATTACATGCATACGTAACATATCCTCCAGAATATGATTCACTCGTTCTGTTTGTTTGTCCATCTATGGATGGTAAGCATTTCTGAAATTTATTTGAGTCCCCAATCTTGTAAACAACGTTTTCCAGAACGCTGAAGTAAACTTCACATCCCTATCAGATATGACAGTCTTTGGGATGCCATGCAGTATAAATATCTCTCGCATGAATATGTCAGCTATCTGCACCATCTTATAAGTGGATTGCACTGGTATAAAGTGTGTTGATTTGCTTAATAAATCCACCACTACCATTATAGAGTCATTATGCTTCTTTGACCTTGGTAGTCCAGTGATAAATTCTAACGATATCACTTCCCACTTCCACTCAAATATTGGTATAGGCTACATTAGCCCGACTGGGTGTCGGTGCTCCACTTTCACTTGCTGGCATTCTAAATAGTTGTTTAGATATTCTGCAATATCTTTCCTTATTCCAGGCCAAAAGTAATTCTTCCTTATTGTTGTTAACATCTTTTGATATCCAGGATGTCTAGAGTAATTGCTTCGATGATGTTCATTCAAAATTAATTCCTTCAACTCCATTCTGTTTGGAATAAGAATTCTCTTTTTTAAAATTAGCAACCCATCCTTATCAATTTCGTAATCAGCAGATTTTCCTTGGTATTTGAACTCCTTTTCTTGTTGTCACATGAACTTATACTCAGGATCTTTCTCAGCTTTTATTTTTATATGCTCCAAAAATCTGCACTCAACCTTATTATAATATAGCTCATAAACACCATGCAATTTTCTGCTTAACGCATCAGCTACTCTATATTCCTTACATTTTACATGCTGCATATCAATGTCAGATTTTCTCAGGAAGGCATTCCACCTTTCCTGGAAAGAATTGAGATCATATTGCTTAAAATAGCTGGTTAAGCTGCTATGATAAGTTTTGAGTACAAATATTTTTCCAAGAAAGTGGTGCCTCCATACCCGGAGTGCATGCACTACTACTATTAGCTCCAAATCATAAGTGGAATAACATTGCTCATGCTCTTTTAATTTTTGTGAATCATAGGCAACCACCTTACCTTCTTGTGATATAATCGCCCCAATTCCTTCTTTACACGCATCTGTCCAGACCTCAAACTCTTTATTAGGATCAACTACCCTTAATACCGGAGCTATAGTCAATAATTGTTTCAGTCTTTCAAAACTGTCCTGACATTCCTTTGTCCATTTAAATATTTATCCTTTCCTTTGTAAGGAAGTAATTGGGAAAGAAATTTTTGAAAAACCTTCAATAAAAAACCGATAATAAGTAGCCAATCCCATAAAGGATTGGATGTCTTCCACGTTTTGAGGTACTTTCCACTCCATAATCATCCTGATTTTCTCAGGGTCAATTGCAATACCTTCAGGAGAAATACCGTGACCAAGGTACTGTATTTCTTCCTTGATGAAATCACACTTGCTGAACTTAACGTACAACTGGTGCTTTCTTAACATTTCCAACACTATCCGCAGGTGTTCTTTGTGTTCCTCAACATTCTTAGAATAAACTAAAATGTCATTAATAAATATTAATGAAAAAATATCCAGATAGGGGTGAAATACACCATGCATTAACCTCATAAATGTTTCTGGTGCATTAGTCAACTCGAAAGGCAGCACCACAAATTCATAGTGTTTGTACCTTGTACGAAAAGCATTTTTATGTATGTCTTCCTCTTTTATCCGGATCTGATGATATCCCGACCTTAGATCTATATTTGAAAATATTGTCGCTCCCTTCACTTGATCAAACAAATCATCGATACGCGGTAGAGGATATTTGTTTTTAACAGACAGTTTATTAAGCTGGCGGTAATCCATGCACATTCACATGGTTCCATCTTTCTTCTTCACAAAAATCACAGGTTCTCCCCAAGGGGATACAGTTGGTCAGATGTATCCTTTATCTAATAATTCCTGTAACTGCATCTTTAATTCAGTTAATTTAGGTACACTCATTCGATAGGGTGCCCTTGAAATTGGTGATGCTCCAGGTATTAATTAAATGGTAAAATATATGTCCCTTCTAGGTGGTAAGCCTGTTATTTCCTCTGGAAATACATCCATAAACTCCTGCACTATTTGTATATTTTCCAACATTGGATCCTTTTCTTTAGAATTAATAAGGCCCACTTGTATGCCATATAATTGGCATCCCTTCCTCATGCACTTGCCCATTTGAGATGTTGTGATTGGATGTAGCTGTAAAGGTTTCTTTATGCCTTGAATTTCTTGGCGGTTTCCATCCTGCATTCTGTAGTAGATGATATTTTCTTTACATTCTACCAACGTCCAGTGCTTCTCCAACTAGTCCATGCCAAGTAGCACATCATAAGAACTGAGAGGTAACATATTCAGATCCATAGCTAGTTGTTTTTCACTAATTTTTAGTGCACATTTCGCTATTTTGGCACTAACTTTTCTCTTTGCTCCAATGGCTAACTGTACCAGCCATGGGTTTCTGAATATAGGACTCTGCAATTTACAAATTTCTACTACTTTGGGACTTACATAGCTTAAAATTACGCCTGGGTCTACCAAAATAGAAACAGGTTGAGATAGCAATTTACCTTCCAGTTCTATCATTGTTGGCTGGTAGTCTTCTTGTTGATCTTCCAGTGTTGCATTAATTATGGGTATGTTTATGGCAACATAACCCACTGTTGAGGCTTCCTATAAATTGGTAACTGTCTCACTCCTACCTCGCTGTGGATATTTTCTGTAGTAGTGTGCCTCACCACACCCCTAACACTGTAAAGGTGGCGTCTGGCTCTGGGCTTGTTCTGGTTTGCTAGAAGCTTCTGTGGGTTTGTCTTCTGCAGGCAATCTTATTCTTCGATGATTCCTTCCAAACTTTTTGCTAACTGAGCTTCTGGAAACACTTTTTACATTGCTGGTTTTGTTTCTCTTAAAACCAGAACTGCCCTTATGCTCTTTCTTTGCTTGTTAGTTTTTACCTTGTTCATCTTTTTCTTTAGCTTATTGGTAACATATTTTGGCCTTTCTGATTGCCTCGTCCATAGTCTTAGGATTCACAAACTCAATATTTTCTTTCATATGAATCGGAAAACTACTCAGGCTCCATTGTACTTTATCCTTTTCATCTCTTAAATAGGGAACATAACAAAGTAAGGAAGTAAACTTGGTGATGCATTCATCCATCATCATTTGTCCCAGCTTTAAATCATGAAACTCCCTAGATTGTTCGTCATAGAAGCATTCAGTTAAATATTTATATTTAAAATACTACTGGAACGCATCCCAAGTCACATCCTGGTCATCTATACTATGGAAGTTTTTCACTTCCTCCCACCATAATGTAGCTTTCTCCCTCAACTGATAAGTAGCCAATCTGGCTTTGAGATTACTGTTGTATTCATACACTTGAAAATACTTGTTCATGTTTATCAGCCACGCTTCAACTACCTCCTCCTCAACTCCATCAAACGTAGGAGGATTTATTTTTTGAAATTCACCTTGTAGCTCTACTTTCTGTCTTTTCACTTCTTTCTGATTTGATACATTATCTGACTCAGCTTCATTGTAGTTTTTATTTATGTTACTCCGCTAAGACTGGCTTCTTTCCATTCTATCAGTGTCATGGTCTATTGTCCGCTACTCATTTCCTTCCTGAAACTCTCTATCAGTACTTGGCTTCTCATTCCCTTGATTATGTTTCTTGGAGAGGATTTTTAATATCATCTCATGTTCTTGCATCAACCACGCATTATCGTTCCGCACTCTCTCCACTTCCTCTTGTAACTTCTACATTGTGCTTAAGAGAATGTTGGTTTGGTGGTGTTGTTCCTCCAACAACCTACTGGTTTGCTGGTGCTGATCCACACTCAGCTGCACCCACATTTCTGGGTTCATTTTCAGTCGGGGTTGTTTTTCCCCAGCATTCAGAGGTGGCTGCTGTGTTGGCACCCTCCTCATAATATCCTGTTAACTTAATTCTCTCTATGTGCATCAGTAATACATAACTTAAAACATTAGTTGACCCATAGGGTCCCAACATATAAACGCTACTCTGATACCATTTGTAACCTCCACTACTATATACTATAAAAAAAGAAATTTACTTTACAAAACAATATTCCTCATCTGTCTTAACAATATATTTAGTTTGCCAGTATTTATTATAATCACAACTTACCATGTACCACATACTACTTCAATATAGATTTTCATATTTTGTACCATAGTATAGCAATCATAATTTCAACAAATTTATACTATATATAAATCAAAACTTCATTAAATATAATGTTATAATTTTTGGAATAATTCATTGTGAATCTATCTAGTCAGTCTTTCAATTAAAAATGGATGCTAAACATACTCAAGGCAATAACTGTGCACCTGAGAACTTATCTATCGCATGATGAGATTTGGGTTTAACTCCAGCTGTCATGCAATACCTTCAAGATGTAAAACATTGAAGTGGACAGATGGTGGTCTCTCCGCCCTAGATCAATTTCCCGGTGATCCAACGATGATTATGATTTAGGGTTTATGGTATGACCTTGGCCCTTGTAACTGATTTCCAAATGATTCCACTCATTTTCACTCTTTTCTTCTCAGGAGAGGCTCTTCGCCTCCACGACCGTTCCTCCAGGATTTTTCCTCCGCAGAAGCCAGGTAATGTATTTTATTTTTCTTGCTTTCCTCTCAGGTTTTATAACAGTCTCTGCAACAGGTTTAACCTCCTTGCACTAGTGTCTTTTGTTGGGATTGCTTCTCGCTTCATGGCCTTGTAACAAAGTAATATAGATTTTCTTTTCTTTGTAAGTTATTCACGTGTTTAACAAGTTCAAAAATCTTATTTCTAGGTTAGCATTGCCTCCGGCCTTGGCGCGAGGATTTTATAGGCTTTGAAAACCATTCCTAGTAAATTCCGAGGTGGTTGAACTCAACCATACATTTCTCATTCTGGTTAATGAACTTATTGATTGCTAAAATGTTATTACAGTATTTCTAAATACTTACCCTTAGTATCTTTCGTTGTTATATGCAGGTTTCCCCCTCAGGTTTTCTGCATCATTAACCTAAGGTAAATCGTCGCCATTACTCTGGCCTTAATGGCTATTAATTTGTTACTTATTTAGAACTAATATCTAGCAATATGTTAACCCCCTTTTTCTTTTCTTTGTACTGTTATTTCGTGCAGGTAAGTCCCATAAGGGTTTTGGTGCATTCACGCTTTTTCCTTTACATGAGGAATCACCATCGATCAAATGCTTATCTTCCTCTGACCCCCGACATGTACTACTTTGAAACGAGAATTCTTGGTATTGAACTCTGTCGAGCCTGCAAGAAATATTATTGTCCTGATAGGAGTTTCTCGGCATCAGAACTCCAAAATTTAAACTAAATTATGTTTCCTTCCAGTTAATACCCTAATGGGTATAACAGAATTCTCATTATGTAATAGCTCTGTTTATTTATCCTCTTGACAGAAGGATTCATTTGTAGCTAAGCATGTATAAAATTCAGTATTTGTTTTGCATTCGGTGAAGAACTGTTCGAGCCCTTTCTTACGTTTTCCTCATTTATTTTCGAAGGAGGTTTATGGATCTTTCTTGTTCAGTATCATTTTAAATGTAAACAATATTTTTTTATTGAGATATACAGTTCATATTTTACCGCTATCTGAGGTTATAATGTTGGAATATATATTTTTACGATTCTCAAGTCTTAGCAGGGTTTCATGGAACAATACTATTCAGAACTATCCAGAATATTTATAATATATGTATATTTTATTCACCAAGACTCTGGTTGGAATTTTCTAGAGTACTTCTCTACCAAATGAATGATATTTTGTAACTGATGCTTATATAGAGTAATTATCCGTTGTCTACTCATATTTTCTTCTTATTAAAGAAAGATACTTTTTCTAGTGCATTAATTATTTTCTGCCAAAATGTCAAAATTAGTTGTTACTGTTCTCTGTCTTTTCTTCCAGAAATATTATAAGTCTATTTTGAGTCAGTTGCCTGCATACAAACAACATAATCTACCAGTTTGAATTCTAAAGAATTTATGTCTATATACAATTCTAGTTCTTGAAATAAAGATTTGTATATTTCTTTTTCTGTCTATAACCATGGCTTAAATGATTTAATGTTGAAGTCATTTATAGTCTACTTTGTTTTATACTTTCTTTATTAAATATGGGTGGATCATTCTATCTGTGTTTCTCCTAAGCATAGGGAACGACCAACTCGGAAGGAATACAGGTTAACAGTTCCCTGTCTCAATAATTGACTAATAATCAATTCCTAATCCTATGGTTTACCTTAATAACTTGTGAAGAATAACATTTACAACCGGGCACATTTCAGCTCTAGGTACTTTAATTTTAACTTCATATAATCTACCTACTTGGTATCACTTTCCATTCATAAGCATTAAAAGAAAACATATCTGCAAATTTTCTTGACTTACGTAGTTCCTCCCAACCTCGAGAGAGGCAATCACGTCCTTTTCTCTCCCCTGTGCTCCAAGACTGAGCCTTACGAGTTGACAGAAAACTCTGGAGAGACCTTGGGACAATCCAGTCCAGTCTTCCAATCCAGAGTTTATTTTCAAAAAATTAGGGTATTCCACTGGTTAGTACCAGATCGGGAATTACTTCTTCACAAATTCTCTTTTCCAGTTACCCAACCGAACCCCCAAACCTCATTGAGATTAAACCTTTATCCTCAAAAATTGGGTAACTATTTGAATTGAATGTGTCCAACTAACTCTCAGACCTTGAATTACTTTTACCATCAGTATTACTATTCTTTTATGGAAAATCACTTCCATAGTGAAATTAATTTCCCTAAACCTCATTGGGATTAAACCTTTATCCTCAGTGATTGGGTAACTATTTGAATTGAATGTGTCCAACTAACTCTCAGACCTTGAATTACTTTTACCATCAGTCTTACTATTCTTTTATGGAAAATCACTTCCATAGTGAAATTAATTTCAAGATTAATTTCTGCTCATATGTATTGTAAAATAAAAATAAAAATAACAATAATGTCTTAATGTCTTATCAACATGTCATAATCACTAGTTAGCCATAAACCAGTTGTGACATCATGTAGTTTATTTATAGATATTATTGGAGGTTGAAGTTATTTCTATCTGAGTTATATTTTTTAAAATCACTATAGATTTATCTTAAGTATAGATCTAACATGAGTCTAGAGAGATCGAATTTCTTATGTGGAAACATTTTTAGAGTGAAAAATATAATGTGTTATTTTTCATTGTTTAAATTGTACTTTTGAAAGCTAAATAAAGTATATATAGGACCAAATAAAATTTTTAACTATAAAAACATATTTTTTTCAGGATATATACATAATTTTTTTAAAATAATATGTAATGTATAAGAAATTGACTTTAAAATATTTTACATAACATGTATATGAAGACATTTTATGACACAAATTAAAATGGGTTTTTATTATTAGCATACTTTTAAGTATATGTCAATATTAATTCATATTAAAATATTTTATCAATAATCAAATTATAATATTTAAACATTTTACACACACATTTTTTTTCGGTAATTATTTTACAACATATTCATTTTTTTATTATACCTCACATTATTTTTCTATTTAAAATATAATTTTATTTCAAAAGAGAACAACCAAACAAACTTACACATCTCTCTTATACTCAAAAAAAACTAAACTAATAAGAAACATTTATGCTAATTAAACCTTCAACAATATACCAGCCAAATATAAACTACTGAGTAAGTGGACTCTTGAAAACTTACGCATGCAAGTTGAGCTTAATCATGAAACCACATTGTTTCTTATCATGTAACAATTTGAATATCAATACTTTTCTTTAAATTATTGTGTATATTATTTGTTTCATTTCATTGACTCCTTGAGTATATTATTTGTTTCAGATATGGGTCATCACGTTGTGATGAGTATATTATTTGTTTCAGATATGGATTATAACGTTGTGATCATAACACTTGCTTCATGATTTCATTGGGAAGTTTCAAGTTTAACACGGTATTGTTCCTAGATTCAAGGGCTTGTTTTCATTAATTTTTATTATTATATTTTTTAATTAACATATTATATATTTTTAATTAAATTTAATTAGTTTTTAAATTTAATTTTGAAATATGTTAATTTTTTAATAATAATTTAATATTTAAATAAATATATTGACAAATAACTTGAAATAAAGCCATTTTTCAAATAAAATATATGTTTTATGGAAAAATAATTTAAACATTAATAAAAAATTAATTAAATATTAAAACAATGAATTTTAAATATGGTCAAAATTATATATATATATATATATATATATATATATATATATATATATATATATATATATATATAATTAATTACTTGTAAAAAAAAAAAAAATTATTTATTTTAAGACTATAAATTTTATTTAAAAAGAGAAAGGAAATCAGTTTGCTATTTTTTTATGTTAATTATATATAGCAAATTTAGATAAATCAAATGGTTGATAAATGTCTAGAGACATCAAAATACTTATCTCATAATACATTTTACATTACCAATATTATTTTAAAACAACATAAAATTTAACTAAATTATAACTTTATTTTAAATTATTATTATTATTATTATAAAACTATAATAGATCCATCTTAACTCCAGAGGTTTGCACCTCTAGAGATTGGATTCCTCTTATCCAGTGATAGATCCTTAGTGAAGATGGATCTATGTTGGTTCTTAATAAGAACCATGATACATCCATCTTAATCACGACTCTACCCAAATTCTAAAGGGATCAAATGCAAACTTTGTTTAGATTTAATCTCTTGATACACACACACCATGTGTAATTTTTCATAGTGTAGAGTACACATCTTAAATTCGCAATTACAACAAATCTTTGCTAGATTTAAAAAAAAATTAACCATAAAATATATCTCGGACAAAATGTAAAATAGTAAGACTCCTGATATTTTTTTAGAATGTTTTAACAATAAGAATCATAATTTTTTAATTGTTTTAATACATGCATAATTGACATATTTCATTTGTAAACCACATTATCTATATTAAAATATTATTTTTTTATTAGTATATTTCTAAAATCATATGAATATTATTTAACTTTGTACACTGAAATATTTTATTTATGACCTATATTGAATATTTTTATTATTAATTATTTTTTTTAATCTAACATATGGTTTTATATTAAATATTGAATAAATTACACATCTCTAGAAAAGAGATACTAAGTTATTTTATTTCAATTATTTCTTCCTTCCGAGCATTGAAATATTTTACTAATATATATATATATATATATATATACATGAATATTCAAAGTTTTATCTAAATCCTATATTGAAATATTTATAAGATAAATATAAGATTAGTTATTTATTTTAATCGTTGATATAAAATATAGATATCTAAATATTTTATTTGGCTTTAAGAATGAAGACAAAATATTAAAAATAAATTGAGTGGGTTTATTAATTTTTTATAATGTTTTTAATTAAATCTAAATAAACATATATATTCACTTATGTTGTTTTTATTATAGCATATATTATTTTTTTATTTAAAGTATTAAAAAAAACAAGTGTCAACTCCACATTAAGCACAATGACATATTTCTTTTATATTTTTTTTTTACAAAGTTGGGTGCTGTTTATATTCAAAAAAGATATGGGAGACTAAGCTTCGATATTACAAGGTAGAGTAGATGAGAAGCAGAGGAAGGGGGGGGCAATATTTAGAACAAAATCCCTTTTGCTTCCATCGCTCTCAACTATATGAAAAAATGAACTAGTGTAGATTTGAACAAACTGAAATAATAAAAGACAGTATTTGCATTTCATGCTCAATCTATGTTTATGTGATGGATTTGACGCGCAGTGGATTCTCCAGGGTTGCCTGCGGCTTCTATATTTCGTGCATTTGCTACACTGGTACTTGTTGCATTGTTTTTTTCTCCAAAATATATTCTAGAAGTGAAATATATCATTTCTGAAATAAGAAACAGCTCCAATGGATAGAGGTCAGGGTTGGAGAAGAGGTAAGGGACTGTAGAAAAAACACAGACAGAAAATCAGGATGAGGGATGGGGGTAAAGCGTACACGGAGAGAGTGGAGTTGAGTGCGAAATAAAGGTAAATGTTGAGTGATTCGGAGCAGGGGGATCCATGAATGGAGAAGCACTCTTGTGAGGAATGAGGGATGGATCACAAGAGTGAAATGAAGATGGCAGGGATGCTTGTGAAATGGGACAAAAGCTGAGAGAGTGAAGAGAATCGAGAGATTTTGTAACAGAGAGATCCTCTGTGAAGGATTCGGTGAGGATCTGAGAAGAAACTAAGGTTGAAACAATCATGGGAATAATACTAAAGCCAGATAAGAGGGATCCAAGGACGATGATCACCTCTGCAAAAAAACTTTGTAATGATTTGATTCTGATCATGGCAGAAAGCATTGAGATTCGGAGACGTTACATCGAAGGGTGCCAATAGGTTGGAGGCAGGCTCTGTTTGCACACGCATCCGCCTCCTTGTTGAGTGAGCGGAGAACATGATAGAATCATGTTTCTTTCATCTGTTGGGTAAGTGCTTTGCATCGAATGATGGATTGTTGTAGGATCACATTAGAGGCTTTCCAGTCGTATACCATCAGACTAATGACAATTTCCTAATCTCCAATAATCGCTGCCATATGTATGCCAAGTTTTTGAAGCTGGAGAAGGCCTTGATAAAGAGAGAGAGCTTCAACTCTGTTATTGGATAGATTACCTAATCCCCATTCATAAGCAGTGATGATGTCTCCATTAGCATTACATATGATTCCTCCAGCCCCGGCCATTCCTGGGTTAGATTTAGAAGCACCATAAAAAAAAAGATAATTTGAGTTGCAGTTCCTGAGCCATAGAGAAAACTCCTCATATTTATTTTTTATTTTCCAACTGTATTTGGAGTTGTGGTTGTTATTAGCATTACTCCTATGATGGCCAATGTTGTGTCTATCTAGAAAATATCCTATGTAGTTCCTTTATTCAACATAAAGATCAACTGTGTTAAATTTCCCTTGAATTTTACCAGACATAGCCTCCAATGTGAGACTCCATGCCTTGTTGTATAACTTCTTGACACTGGTTTCTTTGTCCTTGAAGATCATATGGTTTCGAGCTAGCCAGATATTCCACAGGAGAGAGCATGGTAAAGCATTCCATACTCTACGAGCAATGTTGTTTTTCTTATGCTGCCAAGGGTAGTTTCTTTTCCAAATTTGTATGACTTCAACAATGTTGGTGTTGGAATCCCAGGGAAGATTGGTGTTCTGAAAAGCTTCTTTCCAACAGGCAATGGCGAAGAGGCATTCTATGAAGAGATGCTGACTGGATTCTTCATCTCTTTGACAATTTGCACAGCGGGATGGGCCAATTATCCCACGTTTTTTAAGATTCTCAGAAGTGAGGACTTTCCCTTTTAGGAGGACCCAAATAAAGAATTTTATTTTTGGGAGGGTCTCCGTTTTCCATGCAGTTTTCCAGTGCGTCCAAATGGGCATGGGAAATTCATTGTTGCAGATTTGATGATAAGCAGCTTTGACTGTGTGGATGGAGCTTGAGGGGTCCCAACGAAAGCCATCATCACTGTTGAGTTTGGTGGGGGCAATGCCATGAAGATGAGCTTGAAGATTGGTGAGGCTTGCCTCCATTTCAATGGGGGTATTTGGGATGGTCCATCCTTTCCAAATCTGAGTTTGGGTGTCCCACTGAGATATTTGATCCAAAGTATGAATCCCCATGTTGTTAAGAAATAATATAATCTGCTGTGTACCATGTCTGCTGCTAATAAGATGCTAGCCCATAATTTTTTTTGCTCCAATTTTGATATTGTTGCCTCCATTTGGAACCTTGGAAATGTTTTGAGCAAGGAGGGGGATTGCTTTCTTACACATTGCCCAGATTTTAGAGCAGGTTCTGTTGGGGATCTCATAGTCCAGAATTTGTTGTCTTGGGGAGTTGAGATATTTGATTTCTAACACTTTCTTCCACCACGCAGGCTTGGCATTAATGAGTCTCCACACAATCTTTCCACCAAAGGCCAGATTTATAAGTTTTGGTGATCTAATTCCAAGCCCTCCTTGCTCCTGTGGTTGTATAACCTGTTTCCAGCTTATAAGGTTATATTTCTTTCTTTCATTCCCCCCCCTTGCCATAGAAAGTGGTAGAGGATAACATCCACTTTGTTGTGAAAACTAGCTGGTGCTTGCAGGAGCGAGAAATGATATAAGGGTAAAGAGGATAGTCCTGATTTAAGAAGAATTATGCACCCTGCTGGATTAAGCCAAGAAGTGCCCCATTGTTGCACCTTCCTTTTCATTTAATCAATAATAGTATCCCAAACCGAAGCTTTTAGATTGCCAGCACTCACAGGCATGCGAAGGTAGGAAAAGTGCTCCCAATCCAACTTGCAAGGGACTCCGAAAGTGTTGGAAATACTGTGCAGAGTTTGGGCAGAGGTGTTCCAGCCATAGATGCAGCTCTTGAGATTGTTGACCAAACCTCTGGAGTAGCTCATGTATTTGTCTAGTAGAGCTTTGAATCGATGAGCTATGATGTTGGAGGCTCCACCCATTAACAATGTATCAACAGCAAATTGGGAATGGTTTATGTTCTTGACTCCATTTCCAAATTTGATCCCAGTAATAAGTCCCATGCGACGTTTTTAGTCCAGGGCCCTATTGAAGGATTCAACCATCAAGATAAAAAGGTAAGGTGAGAGCAGGCAACCTTGTCTGAGACCTCGGGTCGATTGAAAAGAAGGTCCAGGCCTACCATTAATGAGAGGGGAGATCCAGGGGCCAGAAATGCATGCTTTGACAAGGTTAATGAATGGTGCAGAAAATCCCATTTTTTCCAAGACAGCAAATAAGAAGGAATTCCTAACACGGTCAAAGGCATTGGCTAAGTCCAATTTTAGAATGAAGCCTTTTTTGTTTCTATTTTGGCTGGAGTGAATGGCCTCTTGGACGAGAAGAATGGAGTCGGAGATTTGTCTGTCGGCCTGGAAACCACCCTGGTTTTTAGAGATGAGAGAGGGAAGGAGAGGTTTGAGGCGTGAAGCAAGGATTTTGGTCAGGATTTTGTAAGAAGAGTTGCACAAGGAAATGGGCCGAAATCGAGAGAAGGATAAGGGTCGATTCTCTTTGGGGATAAGGGCAAGATGGGTGGCAATTGTGTATCCTCCAATTTTGAATTTAGGTTGAGCCCATCTTATCATTTTGACAAGATATTTTTTAATAGTTCCCCAAAAATTTCTATAGAAACAAATGGGGAAACCATCTGGACCAGGGGCTTTGTCTGGTTGGAGCGTCCAAATGGCATTTTGAATTTCAGCCTCTTCAATTTCCTTGGTTAATGCTGCATTGATTTCCTCACTGATTCCTGTGGACAAGTGCTGAAGAAGATCAAAGTAGTCTTCTGCTGCTTTTGTCTCAGTTAAGAGTATGATGTAATAATCTGAGGCAATCTGCTTGATGGTTTCTTGGGTGGTGTGGGTATGTCCTTCCTCATCGTTGATGGTGGTTAAATTATTCGTGATTTTCCTTACTGTGGCCTGCTTGTGGAAGAAGGCAGAATTTTTGTCCCGTCCTTGCAACCAAAGTTGTCTTTATTTTATTCTCCATTTTTGTTCTTCATCTCTATTGGCACGAAAAAGTTGGAAATAGAGATCACCTTCAAGTGATTTGTATTCATGGGAGAGACCATGTTCCTCTATCTTACTGTGAACCATTTCTAATTTGCTTTTTATTTCAATTTTGGCCTTTTCCGATTCTTTATAATAATACTTTGCCCAATCCTTCAAGGCACATTTGGTCCTTTTCAACTTGCTTTCCCATATGAATCCCAGTGATTCTTCTATGTGTTGATGCCAAGTGAGGTTGAAAATTGGATCAACGATGGGATTGTTGTTCCACAATGAATTGTATTTAAAAGGAATTGGCCCCAAGGGGCAGTGGGTCTCGAGGAAAAGACTTGTTGGATAATGATTAGATGCCGAATAGGATAGGACAGCAGCGTATGCAGTGGAGTAAGCAGAAAGGAGAGAGACATTTATCATAATTCTGTCTAACCGTTCCATAATATTATATTTTCCCAGCCTACGGTTGCTCCAAGTGAATCTACGATTTTTTGGGGCTACATCAACTAAGTCGTGCTCCTACATGATAACTTCCAGCTTTGTTCTGTAGGGATCATGGGTAAAGACTCCTCCTCTCTTCTCATTGGAGTGGAGTATGAGATTGAGATCTCCTTCGAGAATGATATTGCTATTATTTTCATCGTCTATATCTGTTTTGAGAGTAGACCAACATTTCTCTTTATCTATGAAATGGTTCGGTGCATAGATATTATAGATTACAATATGTTTGTTATCTACTTGGTTCTCTAAATTGATTTTAATCCAATACTGAGTGATTGTATTAGATATGCATGTCCAAGTGCTTTGATTCCAAATGGTGACAATTCTGTTCGAGGCTCCCCTTGATTCAAAAATGTATCCTTCATACTGTTTGAGCTGATCAATGATTCCTTTCATTTCTTGATGTCCTTGTTTTGTTTCCTGTAACATAAGGATTCCTGGTTTCTCATGATCTATCAGATCTTTTAGGGCAGCAATTTTAGAGGGGTGCCCGTGTCCCCTGCTGTTCCAAGATAGGATCTTAATCATTGAGTATGGGGTATACGGAGAGTTGCTCGCCCTCCCTGCCCCTTGTGTGCTATTTCATTGCTATTTTTCCCCAGAATATAGGTTTTTATGGGGTTTTGTGTACCCATTACTATGTCTTTTTGGGCATTCTCATCCCTATGTTGCTTTATGGAATTTCTACCAGGCCCTTGTTTTTATGCACTTCTAGGTTTACACTGTGCTCTTTGGAAGAAGTCCTAGTTGATCGAGTGAGGGGAGGATCATGTGATGAAGAGGGAGAAGTTTGCGAAAGGGGAATCGGGGTGGGGGGGTCATTTTAAAGAGGGATGGAGATGGGGGGGTCATTTTCAGGAATGGACAGGGCGCCAAAGGGGTTAGATGATTCCAAAGGAGTCTCAGAGAGAGGATCAGAAGCAGAAATGTTAAGGGGAGGATCGAGGGAGGAGGTGGAGGGGGAAGCTAAGTGAATGGTTTTAAAAGGAGCAGCTGCAGTGTTTGCCTTAGGAACAGGGGCAGTCTTCTTTTTTTTAACAGTTTCCCATTGTTCATCTTGTGAAGCGTTTTCAACATCAACTAACTTAGAGAAGCGATTGGTGAAATGGCCATATTCATGACATACCTTGCATTTAAACGGGATCTGTTCGTAGTCTAGTTGCTGGATGTGCGTCCAGCCATACACTTTGAGCTTGATAGCCTCCAGAAGACCCTTGCCGAGATCAACTTCAACACAGATGTGCATACAGGCTTGCATATTTTCCTTTGGTTCGCTTCGATCAATAAACTTCCCAACAGCATTACCGATGGCTCAAACCGATTCGTCTCCCCAACAATGGAGAGGAAGATACGGAAGCCGGACCCAAACCAGGACTGCACTGGGGACATCTAGCTCGGGATCAAAATCTGGGGTCCATTTTTTGAGGTACAAACCTCTGGAATCCATAAAATATGGACCGTTCCTGAAGATCAGGTCCTTATCTTCTCTTGATTCGAAGTGGAAGGTGAAGTACCCTTTCCCACAAAAACGAATGGAGATTTTACTGTTAATTTTATCAGCCCAGTTCCGCTCGATCCACCTTTGCACCGTCTTTGGGGAGGGCCATAAACCAGTGAACTACCCAATGAGCCCTCTTTCAGTCAGTGAAAGAGTAGCCATGCGAGGGAGAGCAGGTGGGAGATTCACTTCTTGAATACCATCTAACTTCTTAACGAACTTTGAAATTGCAGGTCGAGGGCGGTGAGGCAGCAGCGATTTAACCAGCGCAGAAAAAGCGAGTTGGGCAGCGGCCACCTCCGGGGTAGCATCCAGAGGGGCCATGGCAAGCGAGAGGAGAACGGGCCAGGGGCCGCAGGCGCAGAGGGGCGCAGGCGCTGCAACAGAGCAATAGACCTAACAACGTGAAAAAAAGAATTCACAAACTCTTGACATATTGCTTTTATATTGGACTGTACAAATCATTACAATTATTTATATTATATAAATTTCACATATTTATATATACAAATATTCTCATTTAAAAATTTATTAATACCTTCTTATTTTAAATTTTATTAAAATCTTAATTTAATTTTTGTGAATCTAAGTCAAAATTTCAAAACTTAAAGAAGTAAACTTTGGCTAAGTGCTAAGTATGAAAAACAACAAACGTTAAAAAAAAAAAAATAGAAATAGAAAAAGGAAGAAAGTAAGTTGTGAGAAAGATTAGAACATCTAAAGTAAATTAATAAAGTATTTGAAATTTCAAGTTTCACGTTTGTGAAATACTAATTAAGAAAACAGATGGAATAGAATGATAATTATTTATTTTAAAAATATATATATATATATATGAAAATTAGTTGTTTGGTGTAAAATTTAATATTTATTAAGTTATTAATTTAAATTTTATAGAAAGAAATGAAAGTGAATATCCAAATTCTATGGAGCTTAAATTATAGTGAGAGCATCTCATTATAACAATATCCCACTAAGAAATATATTACTTTTCAGTTTAATATTAAAAATAATCTTAATCTAAATTCAACTTAATTAAAAAAATAAAAATATTTAATATTTAATATCTTAAATTATAAAATTAAGAACAACCCTTTTTTTTACATTAAAAAAAATCAATAATCCAAGCAAGTGAAAAGAATTTGTAGATAAAGAATAATTTGATACCTACTTAATATATTGAATAATATAAAACATACTTAATATATTTCACACACAGTTATGCATGTGTAAACACAAACACGTGCTTTAGGATATGCAATTCCACTATTATATATAGTTTTTAGTTTGTTATTAGATCGAACCTAATCCTAATTTAGGAGGAGATGCATTTCCAACATCTCATAAACCAATTTTTAAAGTATTAATTGTAAAGCTCCCTCTTATATTAAAAATGAAAACTTGCTCAAATAACTTACAAAGAAGAAAATATATATAATTAAATATCATTTAAATGAAATTTTTCTTTCTTTTTTCTTTCAATTTTTAAAGGCCGTAACTTTTGTATATGGTGTTCATTTCATTTCATTCAAATTGGCTTAGAAATCTCTTGAAGACCTATTTGATGCGGAGACATTTTTATCAACATTTGAGATAATAATTTTGGATTGGTTGTGGTAATATTCCTTGACTGATGATACAATAAAATTCTTATGAAGACACATGATCCCTTCTTATCATGTAATATAGAGTCTATGATTTTTAGAATGCAGATACTCTTATAACACTCCCTCCCACCCCCTTGATCTTCCCGAGATGATGGGAGGTGTTACATTCAATTAATTCGACCTTGATGGTCTCACTATGAATATGGGGTTACAAAAATAATTATTCTCCAAAGTTTTTGGAATTAGCTTTGGACAACACCATCACATTCAGTTTGTCAAGATATTTTCAACAATATAATTTTTACCTCAATCTTACTCCTAGACTAAAAGTTATCCCCATTTAGATTTTGATCGGTTAACTTCTACCACATTAGTTAGATGTTGACACATGGCACCCATGTGAGATTCATGTGGCCTTACCATGTCATCCGTGACACCGATGTGGCATCCACCTAGACATAGTCATGCATTCATGGAAATTTCCACCACACCTCAATTTTTGGATCCTACCGGATCTAACCCTTTGTGCAAATCAACTATTCCCTTTGTATCTAGCTTTGGCGAATATCTAGGTGTACGTGGAATTTTCACTTTGGAAAACTTCTCGAACCTTTGGATTCCCATACCACTATAACTTTAAAAGTGAATTTGGCCCTGACCCACCATCCGAGTTTCCCCAAGGCATGTACCATGCATTTTACCCCATATGCTCTGATACTTCCACCAGTTAACACATATGGTCTTGTGCTCATTATCTTATCACATTGGGCCCACCATGGATATTCTGAATAGTTTATGAAATTCGGATTGATTCATATATGGATTTCCAACACATTTCCAATATATACAAACCCCCATATTTACTTCCGGAGTACTATAGCATCTAGCTTCGCTTAAGTAGGGCCCTCACCAAATATTACCTTTACTTACTCTCTTTGTGTGATATTCAAATCATTTCAAATGCAACACATTTCTGAAAGTGCATAAGTGTATACTACTTGGATGTCTAGAGACACATCTACTAGGGCTAAAACACATTTGACCCAGATACAAAACCCTTTCAAGGACTCATCTGATTCTAGATATAAGTTTGATTTCATGAAATATTTAGAAACTTTATGAATTCCAAGGGTCTTTGCCTAAACTTTCCTTGAAGCCTATTTTTTCCTAGAACACTAAGTTATGTAGGAATAAAGGCCACACTAACATTCCAGAAATTATGCATAACCTTAATACATCTAGGAAGCTATAAACATGCCTACTAACATGCACTAAAACAAGCAAATCCTTGGCTAACACTACACTATAAATTCAAGCACAATAAAATCATATTAGACCACATAATGGGTTCCACACAATACTATCATATCCACTGATAAATTATACATTACAACATTGTTTAGTCCTTTACAAAAAAATACAATCAATATTCTTAGATAGTTTAATAATTCATGAGATCCATAGCATGCTAAACAATGAAATTCACACATTGTAATAATTTAGTCAGGCACATCAAGCATTCATAGATGGCCATGTAAAAATATTTATGACTCAAGGAAGTATCAACAAACACAGAGGTCTCCAAGCCCCTCATAATCATGAGAACATACATATAAAATATCATTGTGAATAAATAGGAATAACACATTCCTCCATTAGCAATGTTGATACATTCATTGTCATAACGCATAAAAAAATCAGTCATTATTCACGATGCAACATATACAAAAGTATTTAGACTTATCTTATCAACTTGAATGAATACCAACTAAGGGACGGACTTCAACTCTCCACCTAACCATAGGCCAGCTGCACTGCAATATTTCTTAAATTTGGTCACCCCCAAGCCATATTCAGAGTCTGAGGAGTTAAACGCTCAAGAGAATTCACACTAATAAAATTCAACCATATCTCATAAGAATCCAAAGCACACAATGTCTCTACCTACTAACTAGGAGTCTTTAGTACATAGTGTCTCCACCAACCAAACAATACAGGTATCTAAAGCCCACAATTTATCCACATACTTAATCACTACATGATTCTAAATCTTGCAATGTCTCCCCTTTCTAACCCACAAGAGTTCAGAGCACACCATGTCTCCAGTTGTTAGGTGTCATGTGAATCTTGAGCACTCATGGTCTCCACCTATTAAACACGACAAGGATCCGGAGAAATCACTTAGTGCATCCACTTAATCTTCTTTGTATTCACTTCGCACCACACTCCTAAGTTAGTGTGATTTCACTCCTGTGCAGACAAATTCCTTCAGTGAGCTCTATCGCGTTCTTTTCTATACATCATACCATACCTCTCTCACACCAATTTATTTGTATGTTTCTTCATACCATTTACTATTTATTCTCTTTTCCCATCAACCCTTTTCCTTCATCCAATCCTCATCCTCCTCTTGCATGTTAACCACACAAACATGCCCCTCAAAGGTAGAGGTGGTATGAGATTCATCCTTATCTCAAGGAACCCATACTCCACCTCCCTCACTATTGTGCTAGTCATTAAACTTAGGCAAGGAACTGATAACATATTTAATGAAATAGTATGATATTAATCACTTCCCAAGTAACTCCTCCTCCTCAAACCTATGAATCTATGTATACTCTTCCAACCCATTCATTTTTTTCATTTACACAATATTTACATGAATTACAATTCGTAGTGACATTTTCAAGAGGGTTTGCAAAAAGGGATATCAGAACTCCCTTATTCATTATTCCTCTTTTTCTTTTATGCTATGATTATGTTTCCATAAATTTTGTTTCCATTAAAGTATGTGAAATGCATGGGATGAGTTTATGGGAATTTCTAAGAGAAAGAGATATTACATTGCAACTGGAATTCCTTGGTTCCTAGTAGTATTGATTCCTATCCAACCCATATTACACCAGCAGAGGGAAGGATATTAGCCTAAGGGATTTTTTATCATTTTATAGTGTTGCATAGGATGATGGGGAAGAGAGGTTGATTGAGTGGGATGGTTGTAGTTAGAAATGTGTAATATGTCAGTTTCGTTAGTTGTGAATTCTAGGGATTGGCTTGATTGGGAGATATTAGCACCACACCATAGAAGTTTTTCCTTGTGGATGCATATCATTAGGTTAGGAGAAGCCTCTATGATATAAAGTATATTATTAGGTGCAATTTTCTAGAAATATAAATACTTCTTGGTTTCTTATGTATGTGCAAATGAATATTTCTTTTACTTACATGTTTAAGTTACACAAAATATGTTGAATTATTACTACCACTTAAATTAATTTATTTTTCATGTGTGAAATAAATTGCATCAGAGTACTTACACTCATTTTTATAGTCTCATAGTCTAGTTATTTTCCTATGATTACATAATTAATTCCACATTATAATGCATAGATGTTATGATTGGTGTTATTTTTTGAATGTTCCATCTTCTCAATATGAGTACAAAGGTGGAGTAGTACATTACACTTAATTTTTCACATAACCTACTTGGAAATGGGGTTTGTATTTAACAATTTTATAAATATATTTTTCTTTAGGCAATAATCCCTATATGACTATGATTTAAAGGCATCTCCTTCTAACATGTAAGTTAATAATTTGTGGAATTCCAAATTCTAGTGATGAGGCTAGAAATGAGATCTCTATTAAATGACAAGGTTAGTATACTACTAACTAATTGTTGCTACATTGTCTCCTTTAAGGTTTTATAGTTTTTATATTGACTTTGATAATATGTGGCAAGTAAACTATTAATTTTGTTAGTTTTGCTACTTTTTTGTAATATCAATACCAACAAATATGCTAGAAAGGGTTTCTTTGTACACTTAAAGAATATTTTTGTAGAAATTCATATATTTGAAATAGTTTTTTTATCAATCTCTTGTCACATGATAGCATTAACTCAAATATGGCATTTGAGAAGTAATTTCCTTTCATACTTCTTTATTTTAAGATAAGTATATCTTCGGTGTATAAAATTTGATTTTTGTTTGTAGTAATGAATGTAATTTTTATAAAAGAGTTTGGATTAATGGCTTTAGGTGAGCTTTCTAGTGAAGTCTTTATGCACAAAAATATACAAAACATGTTTATAATCTAACAAATTTTGATCTTAAACCACATATAAGTTAAATGGGTATGTAACTAAATGAGTTGACAACATAAAAATAATTAAGAAATAAAGGATAACCTTTTTGAGGTGAATGTATGATCATATAACTTAGTTATATTAAGTTCATTATTTAAGTACCTGTTGAAGCCCCGAAAATCGGGTCTACAACAAGGGGCATACCCACCCGATCCTGACCTTGGTTAGCAGCTCCTTTTTCGTTTGGTGTAGTGGGTCCGACTGGGGATAATGGGACTAGTTTCCCAATGTGTGTGTGTGTGTGTGTGTGTCGAGAATTGATATTTCCTTTCTAAGAAAGTTCCTAAGTGAAATGCTTTTATTCTAATTCTAATCTAATAACATGTAAATTGTAATCTAATTAAACATAAATATCTAATTCTAAACTAAACCCGGGATGTAATCTTTTCTTTATGCGATCTAAAATGATTTCAAATAGCAATTGGTAATAAATATCATTCAACTGTTATAAGAAAAGAATTCAATAAAGATAAACCACTTCGTATAAAAAGTTAGACAAAACAGTTGTGAAAAATATATCGCATAATAAGGTATTCATACATTAAGCATAAACAAGTGGCTATCACCGTACAAAAGTGCCAAATGATAACTCAAACATTCAAGCATTAATACATAAACAACTGAACATAAATATCACTTTAACACAGAGGCAGAAATAGTTAAGAGATAAAAGTACCATTTATAACTAGTTCTACTCATGAGCTTCAAGCAATAATGACTTATCTCTTCTTAATTCAACATCCACTAAGAGTACAGAAGTGCAACATCAGTAGAAGATATTAAACGCAGATATCAATAAATCATGTTCCTTTCATTCATCAAAACCTCCACGGAGGGTGCAAAAGTGCATGTTTTGAGGACAAATTTTTGACAAATTTCAGGACCCTTCTCTAAATGCATGAGAAGTGTTTAAATAATACTAACTAAATCTAAAAATAATTTATTACAAAAATATAGGATACGGTTTAAATGACCGTCCTATTTTTAGGCAAAAAATAAAGCAAAACTAGTACTAAATCTAAAATTAAAATTTAACAACTAACTAACTGTGAATGTGTTCTCTGGAATTGCAAGCATTCAACATTGATCTGAGAAGAATAGGCTGGCCGACTTCATATTTCAACAGTCCCGTGAAGATGGAATTGGCAAGAGCTGGGGCTATCTTTTCGGCATAATTGATGATACACTCGAGAGTCATGCATTGGCTGTGTGGTTTTACCAAACATGCCCAGTAAGAATCCCAATTTAACTTTGTTAATCCTTTAATCAATTCTTCCTTCTCTTGGGCTTTCTGTTTCCATTCTGTTTGTAGTAGCTATGCTTTTGGTAGGTATCCTGGAGTAGTTTCAGAGATCAGATTTTCCTTGTGTAAATTTTCATTTATACAATCAATAATACTGCTAGCTGCTGTGGCTGCTTCTTCTGCCGCTTGCTCTGCCTTCCTGATCTGTGAATCCCAATTATTAAAAAGTATTTCTTTGTGATTTTCATTGATTGTAGGTGCACCTGCTCTTTTCCCTTCTTTTGTATTTTTCCAAGCCAAATAGTCATTAACTCTTTTTTCAGTTAAATCATAATAATGTCGTAAATCTACGACATGATTAGTGATTTTATCACTTTCTTCACAATAAGAGTTCCATTCTAATATTCTTTGGCATAATATTTCTTGTTGTTTCAGTAGTTGGTCATTTAAGGAAATAGACTCTGTGATAAATTCCGCGAGCTTGGGATCATCTTTGTGCGTCTCTTGCATAACCTGTAGCTGTTTCTCTTTTTCGGCCAAACTGTTCTGATATCCAATCTGCATTTGTTGAAAATCTTGCTGTAATTTTTCAAGTTGTTTCTGAGATTCACTGTTAGCATTGGCTTCTTGTAGCTGTTGTTGCAAGACCTGTAACTGATCTTCTTTCTCATTCAATAATTGTCGTACCTCAGATGCTTTGTCAATGGCTGCAGAGGCATAAGCTCCTGTGATCTGAGATAATTTTTGAGATTTTCTGTTGGATTGGTAGTAGGATCTTTCCATAGAACATCTAGGTGTTCTGCATCATGAGAGAGAAAATTTTCCAATTTCCTTTTCTTCCTCTGTCTTCTTACCACTGTCTTGTGTTGTGGACTGTAGAATACATCAAAAGGAGGAATTTCCTCTATCTTAAGCATGAGTTCAGAAGACGGGGTTATAGGAATATGTTCTGTTTCTGAGACATTAGTAGTTACTCTTGTGACTATATTTATTGTTGTCTATACATTGCTCACAGGTGTATGTGTATTTTGTGCTTCAATATTAATCAAATCATTGAATGTTTCCCATTCCTTATCCAATTCAGTTCTGACTGATGATTGCTGTACAATGAGAGGGGGAATATTTAACTGTGGACAGGTTGAAATCTGTTGCTATGAGAGTTCTTTAGACTGGGCAGTATCTTTTACTGACCCTTCACTCTTAGAGTGTTCAGAGGTTTCTCTTCCAGACTTTGACTTAGACCTGTTTGTATCTGAACTTCGACTGAGACTGACACTAGGAGTTGGTTCCCTTACGGGTTCCAAGCGCAATTTATCCAGAGGGATAGTATTTAACCTCCTTTCTCTATATATTTTGAATTCTTGAAACTCTGCTGGAGGAAAACGTATTTGAGACGAATGTAGAATTTCTTTAAGTGTGCCTTTTTCTTGGAACATGTCATCAAACAAATCTTCTTCTTTAGAAAACACTCTTATCTTGACTGCAGTAGTGAAAATTTTAACAACATCATATGGATCGAATGGTCTTCTTGGAAACTTGAACAAATGTACACATGTAATATTGTTTACTTCTTTAAATGAATGACCAACATCAAATAATGAAAAGGCCCCACAGGCCACAGGAAATTGATGCTAGATAGCCTTCTTCTTGTCTTTCAACTCTTTAGTCAAACCTCCTTCTCCGCAGGTTTGATAAGAAATTTCTCGGGCGATGAGTTTATTAGGAACATACAATGGTAAAACATGAGGAGAAGAAAAAATTCTAAAAACCCTAACATATGTAAATAATTCTTCTCCAAACCATCTCGCAACAGGTAGAATGTCTACCTCTGCTTCAGGAGAAAACCTTGGAGCATCTTTATGATACAATATTCTGTACAGGGGTAACATAATGCCATGGCAAATCTTGTAAAAACAGGGAATGAACTCTGAATCCCACGACTCTTTGTGATAAACATGAATGGGCAGGGGATCTTGAATTGTCCATTTCCAACCCATTAATGGAAATTTAGAAACAAAACAGATTGAATCCATCACATAAGAAGATAAATAAAAAGGAGGATAAATCCTCTGAGAAACAGTTCTCTTAGACCGATAATTGAAAATAGCCGTGGCTAAGTTGTCAGAAAGTATCTTAGCCCAATCCACAATGGTAGCATTAACAGCAGCATTCAACAACGGAAGCCATTCAGGCGAAAACTTATTAATGTCAGGCTTTCCAAAAAGCCGACAGAGCATAGCAGCAGCAAAGAAATACAGAGAAGTGAGAGAACTAGTACTATACATACCGTGTTTATCTTTCTTCAGTGGTTCGTCTCTCCTGGACCAGTCCTTGGTGCATTCTGTCAGGTTTTCATTTTCTTTGGAAAACTTCTCCATAAACTGTTTGTTATAAGTTGCCTGTGGCTCCGGAAAATGATACATGAGTCTCAAATCCTGTGGAGTAAATGAGCCAATGAGCTCTTGACCCTAAGTCTTAAACTGTCTGTCCAAAATATCAGTGCTATCCAGCACCCATTTAATCATATCTGTGTACGGAAGAATTCTAGGTCTCGCTGCTATTCGGTGCAAGAATGAACAGGCTATCTCTGTAAGAGATGCTTCAGAAGACCCATGTGATCCCGCAGTAGCCGTAACCTCCATTACTCTGGGGTTCTCTTCTTCAAGAATATTATACATGCCCTCCCAAGTAGTGATACCAGCGTCTCTGTTACAGGCGGTGTCTGTGTATAAGGACGTCATCTCTTTATCTTTTGAACTTGGAGCCTTGTTTTTCTTTCCCATTTTATTCTGAATACTGTTTTGTATAGTTCTCAGCTCTTTGCTCCTGCAGTTCACAAATTAAGTGAGAATAATGATAGAAAAAGGTGACGGGAAAGTTTTAAATGCTGAAGACGTATGAAATATACTACCTTACGTGAAATAACTCTTCAATCAGAACGAAACCATTTTTCATTAATGAATGACAATCAATTCATTAATTTAACATTAAAGCGTATAACGGGGTCTCGATTTATGAAAAGATTTTCTTTGTGGAATGAGCCTTTAACAATCTGCGATAAGGTGATCTGTGATTTGCTTCACAATATTGCAAAATCGCAATATCGCAGATCGCAATCTCGTGGAATCAAATAGTGCAATTATTGTAACATCGCGAAATCGCTATATCGCAATATCGCAAGATCGCAAGACATAATATATGACAAACATCCGTTAACATATTTTCTGCGATATGCGATTTGCGATACATATTATCGCTCATCGGTGATTTGAAGTTTTCATCGTAAGATATAACATTCTAAGCATGCGATGCGATGAATGTTACTTTAGCGCGTAGTTTCATATCACATTTTTTAGAATTCCGCTTATAAAGAGGTGTTCATTTACCTTTTTGCGATGCAATATTCCTCAAAGAATGATTCAATTCTAAGCTATCATAAAACTTAAGTTTTCTAGATTTTTCAAGGAATTTTCTCCTAAGTTTATGATAGTAAGTTTTATTGAAAAAGGAAAATAATCACTAATTGATTTTTTTGGATTTTTTGAGTAAGGGTCCCCACTTATTTAGTATTACTACTAATACTAAATAAGAAGGGGGGTTGTTGCTGGCCACAACAATTGGCGATTCACTCGGAAGAACCAGTTATCTCTACTTTTTCTTTTTAATTTTCTAAACTTCAAAAAATAGAAAATTTTCCAGAAAATCAAACTTTATTATAGGAAGACAAAGTATATTATGCTTCTATCTATCAATGATATTTTGTTTCTTCTATATTCAACTTTGATTATTTACTTCCTCAAGCTAGTCCTTGTATCTACATCAGTTATTACTTGGTTTATAAAGATAAAAACAAAAGACTTCTCTATAAATCAATTTTTAAATATGCTCATTTGTTGTAGGTAGAGCCACTGCTGCTAGCAGGCGTTTATAGCCTCGACAGGGTTACCTATTACCCAGCAATGATCCTGTGTCCTACTTCAGAAAATATATAATTTTCAAAGAGAAATCCATATCCACACTTATTTCTTTCATTTTTCTTTTTTATCCTTAAAGAACAATGTCTTGGTTTGGTAGCCAATTTATGACAGTGTCATTCACTTGATTTATAACTTTGCTAAACAAGTTGGCTCGTGATGAGACCCCTTGTATTTCGATTGTAATAATCTTGAGTCATTGCCCTGTTGTGGTATGCAGTATTGGCAAAGTTAACAAGTTATAATATCTATGATCATGATAAGTCGGCTCGTGATGAGACCTCTTACTCTTTAAGTTAAAGTGCATTGTTGGATTATTCCCTGAACATTGTAATTTTCTAGGTAGGGAGGAAGTCATTGTTTCCTTAAGATAGCTCTGGACGACAATAGTAGAGTTTTTTGGAAAGAACTTTTCTACAGAGAATCTTTGTTTTGTTATTGATACCTTTCATTAGATTGACATAAAACAATTTCCCACTAAAAGTTGCTTTTTATCAAAATTTTCAAAGTTGAAACTAATATCATTTCTAGGTTTAAAGCTTTTAACTGTATCTTTGAATAACAATGATCAATTTTCTAAAAGAATTCTATTCATACAAGTGAAAAAACAAAAACCAAAAAGAGAATTTGTGTCATTTTCGTTAATTTCCAAATGTAACCATTAACAACCGGTTTTATCATGACAATAAAGAAAACTAATATACAAAATCGAAGAGTGATCTTCTATGGAAAATATTTTTTGAGGATTTGTCCATTAACATGTAAAGACTCTCTTTTTCCTGTTAAATCCTGTAACATAAAAGTAGATTGACCTATGATCTCTGTGATTTGGAAAGGACCAAGCCACATTCGTTGAAATTTCGTATGTTTCCCTTTTTCCTCATGAGCTTTGTCCCATTTTAAAGCTAGATCTTTGACCTGAAAGTCCTTTCTGGATGTCATGTTTGAATCAAAAGAAGCTTTAACTAATGCTTTGTGATGAGCAAGATTAATTTTGGCTTTTTCTCGTTGTTCTTCTAGCTTAATTATTTCCATCTTCCTTAGTTGTAAGGAAGAAGTTGGTGCTTCATCAATATGTTGAACTAAGGCCATAGAATGAATTGCTAGATGAGTTGGAAGAACCACTTCTTTCCCATAAACTAAATTAAAGGGAGAAGTGCCAATGGAAGCCTTCTGTGTTATTCGATCTGCCCATAAAGCATATATTAAAGACTTATGCCAATTTTTATGATTTTGATCAATGGTTCGCTTAATGATTCTGATTAAGTTTTTATTTGTAGATTTAGCTAACCCATTTCCCTGTGGATAATAATTGGCAGAGTATTTAAGTTTTAAACCTCTTTTAAGTGCAAATTCAGTCATAGCATTACCAGAAAAATACGATGCATTAGAAAACATTAAAGTAGAAGGTAAACCAAACCTGGTGATTATGACCTGATCTATGAACTCAATGATATGCTCGGCATTAGTAGTCTTGAGAGGAACTGCTTCTACCCATTTCGTAAAATAATCAGTTGCTGTAATGATATACCTATGTTGCTTAGAAGAGTGAGGAATGATCTCACCTATTATATCCAATCCCCATTGATCAAAAGATTGTTCAATGTTAACTGGTTGTAATGGAAATGATGGTTTCTTTTGTCTTCTAGCAGCGGTTTGACAAAATTGACATTTCCTTGCGTAGCTATGTGAATATTTGAATAGTGTGGGCCAGTAATAGCCTGCACGAAGGATTTTATGTGCAATAGCATCTCCAGCATAATGTCCACCTACTGGCCCATCGTGAAGTCCCTGCAAGACTTTTTCAGCTTCATATTTCTCAAGACATCTAAGGAGAAAATAATCATAATTCATTCTAAAAAGAATATAATTCACAAGCTGATATTGTTTAGCCTTTAACCTTAGAGCTCTTTTCTTGGTGTAATCGAGATTTGGAGGAGCATATCCATTCTTTAGATAAAATATGATATCAGCATATAATGATTCAACATCGTTTAGGCTTACCTCATACATTTGTATCTCTGCATATGGTTTTTCAGAAATAAGCGATGCCCCAGCTAGTATTTTGCAAAAGCCTTGACCTCTTACAATACTTGCTGGTTTGATTTCTACATCATATTCTTGTAAGGCAGTAATCCAATTGGCTCTTTTCTCACCCACATCTCTCTGAACTAAAAGATTTCTTACCGTTGGAAACGACACTATGATTTTTGTATGGGTTTTAAGTAGAAAAGGTCTGAAATATTTAATTGCTTTGAAAACAACATAAGCTTGTTTCTCTACATCTGAATAATTCAATTCAGCACCCTATAAATTTGAACTGAAGAAAGAAATTGGAGTTTCTACCTTGTCTTGATTTGCTTGAGTGAGTATTGCAGCATATGATTTATCAGAGGCAAATGTATACAAAATAAAAGGATCAGAAAAATTTGGAGTTGCTAAAGACGGAGCATTAACAATTAACACATATTTCATTAAATTTAGATCATATTCGTTTTGGCCCCATTTGAAGTTTGAATTCTTTTTAATCATTGCTTGTAAAGGAGATACAATTCTTGAAAAATCTGGCACGAATCTCTTTACAAAATTAATCTGGCCAAGGAAATATTGCATAGCTTTCTTGTTGTGAGGTAAGGGTATTTCAGAAATCTCCTTGATTCTATCAGGATCAATATGAATTCCAGATTTTGACACTATGAATCCAAGAAGTTTTCCTTCGCTTAATGCAAAAAAGGACTTCTTCGGGTTAAGTGAAATTCCATACCTTTGACAACGTTGGAAGATCTGTTTTAAGTCTTTAAGATGATTGCTTCGTTTCTTGGAATATACAGTTATATCATCCAAGTAAATTACCACTGATTTGTTAACTAATCCCTTGAAAGCGATGTCCATTGCTCTCTGAAATGTGGCACCAGCATTGATCAGACCAAAAGGCATCTTTTGATATGCATAAGTGCCCCATTTAGTTCTGAATGTAGTTTTCAATTGATCATCAGGATGGACCAACACTTGGTTGTAACCAGAGAAACCATCTAAGAAAGACATTAATTCTGATCCTGCAACTGCCTGCAATATTTGCTCCATAGGAGGCAAAGGAAAATTATCTTTTTGGCAGGCTTTGTTAAGATTTCGAAAGTCAATGCAAATTCTAATGTCTCCGTTCTTCTTTCTAACGGGAACCATATTGGAAACCCATTTAGAATGTCGAACGGGAAAAATGATTTTGGCTTTCAATAAATTATTGAGTTCAGATTTGATCTGGTTTTCTAAATTGGGATGGATCTTTCTCAGCTTTTGCTGGACAGGTTTTTCATCGTTTATCATTGGGATAGTATGTTGGATGATAAAAGTGTCATAATTTTTGAGTTCATCGTAGTTCCAAGCAAAAACAATTTTGTATTGTTTCAAGAGACGAACATATGCTAATTTTTCTTCAGGAGCTAGGCCAAGGCCTAGGCTGAGGATGGTGGTTGGCACAGCTCCTAGATGGACTCAACTGGAAGACAACCCGCTTCCTGCTCCTTCATTAGACTTAGAACCGTCAAAAAATAACTTCCAAAATAAAGATTTATTTACAGGAGCATCTATAAAATTAATACATTTAGAACCATCTATTTGAGAAAAATTTTCTACTTGAGATAAAACAGAATTTTCTAAGTAAGGTGAAGTATGAGCATTAAAATTTCCTAAGCAAGAATCAACTGAGTAGTTTCCAATGATATTATTGCCGTATGCTACCGGTTCATTTTCTCCTTCCAGTTCTGTTACTATGTATTTCTGATGTTTTTATCGCTCAACCTTTATCTGATTTGGTTTACCATTGTAAGGGAGCCACATGTGTGACCAATCAGTTGCAAAGTATCCGTGAAGTTTTTCTGACCAATCTCTGCTAAGAATTAAGCCATAAAATTCTGGAATATCTTCAACTAAAATGTCGATAACTTGACATACCTTTGGATTAGATGACAACCTTATGGTAACCTGATTTAATTCTCCGATCACTTCAACTTGAGATCGATCTCGCTGAACTATGCACACAACAGATTTTTGCGGTTGAATGTTCAACTTTGCACATATTGATTTTGGTAAAATATTAGATGAAGCTCCAGAATCTTAAGGTTATGGTTGACAATAATTACAATTTTGGGGTTGTTTAAAGTCAAGATATTTTATGTTTAACAACATGGATGAAAATTGTTCGAAATGATAAGCCCTTCAGACATGTATTTGTTTATCTTTAACATCATCTATCAAAAATGTTATAAATTTACGATTTTAAAAAATGTCCTAATATGTTGTCTTTAATTCCATTGTTACAAGTGTCAAAATTATGACACAATTTTTTTTTTGTTATTCCAGCATCAACTAGTTTTGTTTTGAGGGTGTTTTTTCAATTTTTTTTTCAACAAACAATTTTGTTTTTAGCATAATTTTATAAAATGTTGAAATTTGACCTTCAAAAAAAACCAAGTGCGTTCTGGAAGACACTTTTTGTTTTTGGGGTGTTTTTTCATGTTTTTTGAGTCTTTTTGGGCTAGAGTTCTCGTTTTGAGGTCAGGTTACCTATTTGATCGGTAACAATGTTTAAACAATTATGCAATTTTTTATTGAAAACTTCATAAGTAAGAAGAAATGGAGGAGTATGAGATCTCGACCTTCCTCCAATTAAAGTGATATTTTCCAAATCAACTTTGCTAATCGCATTAGTTGGAGGTCTTCCCATCTCGTTGGAAGCTTGAGATATTACAGGATCAGGCAAAGGTTTTTCTGGTACAGCATGTAATTCTTTCAAAAGTACCTTTTTCTGGTGTTTTAACTTGCTCAATTCATAAAAAGTTATGTTAGCCCTAGTCTTTTTCATATCTTCTATGATATTATATTCCATTTCATCCAAAATAATCAGTGTTTTTGATGGAGTTGGCGAATTTGTTTGGACTGGGCTGGTTTGAGTTGCTTTTGATGTTGTTTTCTTAGATGCAACTTTATCCTTAGTCATTGAAATTGCGCTCTTTGGCTTAGGAGTAGGTTAAGGAGGATCAAGTTGATTTCTACTTCAAGTGCTAACCGGGGATGCTTCTTGGTCTTCCTCATCTGGGAGGATGAAATCCCACATACCTTGTACTTCTACAACTTCTTCTTCATCGGTAGTTTCTTCAGTAGCAGTTTCCTCTTCTTCTTCTTCTGATTCAGCATTAGTAATAGCATTTGGTGGCCTTGGATCAGTTGAAGGGTTTCTTTTATAAGGTTTGAAAGATTTTTTAGAAGATGTTTCTGCCACTGTTTCTTAATGTTAACCATTTCGTTGGACATGGTTTTCAAAACTTTCTGCAATTCTTCTAAATCAAATGGATCTTTCGGTTGTTTTTTCTTGGGATCTTCCTTAAAAGTAACCTTCTTGGATTTTCGTTCTTCTATTGCATTTTTCTTTTCTAAAGCATTGATACGTTTCTCTACTGCTATTGCTTCCTTCATATTGTCTGCTAAAGTTGTTTTGTTAGCCCTATCAACGAAGATTGCTATGTTTGATGGTAACGCTGAGATATACCATTCACTTCACACTTCTTCACTAGGCTTGGAAGCAGTAGGAATTTTATTTAACAATTTATTGAAACGTGAATTAAAATCCTTGATAGGCTCTTTTGACTCAGCTCTAAGATTAGACAAATCATTGATCAACGTCACTGTAGACCTGTCATCACCAAACTTAGTCAAAAATTGATCTTGAAAGATATCCCAACTAGTGATAGATCCAGATGGTAATGAGAAATACCATGATCCGGCTGCTCCTTGTAGAGTATAGGGAAAAAGTCGGACAACAACATCTTCATTAATAACTCCATTGAGATTTATGGACAACATAAAGTTGTTTATATGTTCTTCTGCTAGCATGCCTACTTCACGATTAAACTTAGGCAGCCATTTTTTAGGATGGGCTGGTAATTGACTCAAGGGTGTAGGCATTAAGACTGCCCCTGGATTATTCCATGGCATTTGGGCCATCGTTGAACTAATAACAGAGGAAAGTGCAGAAGATGATACCTGCGATTGGGAAGATGAGGATATTATGACTCCAGATGTTTGAGAAGGAAGTGTGGAAGTTCCAGTAGACTGACGGACAATAGTCTGAAGTGGAGGGGTGGATGGTTGAATTCACGGTGAAGAGTTTGAGATGGATGATGATGATGAAAGAGTCTCAGTATCAGACCCTTTAGGTGATTTCCTTGCTCTCTTCCTTGTAGGTAGAGGTAACTCAGTTGGTTGAACGCCAAGCTTCTCGCTCTGTAATCTAGTAAGAGGATGAGCAGGATTATATTGCGAAGTCACACTGCCTTGAGATTTATCAGATCTTTGAGGTGATATTCAGAATCGCTGAAGTTTCTGAATCAAAGATTCAACTTCAGGGGGTTCAATAGTAGATTCTTCTGAAAATTTAGGGTTTGTGGCAGTGGTTGTTGTTCTTTTGACTTCTGGCTCTAGATTTAAAAATTCTATGTGTGATGGAGAAGTCGGGGAAGATGGTGAGGGCGATTTACTCTGAGAATGGTATTTATATTTTGAATTACTTGCCATTCATATTTCGGGGCCCTCCTTCTAGCGCCAAATATGTTGAAGCCCCAAAAATCGGGTCTACAACAAGGGGGATACCCACTCGGTCTGGACCTTGGTTAGCAACTCCTTTTCCGTTTGATGTGGTGGGTCCAACTGGGGATAATGGGACCAGTTTCCCAATGTGTGTGTGTGTGTGTTGAGAATTGATATTTCCTTTCTAAGAAAGTTCCTAAGTGAAATGCTTTTATTCTAATTCTAATATAATAACATGTAAATTGTAATCTAATTAAACAGAATATCTAATTCTAAACTAAACCCGGGATATAATATTTTATTTATGCGATCTAAAATGATTTCAAATAGAAATTGGTAATAAAGATCATTCAACTATTATAAGAAAATAATTCAATAAAGATAAACCACTTCGTATAAAAAGTTAGACGAAACAATTGTGAAAAATATATCGCATAATAAGCTATTCATATATTAAACATAAACAAGTGGCTATCACCATACAAAAGTGCCAAATGATAACTCAAATATTCAAGTGCTAATACATAAACAACTAAACATAAATATCACTTTAACACAGAGGAAGAAATAGTTAAGAGATAAAAGTACCATTTATAACTAGTTCTACTCATGAGCTTCAAGAAATAATGACTTATCTCTTCTTAATCCAACATCCACTAAGAGTACAAAAGTGCAACATAAGTAGTAGATATTAAATGCAGATATCAATAAATCTTGTTCCATTTATTCATCAAAACCTCCTCTGAGGGTGCAAAAGTGCATGTTCTGAGGACAAGTTTTTGACAAATTTCAGGACCCTTCTCTAAATGCATGAGAAGGGTTTAAATACTACTAACTAAATCTAAAAATATTTTATTACAAAAATATAGGATACGGTTTAAATGACCATCCTATTTTTAGGCAAAAAATAAATAAAGAAAAACTAGTACTAAATCTAAAATTAAAATTTAACAACTAACTAATTATGAATGTGTTCCTTGGAATTGCAAGCGTTCAACATTGATCTGAGAAGAATAGGTTGGCCGACTTCATATTTCAACTGTCCCGTGAAGACAAAATTGGAAAGGGCTGGCACTATCTTTTCGGAAGAATTGATGATACACTCAAGAGTCATGCATTGGCTGTGTGGTTTTACCAGACATGCCCAGTAAGAATCCCAATTTAACTTTGTTAATCCTTTAATCAATTATGCCTTCTCTTGGGATTTATGTTTCCATTTTTTTGCAGTAGCTATGCTTTTGGTAGGTATCCTGGAGTAGTTTTAGAGATCAGATTTGCCCTGTGTAAATTTTCATTTATACAATCAATAATACTGCTAGCTGTTGTGGCTGCTTCTTTTGTTGCTTGCTCTGCCTTCCTGATCTGTGCATCCCAATTATTAAAAAGTATTTCTTTGTGATTTTCATTGATTGTAGGTGCACCTTCTCTTTTCCCTTCTTTTGTATTTTGCCAAGCCAAATAGTCATTAACTCTTTTTTCAGTTAAATCATAATCATGTCGTAAGTCTACGACATGATTAGTGATTTTATCACTTTCTTCACAAAAAGAGTTCCACTGTGAAATTTTTTGGCATAATATTTCCTGTTGTTGCAGTAGTTGATTATTTAAGGAAATAGACTCTGTGATAAATTCTGTGAGCTTGGGGTTTTCTTTGTGCATATCTTGCATAATCTGTATTTGTTTCTCTTTTTCAGCCAAATTTTTCTGATATCCGATCTGCATCTGTTGAAACTCTTGCTGTAATTTTTCAAGTTGTTTCTGTGCTTCACTGTTAGCATTGGCTTGTTGTAGTTGTTGTTGCAGAACCTGTACTTGATCTTATTTTTCATACAATAATTTTTGTACCTCAGATGCTTTGTCGATGACTATAGAGGAATATGCTCCTGTGATCTGAGATAATTTAGTAAGATTTTCAGTTGGATCAGTAGTAGGATCTTTCCATAAAACATCCAATTGTTCTGCATCATGAGAGAGTGCACTTTCTAATTTCCTTTTCTTCCTTTGTTTTGTTACTACTGCTTTATGTTGTGGACTATAGAATATATCAAGAGGAGGAATTTCCTTTATTTTGAGCATAAGCTCAGAGGATGGGGAAATTGGAATATGTTCTATTTTTGCGACATTGCCAGTTACTTCTGTGACTATATTTATTGCTGTCTGTACATTAGTCACAAGATTCTGTGTGTTCTGTCCTTCAATATTAATCAAATCATTAAATGTTTCCCATTCTTTTTCTAACTCAATTCTGACGGATGGTTGCTGTACAATGAGAGGGGGAAGATCTAACTGTGGAGTGGTTGAAATATGTTGCTGTGAGAGTTCTCTTGATTGGGAAGTATCCCATACTGACCCTTCACTTTTATCCTGGTCATTATTAGACTTCTTAGAATGTTCAATGGTCTCTTTCCCGGATTTCGACTTAGACTTATCTGTACCTAAACTTTCACTGAGACTGATACTAGGAGTTGGTTCCCTTACGGGTTCCAAGTGAAAATTATCCAAAGGAATAGTGGTCAACCTTCTTTCTCTGTACATCTTAAACTCTTGGAATTCTTCTGGAGAGAATCGCATCTGGGATAAATGTAAAACCTCTTTAAATGTGCCTTTTTCTTGGAACATATCATCAAAAATATCATCTTCTCTAGAAAATACTCTTACCTTGACTGAAGTAGTGAAATTTTTAACAATGTCAAAGGGGTCAAATAGTCTTCTTGAAAACTTGAACAATTGTAAACATGTAATATTGTTTACTTCTTTAAATGCATGACCAACATCAAATAATTAAAATGCTCTGCAGGACACAGGAAATTGTGGCCAAATGACCTTCTTTTTATCCTTTAAATCTTTAGTCAAACCTCCTTCTCCGTAGGTTTGATAGGCAATCTCTCGGGCCATGAGTTTATCTGGCACATACAAAGGCAAAACATGAGGAGAAGCAAAACTTCCAAAAACCATAACATATGTAAATAATTCTTCTCCAAACCATCTTGTGACGGGGAGAATATCTACTTCTGCTTCAGGGGAAAATCTTGGAGCCTTATTATACAACATTTTGTAAAGAGGCAACATGATGACATGGAAAATCTTGTAAAAATGGGGAATGAACTTTGAATCCCACAATTCCTTGTGATAAACATGAATGGGTAGGGGATCTTGACTTGTCCATTTCCAACCCATTAAAGGAAACTTAGAAACATAGAAGATTGAATCCATCACATAAGCAGATAGACAAAAAGGAGGATAAATCCTCTGAGAGACAGTCCGTTTAGACCGATAATTAAAAATAGCCGTGGCTAAGTTATTAGAAAAAATCTTAGCCCAATCCACAATAGTAGCATTAACAGCAGCATTCAATAACGGTAGCCATTCATTCGAAAACTTATTGATGTCAGGCTTTCCAAAAAGCCTACAGAGCATAGCAGCAGCAAAGCAATATGGAGAAGTGAGAGAACCAGTATTGTACATACCGTGTTTATATTTCTTCAGTGGTTCATCTCTCCTAGACCAATCCTTGGTGCATTATGCGAGGTTTTGATTTTCTTTGGAAAATTTATCCATGAATTGTTTGTTTTAGGTTGCCTGTGGCTCCGAAAAATGATACATAAGCTTCAAATCTTGTGGAGTGAATGAACCAATGAGTTCTTGCCCCTGAGTCTTGAACTGTCTGTCCGTAATATCAGTGCTATCCAGCACCCATTTAATCATGTCCATATATGGAATAATTTTAGGTCTTGCTGCTATCCATTGTAAGAATGAACAAGCTAGCTCTGTAAGAGAGGCTTCAGAAGACCAATGTGATCCTGCAGTAGCCGTAACTTGCATTACTCTTGGGTTTTCTTCTTCAAGAAAATTATACATACCCTCCCAAGGAGTGATACCAACATCTTTGTTGCAGGCGGTGTCTATGTACAAGGACGCCATCTCTTTACTTTCAAAACTTAGAGCTTTGTCTTTCTTTCCCATAATACTTTGAATATTTCTTTGTATAGTTCTCTGTTCTTCACTCCTGCAGTTTACGAATTAAGTGAGAGTAATGATATGAAAAGGTGACGGGAAATTTTTAAATGCTGAAGACATATCAAATATACTACCTTACGTGAAATAACCCCTTGATTAGAACGAAACCATTTCTCATTAATGAATGACAACCAATTCATTAATTTAACATTAAAGCGCATAACGAGGTCTCGATTTATGAAAATATTTCTTTGTGTAATGAGCCTTTAAAGATCTGTGATAAGGCGATCTGCGATTTGCTTTGCAATATCGCAAAATCACAATATCGCAAATCGCAATCTCATGGAATCAAATAGTGAAATTATTGTAACATCGCGAAATCGCTATATCGCAATATTGCAAGATTGCAAGACAGAATATATGACAAACATTCGTTAACATATTTTCTACGATATGCGATTTTCGATACATGTTATCACTCATCGATGATTTGAAGTTTTCATCGTAAGATATAACATTCTAAGCATGTGATGCGATGAATGTTCCTTTAGCGCGTAGTTTCATATCACATTTTTTAGAATTCCTTTTATAAAGAGGTGTTCATTTACCTTTTTGCGATGTGATATTCCTCAAAGAATGATTCAATTCTAAGCTATCATAAAACTTAAGTTTTCTAGATTTTTCAAGGAATTTTCTCCTAAGTTTATGATAGTAAGTTTTATTGAAAAAGGAAAACAATCACTAATTGATTTTTTGGATTTTTTTGAGTAAGGGTCCCCACTTATTTAGTATTACCACTAATACTAAATAAGAAGGGGGGTTGTTGCTAGCCACAACAGGATTGCAGGGACCACAAGGAGACGGAATCCGCACCTTCTATCTGCAGATCAGATCGACGGTGGAGATTTACTGATATTTTAACAGGCAGAAAAGTTTATAAAATAATAAAAATCGACGATTTTAATATATAACCAATGTTTTAACTTTGGCCAGGAAATATTTGACTTTGAAGCAGATAGGCGCCCGATTACGGGGCCGTGGGTTACATGGGAGAAGGGGCTTAAGACTTAGCCTGAGGGGGCTTAAGTCCACAATGTATAAAATATGTGATTTTTATGGATTTCCAATGGTTTTCAAGGGAAATGGAGGGTTCCGATATAGTTTAAAAATGAGTTTTAAACTGTGTAAAAAGGATTTTCATGAAAGGGAGAAAAGGAATCATGAAAATAGAGGAGTTTTATGGAGAAAAGGGGAGCAAATGAAAGTTAGTTTTGGAATAAGGGGAGGGGGAAAAAGGTGCTTGCAGCAGTATTCTAGCTTGGAAATCAGCAGGATTTATGAGTTCTGAAGGGAAACAACGGTGAAGTTTTGGACAGAGGAAAGGCATGAGGCCTTCAAGAGTCTTCAAGAGCCAACAATTTTTAGTAATAAAATTTGTTCCTTGAAGGCTCAAAAAGTCTTAGCCACCTTTTGCTATAACAAATTTTATAGGTGGCTAACAGTAGCATGTGCCTCAAATGTTGATACATGTCATCATGCTATCCTCCCTACAAGATCCACTCATGCAATACTAAGAGCATCAACAACCTTGTTCTCTTTTCCCTTAATGTACTTGATCTCGAAGTCAAACTCAATGATTGTGGCCAACCACCTAGATTTCCTGACATTCAGATTAGACTGGTCAAATAAGTATCTCAATCCACTGTGATTAGTCATCAAGATGAAATTCTTGCCAAGAAGATAGTGTCTCCAAATTTTCAATGCATGGATGATAACTTCCAACTCAAGATCATGCGTCATGAATTTCTGCTGATGCTCATTCATTTTCCTTGACTCATATCATACTAACTGACCTTCTTACATTAGAACTCCACCAAGTCCTCTCTTGCAAGCATCTGTACATACCACAAACTCTTTTTATGGATATGCAATATTTAGAACTGGAGCATTTGTAAGCAACTACTTCAACGTCTCAAAAAGAACTACACATTCCTCTGTCCATTCAATTTTATTTCCTTTTCACTGCAATGATGTAATAGGATAGGAAATTCGTGAGAAGTTCCTAATGAACCTCATGTAGTAACCTATTATCCCCATAAAATATTTGACCTCATCCACATCCGTAGGAGTTTCCAATTCCATGATAGCTTTGATATTTTATGGATCTATTGTTATACCTTCTTTGGAAACCACATGCCCCAAGTAATGAACCTATGTCTGAAAGAAACTACATTTGCTAAGTTTTGCATACAACTGATGCTCTTTGAGAAGTCTTAACACTGCTGCTAAGTGCTTGGCATGCTATTCCTCATTCTTTGAATATATCAATATGTCATTAATGAATATGATCACAAAATTGTCTAGATAAGGACACAACGCACTATTAATCAAACACATGAAATTAGTTGGAGTATTAGTCAAACCGAAAGGAACCACAACAAACTCACAATTACCATACTTGGTATGGAATGTAGTCTTGTAGATGTCCTCTTCTTTTATGTGTACTTGATGATATTTTGATCTCAAATCAATCTTCGAGAACATTGCTTCTCCCTTCAACTGGTCAAACAAATCCTCAATCCTCGGCAACAAATACCTATTCTAAATTTTCACCTTGTTCATATTCTTGTAGTCAATACATAACCTAAGAGTACCATCCTTATTCTTCACAAACAACATTGATGCACCCCAATGTGACACACTTGGACTAATGTATTCTTTTTCAAGCATTTACTTCACTTGCAACTTCAGTTCCACTAACTCTAGAGTACTCATCCTATATGGTGCCTTTGATGCTGGTGCTAGCCTTGGTAACAACTCAATAGAAAAGTCCACTTCCATGTGAGGCAACAACTCTGAAATCTCTGGTGGAAACACATCTTGAAACTACTATAAAATTGGATACCTCTTCAAGACCTCAACATCCTCAACATCCTTACCTTTATCACTAGAAATATGAACTGCAAATAATACATACCCTTTCCTGTGGCTACACTTGGCCTACATAGCTATAGCCATTCTAACTTATGTCTCCTTCTTATTACTGTCCAAGATTCTATGTTCTCAATTGTCATCCAAGCACTCAATAGGATTTTCATTACAATCCACCTTAGTCCCATGAAGATACAACCAATACATACCAAATATTATACTGTATGACCCCAATGAAAGGATATTTAGATGCGTTGATGTAGACATACATTTCAACTCAAATGCACAAGATCTTACCCAATAATGAACTCTCTTCTTAGTACTTGTAGCGAGCTGCACTAACCAAGACTCTTAATGCAATTATTTTCTCAAATGAAACTTATCCACCAGATTAGAGTTAACATAACTATAATTAGTTCCAATGTCAATAAAAATAGAAAAAACTTGATCACAAATCTTACCATCCATTTCGATAATGGATGTTTGGTGATCCACCTACTTGTTATCCAATGCTAAATAAATCAGAGCAATACTCTGTCCAACATCCCTAACTGTACATTCCTACTGAGCACTGTATATTTGTGGTCTGCCACCCTGAAGCCATGGACAATCCATCCTATGATGATATTTTCCGAACTTCAAACACTATAAAGGCTTCCTACCATCACCTTTTTTCTGCTCCTAAAACTAAATCCATATCCTATTTTAGCTGCATTGAACTTCTTGTGCGGTGCTGCATTCTCCTTTTCATTTTTATCTAGTGGCTTTCCTCTCTTCTTAACCCACTTTATGTTATCATTCTCATTACCTTTCCAATCCTGTTTAGAGTTAGACCCAAGCTTTGATTGCTCATAACAATTTTTCAACACTATGATGGCTTCCTCCAATGATCTAGGCTCATCAAACTTAATCCTGTCTTTGAATGGTACCAACAAACCATTGTTGAATCTATGAATATTTTATTTCTCCTCCTTAATATAAGGCACATATCTCAACAATTCCAATAATCTTCTAGTATACTCCTCACCGGTCATATATCCCATCTTCAACTCATATAACTCCTTTGCCCTGTCGTCATAGTATCTTTCAGATAGATACTTCTTCTTGAAAAGTATGTCACACTCACTCCAAGTCAGATCCTCCTCTCGAATGCCTCTGACATTATTTACATCTTCCCATAAAACGTCTGATTTTCTTTTAAGACTAAAAGTAGCTATCGTGGCCTTCATATTCTCTGAATAATCATGCAATATGAAAAAATTATTCATACCAAGCAACCAAGCTTCTAAATCTTGTGATTTCTTCATTTCTCCATGAAATGTAGGAGGCTTTGCTTTCTTGAACTCCTCTATAATTTACTGCTTCTCACTCCTCCTATACAGATGGTGATAGCGATGATGATGCCATCTCTCTAAACCAGAACTAGAATATAAACTATGGTCTTTACCCCTCCTGTCAGGTGTATCCAAGAACCTATCATATTTGACTTTGTCATCCTTGTCAAAATTGTATCCCGATTGACACCTACTGCCATATGCCCCATTAGTCCCTTCCTCCTATCCATGTCTAATCCTAAGTGGTCCCTGTATATGCAAATCTGATAAATTCTGAAATTTCCCTGTATATGCCTTTTGTTTAAAGCTATCGTACAATCATTGTTTCACATTTGAGATTTCATAGGTTTCCTAAATCACTAAAGCATTATGCCTATCAAATTGCCGATGTAACATCCTGATATAATGCCACTTGTCAAAATCACGTGGAACCATACTTTCGAATTTAATGTTCATTCATGCGAGTTTGTAATCTCGAGGTTTTTAATTTATTTTTAGTTTCAAAATTAAATACCAAAGGATTCACATTACGCATGAATTCAATTGATAAGACTCTTAACATCGTTTAAAAGTGATTTGGGCTTATCATCTCTAGTTTTGTTTGAATAGGATAATTCTAAAACGCGAGGCATAAAAGCATGTCACGATTGATTAAAGCACGAAGGAAATCCACCAACCCGTCATAGCTAGTCATGCAGCAAGAGGAGAACAATGAAATGGCTCCCTTAATCACAGATACCACATGCAATCCAGATATTGGTTCTACATGTTGGAAGGGATTTACCAACTCTTATGCAATTGAAGCTGCGTTTACCCACTAAATTCATTCTCAATGCAAATATTATGTAAACCAATCTTATTAACCTCAAAACAAAGGCTTCTCCATATGTAGAAGCTTTTTCACATTATCTCCATAATGTTGTTAACCATAATAAAATACCCACCTTGACAATTTCTTTTTGTAAATTCAACTTTGGTTTAAAAACCAAAAAATGTCAATAAATCAAACCTTTGGACCCATGTCATACACAACTCACTCATTTTACATGCCTTATCTTATTTAAAGTTTTATTACACTTATGCTAAACCCTTTCTCCATTCATTTCTATTGTAATAGAAATATAATAGAAATTAAACATACCTTTATGAGCCATGCCACAATACTTTGCATATTATTGCGGAATTTCATTAACCTCGAACATATGTTACAATCTTAACATAAGTCTTAAAATATTTATAACTTACCATTCTGCTAATTCAAGGAATTTCACATATATCAATGTTCATCATTCAATCTCCACCATCAACTTCCATTCTCATCCCACGGTTATCACTTCATCATATTTTAACATATATTTACATCTTCGATCTTCATCACTCATACATCTGATGAAAATCGCATATAAACTTGCATTTCATTTAACATTTCAAACTTATGCGAAATAACCGGTTTTGAGTTGCGATGTGTTACACCTTGACTGATATGGCACTAGTTCTAGGACTTACCACTTACCATATTTGTGCTACGCGAAAACCATTGGTGGTTTTCAAAACCACTTCTCATTCCTCTAAGCCATAAATTCATGGTTCACTTGTTATTTCACTAAATAACGATTTCTTCATTCAATGCACAACCATTTTCTGCTTTGATGTGAATCAGATTTCAAAGCGAACATACCAATTCAATTTCGGCAAACAAAAATTACTTATCTGTTATACTTTTAAATGATGACTACAATTAACTCTCCATTATGGTGCTAATCCAAATTCACTATTCAATTGGATGCATTTCTGATACATATGGTCCAATGTATCCAAAATACTAAATTGGAAAAAATCATATTCTTTTCTGTGTCATTGATCCTTTCAGTGATCGATGACTGAATTTAACAAACACAAACTCATCCAGTCTTCTCAAATATATATGCAAACCCTGTATGCTCTTCGGCTCAATTCATAATATTGACATTATACCATGTCTCGTCATTTACATTAAATTTCTCAATTGTATGTAGAACCACCATATCAAACCCCTATTGCAGAGTTTTATCATGCACCTGTTCATAAGCTCAGGGAATTTCTCTATAATTCAATCAATTAATGCATATATAATCACTCACTTTAGAATCAAATTTTCTTTGTATATACACAACCAAACAATTTACAAAGATTTTTTCTTCTCTGGCCTAATATTCTAATTAGTGGCCTTTCTGTAAATTTTGCCCATGGGCTTACAATAACAAACCCCTGTCTGTCTAAAACCTGAATCTCTACTCTCTGCTACCTCTCCTTATGCCTTGAGGCTTATAAGTTATATAAATGGACTCTATAACCAACTTTGGTTTAAATCCATAACTTACTCAACAAATTCCTAAGATTCCTCTTAGTCCTAAAATATATCCTTTATCCCTAAAAATCCTTTCAAACCCATAAAATCATGAAACCAATTATAATTTAGGAATTACAATTAATTCTCAAATCTCTCATTCCCTATTGAATCTCAAATATCCTAATTCTCTCATGTTCTCCAATCATTAGGGAACATTTACAAATTCCTCTCAATAATTAATTAATTCCTATTTAAAATCACTCAAAACATTTATAATTACATTTGTGAACCCAGCTTCCTTAAAAACACAAGACCCCTATGTCTAATAAAATACACAAGATTTTCTGAGCCTAATGCTCCTGCATCAGACTCCCAAGGTTAAAATAATCATGATCTCCTAATCATGTGCTTTTAATCTTTGTCTTCCTGGATCCCATACCTTGTTCTGTAACTTGTCATCTATTTTTTGTTGCTTTTCTCCAGGTCTCCACACTTTATGCTGTTTTGCTCCACTGGCTATACTTTCACAGTGTGTTGTTTTTTTCCTCTTGCTGCTACTTCTTTGCTTTCTTGCTGATGTCTTCCTCTGAGACACTTCATCATTATACTTATTATTAGTTTAATGATGAAAACCATGGAGAAGTTGATGGATAGGTTAGCTCTTGGTAACACTTCTGCTCCTCCTGTGCAACATGAACCTCAATTCAGAAATCAACAATTTAGGAGACCTCAAAATCAACAAAGGCCGAGAGAGAATAGAAATCAGCAAGTTGGCCCTCTAGTGAGACCTCCTTTTCAGCAAAATTTGGTAGATGAAGAAGATGAGCCTCAGATTCCTAAAGAGTCTATCCATTGTCTTGATGAAGAAATTTCAGAAATTTTCTTGACTAAAGAAGAGCATGATGAGTCAGATTTGGCTAATCAGGGAGAAGAACCATCAGATTATTTTAAAGGGTATCAACATGCTATTTTTGAGATGCAAAAGCAATATAATGTCAGAAATAGAAATGTACCTATCATTGCAAGCAAAGTGCAGCCCAAAAAAGATGCTCCAAAAGCTACTGAAGCTAAAAATGATACCCCAAAGATGGCTGAAGGTAAAAAGGACACTACACTTGGTAAGAAAAATACTCAACTTCCTCCTCTTGTCAAAGATGCTGAAAAATATGTTTCTATTTTCAACCTTGAGAATGAAATTTCAAAGATTAAGATATCAGTTCCTTTCAGTGAGATTCTTAAGGTGAATGCATATATAAGCAAGATAGTCAAGATGTTGAATTCACAACCAGGGGATACTTATATATTAAATGTTCAAGAAGATAATCCTACTATATATTTGGGTCCAAGGTTAGAAGATGATCAAAATGAAGAGTTTCCTCCTTTTTATGTAAGCATTATTATTCATGATATGACTTTGCATAATGCTATGTTAGATTCAGGAGCTTCTCATAACCTTATGCCCAAGGTTATCATGGAGAGAATGGGATTGCAAATCACAAGACCATATAAGGATTTGTTTTCTTTTGATTCCAATAGGGTTCAATGTATTGGTTTAATCAAGGATGTTGTTGTTGGCCTTACGCAAATTCCATCAAAGACAGTTGTTATGGAAATTTTTGTAGTTGATGTTCCTCCAAATTTTGGTATGCTATTGTCAAGATCATGGGTAGCTAAAATCAAAGGCACAATGCATATGGATCTTTCCTATGCAACAATTCCTGTTTTTGGTGAGCAAAGGAGGTTGTATCAGGAGACTAGAATGGCCTACACGGTAAGTAGTAAAGATAAACCTCAGAATTTTCATATCTATGAATTTGATACTGAACTTTGGTCTACCATTATTTTCAATGAATCAGCTGATAATTTTGAAGAAGAAATTAGAGCAGAAAATCAACATTCAAAAAATCAGCATGGAGAAAATTGACAAGTGAATGAAGAAAAGATGGAGGAATGGTGGTCATTGTACTTTGATGGATCAATAGGAAAATAAGGGGCAGGAGCAGGGATTTGGATTACAAATCCAAATGATGAGAGTAAATTTTACTCTTACAAACTGAATTTTGATTGCACAAACAACATGGTTGAATATGAATCTCTGATTTTGGGTCTAGATGTTTTGAAACAAATGAAGGCTCGAAATATTTCTATTTTTGGAGATTTTGAATTGGTTATTAGAAAAGTGGAAGGTGTCTATCAAAAAAAGGATGTAAGGATGAGAGCTTACAGAAATTTAGTCTTAGACATGTTGGAAAACTTTCAGTCTTATTCCTTCATAGTCAAAACTAGAGATAAAAATTCTATTGCTGACTCTCTTGCTATCTCCGTAAGTCTTTTCATCATTCCCATGCATGCAAATGAGAAATATGAGATTGAAGTTCGTCATAGGCCAGCCATACTGGACAATATCATAAATTGGCAAGTTTTTGAAGATGATCAGCAGGTGAATAATTTTATTGAGTTGAAAGAAGAATTTGAAAATACACATATAGATCAACAAAATATGCTTGTTGAGCCTAAAGAAAATTCTGAAGTTTTGCAATTGAAGAATAATTAAATACCAAAGGGTCTTATTCCTCTAGAGAATATTTTTGATCAAAATGATGTTTTTAAAGCACCGAAGTTGCAAGCTGATGAAGAGTAAGTAGAGAGCTGTAATCTTGGTACATTAGCTTTGCCTAAAATGACAAAAATTTCAAAGCTTCTTTCAGCTGATGTGAAATCCAAATATCTTGAGATGATGAGAAGGTTTATGTATGTTTTTGCTTGGAGTTATTATGATTTAAAGCAATATGATCCTTCCATTATTCAACATACTATTCCTATCAAGGAAAATGAGAAGCCTTTCAAGCAGAAATTGAGAAGAATTAATCCTCTTCTCATGCCATTGATTGAAAAAGAGGTTAAGAAACTTTTCGATGCAAAGATCATTGTTCCAACTAGATTTTAAAATTGGCTTGCAAATTTAGTTCTGGTAAGGAAGAAGAATGGAGAAATCAGAATTTGTATTGACTTCAAAAATTTGAATAAGGCTTCACTAAAGGATAATTATTGTCTTCCTAAGATGGATTCAATTCTGAAAAATATTGTTGGTTCACAAATGATGTCTATGCTTAATGGTTTTTCAGGTTATAATTAGATTCTTGTGCATCCGGATGATCAAGAAAAAACAACCTTCACAACACCATGGGGTACATTCATGTACCCCAAAATGCCTTTTGGTCTCATGAATGCAGGAGCCACTTTCCAAAGAGAAATGGACATTGCTTTTTCTGAAGAAAAGGATAAGTCAGTGGTTGTTTATCTTGATGATATCACAGTCTACTCAAAGAAAGAAGAAGATCATTTGAAACATCTAGAAAAAATTCTGCTGAAATGTAGAAGGTTTGGTATCTCTCTCAATCCTACTAAAAGCATTTTTGCTTTAACATCAGGAAAATTACTTTGTCATATTGTTTCTGAAGAAGGAATTAGGATTGATCCTAATAGAGTCAATGCAATTCAAAAGGTAGATTTTCCAAGAAGTAGGAAAGATTCAATCTTTTCTTGGGAAAGTGAATTTTGTTAGGCGCTTCATTCCTAACTTTGCTGAGATTGTCAAAGATATAAAAAGGATGCTAAATAAAGGAGTGGACATTAAATGAAAAATTGAAGCAAGGGAATATTTTGAAGAAATCAAGAAGGCACTCACAAAAGCACTGGTGCTCATTAGTCTAGATTTTTCCAAATAATTTCTGGTTTTTACATTTGCTTCTGAAAACACAATTGCTGGAGTTTTGCTACAAAAAGGAAAACAAGGTATTAAACAACCTATTTCTTTCTTTAGTAGGACATTATAAAATTCTGAAATGAAGTATAATATTATAGAGAAGTGTTGGTCTCTTTAATTGTTTTAGCAATTCAAGCTCCACATAAATTGTCAACCCGGGAAGGTCTGTTTATTCCAAAGACAATCACGCACTGGATATGCTCAATTCCAAAAGCAAGATAATGTTGTAGTAAAAGTCACACAATTATCAATCATGCAAATCTAACTGTTCACACCCTGCTTTAACAAAGCTGAAGTCTACTTGTGTTATAGTAGAAGCAATTCCTCTATTGCAGTCTTTCATTAAAAGAATCCTAGGAAAAGATAATGAAAGGAAATCACCCTGCAGGAAAGGAAACCAATCAACTATAACAGGGAACAGGACCCTATTCCTCCAAATAGGAACTTCAACACCTGTTGCCTGACACTAATCACACTGTAGAAAAGATAAATTCAAGAAAACAGGACCCTATTCCCATGAACAGGAACCTTCAGCACCTGTCTCCTGATACTAATCACACTGCAGGAAGAAGAGAGTCAAACAATGGGGAACAGGACCCTATTCCTTTGCATAGGAATCTTCAGCACCTGTTTCCTAGCATCAATCATACATTCAAACAGATAACAGAAAAATATCTCTTGGCTTCTTTAAGAATGAATGTTACCAAACTCATGCAGCGTTAAAGAAAACAGAGTGCTTAAAGAGCTATAGAACTATGCAAATGATGCTTCAGTAAACAGAATTAAATTAAGGTGCAAATATCATAAAGAAATTCAACAAACTACAGGAGCAATCAGGTGAATCTTGTGATGAAGGCAGGCCCTTTCCTTCTCACAAGATTCCCAAGGGAAAGAGTTAAATTGAAGCGCTCAAAAGAAACCTTTATTCATCTGTCAAAAAGCAATGATACATTACAATGGAGTCTTGCTCCTTTCCGCTCAAAATAATGTTTCTCCTGTAGTCTCTAACTCCCCTTCTAATGATGATGTCTCCTCTTTTTAAAGAGGAGACATCTATTACAGTTACATCAGATCAAATCTATATTTATCCAAATCTGTTCTTCTATCTTAAAACAGGATCCTTCTATTCTTCCATAGAAAAATATTGTTACAACAGATACATAAAAAGTACTGGCTTTAGAACAATCCGTGTAACAAATTTCTTGCTTGTCTTCATCTTGTTGCCATTGTTCCCAAAATACTCTTCCAGAATTGCAAATCACGAGTAGTGATGGAATTTACGTGCCCGCTGACTGTTTCAGCAACGGCCGATTGTTTCAGCACAACACGTTCCTTATCATAAATTATCTGCGATCTTTTAGACTTGTGTTAGCAATAATCTACCTTCGATTAATGATGAAATATAAGAGTAATGTGGAATTATATGTAAACAGATTAAATATATAGTAAAGAGAAGGATTTCATATACCTTTGGATAAAATGGGTGAAAATGATAATGTAACCTTTTTAAATATGGCTATAAAGAGCAAGGTGGTGTCAAAATGTATGGTGGAAATGGTACATTGTGAGGTCCTAACATCCCCCCCAGCTGAAAGGGTTGCATGTCCTCAGGAAACTTTTAGTCCGAGTCAGAGTCTGAGTACTGACTCTTTGCATGCAAGTTACTCAAGCAATAACTATGGAAGGTGGCTTCTGTCGAAGATCTGAATCCCTGGTTACTCTGCAGTTTCTGCCATGCTGCTGCCTCGTCCCTGTTAGCCAATTTGTAGTGAGGCTGATATCGTTCTGCCGGCATCCATAAGACGGGGAAGTGAAAATGATAACCAATCCAATACTCGGCACATTGCTGAATGCATCTGATATAGTTTGGTACCCTGGATAGTGCAGTTTGAAGATTATCAGGGCTAAAAGGATTATACTCTTGTCTTTCCTTACAGGACTGTTGCCAAAACATGGTGTTGGCCTTCAAGGCAGCAGTCTCTTTGACTCTGATTAACTGATGACACTTTAGGAGTATTGAGGCTTGCAATTGCTGTATGTACCTGCGCATTCCTGGCTTCTGCAAAAATCGATGATATTCTGCTACAAAAATGGCCGGATTTGAAGGTTCCGGTCTTATCCAAAGGAGGCGATTATCCTCATTATGCCTACTTGCAATAAAAGCAGTTTTCCATGTGATTTGATTGGCAAGAAATGAAACAAATGCCCTAATTTGTACATCACCAACAATTGGAGTGAGATTGACCTGTCTATTTTCAGGCATAGCCTCATTATGAAGATAAAGTTCACATAACAAATGTTGGTCACTAGCGGGGGCCTCAGCAAATGTTTTAACAAATTGTTCCGCTGTGAGCAACTCATGAGGTCTCCCATCCTTAATTTCCTTCAATTGAAAATAAACAAGACGTTCAGAAAGGAACAAAGAATAATTCAAGGAGGGTTTCCTGGTGGCTAACAATTTTTGTACTAATGAAAACATCAAAACCAGTTTATCTTTTAATTCCTTGATTTCTTTCTTAGAATCCTTGAGCTGTTGCAGTGTCTGCTCCCAATTATCCCAGTTGGCATACATCTGATTCTGCCAGGCCAACTTATGCTGTTGTAATATTTTATCTTGATCCACAACATACTGCTTCTTCCAGTTATTCATTATTTCCAATTGTTTCCATGGTGGAGTCTGTGTCCCGGCATTGTAAGTACTGGGTTGGGGCATCGTCTGAGTAGCTGAGTTGACTAACACGGGGCAGGATATCTGTGGCTTGGTTTCTTTTTCCAGACTTTTTGAGGGCCCTACTGGTTCTTGTGTGACAATAGGGCGTTCTTCTTTGATTGCAACTGATGTGGATGCCTCAGGCACTGGGATTTTGACTATTTTGTATCCTGCCTGTTGGTAAATGTTTCCACATTCATGGCACATGTATTCTTTACATGGGTCATTCTTTTGTGTTGATGTTGTATGTGCCAACATGTAGAGATTTAATTCTCTATCAAAGGCTTCCCTTGCCATTACCAACTCTTTTTTATAGGCCTCTAGTTCTGATTTCAAAAACTCATTTTCCTCCAATAAAGATGCCATAGTGAGTGAACCCTGTGTGTTGGTTGATTTTGCTGGAGTTGATTGCTGATGCACAGCTGTAGCTGGTTCTTGTGTTTCAGCTACAGCTGGTTTCCTTATATTATCATGCTTGGTGTATGATTTTTGCACCTCAGTAGCTGGTTCTTGTGTTTCAGCTTCTGAGTGAGTAACTGGTTCTTGTGGAGCAGTTACTATTTGAGTGGTAAACGATGTCATATTACCCTGGGCATCTAGTTCTTGTGGAGAAGTGTCGCAGGACGAGATGGGTAATGGTTGGGGAATTTGCAATGGTGATGAGGATTGAAGTTTTAACAAGATAGTCGCAGGGTCAGGGGAAATGGGAGTGACTTCAGTTTCAACAGTCATTTTCATTTTCCTCCTAGGTAGGAAAGCAGAAAAGTCAGTGACTTTCCTTTTCTTTTTAGGAGAAGATTCTTTTCTAGGGGAAGGGCTTTCGGAAGAGGTGACAGCTTGGGATGTGGCCCTTGTTTGTCTTTTTGAGACAGAGACTGTTGGGGTTCGTCTCTTCCTTTTATGAGTAGGGGGAGATGGGGGTGTTTCAGCTTGAGAGTCATCGCTAGAGATGTGGACAGTGGGAAGGGGTGACTCTGCTAAATGGGATGAACTTGGGGGTAGGTCAACTGGTTCTGAGGATGGGATCAATGGGGGGTCAGGGATATCTTCCAGTTGCCTTTCATAAGAACTTTCGGGAGTTTCTTGGGGACTGTCGGCTTGCTGGGGAATTTCGGCTTGCTGGAGAAGGAGGAGTGGATTATTGAGAGGGGGATTTTGCTGAGCAAAACCCCTCTGAATTAATAATTGACATAAGCGATGATGGGTAAGGGATAGTAATGGGAATTTTACCCATCTACATTAATATGACATGTTTTTAATACATCCAAGCAGATAATAAGGAATATTAACTAATCGACCATGCCGCAAATGATTCATTAAAACAAAGTCGTGTTGATAAACTACCTGGTAATGCCCCTCGCAAGTCAAATAGTGCTTGATGAATTCAGCTACTATTGGCCATGGGCGAGGTAATGAATGCAGACTTATACTGTGGCCTTTATTCTCAACCTGTTCCTCTGGAAGAAGGAAGTCCTGCTGTGCATTTAAAATGACTTGTTTCCTGCTAAACCAGCGAGCACCTGTGACCGGAAACCCTGAAACTTGTGCTATATCTTCCTCTGTGACCAAAATTCGGACCCCTTGGACCACGGAGTAATCTTCCTAAAAATTCTACGCAAACTCTAAAACTTGTTGAGGATCAAATTCTCCTAACCTTTCGAAGTATGTTATCCATCCTGCCTGCTGAAAAATTTGGTAGGCCTCCGGGAATAATTCAAGAAGAGTTATCGAGCCAGGCTCATGTCTGATAGCCGAACCTCCCATAGCTACTAACTTGAGTCACATGCAGAGGCGCAGAGAACAGAAACACAGGCTTTGATCAAGCTAATCGTTGCAACAGAGGATATGGAGTCTCAATGACGGCGGAAATAATGGATATGAAGAGTGACGGTGGATTGGATGGTGTGGAATGATGATTCAGTTTTCAAAATTCCCCCCTTACGTATGATGAAATGATGTTTAAGTGTGCGGGGATTGTAATCATTATGAGCAATATCCTCTCTTTAAAATATTATTTAACTGTATTACATAAAAACCACATACCTTATATTTTTACCTTTGTTTTTATAATTCGAAGTATAGAGTGCTTCATAATGGCTTGATACTGATGGAAGAATCTTTAAATTTCTCTGGAATGTAGAAAAAGGAGCATATCAAGATTTTCTCAATACTGAATAATATTCACCCAAGGGATCTGAAGAATAAAAGTGGAGAACTGAAAAACTTGTGTAGCAGAGGAAAGAAATGGTGTTTTAATAATGAAAAGATGAATGACAGGTTGCTGAAAGTGGTGTTTCAGCAATGGAAAAATGAATGACATGTTGTTGAAAGTGGTGTTTCAGCAAAGGGAAAAATAAGGAGAATGGGATGTAATGATTTGGGTTTAAGACAAGTGGGAGAAGTACTTGCTAAGGGATAATTTCAGCAGTAAGGAACGGGAAATGCTAGCTGAAATATGATATTTCAGGAATAGGTAGAAGTGGGGGAAGAAAAATGGAAAAAAAAGGGAAAAATGTAGAAATGGGATAAGTAATAAAAGGGATATTGCTAGGAAATGGGTTGAAATGAAGGGAAAAAAGCTTCTGTGATTGAAGCTTCAGATCTTCTTGTGATGAATCTGTCCTCCTTAATGAGTTCTTCCATAATCTGCAAAATTCAATTGTAACATGCCAACCCTTGACAGGGATTATTAGTTTTTAATCTAATCTAATGCTAGAAATACAGTGCAGAAAATTAAATGTTGTGAGGAGCAGAAGACTCCCCTAGAAAAAGATAATGTGTATCAGTCATGCAAGCAACCTTGAAATCTTCTTTAGAAACAGGGCGCTGGTACAAACGAAGCCTATGACCATTTACTAGTAGAGGCGTTTTAGAATCATCAATTGTTAAAAGTCTTACCGTTCCATTAGGAAAAACAACATCTACTTCATATGGTCCAAGCCATCGTGTACGTAGCTTACCCTGAAAGTTTTCAAACCGAGAGTCATATAATAAGGCCCAATTACCTTTTTGGAACTGCTTGTGTTTGATGATTTTATCATGCCATTTCATTCTTTGTTGTTGAATCATGGTTGTTTGGTGAATGGCATCTAATCTCTTTTCATCCAATTCAAGAAGCTGCTGCAACCTAGCTGTCTGCACATCAGTCAAATCAAGATTAACAGCTAAAGCAGTTCTTAGAGTTTTAATTTCAAATTCCACAGGAAAAACAATATTTTTACCATAAACCAATTCATAGGGAGAAAAACCTGCAGTATTTCTCCAAGTAGTTCTGTAAGCCCATAGTGCTTCAGGGAGCCTCTGAGACCAATCCTTCCGGTTATCCTTCACTGTTTTAGTTAGAATGGCTTCTAATACTTTATTTGTGCTTTCCACCTGCCCATTGGCCTGGGGGTGGTATGGTGTAGTCATTCTATGATGAATATGATATTTCTGAAGGGTATATTTAAAACCATGGGAATTGAATGGAGGTCCTCCATCTGTAACCAGCTCTCTAGGAATTCCAAATCTAGTGAAGATCTCTTCAAATAAGAAAGGTAGGACAGCTTCTTCATTGGCTCTAATAAGTGCTTTGGCCTCCACCCATTTAGTCATATAGTCTGTAGAGACTAATATATAAGTTATTTGATTGGATGGAGGATTAATGGGTCCTATGAAATCCAAGGCCCATATTTCAAATGGTTCGGATACTACCTGGGGGTTTAATGGCATTTGATCTCTATGATTGGGTTGACCCATTCGCTGGCAGCTGTCACAAGCCCTCACATATTTCTTTGCATCCTTAAATAATGAGGGCCAATAGTAACCCATCCTCAAAATGTTGTGTGTTGTTCTTTTATCAGCAAAATGCCCTCCGCAAGGGCCATCATGACAAGCTTTTAGTATGTCGTACACTTCATCCTCCCTAATGCATCTTCGGATTTCCTGATCAAGCCCTGTATAGAAAAGACACCCACTTATCCAGCTATACCTGGCACTTTGTTGAACAATTCTTCTCTTTTCTCTGTATGACAGGTGTGATGGTAATTTTCCTACAACCAAATAATTGGCATATCTGCATACCACGGAGAGTGAGCAGAGACTGCAAATAAATACTCATCAGGAAAGGAATCATCTACTGGAATATTATTATCAGTTTTTAACCGTGAAAGGAAATCAGCCACAACATTTTCTTTACCAGGCCGATCTACAATTGTAATATCAAACTCCTGCAGTAACAATAACCATCTGGTAACTCGAGCATTTGTGACATATTTGTTCATTAATTACTTAATAGCCGAGTGATCAGTGTGGAAAAAAGTAGAATAACCAGTGATATAATGTCAAAATTTATTAATGGCATAAATTACTACAAGAAACTCTTTTTTGGTAACTGTATAATTAAGCTCAGCAGGGGTCATGTTCTTACTGATAAAATAGATAGCATAAGGAAGATGATTTTCCTCTTGTCCCAAGACAGCTCCAATTGCAGTGTCTGAAGCATCAGAAGATATATGAAAAGGGAGGGCCCAATCAGGTCCCCTCAAAATAGGAGTGATAGATAACTGATGCTTGAGTTCTACAAAGGCTTTCTGACAAGGATTAGTCCACTTAAATTCAACATTTTTCATAAGCAACACAAATAATGGAGAAGCTATCTTAGAAAAATCTTTAATAAATCTTCTGTAATATCCAGCATGTCCTAGAAAACTTCTCACATCAGTTTGTGTTTTAGGAACAGGAAGATTCTAAATGACCAGTATTTTAGATGGGTCTACCTGAATACCTTGAGATGAAATAAAATGTCCAAGCACTACTCCTTCACTCATCATCATATGACATTTTTCAGTACTTAGGGAGAGGTGAGCTTGTATACAACGTTTAAGTACCTTCTTAAGATTTTGTAATGCATCTTCAAAAGACACACCATAAGGAGTAAAATCATCCATAAATATTTCCATAGAGTCATTCAGCATATCAGAAAAGATTCCTATAACAGCCCTCTGAAAAGTTGTTGGTGCATTACATAGCCCAAATGGAAGAAATTTATAAGCAAAATTTCCCCAAGGGCTAGTGAAAGTGGTCTTGTCCTGGTCTTGGGGTGCAATTCTAATTTGGTTATACCCACTGAATCCATCTAGAAAAGAAAATAATTTCTTCCCTGACAGACTATCCAACACCTGATCAATGAAAGGTAAAGGAAAGTGATCCTTTTGAGTAGCTTTGTTTAAGGCTCTGTAATCAACACACACTCTCCATTTCCCATTTTTCTTAGGGACTATTACCAATGGGGAAACCCATTCACTATCAGATATGGGGTATATAAATCCTGCATTAAACAATTTCTGAATTTCTTCTTTAACAATTTCCCTTAAATTAGGGTTCATTCGTCTTTGGGGTTGACAGACTGGTCGGCATCCTTCTTTAATATAAATTCGGTGAGTACATAATTCAGAAGAGATTCCTTTCATATCCGTGTAATCCCATGCAAATGCTTCCTTATTTTCACGTAATAACTTCATTAACTGTTGTGTTTCAGCAACTGTTAGATCAGGATTTATGTTTAATGTCTTGCCAGGTTCGATTTCGACTGTTGTGCTTTTAGATGAGATGGTGGTTAATGTCTGAGATAAATCTTCAGATTCAATCTTTTCCTGGGTATCCATTTCAAAAATTGCAGTCAATTGATTGTGTGTTTCAGCAATTACAGAGGAAGGTTCGCAAATAAAATTATTAATTATTTCATCCTCTGTATTGTCTTTAAGAGTTAAGGCTTGTCCGATAGTTAAAATGGGTTGAATAGCATTATCATCATAATCCATCCACACAGAATCTTCATTATTAATTATGGGTGTAGCATGAGGATAAAGAGTAAGCTGTTTGGTTTCATAACCATTAGAAATTGTCATTGAACCAGATCTGCAACTGATAAAGGCATTGGCTGTGGCCAGCCATGGCCTCCCCAGAATTAAAGGATGTCCCCCCAGCTTTGTTTTAGTTTGTAATACGACAAAATCGGCTGGGTAATTCCAGGATTCAACTGAGATAACTAGATCTTCAACAACTCCTTCTGGTTTAATTGTAGAACGGTCAGCTAACTCTAGGATAGTTGGTGTATCTCTGATTGTGTTATTCAGCTGTAACAACTGTGAAGTTTCAAGAGTCATTATGTTTATTGCAGCACCTAGATCTACCAAAACTTGAGGAATCATTGTTTTACCAATTTGAACTGTCACGGTAGGATGGCCGGGGTCACCATATTTCACAGGAGGGGTTTTTCCGGACATTAATGCAGATAAATCACCCATCACATGAACTGTAAGGGGATCTTTAGTTTTCCTACCAGGTTTCTTAACACAAATGTCCCTTATGGTTCTGGCATAAATTGGTACATCTCTCAGTGCCTGTAAAAGTGGAATTTTAACATACAAGTTTTGCAATTCCCCTAAAAGATTAAAAGCAGGTGTTTCAGGCGTTCTAGTTAAAACTAAACACTCGGGGAATGGTGGTTCTGTTATTTCAATACCCTTGTTAGAGGGTGGTTGTGCTTTCTTATGTTTCTCAGTTTCCTCTTTATCAGAATCAGAAGAGGTTATGTCATCAATAATAGGTTCTACTATTTTCCCGGATCTCAAATGAATATCATTACATTGCATAGTAGGAAATATAGGCTGATTCTGAATATCAATGACTTGCACAAATTTATTATTGGGGTTAGGATTTGGTTGCACAGGTAGCTGGGGTCTCATTTGATTATTTGGTGGAGCATGATGGCAGAGGAAGTGGTTGTTGAAATTGAGGAAATTGATTTGGATATGGGAGTTGTTGGCTTCTCCAATTTGAATTCCAAGGGTTAAAAGAAGATGGCTGCTGTGGGGGCCAAGGAGTCCACATTGTAGGATCAACAAAGGGAGGGTTATTTGTTTGTTGCATGGGTGGGAAATTCATTTGATTAAAGGGTGGGTATTGCATTTGATTAAAGGGAGGGTAATTTGTTTGACTGAAAGCAGAATAATTATTCCAACGATTAAATGGCATAATAGAATTCATACCTTGTCCTTTTGGTTGCCATTGTCTTCTTTGAGTTAGCAGGTAAACTGCTTCAGCTTCTTCTTCCGTTGGCTGCAATGCTCCCTTTATTCCTGGTAGAGATGGAAATTGTTGTGTTTCATGATCTTTCTCACAAAGGGTGCAAATTGGTATTTTTTCCAATGGGCACTCCCTTAGTGGATTTTTGTCTCTGCACTTCGGGCAAAAGACAGCCAAAGTTGCTTCTTCTTCAACCTACTTCTTTTTAACCTGCAAAGTGTCAATTTGTGAAGCAAAAGAACTTAACATCTCAGTTTTAAATTATTCAAGTAAATTACCTATTTCAGCTCTTGTTACTCCCCCATTGGCTGATTTCTGCACTCTTGAATAGGTGGGATCTCTATTACTTACTCTGTTCCTTGCAGCTCCCCTTGAACACCTCTTACAAAGTTCAACAATCTCATCATATGATTCTTTAGATATATCTCCCTTGCCAAGCATGTTTAACATGTATAAACAATCATCCCTTAATCCTCTAAGTAATATTGTTTTACGAATTTCTTTACTTACATTCGGATGATCAGATCTCTGCAGATTATACTGCAGCCTTTCCACATAGTCCTCCAGATTCTCGTCTGGCTTTTGTGCCATGTTGAATAGTTCCTCCCTCTTTTCTCTCGTCCGAAAATAGTCTTGATATTTAAGCAGAAATTTCTGTTTCATCTGTTCCCATGTTGTGATTACCTGACTTCCAAGGCTCATGAACCATCTTAAAGCATTTCCTTTTAATGTTGCTGGAAACAGTTTCAACTTTTGAGCATTAGTAACATAATCATAACTTCTGCATAATATATCAAATTCAAAAATAAATTCATCCAGATCTTTAGAGGATAAACCATGGAAGTTAGGTAAAGCTGACAATGGAATATTCTTCATAGGAGTTGTTCCTCTAGGGAGATCACTGATAGGAAATCCCAAGGTAGAGAGAGAATTTTCATCCCTTCCTTCTCCTTCAGGATCTACACGTCCTCCACCAAATAATTCTTCGTTGTTTCCTTCCATTGGTTGTTCTCCTACTGCACTTGCTCGATCCTCAAGATCTTCTACTGGCTCCTCAATGTTTTCCACTGGTCGTCGAACACTCTCTATTAGTTCCTCAACGTGCTCTGCTAATTTGCTAGCACTTTCTTCTGACTCTCTAGCACTGATTGCTGGTCCTTTAATATCCGTTACTGGCTCTTCTATGTTTGTAGGTCCCATGAATTCCTTTGTTTTGTAATCCGATTGAGGGGAGTGCTGAAGTTTTGGTCTTCGAGAACTTAATCTCTGTGATGATTCAGCCTTTGATACAATCTCGTCAATGAAAGTCTTTCTTCCTCCCCTTCCTTTGCCCTTGCCACCTGTAGGATTAGTTTTCTTCTGGGTTCCGCGTCCTCATACAATCTGCACATCTAGAAAGAAAATATTAATGCTTTTGAAATCTATAATTTCCTTCCCCGGCAATGGCGCCAAAATGTTGGTCGCTTTAATTGTTTTAGCAATTCAAGCTCCACATAAATTGTCAACCCGGGAAGGTCTGTTTATTCCAAAGACAATCACGCACTGGATATGCTCAATTCCAAAAGCAAGATAATGTTGTAGTAAAAGTCACACAATTATCAATCATACAAATCTAACTATTCACACCCTGCTTTAACAAAGCTGAAGTCTACTTGTGTTACAGCAGAAGAAATTCCTCTATTGCAGTCTTTCATTAAAAGAATCCTAGGAAGAGATAATGAAAGGAAATCACCCCCGACAGGAAAGGAATTCGTCATGCTATACCGTAAAAATAGGACATTATTCCCATGAACAGAACCTTCAACACCGTCTCCGATACTAATCACACCGGCAGAAGAAGAGAGCCGGGGGGGGGGGAATGTAGACCCTATTCCTTTGCACAGGAATCTTCAGCACCTGTTTCCCGGCATCGATCATACATTTAAACAGATAACAAAAAAATATCTCTTGGCTTCTTTAAGAATGAATGTTACCGAACTCATGCAGCATTAAAGAAAACAGAGTGCTTAAAGAACTACAGAACTACACAAATGATGATTCAGTAAACAGAGTTAAATTAAGGTGCGAATATCATAAAGAAATTCAACAAACTACAGGAGAAATCGGGTGAATCTTGTGATGAAGGCGGGCCCTTTCCTTCTCACAAGATTCCCCAGGGGAAAGAGTTAAATTGAAGCGCTCAAAAGAAACCTTTATTCATCTGTCAAAAAGGAATGATACATTACAATGGAGTCTTGCTCCTTTCCGCTAAAAATAATGTCTCTCCTGTAGTCTCTAACTCCCCTTCTAATGATGATGTCTCCTCTTTTTAAATAGGAGACATCTATTACAGTTACATCAGAGAAAATCTATATTTATCCAAATCTGTTCTTCTATCTTAAAACAGGGTCCTTCTATTCTTCCATAGAAAAATATTGTTACAACAGATACAGAAAAAGTACTGGCTTCAGAACAATCCGTGTAACAACTTTCTTGCTTGTCTTCGTCTTGTTGCCATTGTTCCCAAAATACTCTTCCAGAATCGCAAATCACGAGTAGTGACGGAATTTACGTGCCCGCTGACTGTTTCAGCAACGGAGTCGACTGTTTCAGCAACGGCCGATTGTTTCAGCACAGCACGTTCCTTATCATAAATTATCTGCGATCTTTTAGACTTGTGTTAGCAATAATCTACCTTCGATTAATGATGAAATATAAGAGTAATGTGGAATTATATGTAAACAGATTAAATATATAGTAAAGAGAAGGATTTCATATACCTTTGGATAAAATGGATAAAAATGATAATGAAACCCTTTTTAAATATAGTTATAAAGGGTAAGGTGGTGTCAACATGTATGGTAAAAATGGTACATTGTGAGGTCCTAACAAGAAGCAGGCCTATGCTTTGGTGAAAGCTATTAAATATTTCAGAATTTATGTTTTGCATTTGCATATCATAGCATATGTTCCAAGTGTTGTGCTAAAGGACATACTAACTCAGGCAGATCCGGATGGCAAGAGGGAAAAATGGATCACCAAATTGTTGTAATATGATATATACATCAAGCCAACCAAGTTGGTGAAAGGACAAGGCTTTGTGAAACTAATGACTCAGTCAAATCTGGATTGTCTTGACATAAATCTGAATGCAGAAATATCAGAAATTTCTGAAAATGAAGAAGAGTTGGTCCAAATTGATGAGAAATTTCTTACTTCAGAGTGGTACAAGGATGTGGTTTTTGTTATATAGCATAATAAAGCTCCCGCTAGTCTAATGAAGTCCAAAGCAAGGTTTTTAAAGCTGAAATCATTGAGATTTTTTGTTTATGACAACAATCTATTTTGGAAAGATGCATGAGGAATTTTGCTGAATCGTTTTCTTGAAGAGGAGGCTGAAAAGATAACTGATGAGTTCCATAAAGGTGATTGCGGAGGACATCATTATTGGAAAGCTACAACAAATAATATCCTAAGAGTTGGATAATTTTGGCCAACTATGTTTAAAGACATTTACAAAAAGATCGTTGCATGTCACGAGTGTCAAATTTTTGAAGGAAGAAGAAAGCTTGCACCTCTACCTTTGGTTCCTATCTATGTTGAAGCTCCATTTCAGAAATGGGGGTTAGACTTTATTGGTGAAATACATCCATATTCATCAGGGAAACATCACTGGATTCTTACAAAAACGGACTACTTCACCAAATGGATAGAAGTGATACCAACCAACCAAGCTAATGACTCTGTAATTATTTCTTTCTTAGAGAATAATATATTGTCAAGGTTTGGTTGTCCCATGAAGATTATAACAGATAATGCTCAAGCTTTTAAGTCCAAGAATATGATAAATTTCTGTCATCAATATCATATCACTCTTGGACATTCTACAGCATACTATCTGAAAGGTAATGGCCTTACTGAATCGTCAAACAAAAGCATTGTAAGAATCATCAAAAAGGTGCTGCAGGAGAACAAGAAAGCTTGGCACTTAAAGCTGAAATATGCCTTATGGGCTAACAGGATTTGTACAAAGAGATCAACTGGAAATTCTCCATATGAATTAGTCGATGGGGTTGAAGCTGTTTTTCCAACATCACTTGGGGTGCCGGTTATGAAGCTAATTCAAGGACTTGAAGAAGAACCAAATGCCATCCAAAGGAGGATTAACCAGCTGATAGCATTACAAGAGAAAATGAATGAAGTCTATGACAGCCATCAACATGTTCAAAACAAAACTAAGAATACATTTGATAAGAAGATCAAAGAGGATAGTTTTCAGATTCATGACAAAGTGCTAAAATGGGAGGCCAAAATTGAGTAAAAGGGTAAGCATGGTAAGTTTGAGAATTTACGGAAGGGTCCTTTTCAAATTTCTGGTTTTCATGGGAAAAACACATACATATTGTAGTAAATTGATGGAGGATCATATGCTGGAGGGCCTGTTAATGGCAGGTTCCTAAAGCATTATGTTTGCTGAAGTAACATCACTCATTCATGACATTGTATATGTTACACCATTTTTTGGTCATCTAACCTTTTATCATTAGATGGACCCAAGTACACCATGTAAGACCAGTTTTACCCTAAGTAAAACTGCTTTCACTATGTTAGAATAGGAAACCCCAAAAGGAAATATTAAACAAACCCATATTTGTTTGATTTTCCTCATGGAATAATTAATTAAACCATAATTTAATTGTTATTCCCAGTCATGTTTAACCCAAAATCAAAGAAATTAATTAGATAAACCTTTATTTATCTTATTATTTTCTAGGAATAATTATTTAAACCTTATTTAGATAATATTCCTTGTTAGATATGACCAAATCACCCACAAATAATTAAATAAATCATTATTTATTTAATTATCTTTCAACCACTTCCTTAAATAATTAAATAAATCATTATTTATTTGATTATCTTCTAACCGCTTCCTTAAAAAGATAAATAAATCATTTATTTATTTATTTTTGACTAATCAAGGGATTTGACCCAAGTCAAATACCTTTTTCCTCCAACAAATATAATAAAATATTCCATAAAAGGTGGATCTAGATTTGGTTAACATTATTTTAATCATGCACCAAGATCTAGAATGACCCAATATTTTGTTATAAATAGGAGGGTTTTTCCCATCATTCTTCACCTTTTGTTGCCTATTAGATCACTATGGATCTATACACTTGGTCACCATTTTTCTGCCATTTTCTCCCATTGAGCTCTACTCTTTGCATTGGGTTTTCTACATCAACTAGAGAGAGAAATCTTAGATTTGAAGTGCCGAGGACTTCCAAGAACCCATCCCATTGAGGGGAATTGGATACTCCTTCTAGTTTTCCTCACAGGTGCCCCATTAATACAAAAATTCTTTCAAAAATTGTTCTTGTCTTGTCTATTGGTATATGGAGCAAACCCTTGTTTTTACTGCTTAATGTCTTTCCACGCATAGATCTGGTTTTTTGCAGCTCTTTTCTTGTTCAACTAACCGCAGATCTGAAGATATTGGCAGCCACTTTTGTTGTTAGGGCTATTAGTTATGCGTAGCCAAAGTGGTCCTTTTTCGTACACTTCGACAAAGGATTCATACTAACAAAGATATATCCATCTTCGGTCAAGTTTTTTTTTTTTTTTTTTTTTTTTTTGCTAATAAATGACAAGCTGAAACAGAGAGCATAAGCCTGAGGTGAAGGCCCAATAGTTCGAAGAAGATGCTTGTCAACAAAAAAATTTTGTTTTTATCAAAAAGGATAGCACTGGTGCTGCGGGTTCTTAGTGTACCACAGGGGCACACTATCCCAAGTGGAGCCACTTGGTTAGTTACATTTTTTCATAAATCCTAGTGTTAGATAGGGTTAGAGTCATTTTGATATTTTTCAAGGTCTAGATCATGGTTAAAGGTCTCATACCATCATAAACATTGTTTATTAACCTCACTTCACACTTCACAAGTCTCATGCCATGTTTTAAAACCCATTTGTAAATTATGTCTCGAAAATTTGATTGAATAAGCCCATAAACCATGTTTTCGTAGCGCGCCTAGTGTAAAAATTCCATTTTGCGCTGCGAAAACGCTGGTGAATTCGTATTGCAAAAACCATAATTTGCACACCATGCGCTATGAAATTGGGAATTCACAGATTTGTCTCTGAGATGTGACATCTGTCAAATACAGTTAAATTTGACATCATTGGGTTTCCTTCATGAGTTTTCCCCCACGCATGCAACCATTATTTGTCATTATTAGAGTTCATTTGTCATAAATTAGAGTTCAGTCATTATTGGTCCTTAAAAATTTCAAACAGTTGACCGTTTTCATTTGTCCCGTGCAAGAAAACATTGCATGCATTATTAAGTGTTGAAAGAAAAAATTCATGGTGAGAGTCATAGTTATCAAGCGAGGCTGCATTTTTTATCAAGTGAGGTTGTGTTGTCCCATTGCTAATTGGGACAGAGGTTATATTTCAAGTGAGGCAGAACTGATTCAAATTCAGGTTATATTATCCATTACTGTGAAACCTGAATTATTTTCAAGTGAGGCTGTTAACTTTTCAAGCGAGTCAGAACTGAATAAAATCAAGCGAGGCTGAATTCATTTCCTGAGTGAAATAATCTATTCAACAGGAGACTCAAATTATTAATTTGCTGAAGATACAGCGTTTTTAGAGGGGTTTATTGCAGGTTTATGAAGATATACGTTTCAAGAGGAAAATGGCTGAGGAGAGAAGAAGCCATAGGTCTGGTCATTGCTTAAGGACTGAACCTGAAGATGTTGAAGCCCTTACAAAAGATAGGTCTGTCGAAGCATCTTTTAAGAAAGTTGGATGTTGGAGGTTTTGTGAAAAAATTCAAGGAGGGCACACTCAAGTTACCAAGGAGTTTGCCATAAATTTATCAGGGTCAAATTCAAATATTGGGTTCCTAAATGTACCAATTTCCCCTGAAGTAATATCAATTGTAACAGAGATCCCAAGAGGTGAAGACAGGTGGTTTACAAATTTCAAATTTGAGACACCATGCAAGATATTTTTGAACCCAGAATTTTCAGAGGTAGACTTGAACAAGGTTGTGCCAAGGAGTTATGTCAAAGACACATTTTCCAATCTGCTCTACAATATTCAGAGATACTTCACTTGCGAGGGTAGATATCATAAGGTATACACCTACCATTTTAAACTCCTGCTTCATTTCACAAGGATAATATCATTAGATTTACCTTTTTATCTCTTCAGAAGCTTGGCTAAGATGTCTGATAAGGTACAAATGAAAGTTGAATCATGTGAAACCTCCTTATTTCACCATGGCTTAGTTAAACTGATTGTCTTACATGAGCTACAAAAGGCAAATAGAGATTGGGCAGAATTCCTCTTTTTGAGTAGAATTGGAATAGAAGGAACAACTGCCAACCCATAAGCTAAAACCCCATCAAAGATTACTGGTCCTGTGGAAACAAAGTCTAAAAGATCTGTTAAACCTAAACCCAGGAAAAAAGTGAAAGAACCAATGAAATCATTGAATATCCAAGAGACTCCTAGGTCTATACAGAAGAAGAAAACCCTAGTTGAGGAAACAATTTTGGAACAGTAAACTAGCAAATAAAATCCAAAGAAGTTGACTAAAAGTCAGAGGCTAAAAGAAAATAGTAAGGATGTAGTTTCAAAGGAGACAAGAGGAAATTTCAATGACATACTTCAGGCTATCGACATAGAGGAATCTCCCCTAGTGCAAGTAGAATTCATCAAATTAGATACAAGTGCCAGAAAATTGAAAAAAATGAAGACATCTAAAAAGTTAGAATTTGAAGAGGAGGTGGCATAGTTTATTTTTAAACCCAGAATACCCTCAACGAGGCAATCTAAGAATTTGAAACAATCAGATTTGGTGATAGAGAAAATAGGGAAAGAAAGTGCTATTGTTTTTAAAGAAACTACAAATGCATCATCTGCAATGCCTGAAGAAGATAGAAACAGGTTTTTCAAGGTTCAAAAGGAAAAAATTAGCTATGAAGAGGTAAAGAATAAAATCAGGCTTGAAAATAATGAAATTGAGAAATTGAAGAAAAGAGAAAGAATACATGTTGAAGAGAAGGTCAAGTTTGAAAGGATGAAAGGGCTGTGGGAGTTTGAGAAAAATCCAAATACTGAACTAATTGACAGTCATGCTCAGTTTTTCATCTGGACCCTACCTGCAATCAAGGAAGCCAAGTTCATCAAGATGGTTAACAAAAAACTGAGGGCTAATAACAGAAGGCTCAAGAGGAGAATTGAAGATTTAGAGATATAGTTAAATCAGTTTGGAGATGAGCTACAGCCTAAACAGTAAGTTTCATTTTTGACATAAACTTTGAAGGTTATATAGTAATGCTCCATTTTTTAAACTACTCAAGGTTGATGGTTATTGATTATAAGAATGAATCTACACCCGAAGACTAAGTTTTAAAGGTTTCTGACTTGAAATTTTGAGGAAAAAACTGAGAAAGATGAAGACTCAACAGTTTCGTAGCGCACTACGAAACTGCTATAGGATGTAGTTTTGTGAATTTTTGTAAATATCAAAGAAGAAATGGTTCAGTTTTGAAGCCTTGATGCTGATGGGAGGTATATATTGAATATAAATGAATATTCAAAGGGTTTTTGCACATTTAAATGGAGTCTAAAACATGTTTTTCAAAAGAAAGGTCTGTGCTACGAAAACACAGACAGTTTCGTAGCGCAACACTATGGCAGTTTCCACATCATTTTTGAAAGGTTGACTTATACAAAGATGGAAGGTCAAAGCTCTATGAAGACTTTAAGACATTTGGCATGTGTTTTGAGTTCAAATCATGTAGCAAATGGTTTGAATTGGTATTAATGAAGCACTCAACGACTATACAAGAAGCACTATCCTACTTTATAGGGACAGATAAGGAAGAGATAAATGGGATCTAACAGTAATAAGATAGACATGATCATGGTCGGAGATTAGAAGATTCAGCTGTCAAGTGTTGTTTTAAGTATTTAGATAAGGTTGTTATGTTTTAATAAATGATGTTTTAGTCCTAATTTTATTAGGAGTCTAAACAGACAGTTTAACTGTCAGTTGTAAATGCAGTTTGTTTTTTGAAAAGAGTTAGGTGTCAAATTTCGAATTCTCCTCAAAGGATTGGAGAGAATCGTAAGATGTAATGAATAATCTATAAAAGGGAGGAAATTGAATAGGATAGGGTTGGAATTTTTCTAGAAAAAGGTACTGTTTGGTATTATCTGCAACTCTGTTTTTATCTTAATACAGTGGTATCAGTTTGTTACTCAACATTCAGAAAAGGCTATGGATGATTGATGTTGTTATGTTTCTCCTTTATCTTTTACTTGTAGTGTCATGAGTGTATGTTACTTAGAACTACTGTGAAGGTGCTCTAACTTACTTCATATATTCATGGACTGTGTGACCTATTGTTTTATTGTTTACTGATGCATCTAAACCTTAATATGCCCTGAATTCCATATGAATTTGATATCCATGTTTAGTAAAAACATAAAGTGACCCCATAAGCCCAATGAATGCTTTTTTATTGTAGTACAACCAATTAATAAATTTAATCCATTTACTCACAAAGCTAGCCATCTGACTTTTATTTGAAAATCATAAAAAAAAAATTTGAGAGAGCCCTCTCAGGCTAAGGAGGCTAAGTCTCAGCTAAAAGCCTGGTTTGAAATAGTTACTCACGGTCTCCTTGATTAGCAGCCTATCAGGGCCTAATTTGAGATAACACCCTTGAAAAAACATCAAGGAGAAAATCTCTTGACATTCAAAGCCCGACAAAATCAAACATGGAAAATTACCGGTACTTGCTCGATTAAACCTCATAGCCAATGGATAATGTTGAAGTGTCTCTTGAGCTTGCAAGCAGGTCAAATTATTCCAAAGATTAAAGGATGCGTATTCACGGTAGATGCGAATGCAACCAATTCATCCCCCCAGCTTGAACATATGGTGAAAGTGTGCCAACTCAAGGATCGCTAGAGAATGAATCTCTGGGAAACAATCATGAGATTATTCCAACCGATGCAATTTATTTTCCTAGTCATAGTTATATAATTTTGGAGTAATATTTTTAGGACTTGTTTCACAACTTACTTGTTTCACAAGTGTTCTATTTTTGTAATATTAATTATTATTTAAACCCCTTTCATGCATTTAGAAAGGGGTCCAGAATGTTGAGAAGACTGCTTTTGGAACTTGCACTATTGTTGGAACATAAGTTATCTAATTGGACATCTGAACCATCAAGCTATCTTTTTCAAATCTAAAGCTATGATTCAACGGGTACTATTATTTGTGTATTAATTTTTTTATGTTTTTGATATTTATAGAAAACTTATTTACTTCTACTTGTTTCATTCTAATAAGCATTGAAGTGATATATGTTCTTATTACTATTGATATAATATATTGAACGATATGATGTTAGATGTGAAAATAAGAATTCTTTTATGTGATTGATGTTCTTCATCAACTAAATAGATTAAGTTTATTTAGTTTCTTACATGCACTTATATTCATTAAGTATGCAATGATCTATATTATTTCATGCTTTTGAAATCTTTCTCTATAATCATATAAAAGGGTCCGATCCTGGGAAGTAGTTAGATTTAATTTATGTTATCATTAGAAATAAATCACTCTACTTGTGTCGATTCTATTCCATTTTTTTATTCATATAAACTCTATTTATACAGGAAACTGGTCCCTATATCCCCAATCAGACCCACCATTTCAACGAAAATGGAATTTCTTTAAGCTCTCGACTAGGTGGAATCCCCAATGTTGAGGCAGCCACCTTCCAGACTTCAACATTTTTGAAACCATAAGGAGGGAAATCTGACTATGTATGGCATATAAGGCGAAATCTAAATAAAAAATCCATCATAAGAGTCAATTCCCCCTCCAAAACTCCTATAGCTTTTAGATATCATTCATTACCTCCAAGTCAAAATTCTAAAGTTGTAGAGCCACCTCTCTCATCTCTTGAGTATTACCTCACATACATTCTTCAGGTTATATTCCTGAATCTCATGAATTTCAGTCTTTGATTGAGAGATTGGAACAAATAAACATATCTCCAAAAAATCTTGTTAATCCTGAAAATTCTAAAGAAAGTGTTACAAACCTATTCAGAGGTACTAGTGTATTAATTCGATCACAAAGTGAAAAACTTGGGATAACTCCTTTCGAGTTTCCTATTCATTGACATCGCAAAAAAGATACTACATTAGCATCTAAATCATATATTAGTGAGATCACATCATCTTCAACTCCATTTACTTCTACGTTATTCTCTTCTCTGTTAGTGTCAGTCTGGTCATACTCCCATTAGTGATCAAATTTACTCTTCTGCATTTGCATATTAGGAGTCCCATACCATAAATTTTCATCATTCCATTAGTTCATGGATTCATTGATGGTAGTGGTTTTTCATCAGTTTCCCCTCGTACAAAAACTTGCTGATTCTCCTCTCTATGATCTTCAGACATGATTCACTTTCACTCCCAATTCATATTACTAGGTCATAGGGTTGGTCTCATTATGTTCTAGGGTCCCATCATGGTCAAATTAATGAGTCAAGTGTCAATAAATACCAGCAAGGTCATGAGGGGGTTCAAATAAACTCAAAGGCACAGTATCTGGAAAGATCAAAGAGTTTTTCTATCAATCTTGATGTAATTTTTACCTCAAAACATCTTTTGAGGTGAAAACATGGTACTTTGATTTATTATCATCTTTTATGTAATTTTATGTCTTCATATGTAATAAGTTGCACTTCAGAAAGATGTTATCTCCACAAAGCCACCACCCTGCCTTTTAGAGGTGTTTTCCACAACATTTTTAGTGTAAAATCATGTTCTAAGTATGTCCATCAAAAGGAGCTCGGAAAGAAATTTCCAATGGTATATTATACTCTCAAAACTGTCTTCTGGATTGGAAGATATACCTAAGTGAACAAAAAGTCCCCAAAGGCCTAACCTTACCCCTTTTTCCCATTTGTCCCTTAGATTTTATAATATAATTTTAAAGTTTTTCAATTGCAAGTCCCTCCCCCGATCCGATTGTTGGGTATATGTTATATTATTTCCACGACTAGCCCCACGTGCGCAGCAGGGGGCACGCCCTTATCGCTGTGTGTCCGCAGCGCCCGGCAAAACGCTGGTGTGCGGTCCCACTCATAGACGGACCCACCCATGTTTTGTGCATGAGTTTGCACATGGTTTTTTGGGGTACGATGGTTTTCGACCCTTGGTATTTTGTAGATCCGGTCAAGGGAACTACGGTTATGTTCTAATCCAAGGTTAATGGATTGGGGCTTATGTATGCTTCGGCATGTATATATATGTGTTGTAACACTAAAAGGAATATAATGAAAAATCAAGCTGGTCGTCCCGATTTGGGATCCAGGGGAAAATCTCTGTGTTTATCCGTTTTATGTTTTATGCTCTCGCTATTGTTTATTTTCTGTTATAAGATTCGTGTGTAGATAATTTCTGTTCAGGGTTAAAACCTACATTTGGTATCAGAGCTGTTTCGGCTTCAAGGGGACGCCTTTGTTGTTGAGGGTTTTTTGCTCGGGCCTGTGGTAGACCCTGTGCAGTGGGAGATATGCGGGATCGATTCTTGCGGTGAAAGAATATGGCGAGCGGCGGAAAGATAGAGATCGAGAAATTTAATGGTCAGAGTTTTGAGTTGTGGAAGCTCAAGATGGAGGATCTGCTGGTGGATAAAGATCAGTGGATCGCGGTAGATCCAGGTACTAAACCAACGGAAATGTCAGATGAAGACTGGAAGAAACTGGATCGGAAGGCTAAGAGCACAATACGGTTGTGTGTCTCAGATTCAGTATTGTTGAATGTATCCGGGGAAGCTACGACGAAGAATTTGTGGGAAAAACTTGGGACTTTGTACCAATCTAAGTCTCTGGTGAATAAGTTGTTCCTGCGGAAAAAGCTTTATAACTTGAGGATGAAGGATGGAGACTCGGTGACAGAGCATCTGAATGCCTTCAATACTGTGGTAAGTCAGCTGTCATCTGTTGATATTAAAATCTCAGATGAAGATAAGTGCATCAGTTTGTTGTGTTCTCTACTAGACTTGTGGGATAGTCTGGTTATTGCAATAGGTAGCAATACAACTACCTTGAATTTTGATGACATTGTCTCAGCCTTGCTGTCGGAGGAAATGAGACGGAGAAATATGGAGGGTCAGAATGGAGATGCCTTATTTGTATGAGGAAGGTCCCAGAACAGAAACAAGAATAAGGTTTCGAGTGGGAGATCTAAATCTCCTGGAAAGTTTGTAAAGGTGTGCTGGAAATGCGGAAAGGAAGGAAACTACAAAAAGGAATGCAGATCTAAAGCTCCTGAGAAAGGAAAGGGATCTGATGAAGGTCCTTCTGCAGAGGCAAAAACCACCTCGGATGAAGGTGGGGATGTGTATTTGGCTTCTTCTTCAAATAAACATGTAGATCATGAGTCATGGTTGATTGACTCAGGTTCATCCTTTCACTTCACTCCCCATAGGGAGTGGTTCTGCGAGTATGAGAAATATGATGGTGGTGATGTCTTCCTAGGGGATGATAGGAGGGCCAGAATCATCGGACGTGGAAAGTTCAAGCTGAAGCTGCAAGGTGGAAGGATTAGAACACTTCCTGGTGTTCTGCATATTCTTGCATTGGCCAGAAATTTGATTTCTGTAAGCAAGATGGATGATGCAGGTGTAAAAACAGTGTTCGAGAAAGATGCCTGCAAGATGGTTCGGGGAGCACTGGTATTAATGCGGGGAGTTCGGACTGGAACTCTGTACAAGATACAAGGTAGCACTGTTATTGATGGGTGTAACAGTTCTATGGTTCCTGAAAGTGGAGCGGAAAGCCTAGCTGTCTCTGGAGAAAAGACCATGCTATGGCATCAAAGGCTTGGACATATTGGAGAGAAGGGCCTTCGGATACTACATAGAAATGGTATGGTAGAAGGTATGTCTAATTGCTCTCTAGATTTTGATTTCTGTGAACATTGTGTATATGGGAAGCAGAATCGGGTGAGTTTTCCTTCTGGTGCTAAGAGGGCGAACAAGATATTAGAACTTGTGCACAGTGATGTGTTTGGACCTGTGTCAGTTCCTTCACTGGGAAAGTCTATGTACTATGTTTAATTCATAGATGACTTCTCAAGGAATACATGGATATATTTCTTGAGGAAGAAATTTTAAGTCTTTGACAAATTTAAATAATTTAAGGCTCTGATGGAAAACTAGACAGAGAAGAAGATAAAGGCGATGAGGATAGATAATGGTGGGGAGTTCTGCAAGAAGGAATTTGAAGACTTCTGTAAGAAGTGTGGTATATCACGGCATAAGACTACTCCATACACACCTCAGCAAAATGGAGTTGCAGAAAGAATGAACAGAACACTGATGGAAAAGGAAAGAATCATGCTTAGTGGTATCGGGTTAGGAAAAGAATTCTGGGCAGAGGCAGTGGAGACTGCATGCTATCTGGTTAACAGATCACCTTCATCAGCGTTGGAGGATAAGACTCCACATGAGGTATGGACTGGTAAGAAACCCTCTCTTTCACATCTAACGGTATTTGGAGGTGATGCATATGTACATGTTCCAAAGGAGAAAAGGACCAAGTTGGATAATAAATCTGAAAGGTGCATCTTTATTGGGTATAAGGATGGTTTAAAGGGTTACAAGCTTTGGAACCCAGAAACAAGGAAGGTTGTGTACAAACGAGATGTGGTGTTTAGAGAGGTGAAAGATGTTGTTACACATGAAGTCCTACCAAAGGAACCTGAGAAGATAGAGTTTGAGCTAAAGGAGGATGAATCAGACTCTACAACAGAAGAAGACTCAGAAGATGAAGAGCCACAAACTCCAGCTTTGAGAAGATCAGTTCGGGAAAGAAGGCAACTAGAAAGGTATAGTCCATCTTCTTTCTATTCAGGTTTTGCCTTAACTATAACTGATGATGAACCCAAAACTATCAGGGAGGCAGTAGATTCAGAGGATGGAAAACTCTGGAAGGAGGCCATGGTTGATGAAATGGCATCCTTGCACAAAAACGATGCATGGGATCTGGTGGAGTTGCCGGCTGGAAGGAAGCCCATTGGGAGAAAATGGGTTTTTAAGAAGAAGATGAATGTAGAAGGCAAGGTGGAGAAATACAAAGCTCGGTTGGTAGCGAAAGGTTATTCCCAGGTGCCGGGAATTGATTTTGGTGATATTTTTTCTCCTGTTGCCAAAGTTACTTCTATTAGATTACTTTTATCCGTTGCTGCTGCATTTGATTTTGAGATAGAACAGATGGATGTGAAGACAACATTTCTTCACGGGGATCTAGAAGAAGAGATCTACATGAAGCAACCTGAAGGCTTTATGGTAAAGGGTAAGAAAGAACTAGTATGCAGGTTGAAGAAGTCTCTGTATGGGTTAAAACAGTCACCAAGGATGTGGTATCAGAAATTTGATACCTATATACGGGGACTTGGCTTCACCAGAAACAAGGAGGATCACTGTGTTTATTTTAAATTAATTGGTGACCGTGTTATTTATTTGGTCTTGTATGTGGATTATATGTTGTTGATTGGAAATGACAAAGAAATTATCCAAGATTTGAAGACCCAACTGTTCTCCAAATTCGACATGAAGGATCTGGGTGCTGCAAACTATATTTTGGGCATGGAAATTAAGAGAGATCGGGCAAAGAGGAAGCTCTGGTTAAACCATAGGAAGTATGTCGAGACTATATTGTAGAGGTTCAATATGCAGGATAGTAAACCGGTGAATGTTCCTATTCCTGTAGGTGTAAAGTTTTCTATTGAACAGTGTCCCAAGACACAAGAAGAAGAGGAGTATATGTCCCGTGTTCCATATGCAAGTGCAGTGGGTAGCCTGATGTATGCAATGGTCTGTACTAGACCAGACATTGCACATGCAGTGGGAGTATTGAGCAGGTTTATGTCAAACCAAGGGAAGGAGCATTGGACAGCAGTGAAGCGGGTTTTCAGATATTTACGTGGCACTAGTGATTATGGCTTGTGCTACCAGGGAAGACCAGGATTGGAAAGAATGTTTGACATTCGTGGTTTTGTTGATGCAGACTGGGCTGGAGATCTGGACCAAAGAAGATCTACAAGTGGGTATGTGTTTAGCCTATTTGGAGGCACAGTCAGTTGGATGAGTAAAAGATAGTCTGTAGTGGCTCTTTCAACTACAGAGGCAGAATACATAGCAGCCACTCATGCAAGCAAGGAAGCAGTTTGGTTGCAGAGATTGTGTTCAAGTATGGGGTTGGTACAAAAAGCTATAAGGATAGACTGTGATAGCCAAAGTGCAATTTTCTTGGCTAAGAACCCTGCTTATCATTCAAAGACAAAGCACATTGATTTTCAATATTCACTTTGTTAGAGATATGGTTGAGGCTAAAAGGGTGTTGCCGGTAAAGGTGGACACTTTGAAGAATGTTGCGGATGCATTAACGAAAGTCCGTGAGCACTCGTAAGTTCTCTTGGTGTAGAGAAACAATGAGTGTTGAAGAATTGGCCCAATGACTAAGCTCTCTTGTGGCCCCCTGTGGAAAGAAAACAACAAGTGGGAGAATGTTGGGTATGTGTTATATTATTTTCACGACTAGCCCCACATGCTGTACGTTGCGCCGGGCGCAACAAGGGGGTCACAAGGGGGGAGGCAACCCCCACTGTTGGGGTCCGGGGCAGCACCCCGACGAAAATTGTTTTGGTGTGCGGACCCACTCATAGGCAGACCCACCCATGTTTTGTGCATAAGTTTGCACATGGTTTTGGGGTACGATTGTTTTCAGCCCCTGGTATTTTGTAGATCCAGTTAAGGGAACTATGGTTATGTTCTAATCGAAGGTTAATAGATTGGGGTTTATGTATGCTTCAACATGAATACATATATATGTGTTGTAACACTAAAATAAATATAACGAAAAATCATGCTGGTCGTCCCGATTTGGGATCCAGGGGAAAATCTCTATGTTTATCTGTTTTATG